>OY998248.1:36341343-37541343 GCA_963922005.1 Cornus suecica
AAGTCGTATGGGCAACCTTTGCATAATCAGAGGGGGTTCTTATAGTAGTAGTTCTTATGGACAGGCTGTTGTTGGCGCGGGCCGAGGAGGTCGGCCCGGTGGTCACGGTGGTGGAATGGTGGTTCTGTCGCGGCCTCGCAGCTCGCAGAAGGTTGGGGCGAAGCTATGTGTTCCGCCCCCCTTGAATTTGCCTTCTTTGAGGAAAGAGCATGAGAAGTATGATTCGTCGGGGGGGTCGGGAGGTGGGTCTGCTGGCGTAGCGGTTTCCGGAAGTGGGTCGCAGCCATCTTCGTCCGGGATGGGTTGGACGAAGCCGGGGAGTGTTAGTTTGCAGAAGGATGAGAGTGGTGGTGTTGATGCTCGAGAGGGAATTGAGTGGGACGGTGTGGCTTCTGCTCAGCCAGTTTCGGTATCAGCTCGAGGTTATTTGTTGCCAGCAGAGAGAGCTGCGGTTTTGAGGGGTGAGGATTTTCCATCTTTGAAGGCTGCATTGCCTGCTACATCTGGGCCCGTGCAGAAGCAAAAGGATAGTTTGCAGCAGCACCATAACCAGAAGGGTGTGGTGGGTGAAGAATCTTACAGTGAGCAGAGGGATTGTTCCCACTCGAGTTCGGTTTTTCACATGCGCCCTCAAGGGCAGGCTTCAAATTATCCTGTCAGAAATGGGTTTAGCAAGAATGCTGGTGAAGGTCATGGGTTTGGGAGTTCACGCATGACTGAGCAGGCTATGAAGCAGGAAGAGTACTTCCCAGGTCCATTGCCATTGGTTCGGTTGAATCCTAGATCTGATTGGGCTGATGATGAGCGTGATACAGGACATGGAATTGCAAACCGCAAGAGTGAACATGGGGTTTCAAAAAGTGATTCATATTGGGATAAGGAATTTGACTTGCCCAAGATCAGTGTTTTACCGCACAAACCCCCTCATTCATTTGATAGGTGGTCTCAACATGATGATGGAAGTGGAAAGGTTACTTCTAGAGAAGTCCCCAAGCTGGATCCTTATCGCAGAGATGTAAGAATGCCTAGCAGGGAAATTGTGAATGACAAAAATAGTCTTGGGGCAATGCCACATGGTCTTAACAGAGAAAGAGAAACGGAGAATAAATTTGTTCCACCACCATTTGGCGGCAATGTTTTGGATGCTGGTCCAAAAACAGCAAACAAAGACTCTGGACAAGAAGGGAGACAACAACCGTCTCACATGATGGAATCATGGAGCAGCCGAGGGGCTGACTGGAATACACGAAACCGATACGGAAGTGATAAACCCAACACATTCAGGGGTGGTTTTTTCCAGAATAACTCAGCGTCCAGATCATCGTTTTCTTCAGCTGGTAGAGGGGTTCCACTGAATCCAATGTTACAATTTGGCAAGGAGAAACATGCATTTGCAAGAAATGAAAGACCTTATTCAGAGGACCCTTTTCTGAAAGACTTAGGAGCGACTGGGTTTGATGAAGGGGTTCCCTTTTCTGGCAATATTTTGGGGGTGATTAAAAGGAAAAAGGATGTGGTGAAACAGGCTGATCTGCATGACCCTGTTAGGGAATCATTTGAAGCTGAACTTGAGAGAGTTCAGAAGATGCAAGAGCAGGAGCGGCAGCGAATCGTTGAAGAACAAGAAAAAGCTATGGAACAAGCTCGGAGAGAGGAAGAGGAGAGAATACAGCTGATTATGGAAGAGGAAGAACGGCGAAGAAGACAGGAAGAAGAAGCCCGAGAAGCAGCTTCGAGGGCAGAAAAACAGCGACTAGAAGCCCTTCAAAAAGCTGAAGAGCAGAGGAGAGCTCGAGAGGAGGAGAAACAAAGACTTTTCATGGAGGAAGAGAGAAGGAAACAGGCAGCTAAGCAAAAGCTTTTAGAATTAGAGGCTAAAATGGCCAAGAGGCAGGCTGTAGGGGCAAAGGGTGATAGTTTTGATGCTGTTGCAGATGACAAGGAGTCAGACAAGTTGAAGGAAAACAATATCTCCGGGGCTTTGGGGATGGATCACTGGGAAGATAGTGAGAGAACTGTGGAGGGGTTAACGAGTTCTCTGTCTTATAATTATTTGGGAACCGACAGACCCTTTGAGATGAGTACTGGGCCTCACTCTACTAGAGATGGTTCTTATGGCTTTCTTGAAAGGGGAAAACATGTTAATTCAAATATAGGAGATGTTTTTGAGGATGGAAACAGCTCCTCCTTCTTCATGGAAGATCAAGGTAATCCTCACATAAGCCACAGGCAAGAAGTATCTATAAGTGGGAGAAGAGGAACTGGTTATATGTCTTCTAGGATGTTTTTTGAAGGAGGAAAGCAAGAACCTCGCATTGATGATTTGACTCATCTAAGAGGGCACAGGTGGAATGCATATGGGGGTGGAGATCCTTACAGCAGAAACAAGGAGATTGACTCTGAATTTCCAGAGAATTTTTCTGAAAAATATAATGATGTTGGATGGGGCCAGGGGGGTTCCCGCAGCAATGCTGGTTCTCCTTATCCAGAGCGGTTGTATCCTAGTTCTGAGGCCGATGAGGTCTATTCCTATGGGAGGTCACGGTATTCCATGAGACAGCCTCGTGTCCCCCCTCCTCCATCACTTGCCTCTATGCCTAAAACTTCCTTCAGAGGAGACAATGAACATCCTGGTCCGTCAAATTCTTTTGGTAATAACATGCATTACAATAATAGAGCAAGAAGTGAATCTGCTATGCAGACAGGGTTCTATGGTGAGCATCCAGAAATTGCTGATGACCAGCAAGAGAGGACAATAACAGAGCTGCAGAAACTGGAGAACGACACCAGAGTAAGGTGTGACTCACAATCTTCACTCTCTGTTTCAAGTCCCCCTGGTTCTCCAAATCCTCTCTCCCATGATGACTTGGATGAAATTGGATCAGCTGCTGCAGAAAGAAAGGACGTTCCTTTGTTTAGGGATGAATCTATTGTCTTAAATGCCAAATCTGGAAAAGATACTCCAACGATAGCATCAAGTTCTATGTCTGCTGGCGAAGATGAAGAATGGGCTATTGAGAACGATAGAGAGTTGCAGGAACAAGAAGAATACGACGAGGATGGGGATGGTTATCACGAAGAAGATGAAGTGCATGAAGTAGATTATGAGAATCCTGACCTGACCCAGGAATTCAAAGATATGCATCTACTGAAAAAAGATACATCCAATACGATGGACAACGTGGTCTTGGGCTTTAATGAGGGTTATGAAGTTGGAATACCAGGTGGTGAGTTTGAAAGCAACTCTAGGAACGAAGAAATTACATTTGGGGTGCCTAAGGTTTCTGTGGGCACCGAAGAACAGGTAGCTGCGAATGAGATGGCTGGTGATGGGCAAAGCCTCCAAGCTGTGAATGGTTCTCCTCTAGTGAGTATTGATGGTTCTTCTACGAGAATCCAGGATTCTGCTGTTCAAGTTGTTGAGAATTCTCCTCATGCGTCAATGGCGTCTGATGTCCTGGATAGAGTTGGTGGTTCCAGTAGTTCAGGTCTATCTGCTCAGCATGCACTCCCATCTCCAGTTCACATGATATCACATTCTTCTTCTAGTCACACTGTCATTTCAACAGTACCTGCTGCTCCAAGTGAAGCTGATTTACCTTTTAAACTTCAGTTTGGGATGTTCTCTGGCCCCTCTCTTATACCATCTCCTGTTCCATCGATTCAGATTGGTTCTATACAAATGCCTCTCCACCTTCATCCACCTGTTGGTTCATCCCTTTCCCATTTGCACCCATCACAACCTTCACTTTTCCAGTTTGGTCAGCTCAGATATACATCTCTCCCCCAGGGAATTCTGCCAATGGCTTCTCAATCATCGTCTTTTGTTCAGCCAAATGCCCACTCCCATTATAATTTGAATCAGAAATCAGGTGTTCCTTTGCCTAGTCAACCCAATCCAGATTATTTTACTCAGAAGATGACGAAAGATGATGTGCCATCAGTTATCGTGGGTGACCAGCATGATCTTGTTTCGAGGACGTTGAATCTATCTCACGAGAATGCATCAAGAGGGTCAAATTTAGTTCCAGCAAGGAATAGTGCAGAAAGCACTGGTATGATCCAGAAGACTGGAGCTGGGATTTCCCAAGCTCGTGAAAACATGGTTAGGGCTGAACCAGGTTTCATAACTGAATACAAAGGAGACCCTCAAACAGTTGTGAATCACGACCAGTCATCCAATGGAAGAGGATCAGATCAGTCACAGACGGGACAAGTATCATCCCGGTCTTTTTCAAGGGGAAAGGATTTTAGTAGGCCAAAGGCGCAAGGTACATTGTCTGGTGTTAAAGGAAAAACATTCAACTATTCATTTAGAAATTCTGGACCGAGATCATCTTTTCAAGTGTCTGAGGCCTTGCACACAGAGTCTAGTGTATTTCAGAGGAAGCCACGGCGGATTATCCATCGAACTGAATTTCGGGTTCGGGAAAATGTTGATAGGAGGCAATCATCAGGCTTGGTTTCTTCTGACAACTTGGGGCTTAATGATAAGTCAAATATTAATGCTAGGGATGTGGGATATTTTGTAAGAAGTGGATCTAAGGAAAATGTGGTATCCAGCAAACAAGTGAAGGAGAGAGTTGAATCAGACTGTTCAAGCTCAGGCGGAATAATCTCACAGGAGATTAGCTCTGGAAGCAGGGCTAATATGAGAGTTGGAAAAGCATTGCCAGAGAATCAGAGCAACTCACCTGCTGGAGACAGAAGCCTTAAAAGGAACAGTTGTCCCGAAGAAGATGTTGATGCTCCATTAGAAAGTGGTGTTGTGCGGATTTTTAAACAGCCTGGAATAGAAGTCCCCAGTGACGAAGATGACTTTGTTCAGGTGAGGTCCAAGAGACAAGTGCTAAATGATCGTCGTGAACAGAGAGAAAAAGAAATCAAGGAGAAATCTCGGGTCACAAAGGTTTCTATACGCATCTAATTCCATTCCCCCCCCACCCCCCCACACACACACACCCACCCACCCCAAATGTGTCTGGTTACAGTGAAGTGTGTGTATCTGTACTATAATTAGTCTTTGTGTTTTGCCAGACAACTCGAAGACCTCGATCTACCAAGCAAAGTACTGCGGTCTCAACCCACTCAAATAAAATTTCTGCATCTTTTGCTGGAGAAGCACCAGACAACATGCGCCCTGATTTTGTTGTGTCTGAGCAAGGATTAACAAACCTGGAAGTGGCCACCGGATTCACCACTATGGTTTCCCAACCATTGTCTGCAATCGGCACTGCTGCAGCTAGCGTTGAAACACAGGCTGATAGAAAGTCAAATTCCATCAAGTATATACTCTGTATTTTAATGAATATTCACATACATGTATACATTTAGAAGTATCATTAGTTGTATGTTTTTCTTTGACAGGTCCCTCCCATCAAGTACTATTTCTCCCATCTCTAATGGTGGAAAAAGTCTTGGTCCAGACCTAATATTTGAGACCGAGAATAAGATTCTGGGCAACTTTCAATCATCTTTGGGCTCTTGGGGCAATGAACGGATTAATCAACAGGTGTGCAGAACTCTTGTCTTTTTCTCAATGGTGAAACCTGAAAGATGAATCTATTATAGTGGTGCTGTAGTGGTACTGCCATTCATGATGCAGTGTAATGCCGTTGGTTGTGAGTTGGGTCCACATTTTAGGCATCTTATTTTTATATTTCTATTTATTGTGTTATGTCATATTATTTCTGATTACTCATATTCATAAGGTTTTACTCGAGAGAAAAGGAAATAGAGAATAAACTACTTACTATGAATTGATGTTATCAAGTAGGGGGAAAAATATAGGAATTTGATTGGACTAAATTGAGATACTTCTTACTGCTGTTATCTGACATTAACTTATTCCGTGTTTACTTAGTTTATGTTGGGGCGATTAGGTTTTTACGATTATGGGCTGCCTCTTTGTGGATTCCTGCTTCTGCAGGTTATTCCATTCCTGAGTGATAATACGCAGGATAATGGCTCTTTCCTTCTCCTTGTGAGGTGGTTATGTTTTCAGTTCATTCATTTGGGAGAGGGTTCATTCCGTCTATTCTCTTACGCAATTCTTGTGTTGGTTGTCGTCAGTAGAACCTAGCAAGCCCCGCTAGTAGAGGTCATGTTACCATTCAAGAATATTACTGCTTTGCAGCCACAATTTTCCTTCATTCTGATAACAGTTTTTACTTCTGCCAGTGACTTGGTCTCTTTCTGAATCAGTGAACGAATACAAACAACTTATATTCGAACAGCAAAGAAATCCACTCAGACACAGGGTAGTAGGACAAGAGTGGATTTAGCTTTTTTAGTTAATATTTTTTTAACCCAGTTCTACTTTTGAACACTCTGACCTAGTTTAGTTTTGATCTGATTAAAATCTTTTTTGACATTATCTGGTGATTATGCCTAGCTACAACACAAATTTTTTTCTTGAAGTTGGGATATAACATGAGGGACCATAAATAATAGTTGGACTCACAATTATCAAAGGCTCAATGCATTTGGGAGAGAGTTCATTTTGTCTAATCTTCCATGCAATTGTAGTGTTTGTTGGCATCAGTGGAACCTAGGAATCTAGGAAGCTCCATTATTAAAGTGCATGTTCCCATCTTAAAGCCTAAGCACAAGGTCTGTGTGTGACAAAAATACAGAATGGGTATTAACTAGTATCATTTAAAAGCCTATTGACAATGTTTCTGGAATACTAATTGAGTGCATAAGATAAATCAATGGAAGTATCTCATGTCATTTGCTTAAGAACTTGGTGTAATTAATTTACACTTGAAAGAACTAAGAATGTATAAAACTATCCTAATAAATTATCATATCATAATTTTCACATCCCAGTGAAGAGGGTCAGGTAAATCAATTTGCATAGATCCTTTCAAGATGCATGTGTTATGTAAATCACATAGCATTATAAATGTGCATAAAAAACTATATAATCACATAGGTCTTAAATGTATATTACTATAAACATCTGCATGTAGTTGTGGCTGAGCGCATAATTACACAATAGAACTATTCCACCTATCATTGGTAGGACTAAACAACATTATGTTCTCTGAAAAAAATTATGGACATTGATTATGGGTGGACGAACGAAGTGCTTGACTATAAAGGAGAGGGTTGAAAAGCTTGCTGGCTTCAAATTCCTTAGCTAGTGAATATTAATCATCTTACTCATGAGTATATTTTACAGCGATTATTTGGTTTTCCGTATGAGATGGGTTTATATATTATATATTTGGTGATAATTCTCCTATTAGGCTGTCAAGCTTACCTTTATCTTGTCCTCATATCATACCTTCAAGTTTTGGGCGGTGAAGAAACTGAGATCAGCGAACATTATTACAAAGTAGATACAGCTAACAAGTGCAAAATGTTCAATTCTTTAATTCTGGTCATGCATTATTGGGTTCCATAATTTAATCTGTAGAACTTGAAAAATTATGCAATTTTTTTTATAACATTTTATGGACATAATTCTAAAACATTTATAGCATGGGAATACATGCAGCATCTCCCCCCCACCCCCGCCTTTTTTTTGGTTGATCATTAGATCCGTGTGATTTTTTTGAGGTTGTTACTTTAATACTTTACAATTGCACCCCGATGTTCAGATTGGGTACATGTTAGATTCCTCGATTGTGGTATTTGAGAAATGACAGTGATATCAGAGTGACCGTGCGAATTGACGAGATCAAATGCTGATGTATTAAATAATGCGTAATGTCGTACTAAAGGGCATGACTTTCTTGTTCACTTTGTTATCTTTAATTCCAAATGGTTCCATGATTATGGTCATGTAACTACAGTTATTCATCTTAGTTTCTCATATAATTATTTATTTGTGGTATTTTCTACTCGGTCTCTCTTGCATGAGCTACAATGTAGCATTTCTTACTGCTTTAAAAATCATTGATTTATTGATATTGTTGTGGTTCAATTGAATCATAAGATATTTTTTCTCATTGCCTTTGAGATTTTGAATTATTTTTTATGTTTCTGCATACAAATTCTTTTTATGGAGTGAATGGTGTTAAAGATTAGTCTTAACCTCTTAGCTGTAGTATAGAGGTTAAATTGTTTTTGTAGAGTCCAATCTAGGTTTATTACTTTCTCATATGCTGCTGCCATGGGACTGCAAATGGTGGGTGGTTTGTGAACCTATTGACCAGTTGAAGGGATTTGACTTAGCTTGGTTGTGTGTTTGTTTTGGGGACTAAATGTTGCTAGGTTAAATTCTGTCAAAGGAGTGTAATAGTTGAAAGCAGGTTCGGTTCCTGTGAATCTGAAAGATTAACTATAATAAGCAGAGTGCAACGAAAGCGTACTTTGATCACATGCGATTCTCTGATCATCGGATACAGGATGTGCTAACCTATATAAAGCTGATGTGTAATGGATGCATACTTAATAGTATGACAATTCTCTGTCAGGGTGAATTGTGTGATAAACAGTATCATTTTTGTCTTAAGTCTCTTAGGCTATAGTTTAGAGGGTGAATCCTCTTGGCAGAGTCCAAACTAAGTTTACTGCTTTTTGTCATGCTGCTATTATGGGATTGGAAATTGTGATAAGAGGAATGGGGTGGTTTGTGTTGCCATTGACCTATTGAAGGGAGGTGGCGCTGTTAAATTTTGTTAAAGGAGTTGTAATTGGTTGAAAATAGGTTTGGTTCATGTGAGTTTGAAAGTTTAAACTAAAATAAGCAGAGTGCAACAACGGTAGCACACTTGAGCTTGAGAGTATGACAATTCTCTGTTGAGGGGATACAGGATGTTAACTATACAGATACACATATATTATGAATGGTTCGACAATAATGATAATTTGGGTAGTATTCTATGACATCAGAGACCTTAAACAGTAATTTTGGACTGATATCAAGTTTAGTAGGTAAGATAATTTAAATACTCTTAGGTTCTCTTCTTACCCTCTGCTCGTCATAGAAGTCGCGAACACAATATTAAACATCAGTCGGAACCTTCATTGAGAAGATGAGTCTGGTGATTTAATATGGACTATTTGTATTGTGATATGAATTTATCCTTTGTCCATACTTGAATAATAAGGCTATAAAAGAATTTTATATAACTAACATCAATATAGATAATAATTTAAGCAATATTGTGAGATTTTGTATATCGATCATTCAGTTTCCATCCTAAATGGGTGTTTTTAAAAGTATATTTGGAGTAAATTTTCCTATTCGTCCATCCATTTCACCACTATAATACCTGTTATGGCAAGATTCAGAATAGAGAGGGACTTTAGTTGGGATGGCGAGAACTAGGGCAATTTGTTCAGTTGATGCGTATCATTCTATTAACTTAATTCAATAATTCAAGCCTAAAAAATTTCGAAGATTATGAAATTTGTTTAGTGTTTCTTATTGGGCCATTTTGTACGTCTAATATTCTAAATGAGGACATTCTATGGCATGGATATTTGTTGCAACATTTGCATTATTTTTTGGAAGATTGTTACAGTGATAGGATTTCTTGCATAAGTAGTTAATTTAACATCTTATTACCACACGTGCTTGGTTAAACATTTTATTTTTGCATTCTGGGGTTTGGGGTGTCACCTATCTTGCTATTTGCCATTGGGGGTGGATGTACTCTAATATTCCTGTCATTTATTGGTTCAGTGAATCTGCTAAGAGCCTTGAACTAATTTACTTATATTTGGTAGGTCATGGCCTTAACACAGACCCAACTTGATGAGGCTATGAAGCCTGTACAGTTTGATGCACATGTTGCTCCCATCGGAGATCATACTAGCTCAGTTAGTGACCCAATCATGGCATCGTCATCCATTTTGATGAAAGATAAATCATTTTCTTCCACTAGCAGCCCAATTGATTTCCTTCTTGCTGGGGAGAAAATTCAATTTGGTGAGCATATACATCTGAGCATACTCAACTACATTCCAAGTTGTTATAGTTCTAATTTGAAGTCTATTTTCAGAAGTTGCAGTTGCATTACTTCTGATGGAATTTCCCCTTTCTATTCAGGTGCTGTTACTTCCCCAACATTACTCCCTCCTAGTAGCCGTGTTGTTTCACATGGGATTGGACCCCCACATTCTGGCCAGTCAGACATACGAATTGCTCGCAATTTGTCTGTAGCTGAGAATGATTGTAGTATCTTTTTTGGAAAAGACAAGCATTCCAACCAAACTTGTGTTCACATAGAAGATCATGAGGCTGAAGCTGAAGCTGAAGCAGCTGCTTCAGCTATCGCTGTTGCTGCCATCAGTGGTGATGAGAGTGTTGGGAATGAAAGCTCTGTCTCTGTTTCAGATACCAAAAGCTGTGGGGGTGCAGATATTATTGGGATCACAGGTGGCGATAGACAAATATTTGCAACCATAGGCAGTGAACTTTGCTTGTTCTTCTTGTGCATTATTTTATCTTTCTTGTACTATTATCTTGTTTGTACTATATTAGAGCCTCATCTTTTTTCCAATATTTTTCAGGTGTGGCTTGTGATCAGCTATTACCAAGTCAATCGAGGGGTGAAGAGTCCCTCAGCGTAGCTCTTCCAGCAGACCTCTCTGTTGAGACTTCACCAATCTCCTTGTGGCCACCTTTACCAAGTCCACAGAATTCTATAAGCCAGATGCTTTCTCATTTTCCTGTAGGTCCACATTCCCACTATCCCATTTTTGATATGAATCCCATGTTGGGGGGTCCTATTTTTGCCTTCAGTCCACGGGATGAATCTGCAGGCACCCAATCACAGTCCCAGAAGAGTACTGCATCAGTTTCAGGCCCTCTTGGGACCTGGCAACAAGGCCCTTCTGGCGTAGACTCATTCTATGGTCCTCCAGCAGGATTTACAGGTCCTTTCATCAGCCCACCTGGAGGTATCCCAGGGGTTCAAGGTCCCCCACACATGGTGGTCTACAATCATTTTGCGCCAGTAGGACAGTTTGGCCAAGTTGGTTTGAGTTTTCTGGGCACCACTTATATCCCATCTGGGAAACAACTTGACTGGAAGCACAATGTCACATCATCTGCGATGGGTACTGGTGAAGGGGACGTGCATAGTATGAATATGGTATCCACACAGCGTGATACTTCCAACATGCCTGCTCCTGTCCCACATATTGCCCCTGGCTCGTCGCTTCTGCCTATCACATCTCCTTTCCCCATGTTTGATGCGTCTCTGATCCAGGTAAACGATTTGATATGTGTGCTTGACACGCTGCAAAAATGATGATTGTACTTCTGTTTTTAATAGCTTAGTACCTTTACAAGGTTTATATTCTATTTCATTTATTTAGTTATTTAAGTAGATCAGAATCTGAGCTACCATCTTGCATGCAAATGAAAACCCACCAGTGACTTCATAAAGTCTCATGCTTAGTTATAATGGTTATACAGCATTTGGGAACATTATGTTTATCATCTGACATAACTAACAATTAGATTGAACTCTTCCCAGTCTGCACCTGACATGTCAGCCCAAGGCCGCTGGTCCACTGTTCCCGTGTCGACTTTTCACTCTATTCCCGTGTCACTGCCATCACAACAGCAAGCAGGTTTATTGCCATCTCAGTTTAGCCATGGACATTCTATGGAACAATTGTCCACTTCTAACAGGTTCTCAGATTATCGAACTTCAACCCCGTCCGACAGCAACCAGAGTTTCCCTGTGGGAACAGATGCGGCTGTCACCCAATTTCCCGATGAACAAAGGTTAGATTCATTGAGCTCCGCCACTGTTGTGTCCTCAACACAGAG
Source organism: Cornus suecica (assembly GCA_963922005.1). NCBI lineage: Eukaryota > Viridiplantae > Streptophyta > Magnoliopsida > Cornales > Cornaceae > Cornus > Cornus suecica. The sequence goes on from OY998248.1 coordinate 36,353,084, forward strand.
TGCCATCAATAAGGGCTCCTCCTCTGGAAGCACCAAAGCAGATGTTGGCAAGACTGGTGGTGATCAGGATGTCAGTAGCAACAATGGTAAAGGCCATAGCGTAAATGATTTCCGGACTCGGTCTTCCCAGCAGAAGAATTCAGCTAGCCAGCAATACAGTTGCTATGCTGGCTATAATTACCACCGAGGAGGTGGAGGTGGGGGGGCTCAAAAGAATAATTTAGGAGGTGAATGGTCCCAGCGCAGATCAGGGTTCCATGGACGAAACCAGTCACTTGGTTCAGATAAGAATTTTCCCGCCTCAAAGATGAAGCAAGTATATGTTCCTAAACAGCCCACAAATGGAACTTCGACGATTGGGTGAATTAACAGAATGCGTCTTTTGGATATCCGAAGTGAAGTGATGAATTATATGATCCGAGCATTCGTTCAGAATATTGCGGTAATTTTTGCAGCATCTGTAGGGACTGTAGAGTGTAGTTTTTGTACTTGATTGATCTACATTTACAGGTTGATTTGCTGGCTTCTAGATCGAAATTAGTGTATTGATCAGTTTCTGGCAGTTTTGAGTTCAGCATTTTTGAGTTCTAAGAATGGGGTAAAGTTGCTAGAGGTTGGTTGCTGTATGCTGTGATATCCACTGATGTAACAATTGTGTGATTCATCTATTTGTTTCTTATTTGTCCTGTGTGTTGTTTGGCTTCAAACCAGTTGTGTTTTACCTGGTTTTTGATACATTTTAAACAAATTAGACATCAGCATTTAATGGGTTGTTAGCAGTGACAAATGTGGGCCATTAATTTATTTTTCATCTCTCTCTCTCTCACACACACACACACACATGAATGTTCCACTGACAGTTGGTTATAGCAGGGCTAACAAAATCCTGCAGGGAGGAAAAAAAAAAAACCATGTTGTATTTTCCCGTTTGGTACTGTTGATAAATTCACACCCTTTTCATTAATGTTTGATTCAATACTTGACGTAGTATCTGAGTTAAAAAAATAAAAAATTCCTCCAAAACCAAGAAATAGAATCTTTTGGCACTTTAAAATGTCTCTGTTCTATTAGTAGGTATAAATAGCCATAATTATTTGTAGGTTTAAATAGCCATAATTACTGATCTGACAGAATATTTTGGCCCTGTGCTTACAGAATATCGGCTGCAAATTATTTATAAAGTAAAATATAAATAAGCATACAAGCAGAATAATAATAGTTGAAACTGATCTTCAATTCCAAAATGAGATGAGTATTCTGAAATAAATTATTGGCCCACATACATCAAAAGGGGGTGAAATATAATTTGGTCCGAAAACCAACAAAAAGAAAAATGGAGATGAATCACAGCTTTGTTACACCACTTTAATTTCACCAAGTATACAGCAGACAATCTCTCTAGCAAGTTCACCTCCATCCTTCCTTTGCCTATAGCTAGAAACTGACTGATAAACTAATTTCAATCTAAAAGCCAGCAAAGACCTGTAAACATAGGATCAATCAAGTACAAAAACTCCAAAAAAAACCCAGGAAAAAGAACTCAATAGTCCCTGGAGATGCTTCAATATGCTGCATATATCAACCACAATACTCTGAATGAATGCTTAGATGGTACATTTCATCTCACGTTTGGATTCCAAAAGACTGCATTATGTTAATTCATTCAACCATCGAAGGATTACTCGTAGGCTGTTTAGGCACGTATACTTGCTTCACTTTCGAAGCGAGAAAATTCCTATCGGAACCAAGAGATTGGTTTCGTCCATGGAATCCTGATCTGATTCCGCGCTGGGACCATTCACCTGCTAAATTATTCTTTTGAGACCCTCCTGGTCCTCTATGATAATTATTGCCAGCATAGTGACTGTACTGCTGGCTAGCTGAATTCTTCTGCTGGGAAGACTGACCAGCACCAGACTTGCCAACATCTGCTTTGGTGCTTCCAGAGGAGAAGCCCTTATTGATAGCACTGTGTGTTGAGGACCCAACAGTGGCGGAGCTCAATGAATCTAACTCGAGTTTATCTGGAAATTGCTTGACAGCTGCATCTGTAGCCACTGGGAAACTTTGGTTGCTATCGGATGGAGTTGAAGTTCGAGAATCCGAGAACCTGTTAGCAGTCAACAATTGGTCTGTAGGATGTCCACGGCTGAATTGAGAGAGCGATATACCTTCTACTTGTTGCTGTGATGGCAGTGACAAAGGAATAGAGTGAATAGGTGGCACAGGAACATGGGACCAGCGAGCTTGGGCTGACATGTCAGGCGAGGACTGCAAAACAGTTCAATTAATTTAGTTATGTCACATGACAAATGTAACGTTCCCAGCTACTGTAAGAGATTGCTACTATAAGTAAGCATGAGACTATGAAGCCATCAGTCAACATGACATTGCAGGTTTTCACTCTGGATAGAAAGTAGTAGTTAAAAATCTGGTCTACTTTACAATAAATTATAAATATATAACCACCTAATGAAAAAAGTAAAAATTTAAAAAGATATCCAAACATTGTAAATGTACTCGGGACAAAACAGAAGTACATTAATCAAGCTTCTAGCATTTAAAAATATGTTTCAAATATTTTACCCGGAATGGAGACACGTCGAACATGGCCAAAGGAGATGCCATAGGCAGAAGAGACGACCCAGGGGCATGTGGGACAGGAGAAGGCATGTTAGAAGTATCATGCTGTGCAGAGACCACATTCATATTACGCACATCCCCTTCACCAATACTGCCAGACGATGTGACATCGTGCTTCCAGTCAGGTTGTTTCCCGGATGGGATATAAGTGGTGCCCACAAAACTCAAACCAACTTGGCCGAATTGTCCTACTGGTGCAAAATGATTATAGACCACCATGTGGGGGGGACCTTGAACCCCTGGAATACCTCCAGGTGGACTGATGAAAGGACCTGAAAATCCTGCTGGAGGACCATAGAATGAGTCCACACCAGAATGTCCTTGTTGCCAGGTCCCAAGATGCCCAGAAACTGATGCAGTACTCTTTTGAGATTGTGACTGGGGGCCTGCAGATTCATCGCGTGGACTGAAAGCAAAAATAGGACCCCCCAACATAGGATTCATATCAAAGATGGGATAGTGGGAAGGTGGACCTCCAGGAAAATGAGAAAGCATCCGGCTTTGTGGACTTGGTAAAGGTGGCCACAAGGAGATTGGAGAAGTCTCAACAGATAGATCTGCTGGAAGAGCTACACAGAGAGACTCTTCAGCCCTCGAGGGACTTGGTAATAGTGGATCACAAACCACACCTGAAAAAGATTAGAAAACGAAAAGGCTCAAATATAGTACAAACAAGATAAAGCAATACACAATAAGCTGCAGCTACAAAGTTCACTGCCAAGGTTGCAGAAATTCGTTTACCGCCACTTGTGATCCCAACAATATCTGCACCACCACAGCTTTTGGTATTTGAAATTGAAACAGAAACAGAGCTTTCATTCCCCACACTCTCATCACAACTAATGGCAGCAACAGCAACAGCTGAAGCAGCTGCTTCAGCTTCAGCTTCAGCCTCGCGATCTTCTATGTGAGCACAAGATTCATTGGAATGTTTGTCGTTTTCATAAAAGAGAGTAGAATCCTTCTCAGCAACCATTAAATCGCGAGAGACTTGGATGTCTGACCGGCCAGAACCTGGAGGCCCAATGCCATGTGAAACAACACGGCTACTAGGAAGTAGTATTGTTGGGGACGTAACAGCACCTGAATGGAAAGGGAGAATTTCCTCAGAACTAAGGCAACTGTGACTCGGAAAATTGAATTCCATCAGAAAGTTATTGTGTACTAGGAAGTGTGCTAATATGCATATGCTTACCAAATTGAATTTTCTCCCCAGCAAGAAGGGAATCAATTGGACTTGATGTGGAAGAAAATGATTTATCTTTCATCAAGATGGATGATGCGGGCATAATGGGTTCACTAACTGAGCTAGTATGATCACCGATGGAAGCAATATGTGCATCAAACCTTACAGGCTTCATAGCCTCATCAAGTTGGGTCTGAGTTAAGGCCATCACCTACCAAATACAAGTCAATTAGTAGCAGATTCAGTTAGCCAATAATGACAGAAATATTAGAGTATGTTCCATTCCCAATGGCAAATAGTAAAACTGTCACACCCCAAACCCTAGAATCCGAAAGAATAAAAAGGTTTAACCAAGCATTCAAGGCGTGATTATGAGATTAAATTAACAACCTCAAAAGAAATCCCAAAACACTAATCATCCTTACAAATATGTTACCTATAAAACACTATCCTTCCTAAAAGATAAATCAAAAGTTGCTACAAATTGGCTGTGCCATATATGTCGTCACTTAGAATACAGACATTTAAAACTGTTATAATAGGCGTCTCTACAACAGAATTCATAATTTTATGTTCTACGGCTTAATTAAATGAATTCACTAATACAGCCAACAGAACAATTTGCGAAAGTTCTGATCATACTTATATCTTCTCTCTTATTTGAACTTTTCACTGTCATAACTTGAAGGAATAACAAGGGTGAACTTAATGGCCCAACACAAGCATTTACTCCAAATATAAGACCCGATTTATATGGCAACTGGATAATGATATCCAATGTCTCACATGAATGCTTGAATTATTTATCAAAATTTATGTTATTTACATATTGTTCTTTTATAGCTTTATTCAAGTACGGACATAAAGATAAATTCATATAAGTATATAGATAGTCAATATTACACTCATCACACTCATCTTCTCAATGAAGGTTCCAATTTGACACTTGTATGACAAGCTTTGGGTCAAAAGAGAACTTACAAAATATTTTTCATATTTGACTTAACTTCAATCCAAACTATTGTTCAAGGTTTCTAATATTGTCAATTACAATCCCAAATAATAATAAACAACCAACGAGAGAGAGAGTAGTAAACCTAGTTTGAATCAACAGAAAAATCTCCCTATTGCTCCTATCATCATTTGCAATCCCATGATAGCAGCATAGAAGAAAGTAGTAAACCTAGTTTGAATTCTACCAAGACGGTTCAACCTTTAGATATTAGTCTAGGAGACTAAACTAAACTTTAACACCATTTACTTCCAAAGAAATTTTGTAAGACTACTTCACGACTCTTTTCGGTATCTTCCTATTTTCATTGCCTCTTGCCGAGGACGTATGACCCGTTTCCCTGAAAGGCGGTTTGGCGGTCGAAGGCCCCTCCCAAGGTTGCTTTCTTCACATGGTCAGTGGCGTGGGGTCGGATTCTCACTTTGGATAGGTTGCGACGACATGGCATGTTTGTTGTCAATCAGTGTTTTTTGTGCAAACAGGATGGGGAATCCATTGATCATCTCCTATTACATTGTCAGTTTGTCTATGATTGCTGGAGTTTTCTGTTATGTTTGTTTGGTGTTCATTGGGTGATGCCTGCCTCGGTTCGGGATGTTTTGCTTTCTTGGAAGAGTGTGTCGATTGGCTCGCATTTACGTCTCTTCTGGAGGGTGGCTCCTCTTTGCCTTTGGTGGACCATATGGATGGAACGCAATAGGCGTTGCTTTGAGGGGGTTGAGTCCCCTACAAGGGTTGTAAAAGATAGTTTTATTTTCTCTCTGTTTAGTTGGGTGGAAGGGCGTAATTGTAGTTCTATAGACGAGAAAATTGAGTTTATGGGTTCTCTTGGCCCATAGGGGTCGTTGTATATGGGATGCATTCCCCTTTTGAATGCGTGTTTTAATAAATTACTTACTTATCAAAAAAAAAAAAAAAAAATTTGTAAAGAATTTTTAATAGTATTTAAAGAATTGAGGCACTAGTTATTTACTTAGGTTAGTTATGTATAATTTTGTTATTTCGTTTCATTCACAAGTAATGGTGAAAGGATTATTTCGAGTGGTCAAAGAAGTAGCTAGAGATAATACTAATTAATTTACATAATCTACTCAAATTCAGTCCAATTATACTTGCTAAAGGCGCTCCTGTTCCCTGAAAACCCCTAGGCTAAGCCCAATCACCTCAATGCTAGAACTCCGGCCCCTTTAGTCATGCACTTTTGTAGTAGGCTACCGAGGATCTCCTGATGACACAGACATTAAATTGCACAGAAGAATAAACTGAATGAACTCTCTCCCAAATAAAACAACTGAATCAAAAGAACCTCAAGGAGAAGGAGAGTGCCATTCTTCTCCATATCATTCAAAAATCAAAGAAAATTCAATAACATAAAGCAGCAGCAGCAACAGCAACAGGAGGAGGAAGGATATACAAAGAGGCAGCCTATAATTTAGAATAACTCATGACCACAAGATAAAGCTACTTAAACATGCAATAGACTATAAGCAGATAACAGCAGAAACAAGCATCTGAAGTTAATCCAATCAGAGTCCTATTTTTTACCTTCTTAAAACATACCCATTCTTACATTCTTTTTCATTTTCCTTCATCTTTAGTAAAATCTAATGAATATGAAGTAATCAACAGAAATAAAAACCACATTTTCACGAAAACTATATAGCAGGACGTGTGAAGCCAACTCAAGACATCCATAAACACCAGCACTGAACTGCAAGAAGAAAGGTAGCACCACTACAAGTACCATAAAAAGTAAACTCAACTATCCTCATTGAGAAACAGACTATGGTTCTACACACCTGTTGATTCATCCGTTCATTACCCCAAGACCCCAAAGATGTTTGAAAGTTGCCCAAAACCTTATTCTTGGTCTCAAATACTAGGTCTGGCCCATGACTTTTCCCACCACTAGAGATGGAGGAAGGAAGGGACCTGTCAAAAACAACACAAAGATTGGTACTTCTAAATGTATACATTTCTGGATATATTTTGTATAATAGAGTGTATACTTGATGGTATTTGATTTTCTATCAGCCTGTGTATCAGTGCTCCCTGCAGGAGTGCCGATTGCAGACAATGGTTGGGAAACCATAGAGGTGAATCCCATGGACATCTCCAGATTTGCAAATCCTTGCTCAGAGACAACAAGAGCAGGGTGAATGATGTCTGGTGCTTCTCCAGCAAATGAAGCAGATACTCTATTTGTGTGGGTTGGGACGGCAGTGTTTTGTTTAGTAGATCGAGGTCTCCGTGGTGTCTGTCACAAAACAAAGACAAATTACAATACAGATACATGCACTACAACAAAACACACTAATAGGGAAAGGGGGGGGGGGGGGGGGGGGGGGGGGGGGGGGGGGCTTCGATTGGGTGTGTATTGAAACCTTCGTGGCCCGAGATTTCTCCTTGATCTCTTTTTCTCTCTGTTCACGCCGATCATTTAGCACTTGCCTCTTTGACCTCACCTGAACAAAGTCATCTCCATCACTAAGGACTTCTATGCCAGATTGTTTAAAAACGTGCGCAACACCACTTTCCAATGGGGCTTCAACATCTGCTTCAGGACAAATGTTCCTTCCAGGGTTTCCCTCTCCGGCACGTGATATGCTCTGATTCTCTGCTAATGCTTCTTTTCCAATTCCCTTGTTAGTGCTGCTTCCAGAGCTGATATCCTGTGATATCATTTCACCTGAGCTTGAACACTCTGATTCAACTATCTGCTTCAGTGGTTTACTGGATACAACGTTTTTCTTATACCCACTTCTTACAAATATTCCGACACCCCTGCCATTAATATTTGACTTATCATTCAGCCCCGATTTGTCAGAATAAACTGAGCCTGATGATTGCCTCCTATCACCATGTTCCCGAACTCGAAATTCGGTTCGCTGGATAGTCCGTTGTGGTCTCTTCTGAAATAAACTTGAACCTGTGTGGGAAGCCTCAGAAACTTGTAAAGATGATCTTGGGCCAGAGTTTCTAAATGAATAGATGAATGATTTACCCTTATCATATAATGGGCCTTGAGCCTTTGACCTACTAAAATCCTTTCCACTTGGAACAGACTGAGATGATACTTGTCCTGTCTGTGACTGACCTTCTGATCCTCTCCCCGATAACTGTTTGTAATTATTCACAACTGTTTGGTGGTCTCCTTTATCTTCAGCTATAAAACCTGGTTCAGACATAATATTGTTTTCGCCTTCTTGGGAAATCCCAGCCAGAGTCTTGTGTATCATACCAGTGCTTTCTGCACTATCCCTAACTGAAACCGAAGTTGACCCTCTTGATGCATTGTCGTGAGATAGATTCACTGTCCCCAAAACAAGAACATTCGGGTCACGCACTGTAAGAGATTGCACATCATCCTTCGTCATATTAGGCCGAAGAACACCTGAATTCTGATTCAAATTATAATGAGCCTGGGCAATAGGCTGAACAGAGGACATCGATTGAGGAGCCATAGGCAGATATCCCTGGGAGATGGGAGATGCATACCTGAGCTGACCAAACTGGAAAAGTGAAGGCTGTGATTGGTGAATATGAGAAAGGGATGACCCAACAGGGGGGTGTAGGTGGAGAGGCATCTGTATAGAACCAATCTGTATGGCAGGAACAGGAGATGATATAAGAGAGGGGCCAGAGAACATCCCAAACTGAAGTTGAAAAGGTATATCAGCTTCACTTGGAGCAGCAGGTGCAGTTGACATGACTGTCTGACTAGAAGAAGAATGTGATGCCATGTTAGCTGGAGATGGGACTGCATGCTGAGAAGATACACGAGAACTATTAGAACCACCTACTCTATCCAAGAGATCAGATGCCAATGAGTTATAAGGAGCATTATCAACTGTTTGAACAGGAGAATCCTGGATTCTGGTGGAAGAGCAATCAATAGTCACTTGAGGATAATCATTCGCAGGTTGGAGACGCCCATCACCAGACATTGCATCCACAGGTACCTGTTCTTCAATACCAACAGAAACATTTGGCACCTCAAATGTATTTTCTTCTTGCCTCGAGTTGCTTTCAAACTCATCATTTGTTATTCCAACTTCATAACCCTCATCAAAGCCCAAGACCAAATTGTCCATCATATCGGATGTACCTTTGTTCGCTAGATGCATATCTGTGAAGTCCTGGGTCAGCTCAGGATTATCATATTCATGCAATTCATCTTCTTCTTGGAAACCATCTCCATCCTCATCACATTCTTCTTGATCCAGCAACTCTCCGTTGTTCTCTATAGCCCATTCTTCATCATCACCGGCAGATATAGATCTTGATGCTATCATCAAATGATCTTTTCCAGATTTGGCATTCAAGACAACAGATTCATCCATAGACAGAGGAATCTCCTTTCCTTCTGTAGCTGCGGATCCAATTTCATCCATATCATCATGGGAGAGAGGATTTGGAGAGTCAGGGGGGCTTGAAACAGAGAGTGAAGATTGTGAGGCACACCTTACTGTGGTGTCCTTTTCCAGTTTCTGCGGTTCCGTTATCGCAGTCTCTTTCCGGCCATCAACAATTTCAAATGGTTTAAGCATATCTGGATGACCACCAAAGTACCCCGTCTGCGTGGTAGATTCACTTCCTGCATTATGATTGTAATGGATGTTATTATTACCAAGAAAAGTCGACGGACCAGGATGTTCATTGTCTCGTCTAAAGGAAGTTTTTTGCATAGAAGCAAGTGATGGAGGAGGAAGGACACGAGGCTGTCTTGTGGAATACCGTGACCTCCCATAGGAATAAAGCTCATCTGCATCATGACTGGGATTCAACCGAACATTGTCGTGTGAACGACCCTGGCCGTGTCTAGCATCATTATAATTTTCAGCAAGATTCTCATGAAATTCCAAGTCATTCTCCATGTTTCTGCTATAAGGATCTCCACCCCCAGATGCATTCCACCTGTTGCCTTTAAAATGAATCAAATCATCAATGTGAGGTTCTCGCATGCCTCCTTCAAAATATGTCCTAGAAGACATATGACCAGTTCCTCCATACAACTCTTTTCTAGGGAACTCTCTCCCACTAATAGATGCATCTTGCCTGGGGCGGCTGTTATCCTGATCTTGTGCAAGGAAAGGCAGGCTGTTCCCAGTCTCAAATACATCTCTTTTAAAAGAATTATCATGCTTTCCGCTGTCCAGAAAGCCCGAAGAACCTTCTCTAGTATGGTGAGGCCTAGAACCAAATGAATTTTTAAATGCAGAAATTGTTATCCTCTCCACAGTTCTCTCACTATCTTCCCAGTCATCCACATCCGTAGCCCCGGAGAGATTGTCTTCCTTCCCGATATATGACACTTTATCGCTTGCGACAGCAGCATAGCCATCGATGTTTACCCCTTCAGCCTGCCTCTTGGCCATCTTTGCCTCTAATTCTAAGAGCTTTTGCTTAGCTGCTTGTTTCCTTCTCTCTTCCTCCATAAAAAGTCTTTGTTTCTCTTCTTCTCTAGCTATCCTCTGCTCTTCAGCTTTTTGAATGGCTTCCAGTCGCCCTTGCTCTGCCCTCGATGCAGCTTCTTGGGCTTCTTCTTCCAGTCTTCTTTGTCGTTCTTCCTCTTCCCTAATCATTTGTTGTCTCTCCTCCTCTTCTCTCCGAGCTTGTTCTGAAGCTTTCTCTTGTTCTTCAACGATCCGCCGCCGCTCCTGCTCTTGTATCTTCTGAACTCTCTCAAGTTCAGCCTCAAATGATTCCCTAACAGGGTCATGTAGATCAGCCTGTTTCATCACATCTTTTTTCCTTTTAATAACTCCTAAAAGACTGCCTGAAAAGGAAACCCCTTCATCAAAACCAGTGCCTGCCAAGTCTTTAAGAAAAGGATCCTCTGAGTAAGGCCTTTCATTTCTTGCAAATGCATATTTCTCCTTGCCAAAATTTGACATTGGATTCATTGGAGGCCCTTTACCACCTGAAGAAAATGATGATCTGGATGCTGAGTAGCCTGAGTTATTCTGGAAAGAAGCACCCCTAAATCTATTGGGATGTTCGCTTCCATATCGGTTTCGTGTATTCCACTCAGCCCCTCGGCTGCTCAAGGATTCCAACGTATGAGATGGTTGCTGTCTCCCTCCTTGTCCATAGCCCATGTCCCTCCTGCCATGTGCAGAGTCTCTGTTTCCTGTTTTTAGACCAGCATCCAAAACATTGCCGCCAAAAGGTGATGGGATATATTTATTCTCCCATTCTGTTTCTCTGTTAATACTATCTCGCCTTCCTCCAAGACCATTTCTGTCATTCAGAACTTCTTGAGAACTAAAACCATCACCTGCTGAAGTAGATTTCCATGAGTTACCTTCCCTGCTAGGCGTTTTTACATCTCTGCGATAAGGGTCCGGTTTGGGGACTTCTCTGGAAGAAAGCTTCACAGTATCATCATCACGTTGAGACCACCTATCAAATGAATGAATGGGTTTTTGCAGTAAAGTACTGCTCTTGGGCAGGTCAAAATCTCTGTCCCAATAAGCTTCACTTTTCGAAAACCCGTGTTCTCTGTTGCGGTCTGCAAATCCATGACTAGTATCACGCTCATCATCCGCCCAATCAGATCTCGGATTTAACCGAACCAATGGCAGTGGACCAGGGAAGTACTCTCCCTGATTCCGAGCTTGCTCTGTCGCATAAGAACTTCCAAACCCATGACCTTCACCAGCATTCTTGGTAAAGCCATTTCTGATGGGATTATTCAAAGCCTGTCCTTGGGGGCGCATGTGAAAAACCGAACTCAAGTGGGAACTATCCCTCTGCTCACTGTAAGATTCTTCACCCATCACAACCTTCTGGCTATGGTGCTGGTGCGAACTATCCTTTTGCTTCTGCACAGGCCCAGATGTAGCAGGCAATGCAGCCTTCAATGATGGAAAATCTTCACCCCTTAAAACCGCAGCCCTCTCTGCTGGCAACGAATAAGCTCGAGCAGATGCAGAAACTGGAACCCCAATACCCACCGACTGAGCAAAAGGCGGCATATAAACACTGTTTCCTCTAGTCACACTATCCCGGTCAATGCCATCTACAACATCACCACTCCCATCCTCTTTCAAAGCAACACTACCCGGCTTCGTCCAGCCCATACCGGACGAAGATGGCCGCGACCCACTTCCTGAAGCAGCAGCACCAGCAGACCCACCTCCCGATCCGGCCGAATCGAATTTTTCATGCTCTTTCCTCAAAGACGGCAAATTCAAGGGGGGTGGAACAGATAGCTTCGCCCCAACCTTCTGCGAACTGCGTGGCCGCGACAGAACCACCATCCCACCGCCGTGACCACCGGGCCGACCTCCTCGGCCCGCACCAGCAACAGCCTGCCCATAAGAGCTACTACTATGAGGACGCTGATTATGAGAAGGTTGCCCATACGACTTGTTCAGATTCACAGACACAAATTTCGTCCCCACACCGCCATGATTGGCCATCGGAGAGCCCCAACCACCCTTACTCTGAAACCCCACCAACGCATCCAAACCCTAGCCCTAATTTTCCCTCTCAACGACAAATCGATGTGTGGCGATTCTGCTCAAACTTATAGAACGAAAATGAAAACCCTAGAAACTCTCTTCAAACCTAAATCAATAGAAACACCAACAAAACATGTAAATAAAGTATGATCGATCTCAAAGTTCAATTTAGCTCTTAACAACCAAACAAATTTCAACAAAAATGGAGATTTAACGGTGATTAAAGATTTGATTGTTGGTTATTTAGTTCCAGATATATAGATATATGTATAGACACAGAGAGACCGAGATTGCAAGATCGAGTGAAAATTGATGGGAGTTAAAGAGAAGAGGAACTTACCTCCGGTGGCGTGAGATGAAGAACGGCGGTGGCAACAAGCGGCGTCTATATATATATATATCGAAACACACACAGGGCTTACTAGTGAGGGCCGGAGGTGAAGACGAAGAAAGAGAGTTTATTTGTGACAGTCTTGGGATGCGTAGTGGGGAAGACGAAAAAGGAAAGAAACGAAATATAAACAAACACTAGAAGGGAAATGTAAAGAGGAGAGAGAAAGGGGAAAAAAAAATATATATATATATATATATATATCAAAAGTGAGTATTCCTCTTGAATATGGAGTATATATTAGGCCAAAGTGAGTATTACTTGGGGTTTGTTTGGGAAGTTGGTTTTGGACTTGGTTTTGAATTTTAAGACCAAATTATGTTTGGGAAGGTGGTTTTGGATTTGGTTTTGAATTTTTAAAAACCAACTTTAAAACTTTGGTTTTGATCCACAAATTTTGACTTTTCTCTTTCTCTCTCTATATATATATATATATGGCCAAAAATATGAATTATTTTGAAAAAAATAATATATAATATTTGGAAAAAATTATTTTTTCGAAAAATAATCATATTTTGAAACATAATATATATTTTTCGCAAAATATCATATTTTGGAACATAATATATATTTTTTGCAAAAGAAGTATTTTTCGGAAAAAAATTTATATTTTGGAACATAATAAATTTTCGGAAAAGTATTTTTCAAATTTTATATTTTGAAAAAAATATTTTGTGGAAAAAAATCATATTTTGGAACATAATATATATTTTTCGCAAAAAAAATCATATTTTGGAACATAATAAATACTTTTTTGCAAAAAACAAAAATTTTGAAATTTTATTTTTCATATGTTGCAGGTTTCCGGAAAAGAATGATTTTTTGCAAAAAAAAATTTGAATTTTTTTTTTTTCATATGTTGCAGGTTTTCGGAAAAATGATTTTTTGCAAAAAAAAAATTGAAATTTTTTTTTTCATATGTTGCAGGTTTTCGGGAAAAAATGATTTTTTGCAAAAAAAAAAAATTGAAATTTTTTTTTTTCATATGTTGCAGGTTTTCGGAAAAAATTTGAAATTTTTTTTTTCATTTGTTGCAGGTTTTCGGAAAAAAAAATGATTTTTTGCAAAAAAAATGATTTTTTGCAAAAAAAATTTTGATTTTTTTTTTTTCATTTGTTGCAGGTTTTCGGAAAAAAATGATTTTTTGAAACAAAAAATTGAAAATTTGAAATTAACCCTATATATTATTTGAATTTTATATATAATTTTAACATTTTAAAATATTTTTTTCAATTATATATATATTTTTTGGAATAAAAAAAATAGAAATGTCAATTATTTTCGGGAATTTTAAATATTTTTTAATTATATATATATATATTCATTTAAATATTTTTTTCCAATTTTATATATATTTTTTTCATATTTATATATTTTTAATACATATTAGTATATATATATATAATTATATCAAGACCAAGACCAACTCATTACCAAACATGGTTTTGGTTTTGGCTAAAACCACCCAAGACCACCAAGACCAAAATCACAAGACCAAAACCAAAACCAAGTTCCCAAACGGCCCTTGGGAAATTTTCAAATGTTGAAAAAAATAAAAACTATTTTTGTGTCTCTTATATTGTAATTAGTTTGGATAGATTTAAAATAGGTCCAAAATACCTTTACGGAATAATATGCATATATGCTTCCAAAACATAACATACACATACATCTTATTGATGCATGAAGAAAAGTATCTAAATATTTTATTTAAGTTAAGTTATTGTATTATAGTTGAATTAGTTATATTTCTAATGTAACTTAATATTCATTAAATAAATTAAAATTTAACTATATAAAAAAATGATATATTAAGGCTTACTTTTATGATTATTTACTTCAAACTTATTTTAATAAATTAAATATAGAAAAAATTGGATAGGTACAAATGAAATGAAAAAAAAAAACAATACAAAATAGTTCAGGAAATTTATTAAGAATTATATTTATATCAAATTATAGCTGAAAATTTGTATTTTAATATTCGTACTAAATAAGTTAAAATTAATTATATAAGAAACAAATCTAATTAAAATTAAATACTATTTTTGAGAGCTTCTTATTGTTTTAATAATTTAAAAATATGTTGAAGAACTGAATAAAAAATTAAAATTTGAACAGATAAAAAAATAAATAAAGAAAATAAATAATTTTGCATATGTGAGTACGGGTATAAACGGTTCGGTTTCGACTAGAACCAGAGCCGAACCATTCAGTTTGGTTCCTTAATAATAGGAACTGGAACTGAACCGTTAGTGTAAGGAACCGATACCGATACCCATATCAGTTCGGTTCCGGGTATCGGTATTGGTTCTTACTGTCGCTTTTTGAAAAAATAAAAATACCAAATATCAAAAGATAATATAATGATAAACTAGAATATTTCAACTATTACAAACTCAAAATCAAATGCATAACTATATCAATATTACATCCCATAAAGTTACAATTGTCATATAATAATCAAACAAAAATTTGTATTTGAATGTTACAAATTTTTTTTATTTTTTATCTTGAGTCAATATTCGGTGCGACTTCTAAATCTTCACTTGCATCTCAAAACAAAAGAGACTCTCATCCTTCCCTTCGTCAACATATATGATATCAATATAATATCTCTCATAAAATATATATTTTACAACCCTTCCCTTTGGGTCTTGTTAGTTTATAAGTGGGGTTTGAGCCCTACATGGTTGGGGGGGGGAGTGTGTACTTATCCTTAACATTCAAAGGAAGGAATTTTTTTTTATAAATTTATGTATATATATATATACACATGTACATAAATTAATAATATTTTACAATCCTTGGATCCTTGTTAGTTCAGAATTGTAATTCTATATATTGTATACATATATGATATAATATTTCTCATATAACTTATAAAATTAATATTATAATATTTCTCATATAACTTATAAAATTAATATTATATCTATATAATTTATAATTATAAGCAAGAAATTAACAATAATAAAAAAACATATATATGTATACAAAAAAATCGGTTCGATTCCGATCCAGTTCGGTTCCACGAGGTTAAGAACCAGAACTGAACCTAAAATTTCGGTTATTCAATTTTTGGAACTAAAACCGAACCCATTTGAAACCGAATTTCAGTTCCATTCTTCGCTTCCATGAACACCCCTATATGTGAGGGGTTGAATTGCATAGAAACCTAGTTCAAGAAAATATATTATAATTATTCAAAATTTCAGTTGAGTTTCACATTTTTGTTGATATATTAGCAAAGTTAAAGTTGTAAAATTGGGCCAGTGATCTCCAAAAAATCAACTACAATTAAGTCCAACATGGTTTTTTGCAACTGTTGTAAACGTGAAGGACTGAATCGGAAGCAAAAATAGTTGACGAAGTTTTTCTCATAGTTGTCAGAATTTCGATTTTCTCATAATTGTCAGAATTCCGATTTTAACTAGTAAAATCTTACGATTTTATGATTTTATTACGATTCTATAAGATTTTGTACGATTTTACTACGTTTTTATAATGATTTGACGGTTTCGTTCTTCATATAAAATGTTCTAAAACTTTATGATTTAGTCTAATATCCCAATAGTTAGCCTAAATTTATGAGAAAATATTTAAATAACCAATGTATTAATTTTTTTAAAATTTATAATATAATTTAGACTTTTAAATTAAATATTTAATTATTAATAATTTAAAAAATAAATAAATATGAGTTGCTAGAATCTTATGGACCCCAAAATAATTCTACTTAGAATCCCGATTCTGACAGCCTTGGTTTTTCTGTGGCATATCAAAATCCCATGGGCCATGGGGATACTTTTCATCTTGTGCCAAAAAATAAAAATAAAAATTATATGGAATCACGTTTGGTTTAAAAAATTTATATATGAATATAACAATAATTAATATCTATTAATGTATTAAATTGTTGTATGAGAATAATAAGATATTATCTTTCTTTGATATCAGTTTTTAAGTAGAAATATATTCTTTATTGTAAAATTATGGGTAAATTACGTTGACCTTCCCTCATGTTTGATTCAATTCTACACAACAATAAGTATTTATTACATTCAATACCCATATTATTAGAAATGGCAATTTGATCCGACCGAGTTCATATCGATCAACCCTAATGAGACATATTTGGTAACCCTAAAATGGTAGTGGGGCGGATTTGGTTTTAAAAAAAGTAAAACTCAAAGGGCCTGTTTACTAACTGTTTCTGCTTTCTGTTTCTAATTCCTGAAAAAGCAGAATCAGATTATGTTTCCTGTAGGAGAAACAAAAACTAAATTTATGTTTACTAATTTTTCAAAAATAAAGATTAAAATTGTGTTTATTAAAACAATGTTCAACAAAAGAATTACAATTTTTTTTTTCACAAACATTAAAACTATTTTGAAAAAAATATTAAGCTACCTTTTCCAAAATTTATTTTATTTTATTTATTTATCATTTAATTAATTAATTTAATTAATTTATTTATTCAATTTTATTTATTATTAGTTTTATTTTATTTTATTTATGAATAATATTGTTTTATCAATTTTTATTTTATTAATTTTTTCATTTTTATTAATTATCTATTCATTTGTTTTTATTTATTTATCATTCAATTAATTAATTAATTATCCTTATTTATTTTTTATTAATTGTATTTTTAATCATTTTTTTATTCATTTTAGTTATTTATTATTTATTTTACTTATTTTATTTTGTTTATTAATATATTATATTTTATTAATTATCTATTCATTTTATTTTATTTATTATTATATTTATTTATTTATTTTAATTTAAATAATAATTTATGTAACTATTATTTTTTATTTTATTTATTTATTATTATAATTTATTTATTATTGATTTAATATTTCTTATTCTTTTTATTATTGATAATTATGGTGAGTTTGAGGAAACAAAAAGAGAAAACACCTTTTTTTTGCTTCCTCTTTCCTTTGTAATGAGAGGAAATATTTTCTCAACTCAAAAAACAGAAACAAATTAAGAAACGTGTTTTTCATATTATTTTCAAATTTCAGGAAACAGAAAGCAGAAACAATTAGTAAACAGACCCAAAGCGGATTTGGGAATGGCGGATTTTGTACCTAACCCAAGTTTGTATATATATATTTTTATTAAAATTATATATTAAATTATTTATCTTAAATTTTAATATCTATATAAGCTTACCTGTGTAAAACACATATCAACAAAAAGAATAAAACAAATTAAAATATTTGTAAACAAGAAAGTAAAATGTAAGTATTTTTATATTGTCACAGATTTAAACGTATCTTACCTGCAAATTGAATTGTATGTTGGTGACAAATGTTGGGTTCTCTCTCAATCTAACTTAAACTCCTACTAATAAGAAATTCACAAATCAATTTAACCATCATTGATATAAGAATGTTCAAGTTTGTATCAACATTCACAAAAGCTTGTTGATAGACCCAAATCATAGCCCATCTCTACTAATTGGACCAAAGACTACCAAGTTCGCTTTTTAAGCCCATCCCACCCACGAAACATTGAGTCCTTTATTTTCACAGTTAATGGTGTAAAGAAGTAAATACTAAAAACATTAATGAAGAAAATGATTTTCAGAATTACACATGAAATTAAAGTTCGATAAAATAAAATAAAAATTACTATGAATTTCAGACTTCATTGATAAACTGTTACCTTAATTCATGGTCTCAGCATTTCAATTCAATTTCCTCAGTGTCAATAGTAGCAAATTTATATAATTTCGTATTGGACTTTCATGATTCCGGTCGATCATATCATACAAGCTAGTAACAAATTTAAATAAAGTTAACACATTTAGTTTTGTATGAACTCAAGTCCAAATAGATGCATCAAAACTACCAAGATCACTTTTCAAGCCCATGGTACCTTTGGGACCCATGCAAGCCGACCCCCCACACGAATCGTGGTCCTAACGAATTATTTGTACCCACTAGGAATCGAACATGATACCTCATGCTTCTTGAAGCACCAACTCCCAAGTATTTTTCAACTATGCCAAATCCCTTTAATTTTAACTATGAATAAACTTTAAGTATAAACTTTTATCTCGATTCATGGTATGAATATTTCAATTTAATTTCCCTTTCCCCCTTAAATTGTGTTTGGAAACGTACTCATTCCATACATTTAGATATGGAATACATTTTTTTTTCTTAAATGAATTTCCATTACAAGTGACCATTCCAAGCTTAGAATCCATACTAAACAAAATAGTAGTTACAATAAATAATTCATTTCATTTCATTCAATTCCCCAATTCATTTCATTTCATTCAATTCCCGCATGGCAGCCTTAAAACTTCTTGGAATTGCCAGAAAATCCTTTTAAATAGATCCACTGCGAAGTATATAATCAAACATGTTGAAAATGGTGAAAAGAAAAAGAAAACAACATTCTCACGACTTTTGTTTGCCTAATTGTGCCCTGTTGGCTTTAAATTAGCCATGCAATAGAGTTTCAACCATGTGTATGTGTGTGTTTTTATATATATATAACGAAAAAAAAACCATGTGTGTTTTTCCAATGTGATGACCTATTTATCTCCCTAGGGTATACAATTAACATCTTCAAGCATTGGGGAATATGCAGCTTCAAAACTGAAATTGCTCACAGTAGGAGACTCTTCCTAATTGAGTGTGTTTGGAAAGTCTGTTTTTGTATTTGTCTTTATTTTTTTCAGCAAAAAATTAAAAATAAAAAAAACGTTTGGATGAAAATTTGTATTGAAAAATAAAATGGTATTGTTGGGCGGCGGAGGGCGGTGGCGGTGGTGGGGGGCGGCGGGCGGTGGCAGAGGTGCAGGGCCGGTCCTGAAATCCCCAAAATAAGTTGAGGCCCTAGGCGAGAGCAAATGTAAGGCCCTCTATACATAAGGCTTCGCACACTTAAATTTTTTTATTTATTAAAAACACACATTTAATATTTAAATATTAATTTGTCTTGAAAGCAACCATCATTTTGGTGTTCGTAAGAAATTATTATTGTTGGGTGATTGCGTCAGTTGTTAGAGTATTAAGTGTAGTCACATGAAAAATTGATATCGTTGTGCGAGTGTGACACTCACTAAAGTCCCAAGTATAGTCATCAAACCTTGTGCAAGTACGATAAACATCTTCTAGCCCTAATCAGAATAATAGTTTGATTTTGATTAGACTTTGTTTCGTTGGGTTGAAAAATTGAGATTGTATTTTTTTTAGTATATAATAAGTGAAATATAAAATTTTGAAGGTCATAAATTGTGAAATTGAGTTTGGATTTAGTACGAAGTAAACTACTAAACAAATTATTTTTTTGTTGAACCGATAGTAGAATATTTTTTATCTTAAAAAATTGAGGCCCTAAATTGTGTAATTATATTAAACTTTGTTTTAAATTACTTTGAGAAACTAATTAAACTTTTTTAAGATTAAAAAAATATTATTATTATTATTATTATTTTTTTAAAAAAAATACAATAAAAAAATGGGGCCCCTCGGGGCCGGAGGCCCTAGGCGACTGCCTGGGTCGCCTAGCCTCAGGGCCGGCCCTGCGGAGGTGGTACCCTAAACAGTGAAAAAACTTAAAAAACAACTAAAAGTTATATTTGGTGTTTTCACCACTTTTACACACTATTCACAGAAAACAATTTTCTTGGGAAAAAAAAAAGTGAACAGTAAACGCGTTTGCCAAACGTGTTTTTTTTTTAACTGGGTGAACAGTAAAAAAACAAAAAATATTTTTCCGTATCCAAACGGGCCCAACGAGTTCGTCTTCATTGTCTTCATTGTCATCATTGGAAAAAAATCATATGGCTCTGATTTTCTCTTCAGTATTGTAATCCCGAGCGAAAATGGTCAAGCTTTCGCTAAACTGGTACTACCGAGGACAATCAGTTCAACGTGAGAAAAATTAGTGGCTCGCCAAACAAATTGATATTATTTTTGAATATCATTGGGGAATATGCAGCTTTAGAACCGAACCAGAACCAAACCGAAATTTTCGATTCTTGAAATTTTGGAACCGGAACCGGAACCGAATCTCTATGGAACCGAACCGCACTGGTTCGATTCGGTTCCTGAACACCCCAACACACTACTAACTAATTTTTTCCCAGCACTGATTTTCTTCGATGAAATCCAGTTTCATGAGGGAATGATTTTATATCTGGAATGGGAAAATGGAATTTTGAAACTCCAAACTCATCAAAATCTGCGAAAAATAAACCTAGAAAAATGCACAGCACAATAGCTACTTGCAAGGTGCTGTCACCTTGCTGAAAAGGAAATATACCCTTCCTCTCTATCAATTAATATGATCAATTTCGGTGTTTTTGTTTTTCAAAGAATTCCTAAAACAGAATCTAACACATGCAATAATATTCGGACCTCACTCCAACATATATATATTGTGTGTGTACACAGCCAACATAATTTCAGACCTTGAAAATCGAATGCACCTCCAGTATCATGTACAAAATGCTGTAATCAAGTGTTGAATGAATTTAAATACCAAAATTACACCCTCTGTATCAACTTAAACTTCTGAAGTAGATGGATAATAACCATATGAACATCATATCTACTCCAATCTATCATCCATATTAACTTTATAAAATTATAATCATTCGGGTAATATGGGCAAGGAGGTTACAATAGTGGTGGACATAAAACTATTTTTAACTTGAATCGACTTTAAAGTTTCCATTGTATTACGTCTTCTCTTGCAATCTCAACTCATGATTATTTTGATCTTCCTATCCCCCTAATGAAAGCCTCAATATGTATAGTTTCGTTCGCTTAGACATGAGCAATAAATGCAGGTGTTGCCCTCTACCGAACTGTAGTACAGAATTATCCTCAACAATATTATGTCACAGCATGCATATGCCAAGCATGAATACACCCTGAAGCCATGAGCAGAACACCATGTCACATTTTATCATTGGTACAATTTTTTTTTAGTCCTCACTGTATGGGGACATCATGTTCCGCCTATTTCACTCCATTTATCTCCAACGGGTGTTATCTCTGTGATCTTACGGATATGTTGAAACAATTTACACATCGATAACAATAGTCATAGCTTGATCACATTTAATTTGATAGAGATATGCCTTACCAGTAAAACATTGATCCACAAAGCATGACTTTCTCGATAGTTATTAAAGGCTCAAGGCGCACTAAGGCGGTAGAGATCCTCTAGAGCCTAGGCGCGTGCCTGAGTGAAGTGAGGCTTACAATGAAAAATACTCTAAAAAAATAATATTATTTTTAAAGCATTCATACTCTGTAATAGAGGCGCACATGTTGTCAAAGGCACTCTTGCCGACACTTGAGGCGCAAGTCTTGCGCCTCAAGGAGCCTGGAGCCTAGGCGCATGCCTAGCCACGCCTATAACAACACTGTTCCTCACACAGTTCACCAGAAGCACTCTTTCATTTTAGTGAACATTCAAGCCCAAGCAATGTCCAATCTTTACATTCTAGTGAACATTCAAGCCCAAGCAATGAAATCACTCATTTCTCTTCTCCTGATCTCTAATGTTCCGCATGTATCGGTAATTTGCTATAGTAACAATCTCAACTACTCCTACCTATCTTAAATTAAATGACTTTAGGCCAACTCTTTTAACAGCTAGTTTTTTGTTTATTTCTTCTTTAATTTCATCAATTAAAATAGTACTATTATTGCAAAATAAAATCAAATAGTACTATTAGAAAATAACAGATGATGAGCAACAATCATAAGTTACCATACATATATCAATGTACGATATGCAAGATTTGTCATGGAACCAGACATATTTCATATATATATGTTAAATAAGCATCCAAATCCCAAACAAAAACAGATTTGGCAGTTGATATGTACTCTGACAATTTCCCCTGCCTAGCCGTTACAAGATTACCAATATAAGTGGATATATAGGGACAAGCCATATGGTCTGAAGAAGATGAGATACAATAAATAGGCATTGTTTCAGTTTTAAGAATATGAGAACATTGGCTGAAACTGAATAATAGATGATATGCTATATATCGTGGAATACTCCAAATAATCCTACATTATTTGCACTATAATGATTCAATATTCAAAAACAATGAAAAAGATAATAATTTCCAACAGAAATTTCTCTGTTCTAAAAATGATATTGCCCATAAATCTATTCCATTTGTTCACATGTGATCACTTTCCAAACAAATTTTCGTATCATATATCTCTACTTACTACCTCAGGATCAACTACCTAGATTCGCATAATTTTCTATGCAATTGTACCATGTACAACCTAAGTAGATCATTTAATACTTGACCATATATTATATTGGTATACACTTATATAAACAGTGTGAGTGTACAAGTAATATATATATATATATATATATGTGTGTGTGTGTGTCGACATGGAGAAGAAAAGAATACAATATCTTTGGGACCATTAGGATTTGACAAGCACGGGGAAGATCCTTTGTCTTCCTGCTACAGTCACTATCACTAAATGATTTTGCACTCTTAATTTAATAACCATAAACGACTAACCATGCCCATGCATTAGGTCCCAGCATAAAACAGAATCAAATGCTATTTACTGTCTAATATACTATGAGTGCCTTTGTTTATGTTAGTGGAAAGAAGCTAGGGAGAGGTTTCCAAAAGTCTAGGAACCAAACGACAAGAATCTATATATATACATTCCATTCCATTCTTATTAAATAACAGGGGATATAAGTTAAATAGCACCACTTTCAACCTCATGATTTCTTCATCCGACTTGCTAAATAATATAAGGGGATATAGTTTAAATAGCACCACTTTCAAGCTCATGATTTTCTTTGTCTGAGTTGCTAAAATAAAATATATACTACTAACTTCATGACAAAGTGGAGTGGTAGGGACCTTTGGGGGTGAGTGGTTTTGGTGCACTTTGACTTGACTTTTTTTCTTCTTGACCCTTGAGATTTTAAAAATAAAAAATAAACCTAAAGGAACGATCCTTGAACAAATCATTATAGGTTTTTAAAAATCATTAATTATAAGGGATTACTTCAAGAAACCTCTATACTATTCAATTTAATAAATTAATCTCTACTATATCCATTTTGCCCCATTATTCTCACATTTAAAGTAAAAATGTTTAAATTACCCTCTCTTAATAATATAAGGGGGTTTAGTGAAATCAACCCTTAAAAAAATTACTTTTCAAAAATAAATTATATTTTTCGTAAAAACTATAAATTTCAATATATATATATATATATATTTCGGAAAATATGATTTTTTTATGAAAAATATTTTATTTGCGAAAAAATATATATTATGTTCCAAAATATGATTTTTTACGAAAAAGTATATAATATCTTCTAAAATATGAATTTTTTTCTGAGAAATAATTTTTTGCGAAAAATATATATCATGTTCCAAAATATGATTTTTTTTTCGAAAAATAATTTTTTTGCGAAAAATATATATTATGTTCCAAAATATGATTTTTTTCTGAAAAATATTTTTTTGCTAAAAAGTATTTATTATGTTCTAAAATATGAATTTTTTTTTCGAAAAATATATATTATGTTCCAAAATATAATCTTTTCCGAAAAATATTTTTTTTTTGAAAAATATATACTATTATGTTCCAAAATACGATCTTTTCCGAAAAATAATTTTGTTGAGAAAATATATACTATTATGTTCCAAAATATGATTTTTTTTCCAAAAAATATATATTATTTTTTCCGAAATAATTCATATTTTGGAAAATAATATACTCCCTCCGAAAATTAATTTTTTTGCGAAATATATATATATATGTATATATTTAAATTTATAATTTTTGCGAAAAATATAATTGATTTTCGAAAAATTATTTTTTTAAATGGTTGATTTCACTAAACCTCCTTATACTATTGAGGGTAGTTTATGCATTTTGATTCAAAATATGAGGTGATGGGGCATAATGATAAAATTGAATAATATAGGAGGCAAAATAAACACAATAAGAGTTAGTTGATTAAACTAAATAGTATAAGGGAGTTTCTTAAAATTAACCCTAAAAACTCAACAAGCCTTCTCCTAATTATATGGAGTGAATAAAATGAATACATCTATCATATAGTTCCTAACCATCTCAATTCATTTAGATTTTGCTCTTTTCCTTTTCTAGCATTATTATAACATTGATTATGTCACTCTTCTTAACTGGTGTTGTCACTGTACTTTACAGTAGACGGACTCCTAAACCATCTTACACCGCTAAAGTCTTCCATTTTGGTAGGGGTTTTGATCATGGTTCGCCGTAAGTGGTTTCGGTCGCGATCGCGGTAACGGTATAAGAAATTCGGATAATATTGATCTTAAAAGTAAATATCGATGCTATGCTTTTCAAAAATATTATGAACATGACGATACGCAACGGACAATAAGGCAAAACAATTTCCTCTAAGTTTCCTATGAAAATGTCCTCAAGAAGGTACTTCTTTTAGTGCCAATATCTTTTTTTTCTTCTTTTTTGATCTACTTTTTAACTTTTCATTACTTTTCCTTTTGCAATTGTGTTATTATATTTAGTGAAAAAAAAAATGGAACTCTTTACTTCTCCATGGTCAGGTTTGATGGTTGTGGTCTTTATAGTTGAAATAGGGTGTCATGGTCATTAATTTTGCCTATACATGTTTAGAGAAACAATGGGTTTTTTTTTTCCATTCCGATTGAATTCTACATATTATCTTCTAATATTAAAGTTTGAAGGTTGAAATATGTTTTACCAATATCTGATAGAGAACTTTTGCTTATAAAGATGGTTAATATAGTCTGCTAATTAAAGTTCTATTTTTCGAAAATTAGTGGATGCCAAAACTTCGGAGGTATGCAACAGCATATATTACACATAGTCAATTTGATTTAAAATAACAGTGTATGAGGGGTAGTTGTGGTTGTATTAAGGCATTTTGTGGATAACGTCAAACTATATGTCTCTTTTCTCAATTCTTCGTGTAGACAGAGGGTATCTTGTGGACCACATAGAGTCTAATGTCATAACATCTGCTCAAGTATGTGTTTGAAACTTGTATTTATATTGCTTGAAGTTCGTCCACACCACCTGAAAGTAAACATGATTGATTCAAATCATATAGGGGGAGGAGCTAGGGAAACAAATCGGTGCACCAGCAGCAGCAACAACAGTTGCCACCGACACCACCGCCGCCACTACCACGTGATTGCCAAATGATTATAGTTAGAGAGGGAGTGATCACTTTTAGTGCTGGGAAGCTGTTGGTTAATTGTTTTTTGAACAGTTTGCTCTCTTGTAGGTGTTGGATGGAGCTTTTTATTTCTTTTGTACAAGTTGCTCCTTTATAGGTGTTGCTTTAATGTAAACATCTAAATGGATTTATGAAAGTTTATTATTTTATTGTATTGTGCCAAATTTATATTTGTTATTTATTTTACGAATCAGGTATTTATAATTTTATGATTTATATTGGAAATTGTAATATGGGAAAAATGAATTATTAATGACAGTTAAAATAATTATTTGAGACACTCCAAAACCGTGGCAAATAAATATTTGTGACGGAATAATATAACAAATAGTGACATTACCTACTCTCCCAAAAAGTCACTTATTAGAGACGGTGTCATTAGTGACGGTATAAAGCGTCTCTAATAGTAAATTAAATAGTGACACTACCTACCGTCCCAAAAAGTCATTCATTAGTGACGGTATAAAACGTCCCTAATAGTAAATTAAATAGTGACACTACCTACCGTCCCAAAAAGTTACTCATTAGGGACGGTGTCATTAGTGACGGTATAAAGCGTCCCTAATAGTAAATTTAATAGCGACGGTCCATACCGTCACTAAAACGTCTTTATTAGCGACGCTCCAAAAATACCGTCCCAAAAAGTTATTCATTAGGGACGGTGTCATTAGTGACGGTATAAAGCGTCCATAATAGTAAATTTAATAGCGACGGTCCATACCGTCACTAAAACTTATTTATTAGCGACGCTCCAAAAATACCGTCCCAAAAGAATAGCTAAGACGCTTTTTTTAAGCACGGTCCATGATGACTTTTAGCGACGGTTTTTGGACTTTTAGAGACAGTTTTGACCGTCTCAAAAATCATGATTTCTTGTAGTGCCTCTTCCTAATACAAGGACTATATATACATGACAGGCTGGATGTCACTGGATTAAACTTAAAGCAGAAGGGTCTGAGGCTAAGGGTTTGTTTGATTTTTAGATTGGTTTTGTCTTGTCTTGTTTTTGCTTTCTTTTAAAGACCAAATGGACTTTGGTTTTACATTTTAAGACCAAATATTTTTCCTAGGTGGGCCCCGCATTCCACTACATATTCTTTACTTTCTCTTTCTATATAGGATAATTTGCACTAACACCCCCTGAGATTTGCATTTATATATATTTTCAAAAACATATAAATTCGAAATATATATATATTTCGAAAATATATATATAAAATTTGAAAAATATATAAATTCGAATATATATATATTTCAAAAAAAATAAAATTCAAAATATATATATTTTCAAAAACAAAATTCAAAAAATTATATAATTTCGAAAAACATATAATCATTTCAAAAAATATGTATATTTTCGAATTTATATATTTTTCAAATTATATATATATATATATTCGAATTATATATATATATATTTCAAATTTTATATATTTTTTGAAATTTATATATGTTTTTCGAAATTATATAATTTTTTGAACTTTGTTTTTGAAAATATATATTTTTTGATTTTTTTTTGAAATATATATATATTCGAATTTATATATTTTTCAAATTATATATATATTTCAAATTTTATATATATTTTTGAATTTTTTATATATAGTTTTAAATTTATATATGTTTTTCGAAATTATATAATGTTTTGAATTTTGTTTTTGAAAATATATATATTTTGAATTATATATATATTTTTTGAAATATATATATTCGAATTTAAATATTTTTCAATTTATATATATATTTTCGAATTTTATATATTTTTTTGATTTTATATATATTTTTCGAAATTTATATATTTTATTCTAATTTTATATATTTTTTTCAAAATTTAAATATTTGTTTTCGAATTTTATACATGTTTTTGAATTTTATATATTTTTTCGAATTTATATATATGTTTTTCAAAATTTTATATATTTGGGGTTCGGGCATAAAGGTCATTTCACATTATCCTTAATATTTTCGAATTTTATGAAGGGTATTTTGGTCATTTAGGGTGTTATGGCAAATATAACCAAATCTCAAGAGGTGTTAGTGCAAATTACCCTTCTCTATCTATATATATAATTTATGATGGGCCTTGCTGACCACTATTCTTTACTCTTTCTTTCTATATATATATATATATATATATAATCACATAAAACCAGTTAAAATCAATGGAGATCAATATAATCAGACAAACCAGACCAGAACACTTTTTAAACCGACCTACGAGAGGCCTGAAGCATAAGGAAGTCAAACTCAAACCTATATAGAATAAAAATAGAAGTTACACAAAGATTACAACGGTCAGAATGTTCTTATACAAAACTCCAAAAAAGCAAAAGCATTACTCAGATAATTATTGATGACTAATCGGTCAAATTACGGCTGTGATGTGAACCATCCAATGTTCAGGAAATATATATATGGATGAAAGGCACAAAATTTCTACACTATTATAAATGTGTAAATAACTCTAGGTAGTTTAATTTGGGCAATTAAGTTCCTATATTATGATAAAAATATACAGAAAGATCTCATGCGACACTATTCAGGAAACTGTTCCGGCAAAAAAAAAGCATGTGCGTTTCACATGCTTTTTAATTTGATAAATACCTAAAATGCTCTTATATTGTTACCAAAATATCCTTCATTTAAATTACCAAAATACCCTTCATATGTTCTCCCTCTCCATCTCTCTCTCTCGGCAATCCTCTCTATATCATCAAAAACCCCACCTGATTGAACTCAAGAACACCGGACTTGAACCGAATTCGGTCCCCTTTATCAAAGAATGAATATCAACGCCAACCATAGATCATGTGATTGTACCTGTCCTTGATCCACCTAAAGCTCTTCCTCACAGACCCTTTGACCTTCCCTTCAACACCATAGGCCTTATAGCTCACAACCCTTTTCTTCTTCTGCAATTCAGGGTCAGTCAAACTCCAATTTCTTGATGACCCATTCATAGACTTGCCCTTTTCACAATCTCCATATGGGTATGTGGTGGTTGTGCATAAGATGATGATGATGATGATGTATGTGAAGTACTGTAGCATCTGAAATCTTGGGCATTGGAGGGTTTGGGTCGGTTGGCTCCATATCCATTGTAGTTGTAGAGATCTGTTTGGATCCTTCCATCATTACAGGACTTGGATCTAAAATCTTCCATTGGGAAGAAGAAAATACTAATTTTGTATCTGTATCTGTATCTGTGTGTGTATATATATATATATATATATATATGTATATGAATTTTGTTACTTAAGAATGGTTTTGGGGGTTTCATGTGATTGTGCGAACTGTTGACTTCAAATTGTTTGCTGGCGTCGGTGGTATTGGACTAGTGGGATTGGATTCGCTACACCCACAATCACAATCATTGCGTGCACCTTATAAATTATTATATAGAGTTATAATTAATCTGAACTAACATGTGTTTAAGCAATGAACTAGAGTCCTCTCTTTTCTCTTTGTTCATTACAGGACTTGGATCTGAAATCTTCCATTGAACTCTGTGATTTGGACCAGTTGACTCCAAGAGAGGAACAGAAAATGATAGGTGGGTTATATGGATATGGTCTTTTTCGTCATTTCATATTTACCCTATTCATTATATTTAATTAAAAAATAAAATAATAAGGGTATAATAGTAAAAGCACAAGTCCGTCACCGGAAAATGGCTTAGAGGGGTCAAAGTGCACGTTTTATAAAGTATGGAGGTGTTTTAAAACCTACATGGGTTATTTGCACATTCCTGATAATGTAGGGGGTTTGTGCCTTTCTCCCGTGTATATATATATCCCAATCAGTGGTAGTTTTCTGGTAATCATTATGCACATATACACTATAATGAGGTGCTTTTACTTTAATACATAACTTTATTTGATTCTAGCTCACCTAGCTCGGATTAACAGCAACAATAACAGAGAAAAAAAAAATTAATACCAAAATAATAATACTAATAAATGAGAGACCTAAACTTTGATCTTATGTTGACTTTTCAGTTTATATAGGTTTATATTGAATTGTGTGAGGTTATAAAACATCTCAATAGAAAACCGTTACTAAAGCACAGTCTTAGCAAAATGTTAAAGAGCAAGAGCATTACTAAGGGACAAATGATACCACTTAAAAGAAAGGGCACAACTCATAGTTATTGCTATCATTCGGACGAATCTTAACCTCTCAGCCAGAGATTAAGTAATCATGCACGCCACTTAACAGCTTGCACACACCATTAACAAAATCAAACTAAAAATTAAGGACAGATGGATTTCATATGAATTTGTCTGACCGAAAGAGTTAACATTCTGCACACAGCCACCCAAATAAAATAAGATAAACAAGAAAGTGGAGAATCCATATTTGGTGCATTTGGGTGGTGGGGAGATCAAATTGGCTCATTATTATTAATCTAAACACACACAACTGAGCTCTTTAATCTAATTAGCAATGGATTGCCACCCGTGCAAATATTCAAACATCAAAGCAGCACTAAAGCACAATGAAAGCTCATTACCAGTCAAGGTTCAGTCTTTAGACTCCAACCAATGCAAGCCTTCCGAAATATATCGAGTAAAGAACTCCGAATTCTTTTGTATTTTTTAAAGAGAACTAGAAAGGAACAGTTGCAAGAGACTTAAAAGTTAAAACTAACTTGAGAAAAATCACTAACAAAGGACCCTCCAAAGCTCAAAATGCCAACCATCCAATTTTTTTATTAGCACTGAGGAATTGGCTTAAGGAATTATCAGCTGTTAAGATCCTCCGATTATAAATACCAAAGGAGATGCAAGCCAGTTGTTGCATTGTATTCATCCATCTCTCTCTCTCTCACACACACACACACACACACACACAACTCCATTGTGAAACGGTATTGTTAGAACAATAACAGGAGTGCCCAATTTTTTCCCCATCTTTAGTGATGACATATAACCAACTCATCTATGCTAGCATTTTCATTCTAGCACTAGTTGCATGCAATGAAATTCAAGTTACGGTGGGAAGGCAACTAAAACCAATGGAGAATAACCCCATTGAGGGGGAAGCGAAAACGGTAAAGAATAGCAAGCCAGCAATGAAATCACAAGAAAAAACTGTCGCACGTGAAAATGATATTCAAACCCGACAGACAGATCATGCTCCTACTGCTGACCATTCTGCTGCAGGGAAGAAAGAAGTCTTTCCACCCAGGACACCTGATCACCATATCTTTGGTAATTCAGTGACATATGATATGGATGATTTTCGACCAACAACACCAGGTAACAGTCCCGGTGCTGGCCATTCTTTCAAAGGTGATGTTCAACCAAAGGAATCAGATCATGGTCCTGGTGTTAACCATTTTATTGCAGGAAATGCAGATGATTTCCGACCCACTAACCCAGGTCACAGCCCTGGTGCTGGACATCAATTCGAAAATAAAAGCATAGAGCCAAATGCATAGACATGTATAATGAAACTGAATTGTGTATAATTCGTATATGATGTAAATACCCATGGCAGGTCCATAGTTTGCTGAGCCATGAATTTATTGTTGTAAATATATCAGGGGACCCCCCTGTTGTAATTTTATTGTGTGTAATAAAATTATTCCTGCAGATTTCTCTCTCTTCCTCTCCATATGTGTGTGCTTATTTGTATGTTCCATGCAGTCAATAGCACCATCAAAACAAAAGCAAATAGAAAGTTAGACAATTTTTATGTTGTAACGTTGGAAAATATCATATATAGTTCAAATAACCCAGGAACATTTACCAACTTAAAGTCCCGAATTTCCAAATTTCACTCTGTAAATGTAACAGTTTGCTCCGCAAAGTCCGCGTTGGGCTCAACTCGCACGATTTGTTTTTTAGATTTTATCCCAAAAGGCCTCATAACAATGGAAACAACAGTAGCACATACACACTTCACTATCATTATACTCAGGCGACATGCAGTTAAATTATGTTATAAGCAGGCTAGTGCCATGTAGTCCTCTTGCTTATACAACAAGACGTACAGGTCACCAATCTATTATAGAGACTATACATATATTACCTGCTGAGTGTGTGCACGTCTCTTGTGGCAAGTGGCAACCATCACTTTTTAAAATCATAATCCGAGGTCATTTTTGTTTCTCGCCAATACCCGAATTGCACATTAATGCAATTTTGGAAAAATCGATGTCAATTGCTCACTAATCAAGAGCTTAATCACCTTATAATCATGTAAAAATTGGACGAACCCCAATCTAATAAATTGATCCAAGCAACAAAAAATTCCTATGATATCTATAATGAACATATTTCTATCATACGTATCAGTTTCCTTCATTTTGATAGAGTTGAAATAGTAAAATTCATACATTGGGGAATTTTTCGGTCTACATTTATACCCATCCCCAATTTGAGTATCAAGTTTTCAACATCAACAAGTATTAGTAATGTGGTAGTGAAGACTGAATTTTTTTTCCTAAAAGCATTCCAAATGGGGAAAGCAAAACCCTCACTTCACCTTTAAACAAATTTAGGCCACTAACTCAAAAAAAAATGCAACCTTTTCACAATGGTGAAGTCAATAAAAAGAAAACCCATTAACCAGAAGAGCCAATGAAGCACTTTTCAAACTCCCATAATACACACACAACCACACATAAATATATGTGTATATATGTCTTTTCAAAAAATAAATAAATATGTACACACATCATGAGAAAGAATCAAACAGCACATGGTGCCCAATTCCAGCTCTGAATATTTAATTTTTCTCGTGTTAAACAATTACACGAATATAAAATTGCTTCATAAACAAAGAATGTTTATGAATTTACTAATTAGTAAATTGCAAAACCTAAACCCCCAAAAAGATCAAGTCACAAATTCATAAAGAATGAAAAAGAAAACAAGGAGAGAGATTCAAAAGGCGTCAAACTATGAAAATCAGAAACATTATAATCAATTAACTCGCAAACATACTAAACCCTAGAAAAAAGAGAAGACGCACCTGTTGCTTCTGCAGCTCTAGTGTTTGTTTGTGCAGTGCCTTTGTGATTGCAAATTTTGGTACAATTTCAACTGGGGTAGGGCTGCAAAGAAACCATTTTTAATAAGTCAACCAAGCTAAATTAATAAATGAACCAAACTCAAAACAAGTAAGAGCACGGTTCGAAAATATTTGATTGAGTAACAGTTTGAGTAGTTTGTTAATTTGAGATTTGATAGAATTGTGCTATAGTAGTGGTCCATCGGTCTTATTCTAGGTTAAGGTTTGACATTGAATCTTATATCCAATTTTTGTTGTTCCAGAACTAATTTAGTTTTCATGTTTCCAAAAGCATGTTTGTAACAATAGTATAAAATTAATATGCTTTCACAATTGTATGTGGAATTTGTGAAATACTTGAGTTTATACTTATATTATTTTTTGATATTTTGTATTTTTTTTTTCCAAAAGCGATAGTAGGAATCGGTTCCGAAAAGATCAGTTTTGGGTTTGGCAACGATGCGGTGCGGTGTTAGTTTTTTGTTTTGGTTTGGGTTGGGTTGGATTTGGTTTGACGTGGTTTTATTTTGGTTCCAAACCATATTTGGTGCAGATGGTTTTGGTATGAGAAAAAATGATACTGAAAAATCAAACCATGTTTAGTAAAGTTGGTATGGGTTGAAATTCTGAAACCAAACCATATTTGGTAACTTGGGATGGTTTCACATTTTATTTATAAATATTAAACTTTTGTAATATTAAAATATAATAATATACTAATATATTAATATTAAAATATATTAATATATTAATATTAGAAAAATGGGATTTGGTTTGGTGTGGGTGAGATGGTGCAACATGGGGTGCTACAGTGCCCGCACCACCCAAGTTGATGGTTCCAAATGGTTTGCTACAGTGCCGAATGGTTTGCTACAGTTGTACCAACACCAATCTTACCAAACATGGGTTGGTATCATTTTTTCACACCAAAACCAAAAAAATGGCATCAACCCATGTTAACAAACACCACCTAAGGGTTTGGTTCCGGTTCCTATTTTTAAGGAACCGAACAGACCGAAATTGGATTGTGTGCACCCCTACATCCATCCATGTCCCGTTTAAAATTTTAAAATGTCTTATTCTTCACTGGTTGTCATTTCATAAACCATGCCCCCATTAACAGTTTACTACACTCGTGCCCGCCTTGCCCCGCCTCATCAACACTTAATTCTCAATGTCATCTTCATCATGGACAAAAGAATTTGACAGACAAAAAAAATAACATACGAACTTTTTTCAAATCATCCTACAATCGAACTATTTTTTTTTTCTTTGTATAGATTTGACTACTCTTATATTCATGGTCTTAGATATCGAGGCTCATGAAAAATGAATAAGTAATAACTAATAAAGTATTTAAAATTTATAAAAAGTCTTATACATATAATAAATAAAAAATAGAATAAAATTATTGTAAACGAGGCGGGGCGAGTCATGACGGCTATTTAACAAAATTCGTACCCTTACCCCCTTACCCCTAACAGGTTCAATTTCTTTTATCAAACTCAAGCGTTTCCAAACCCTTAAATAAAAGGCCCAAATAGGGCGGAGCGGTACAAATTACCATCCCTAATTTCAACAGTTACCAAGACCTACATACTTCGAAAATGCGGGGTCCAATATTTGATCAGAATACGAGATGGTGAATTGGAATGAATGAATTATCGAAACTTTGTCTGGGGCGTCGTATCAGACTCCAATACGGTCCGATCACATATCTGACACTCCATTTAGGGTGCCGTATTAGTATTGGATACTTGGACACAACTTAGACACTCACATATCTAACATGTTTTTAAGGTATTTAATTTTTTTTAATCGGACATGTTTAATTAGGATATGGAGGGACATACAATAGTTTAAATTTTGAAAAAAATGGGATTACATAATGGAATTGAAAACGTAAAAGACTAAAAAGAATTAGGACCAATTGATAATTGAGGAGAGTTATTTGTAGTTCATGAGGAGGGTTAATTGCAAATGTGCAATAGTTGAAGTTTTTTCCTTTTTTAAATAAAATTCTTAGAGTTTTATAACATAATGCATTTAATGCAGCACTTTTAATTAGAGGAATAACTTAAGTTTCATATTTAAAAGCTTCAAACATATATAAGCAAAAAATATATAAAGATAATAATAGACCATTAGATAATCACTTATTCATAAATTCTCACATTGAAAACTGTGGGCCTCCTTCCTCTAAAAAAGAATTGCGAGTTAAAGAACAAAATATTACATTATATGCAACATTTTTAATGAGAGTAATAACTCTTTTCCTATACTTTAGTCTTTAAAGCATGAAAAATATGTAATAGTACAATTAATGCACCACTTTTAACGAGAGGAATATTAAAAAATATTACATTTAATGTAACACTTTTTATTAGAGGAGTAAGACACTTATTATATAGGGCTATTAACAAACAACCTCTATGATTTTAAATTCTTGACAAACACCCACTTGAGGTATCAAATAACCTCATATACTTTTCTCACTTTACACACAGCCCTCACTCCGTTACTATTCGGTTAACAAACACCCCATTGCCGTTAGAAATTGATATTTTATGCCCAAAATATCCCTAAATTGATATTTTATGCCCAAAATACTCCTAAAATAAACTGGTAACTAAATTACGATTTTTTTTATTAAATTATAAATTATTATTTTTTAACTAAATTAAGATTTTTGAGTAAATTACAAATTATTTTTTTGTTTAAGTTTACTTATTTATTTAAATTCAAATTTGAAAAAATATATTACTCCTCCCGTCTCAAATTATAAGTCCCTTTTGGGGAATTCAACTTTTTAAGATGATGACTTTTATCATAGTGTTAGAGAATAAAATACCGACTTTACTCGTGGTCCCACTATAATGATGTTATCGTTTGTAAAGTATATATTTTATAACTTTAATGCTTGAAGGTTAAACTGGTAAATTGATCAAATTAAGTGATCTGACTTTTCAAAGTGGATACTTATTTTGGGACGACTAAAGAAGAAAAATGGACACTTATTTTGGGACGGAGAAAGTACAAATTATAAGGGCAAAGCCCTTTTAAAATTTATATACATCTATTCTCTTTAAAAAATAAAAAAACATTATTTAAAGTGTATTATTATCAATAATATTTTTTTATAATTTGTACTCCCTCTGTCCCAAAATAAGTGTCAATTTTGAAAAGTCAAAATATTTTATTTAGTCAATTTACCAGTTTAACCTTCAAGCATTAAAGTTATAAAACATATATTTTATAAACGATCACATCACTATAGTGAACCACTGGTAAAGTTGATATTTTATTCACTAACACTACAATAAAAAGTCATTCTCTTAAAAAATTGAATTCCCCAAAAGGGACTTATAATTTGAGACGGGGGGAGTAATATATTTTTTCAAATTTGAATTTAAATAAATAAGTAAACTTAAACAAAAACACAAAAAAATAATTTGTAATTTACTAAAAAATCTTAATTTAGTTACCGATTTATTTTAGGCATAAAATATCTATTTTTAACGGCATGGGGTGTTTGCTAACGGAATACTAACAAAGTGGGGGCTGTGTGTATGGTGGAAAAAGTGCTGGGGGTTATTTGACACCTCAGGGGGTATTTGTCAAGAATTTAAAATCATAGGGGGTTGTTTGTTAATAGCCCTATTATATATTAGAAATCCTCAAAAATATATAAGCATTAAAAATATTGAAATAATGTATAATGTTTAGACTTTATAAATAGTAGGGTAAAGTGCATAAACCCCCCTCAATTATTGTCCCATGAGCACAAAACCCCCCTCAACTACAAAAGGGGCAAAACAAATCCCACAATTATCCCAATTGGGTGTAATT
Source organism: Cornus suecica (assembly GCA_963922005.1). Lineage (NCBI taxonomy): Eukaryota > Viridiplantae > Streptophyta > Magnoliopsida > Cornales > Cornaceae > Cornus > Cornus suecica. The sequence continues at coordinate 36,389,920 of OY998248.1, forward strand.
TACCTCATTCTCATTGCAAAATTACAATTTTACCCTTACAAAAATAAAATAAATTATTTTAAGGGTTAATTAATATAAATAAAATTCAAAAAACAATATATTAAATTTCAAAAAAAAATTAAAATTCGAAACAAATATATAAAATTCGAAAACAATATATATATAATTCAAAAACAATATATTAAATTTCGAAAAAAATTTAAAATAAAATAAAAATAGAAAATTCGAAAACAATATATTAAATTTAAAAAAAATATATAAAATTCAAACAATATATATAAATTTTGAACAAAATATATAAATTTCAAAAACAATATATAAAATTCGAAAAATATATATAAAATCTGAACTCAATATGTAAAATTCAAAAAAATATAAATTTTGAAACAAATATATATTTTTTCAAAAAATATATATAAAAGAAGACCACTAATTGATGTTGGTGGTAAGTAGTTTGATTCATTTAATTAGAAAAGATATGACATTCTACCAATATATATATTTTTTCAAATTTTATTTTCTAAATTTATATATATATTTTGAATTTTATATATATTTTTCGAATTTTATATATTTCTTTCAAAATTTATATATATTTTTTGAATTTTATATTTTTTTCAAAATTTATTTATTTATTTCGAATTTTATATATATTTTTCAAAATTTATATATTTGTTTCAAATTTTATATATTTTTTCAAAATTTAAAATATTCTTTTTTGAATTTATATATTTATTTCTAATTTTATATATATATTCGGAATTAATATATTTTTAATTTTATATACTTTTTTAAAATTTAATTTAGGGATAAATATGTCATTTACGAATTGAGGGGTACATTGCATTCAATTGATAGTTGAAAGGATTTTTTGTAATTAAGGGGGGGTTTGTGCTCTTAGGCGATAGTTGATGAGGTTTTGTGCACTTGACCCTAAATAGTATATGAAGTGTGTGTGAAAGCCTGAAAGGGCACACAACCAGTTGCCCGATAGTATAATCTCTTTTAAAAAAACAATTTTTTAAATAATAATAGGGTAGTAAATGTACCACATACATTATTGATAGCGTTTATATCAATAGATTCAATACTACCCTATTATGTATTTGGTAACCTGATTGACCCTCTTGGTATCACTAGAATTTGTTACTGTTTCTTTAGGAGCTTTAGGCATCTTTCTTTTCCAATTGAGACAATATTTAGAAGTTAATTTTCTGACAACTATAAATAAATAGCATCAATTAATGACAACAACAATAATAATAGCCTATTGTCCTTAATGGGTAAGAAAGATGTCCAGTCCACCCACTTCTGTACATGTACATAATAGTATTTACTATCACAATACAATTTATTATGGTAAGTAACAAATGAATTTGTCGTTGCATTTGGGAATTGAAGATACCTTAGAAATGTTCACATTCTTGGAGAAAGATCATACAATTAAGATCAATTGTTCAGATTATGATTAAAGCAGTGATAGGTAATGGGATGTCTCACACTTTTTAGCATCACAATTGGTCAGGAAGTAATCCTCTTTGTTACAAGTATAACCTTCTACACTCAAACTTCTCGGAGATTCATTCTGATATATTGGTTAGCTCCTTGATTGACCCAAATACTGGAATTGCACCACATTCACAACCATTCTCTATATTAATTCCTGAAGTTCAGTTGTTGCCTTGTCTCAAAAACCTCTCAGACACCATAAATTGAACATTATCTCCGAAGCACACTCTTGCTTCCTTCTATAACTCTTATCAACCAGTCCATTGGTCTCATCGTGGAATTCGATCTCTGTTCCGCGACACAAGTTAATTTTTTTGGCTTGCCATCCTCAATAGACTCTCCACATTTGATAAACATTCCCTTTCTAAATGGCATTTTCCAGATCATTGCTCATTTTGTCTCTCCTTCAATGAGACTGTGAATCACCTTTTCTTCTCTTGTTCTTTCATCAGACCAATTTGGAACCACATCCAAGCTCTTTGTGGACTCCACATTCTTCCTCTATCTTGGAATGATCTTGTCAATTGGGCCTCTCATAATTGGTAGACGAAGAACATCACCAACTCCATAAGCAAATTGACACTTTCAGCATCTATTTACCATATTTGGATCGAGAGAAATTTTCGTATTTTTAGAAGATTATGCTCTTCTCAACAATTCTTGTTAATGAAAATGCGAAATTCTATTCGTGAAAAGCTCCCCTCTTGCTCCTTTAGGAATGAATCAGCTGCTCAATATGCCCGTCGTGCTTGGGATCTTCCATTGTCAATTATAAGGCCTCCGCCAGGTCCTTCAGATAGTTGATTGCTGCCTTGATCGGTGATAAGACATTGTTATATATTTGTGTGTCGATTGTCATGGTGCCCTTATGAGCACCCTGTTCTTGGCTTTTAGCCCGTTTCACTTAAGGTGAAATTTGTATTTTGTATTTTTGATAGTTATTTATAAAATTTGCTTAACCTTTCGAATTTTTTTTTTGTCCCATTGAATGTTCGAATGATATTAGACCACTTATCTAAATATATGGCAATAAAATTTATTAAACAATACAAATTGATTTTGATCACGTTAGCGGGAAGACGAACTTTATCCTCGTGAGTAGGACCCAAGTATGAATGACACCACGTGTAGACTATCGATTATAAATACAAGAGGAGAGGTAAGTTGGTTTGTGGCCATTGTATTCATACATCTCTCTTTCTCTCAAACAACAAGATATAGCCATGACCTATCACCAACTCATTTGTGTTGGTGCTTTTCTTCTAGCACTAGTTACATGCAATGAAACCTTATTTGCCACGGGAAGGGAACTAAAATCATCAATGGAGAACAACGAATTCCGACCGCTAAGTCCAGGTCACAACAACCCTAGTGATGGCCATTATTTCATCAATGGTGTTACTTAATAGTTTTGAACAAGTAAATATACCAAATTAATCTCCTAACTAAGAAGAACACATTGGTACTTGGTCCCGCTCAATTCGGAGTATGGGACCCACTTTTATTTAAGCACCAAATTACTAAAACTTTCTTGTTTCAAAAATAATTTTTCCAACAATCCATACAAAACATTTATGGAATCGAAGGCTTTCCGACCCACAAGCCCAGGCCACAGCCCTGGTACATGTTGCAATTAAATCAGAGCACCTATATGTGTTAATTAATGTAAGAACATTTATAGTATTGTTTGTGTTTGACATGTTCTAGACAATAATCATGTTGAGTGAATTATGGAGTCGGGTAGGTTTAATAGGCATTGAAAAGTTTCGTCAAATTCAAATCAAGTCTAAAGAAGTGAATAATATAAGAGAATTGAAGAAAAAATAAGTTTGAGTGAAAATTGCATTCTGGATGGTGGAAACGTCATTTTTTTGAGCTGCAACTTCAAGAATCATTACAAGGGAGTCGAGGGGGTTCAAATGGCACTAGTCTTGAGAAAAGTTGGTTCCAAGGGTTTTGCTATGCCTGACCTACGCCTCCAGTAACAAAAAGTGGCTAGAAAGTGTCATTTTGACGCTTGGGCTAAACGCGGACATTTTGGCCCTACGCCCCAAGCGTAGGGGTTTGGCAGTTTATATGCTAGAAAAAGACCAGAATGTCCCTGACTTGTGTTCCTTTGTGGTGGCTGCGACTTTATATCTCGATATACGTGCTATACACAGAATATACATAAGAGAATAGGGTTTTTCTTGGTTCAGTGTGAAATTACAGAAAATGGTAACATTAGGGTTTCCCTCAGCTATTGTCTATAAATATCGGAGTCTACTACAGATTAGAAGAGAGCTTTTGGTGAGAGATCTCTACAATTATTCTATGGTTCATATTCTTCTGCAAAGATAGAGATAGAGAGAGAAAATCATTAAGTGAAGATCTTCTTGTTCTCTCTTGTTTAGGGTTTCTCCAATTGTGCTTTTACACCGAAAATCTTTATGCACAATTGGATGACCTAGATTCTGAAAAATCTACACACCACCTTGTGTAACGTGGTTGCTTAGATCCGTTTGAGAAACGGAGCCATTTGAGTGCGGAGATTGGAGCAGGAGGCTTTGTGGTTCATTGATCCATTGAGAAGTGGAACCGTCAGAGTACGGAGTGGAGCGAGAGCTTCATGGAACACGAGTGATTCAAGTTCATCAGATGTCGAGTGGAGAAAGGCAGATCATGAGTGATTTGTAAGTCTAAAACTTTATAGAGTCTGTGTACTGCTTGATTCATAGTGCATCAATACTCGAGCCTATCCGTGGTTTTTATTTGGAGTCTTTCCAATATTTTTCACGTAAAAATATCGTGTCTCTATTACTTTATTTTCTGCACTTAGATTAATCTTTGCATGATTTATCTTGTTAGAGAATTAGTTTAAAAATGACTTTCCCGTAATTAATTTTAATTTGTCAATAAATCTATAAAAAATCTATTCACCATCCTCTAGGCTATTTTCATTGATTGTTTAGGTAATTGCAATTGGTATCAGAGCGTGGTTTCTCCGTTTTAGGTTAACTACCTAGGGTTAGATTCTGAACTTAGGTGATGGATTTACCTCGTGAAGGTGGATCCATATCTAGGTCCCCGTTGTTTGATGACTGAACTACACCTATTGGAAATCGAGGATGATAGTGTTTTTGAAATCTCTAGATGAGAGAGTTTGGCTTGCCATAGAGGTAGGATACTCACCTCCCACTGTGAAAGACGCTACTACTAATGAATCTAGAGTAAAACCATCAAATGAGTGGACGCCTGCTGAGACAAATAGTGTTAGTTGGAATTCCAAAGCTTTAAATGCTTTATACAACGTTGTGACTGCGAGTGAGCTTAAGAGAATTGCCACATGTGAAATTGCCAAAAAAACTTGAGATATTCTCCAAGTAACTCATGAAGGGACTTCAAAAGTTAAACAGTCGAAACTCCAAATTCTAAATTCACAATTTGAACAACTTAAGATGGAGGAGGATGAAGTTTTTGGTGACTTTGAGGTTAGACTAACTGCCATACTAACTAGTTGTCACAATCTAGGAGAGCCTATTCCTGAGACTACTATAGTGAAAAAAATTCTTAGGTCTCTACCTGAACGTTTTTGGTCTAGGTTACTGTCATAAATGAAATCATGAGTTTCAAAGAGATTAAACTTGAAGAATTGGCAGGGAATCTAAAATCTTATGAGATGGAGATGTGTGCTCCATCCTCTAAAAAGTCTAGCGGCACAAAAGAAAAAAACATAGCTTTTAAAACCACTAAGGAGGATCCCAGTAAGTCTGATGAGGAGGGTGCGATTAGATCAAGACAATTTGACATAATCATGAAGCAGTTTCATAAGTTTTTAAAATCTTCTTATGGTCAATAATTGATTAAAGGACAAAAATTTGGAGATAAATTATATAATTTTAAAAATAAAAAAGTCCAAAATCGAAATAACAAGGTTGACCCTAAAAAGAAGGAACCTCAATATTTTGAATGTCAAGGGTTTGGTCACATAGCTACTGAGTGCACTAATAAGTCGAAAAGGACAAAAGGTCTAGCTATCACTTGGGATGATGGATCTGATAATGGATCAACTAGTGATGCGACAGACTCGGAGGTAGGTGATGAGTCTGAGAATTTCACCGTGTTTGTTGCACAAAGTAAGGAGGTTAATGAAATTGCTGCAAGTTGGGCAATGTCTGGGGATGAAGATTCTGAGGATAATGAAGATCGTGGGGACTCGTATGAAGATGTATACAACAAACTTTATGAAATTCCACACATCTTAGCAAAGTTTTTTCAAAATATATAGTTCAATTTAATAGTTTTGACAAGTAGATGTAGTCCCTAAGAGATGAGTTGACCAATAGTACTCAGACTTTAAATCTCATGCAAACCCAAAAAACTCAATTATCTGAGAAATTGATTAAGTCTGAACAAAAAAGGAATCATGCATTGAAGAGTGTGGATGATCTTAATAAGGAATTAAACACTCTAAGATTGTAATTGAGTGAGAAATTTACAAGGAATGAGGGTTTGGAAAAGGATTTAAAGGATGCTAACTCAACTATCCATAAATGGTCTAGTCTGAACTCTTAAGCTTAATCATATGTTGAGTATGGGAAAATCTGCAAGAAATACAAAGGGGTTGGGGTTCAAAGGAACAACAAGTAATTCAAACATTGTTTCCAAAACAACCTTTGTAAGAAGTTCCCAAGTAGCATCTAGTTCTTCTCAAGGTAATTCTGATATAAATTTTAATGCTCGATCTTATGTCAGAAAACCTGTTGAGAGTAAGCCTCCCTTTATCTCTAAAATCCTTAAGGGTTCGAACAATGATTTTCAAAAGTTTATTCCAGTATGTCATCATTGTGAAGTGAAAGGTCACATTCGACCTTTGTGTTCAAAGTTAAGAGGAAGAATTTTGAAATATGAGAAGAATCAGAGAACTCGAAAAGGACCCAATGTTGAAGATCAAATTCGGGTGTTGAGTGAAGAAATAAAGAGTCTGTCTAGGCTAGCAAATAGAACTCCAAAAATTAGACAGACGTGGGTTAGGAAATGTGAGCTACATTGTTTGGTTGCTCATATTGAATATAGAGCACTTGACTCTAATTCTGAGAAAGGTCTTGAGTATATATCCACAGATTCTCAATCGACAGACATCTCTATAAAATCATTAGATCTTCAAAAGCATGTGCATCTTAGAAAATCTAGTGGTCTGTTCTCATTAGAATAGATGTCTTCAAATGTATCATTCTAGGAGTATTTTGTTTTATCTTTTATCCTATAATTGATACATTATCATGCATTTTTTTATGCATTTTATTTTATTTTTTATTTTTATTATGCATGCATCATATTTTACTACTATTAGGATTATTCATGCATGCATCATTATGACAAAAATGAAAAACAAAATCATAAAATGAAATTTTATTTTGGAATGATGAGTTTGGCTAGAGTATATAAGTTGTCATATTTTACTCTATTCTCATATTTACTTGTCTGATTATGCATATGGGAAGTAGAAATGTTAGACTGACCTGAAACTATGAGTTATTCATTTGACATGTTTAAATATTATTTTTAGAACTCATTAATTTTGGGTGTTTGTTTTACTTCGGAGATGAATGTAATACTTGTTGAAACTTTTAGTCTTTCTCATCTTATTCGAAGTGATATGTAGGCTCATGAGCTATGCTAGATTGATCTATACTTTGGAATACCTTTCGCATGCTTATGAATGTTGTGGTAATATTGAAAGAGGAAAGAATGAGATAATCAAAATATAGAAATGCAAAAAGTAGTTCTTAGATCTAAGTAACCGGATCTCCTAGCATAAAGTAGCAGAGTGTTCGCGTAAAAAGGCAAGAAGACTAATGAACATAAATCCCAAGGAAGAAGCTCGGGCCCAATTGGTCAGGACTAAAAATCCTTGCTGGAAAGTCCGGAGCTTAGAAAGATAAAAAGGGATAAGGTGAAAAGGTGAAAAAATAAATTATTTTTCCTTTATTTAACATTAAAGTATGAGCTAAATATTTGACTTCTAGCTTAGGTTTTGGACTGAAGTATCATCACGGTTAGTGAGGAGATTATTAAAATTAGTACATATTGCTTTCATCTTAGTTGTTTGCTTACACCTGAATATTTTTCATATATGTAAAAACTATGTAAAGCTTGTATTGTGACTGCTTATAACTACAATGTACGTGTGCTGATTTTCTTCACTATCATGTGTATAAGAACTAAGTCAAATATGCGAATATGATGTGTTAATGATTAGCTCATTGTCTCTACTGCCCTGCTCAAATGTTTCTAAGAACAAAAATATTTTTTTTAATTGAGCATTTTGCATTCATGTATTATTAAGTTCATGCATTGTAGAGATTTTTGTTACTCGAGAATCTGAATATAATCTTAAAGAGTTCTTTGTCTTAGTATTTAGTGCTTGAATTAGATTATCTAGAGTCTCATATGTTATCCTTTTCCTATGTTTACATTTTGAGGCGTTCCCTTTATATCTCTCATATGCTTTGATTATTATATATTTGCTTATCATTTCAGTAACAAAAAAAGGAAGGAGTATTTATTAAGGGGGAAATATTGTTTGGTTAAGAGGGATAAATATTTAGTAAGGGGGAGTATATTCTCAAGGGGAGAGATTGTTTGGTTAAGAGGGAGAAGTATTTAGTAAGAGGGAGAAGGAGAGAGTCTTTATGATGATCATTATGCTTGCATTATTGTTATGTTATTCTTATGATCATTATATTGGTTTATATTTGTTTTTTCACACTTGCTTTTCATGGTATATTGTTTAGTGTTGTGGTTGTAGGATTAAAAGATCGTCATGAAGGTATGTGTTCATAAGTATAGATATTATGTTTTTATTCATGAGGATATCTTTGTAAAATATGTTTTTGTCTCATAAATGCCAAGGGGGATATTGTAAAAACATTTATAGTATTATTTGTGTTTAGCATGTTCTAGACAATAACCATGTTGAGTGAAGTGTGGATTCGGGTAAGTTTAATAGGCATTGAAAAGCTTCGTCAAATTCAAATCAAGTCTAAAGAAGTGAAGAATACAAGAGAATTGAAGAAAAAACAAGTTTGAGCGAAAACTGCATTCTGGAGGGTGGAAACATCATTTTTTTGAGCCACAACTTCAAGAATCATTACAAAGGAGTTGAGGGGGTTCAAATGACATTAGTCTTGAGAAAAGTTGGTTCCAAGGGTTTTGCTACGACTGACCTATGCCTCAAGTAATAAAAAGTGGCTAGAAAGTGTCATTTTGACGCCTGGGCTAAACGCGGGCATTTTGGCCCTACGCCCCAGGCGTAGTAACCCCTATGCCCCAGGCGTAGGGGTCTGGCAGTTTATATGCTAGATAAAGACCAGAATGTCCCTAACTTATGTTCCTTTGTGGCAGCTGCGACTGTACATCTCGATATACGTGTTATACATCAGAGAATATGATTTTGCTTGGTTCGGTGTGAAATTACAGAAAAGGGTAACATTAAGGTTTTCCTCAGCTATTGTTTATAAATACCGGAGTCTTTTACAAATTAGAAGAGAGCTTTTGGTGAAAGATCTCTGCAATTATTCTATGGTTCATATTCTTCTGCAGAGATAGAGATAGAGAGAGAAAATCATTGAGTGAAGATCTTCTTGTTTTCTCTTGTTTAGGGTTTCTCCAATTGTGTTTTTACACCGAAAATCTTTATGCACAATTGGATGACCTAGATTCTGAAAAATCTACACACCACCTTGTGCAACGTGATTGCTTAGATCCGTTTGAGAAATGGAGCCGTCTAAGTGCAGAGATCGGAGCAGGAGGCTTTGTGGTTCATTGATCTGTTGAGAAGTGGAGCCGTTAGAGTACGGAGCGGAGCGAGAGTTTCGTGGAGCGCGAGTGAGTCAAGTTCGTCAGACGTCGAGTAGAGAAAGGCAGATCAGGAGTGATTTGTAAGTCTAAAGCTTCATAGAGTCTTTGTACTGCTTGATTTATAGTACATCGATACCTGAGAGTAACCGTGGTTTTTGCTTGGAGTCTTTCCAAGGTTTTTCACGTAAAAATATCGTATGTCTCTATTACTTTATTTTTTGCACTTAGATTAATCTTTGCATAATTTATCTTGTTAGAGAATTTGATTAAAATTGACTTTTCCGCAATTAATTTTAATTTGTCAATAAATGCACAAAAAACCTATTCACCCCCCCTCTAAGCTATTTTCATTGATCGTCTAGGTAATTGCAATTTAAGTACTCTTAGCTTATATCTTATTTTAGGTAACCAGGGTGATCCGGGTCAGCTTGCGCGTACCTCGGCTAATCCTCGGGACTTTGGAGTTAACGATTGGGTAAACCCTCTAGTGGCCCAGACAGAAACGTAGTTGGGAGGATTTGAAACTAGAACCTCATGATGAAGGACTCAGGAACTCTTCCATCACACCCACCCGTCTCGGTTCTCTTAGCTTATATGTTGCGTGGAATAAAATCATGTTTGCATGTGTCTCTCTCCCTATCTATATGTGTGCTTGTTATTTAAAAGTATATCTAACTGTCAATGGCACCATGAAAGTAAAGGCTTTTTTTTCTTCCGGGTAACCGTGGTATGCTTACGCATACTTCGACTAATTCCCGGGATCCTGAAGTTAACGACCAGATAAACATCTAGTGACCCAAACGAAATTATAGCCGGCGGGAATCGAACCCGAGACCTAATACTTTTTGAGACAGTAGGTCTCTGCCTTTTCCCAACTGTGCCACCCGTTTGGGTTGATGAAAGTAAAGGTTTAAAATCTAAATCCCAAAAAGATGAAGTCACAAGCTTATAGAAACATGACTGTACTGGATTTTTTCCCACACCAACACCGTGGTAATGATAGGGTATGTGGACGTCATACATGGTGTCATCATAACACATCTAAACAAAATTTGTTGTTTCTGAATTTAAACAAGTCCTACTAGAGCAAATGATACCTATTATGTCTGTATTTTTAAATCGAGAGAGAGATATATATTAATTAAACGAGATTCTTTTTTCTTTTTTTAAATTCTTATGGAGGCTTAAGGAAATATGTATGCATGAAGGCCAAGGCTTGATGATTTATAGTATACTTGAATATGTTATATATATCTATAGTTGAAGACTGTCATAATATAGTAAGGCTATGCACCATATATTTTAGGGTTTATAGTACGTCTGATAATAAGACCTCATGATAATCCCGAAAAAGTTTTTGAAATTTTCAATTAATTTGGAACCAGATTGTCATGCACTAGAGTTTGTATTTCGTACTTTTCCAGCTCGAACAACTTATACAATAATTTCATTTTTTCTAAAGTGTGACATGATTTGTTGTAGTATCATTAGTTAGTGAAACTATTAATCTTAAAGGATTTTTGTTTATTTAATTATCAATAACTTATAAGAAAAGAGGTTATTGATAATGAACAAATTGTTGGGCCTATCGGGAAAATAATATATTACGAATACTAATTAACATGCATTTAGAACTAGAAATGCATGTGTGCGTGCCACAGAGAGAGAGAGTACGAATACTAATTAACATGCATTCAGAGAGAGAGAGAGTACTCTAATGATCAGAAATACATTCAAACTTAAATTACACACTGATACAAAGCACATACCCTAGAAAATAAAGTAGCTAGAAACCACATACATATACATTCTCAAACATTACCTAGAAGGGAAATAAACACACATAAGTTACATAAACAACCACATCATGAAACAAATGACATCTACATGCAAGCAACATAATATCCTTTAATCATGATTTGAGTTCCCAACCCCGGGGCTGTGGCCGGGCGTTGTGGGCCGAAAATCATCCATATTTCCAATGCCAGCATCGGGGCTGTGACCGGGATTTGGGGGCGGGAAAGTTTCTACATATCCGTTACCAGTACCGGGGCTATTACCTGGCGACGTAGGCCGAAAAGCTTCTACATATCCATTACCAACACCGGGACTATGTCCGGGCGTTGTGGGACGAAACGATTCTACATGTTCATTTCCCACATGTTTTGAGTTCTTCCCTAACTTCATATTCCTTCCTTCAATAGAAAGAGTTTGGATATGAAAGGTCAAAAGTAGGAAAAGCAAACAAGTGGAAGTGGACTTGAACATTGTTGTAGCTAGGATGGGGATTAAGTGGAAGAGTTTGAGAGTTAAGTCTCAAGCTCAAGCTCAAAGTCTAGGGCTGGAAGCACAACTAGAAGGTGGAGGACAAGGAAGGAAGGAACATATATTGGAAGGCTCTCTCTTTGCTTGGTATTTATTGAGCTAGAAAGGTGAAGCACATGTGAGGTCCAAACATCGAGGAAGGTTCCACATAGTGAGGCATGCATGCATGACCGCAAATACATGCACTCAGAGAAAAAGGTCTAGATACAAAAAATACAGAAAAAAAAGGAAAAAAGAAAAGTAAATCAATTTAGCTTAAATACTTCCAATGCCATTAAGCTATATAACAATACAAAGAAACACTAGATACACCGTAAAAGAATTCTTAGGCCATGTTTGGTAGGTGGTCTGGTCCCAGGTGGTCTGGTCTGGTTTTGTGTTTTATGGGACCAGACCTTGTTTGGTAGCATTGGTCCCAAATTTTTTGTTAGACCAAATAAGACCAAATCAGACCAAAATGATCTCATTTCAGACAAAAAAAAAAAGGTGGTTCCTGGTGGTTCGGTCTGGTCTTATTAATAAAATATATTTATAAATAATTAAAAATGAATAAATAATAATAATAAATTAAATAAAACTTATTTTAAAAATAAAATATAAATAATAAATAAATAAAATAAATAATAAATAATACCTAATAATTATAAAAAAATAAATATAATAATAAATAAATGAATAAATAATAAAATAAATAATAAATAATTAAAAATTAATAATTAATAATATAAATAATAAATTAAATAAAACATAATAATAATAAAAAATGAATACAATAATAATAAATAAGTATAATACTAAAAAATGGACTAAATAATAAATAAATAATAATAATAAATTAATAAAATAAATAATAAATTACATAAAACATATTTAAAAATATAATAAAAAATAAATAATAAACAGAATGAAATAAATAAAAATAATAAATAGATATAATAACAAATAAATATAATAATAAATAATAAGTAAATATAATAATGAATAAATACTTCATAATAATAATAAAAAATGAGTATAATAATAATAAATTAATATTAAATTAATAAAATATATTTTTAAATAATTAAAAATGAATAAATAATTTATAAATAAAATGAATTAAATAATGAAATAATAATAAATAAATAGAATATATTTATAAATTAATATATAAATTAATAAATAATAATATAAATAATAAAATATATTATAAAGTGAAGAAATAATAAATAAAGAAAGAAATAATACATAAATAAATATTATAATAAATAATAAATAAATTGTAAGACCAGATCGCTTACCAAACAGACTTTTCCAGATCAGATTAGACTAGACCAGACCAGACCAGACCGGACCGGACCAGACCAGACTAGACCAGAAAGATCGCCTACCAAACATGGCCTTAGCACTAGAGACCCAATAACCCGAACTGGTGACCCAGGTTCGATTCCCGCTGTTTATATTTTGTTTGGGTTATTGGAGGTTTATCCGGTCCTTAACTTCAAGATCCGGGCAGAGCTGTCTCAATAGTAAGGCAACTTAGGTGGGCCTAAAACCCTGCCTAATAGCCTAATAGGAAGGCCCCAAAATTTTGTGTGCTTTGTATATATATATATATATATAATTATTTTTCTTAATATATTATATATATTTCCTTTTTTTATAAGATTTCATCCAATAACAAAATTAGTGCTTGAAAAGATTTATATCTTAATTCAATATTATTACTTTTTATTTATAATTATCTTTAATTTTTTTTTTCTTGATACTTGTACAGAAAATTTAGATAGATTTATTAAGCGGAATATATGGGACTCAAACACTAATTTTGGAATTATGCATTGGAAAGTGTTCAATGGTATATGAGATATATTTTGGAACACTTTCTTTTGTCAAATATGAGATATATTTGTTCACTTGAAACACTTTCTTTTGTCAAATATGAGATACCATTGCTAACCTAAAGTGGGACTCAAAAACAAGTTAGAATAGAAGCCATGGTATTGCTAGATTGTTGTTCACAACTCGGGAATAAAAAAAGTTCTTCTTAAGATATACTAGCACAATTTTTTTATAAAATAAAAATAATAATAAAAATAACCGGGGTGTCTAGAATTTTTTCCCCGACTATTTCAAAAGACTTGTGCAAAGTGATATTCAGTCCCTCAGAATTAGGGCTACAAATGAACCAAGTTGTTCGTGAGCATGGTCGATCTTGGTTCGTTAAGAGCTTGGCTCATGTTCGTTTGTTTACTAAACGAACTGAGCCTGAGCACAATTTTTAGGCTCGTTTAGTAAACGAGACGAGCTTAAACATTACTAAGTTCGGCTCGTCAAGCTCCTGAACAGGCTTGTCTAAGTTAAATAGTAAAATTATCTCATATTTGACAAAAGAAAGTGTTCAAAGTGAACAAATTAAGAAAACTGTTGTGAAAAGATAATATGAATTATGCGGCCATAACATAAAAATCATTCATAACAAATTATACTAGTGGAAATATGTTAAAAACAGATATGCAACAACTCAATCTAGACAGCTATTAGCAAGAGTAATATATATTGTAACTGAAACGAGTCGTTCGTGAGCAAGCTCGGGTTCGACTCGTTAAATCTGGCATTCGGCTCGGGCTTGTTCGTTAAGCAAATGAGCTGAGGTTGAACACATTTTTTAGACTCGTTTAATAAATGAACCGAACTTGAACATTCCAAAATTCGGCTCGACTCGGTTCATTTGCAGCCCTACTCAGAATAGAAGTTAAAAATGATTATTAAAGCACCAAATCTCCAACCATATTTCAACTAGGCCAGCCACGGGTTAACATAAACTCTATTTTTCACTCCAACATGGTAGATTTCTCCGGAGGTCAAAAGATTTTTGAAGAGTTATAAATGATGTTCATTGTACTATATATTGGTCTACATTTCTTGTTCAAGTAAATTAAGAAATAAGTTGGCAGTTCGCACAAGTGATAAAACCCAAAGATGCAGTGATATATAGGTCTGCTTGGTTTGTATTTTTAAAAATTATTTTTTATTTTTTAAAAATTAAAATCCAGAAAATTTTAAAAAAATCTGTTTGGTTTAGTTTTCTGAAAACAGTTTTCAAAAAATTCAGTTACAAAAATGACTGTTTCAGAGAACTTTATTTTTATTATTAAAAGAAAACTGTTCTCTATTTTCAAAATTTTCAAAAATAATTTTAAGAGATACAAACCATACAACCCTGTATATTCTTTGAGCTTATTTTTTCTTTCATGTCAACACAAATATTCAAAAAGTAACTGAATGGTCTTTGAACGTTGGAGCTTTACATAGGGTAAAGTATTCAAAACACCCATGTAGTATAAATATTATGCCTATAATATCCTATAGTTTCAAAATATGTGTATTAATACCTATTTTTGTGGGACAAGTACTTAAAACCCCTATGTAATACAAATATAGTGCGTATAACATCCATTAGTTTTAAAACGTGTGTTTTGGCACCTACTTTTTTTGAACAAGTGCTTAAAACACCCTTATAATATAGATATTGTGTATATAACACCCATTAGTTTAAAAATGTGTATTTTTTTTTGGAAGTAAGATTTATATATAATATCAAAGAAAAAGCCTAAACCATACAAATAAAAATGTGTGTATTGACACCTAAATTATTATGAATCACTCCAATTGTATTTTTTTTTAGTTTCATGAGTTTCTAAATTAAAATTAATTATCTATTTTTTGTATTCATATGTTTTTATAAGAAACAATCCTTGATTTTCCACATTAAAAATTCAAAAATATAATGTCAACGATTATTTTGGTATTAATTAAAAAAACATATTTTTATTTTTTTATTTTATTTTTGGTAAATACACCCACCTAGTTTTTCAAATAAGTTGGTAAAAATTTATTTACTATAATTTTTTTTTGTTTCAACAATTTAAGAATATATAAACACAAAAAAGTGGGATTAATGCAATCAATGGTGCAGATCGTGAAAAACACAATCAAAACTAACTTCAATAAATATATATTTTAAAATTTTACTTCAATAAATATTTTTTTTTTTACTTTTTTTCTAAACTAAAAAATAAAGGTGCAAATTGCCCCAAAAATGGTTCGAGCTTTTAACCCCCTATACTATTCATATAGTGCGTTTAACTCCCTATAATTTTACTTGCCCCCAAACCTTTTAATATAGTGCGAATTATAATATTTAATAATTAGAGCTACAGACATATATGTAAAGGTTAACCCCCTATAATATGTATTCAATGTGTATAACACCCCTGTGTGGTAATCCTGTACAAGCATTGGCTGCATCTGCATGCGTGCCAGAATATTTGGAGTAATAATATGAGATTGTTAATTTATTTTGATCTCAATTTTGAACAAAACTTTTTAAGGTGACTGCACATGGAGTTACATGTGGGACTTGATTTGCCATGTAGGGTTAACTTATGACTCTTAAAAAGTGTGTGGAAAATGTACAACTCAACAACTCTTAATAAAAAATATATATATATATATATATTTTTTTTACAGCACGCCAAGAGCCTAGAGATTCACCCTTTTCAACTTTGCGGCTGATTATTACATAATTTACATTTGATGCAGCCAAAAGCCATGGGGAATATATATTTTTTCTATTACTTTTTTTTTTTCAAAAAAAAATTCTTTTATGGAGAAAGCTCATTGTATGTTTGGCAAGTGTCAAATATTCGACTCAGCATTTGCATATGATCATCTATATAAAATTAATTATACGTTTAGAATAAGTTTTGTTCAATATATAAGGGCTTATTTGATTTGTATTTTTGAAAATATATTTTTTTTCTTTGAAAATAGAAAATCATAAAATTGTTCAAAAAGTATATTTGGTTTATTTTTCTGAAAATAATTTTCAAAAACTCAGTTATAAAAATATCTATTTTCAAAGAACTAATTTTTATTATTCTCATAATTAAAATTATTTTCTGTTATCAAAATTTTTAAGAATAATTTTTAGAAATACAAACCAAATAAACCGTAAGCCTCCAAACTCAACAAAAAGTAGTAGAAGGTGTAAGTTCTCTAAAAAGAGAAAGTTGAAACTTGAAAGTAAAGAAAAAGAATAATTTACATATGTTGAGTAGAGAAGGCAAAATAGTAATCTAAAATAGTAATATTATAAAGTAATTCGTCAAGAAAGTACGAGTGAACATAGTCCATGTAACAATTTATCGTGTCCCACATGATTTTCTCTGTATATTAATTTAATGGCTGGATTTTTAAAAAAAGCGCCGACTGACTCAAGGACTTGGAACCTTGGCTTAACAACGAAAGAAGGGAAGCTCGAAGAGCTTTCTCCGTTCTCCGTTAGTGGCTTATGTTGTGGGAAAGCATTTGATCAACATTATCATTTAAGTAATTATATTTAAAAAGAAAATTGTTTTCTTTATGTTTCTATCCATATGTGAAAACTTGTCATCTCTTTGCTTATTAAGGAGTATATATAAATTTCATAATTTGCACATTAACAGGGTTTTACTTGTACTAAAAGGTCAAGAGAAAAAGCTCAGTTTCTACTTTGTCCTAATTATCAACGTTGTTTGTCAAGGGATCAATCTACTAACAATATATATGCTAGTGGTGATCACTTATTCTCTAAAAGGTTTGCAACCATTTTATGAACCATAGACCGATCAATGAATATATATGTAGATATATATATTTATTTATGCAATAAGGATTTGTGAATGTGTTAAAGATAAAGAGCTTGGATTAATGAATATATATGTAGATATATATATATATATTTATTTATGCAATAAGGATTTGTGAATGTGTTAAAGATAAAGAGCTTGGATTAATGCTTTAATGATTTGTGCCTAATGCTTTGGCATAGATGTTATAATTTTAAATTTGCAGTCCGAATTATACTTAGTTGTTTTACATAGGTCCCGTAAATTAGTCGAGGCAAAATCCTGGATAAGCTAATTATAAAATTATTAAGTTGCAAAGTATCCGTACAAAAACAATATTCACCTACCGATCTTTATTTTTTGTTGGTCTTTCATATATATATATATATATATTTTAGTACTCAAAACTCCTATAGGTAGGGCCCTTTGGACCCATCCTAGCCTATGAACTGAGGGGGCAACACTCTACTCCATAAGATGCACCAGATAATCTGAGGGTGATATATATTTATTTATGCAATAAGGATTTGTGAATGTGTTAAAGATAAAGAGCTTGGATTAATGAATATATATGTAGATATATATATATATTTATTTATGCAATAAGGATTTGTGAATGTGTTAAAGATAAAGAGCTTGGATTAATGCTTTAATGATTTGTGCCTAATGCTTTGGCATAGATGTTATAATTTTAAATTTGCAGTCCGAATTATACTTAGTTGTTTTACATAGGTCCCGTAAATTAGTCGAGGCAAAATCCTGGATAAGCTAATTATAAAATTATTAAGTTGCAAAGTATCCGTACAAAAACAATATTCACCTACCGATCTTTATTTTTTGTTGGTCTTTCATATATATATATATATATATTTTAGTACTCAAAACTCCTATAGGTAGGGCCCTTTGGACCCATCCTAGCCTATGAACTGAGGGGGCAACACTCTACTCCATAAGATGCACCAGATAATCTGAGGGTGATAATAGAGACCGGCAAGGTCGAACACTGGACCAAGTATTAGTCAGATCTTTCATAGCTATTGTTATCCCTCCATTTCCTTTTTTTTCCTTTCCCTCCTTCTCTCAACACATTAAATTCATCACCATTTCACTAAATAAAGCAAAGAAATTGGAAAATAAAATGTCACATTGGAGTAGGTAGTACTACGCAAGCTCGGGACCACTAATATTTGTCGGAACAATTATTCAAATTTTGTATATGATTGAATCTCTCTCTCTCTCTCGCCCTCGCCCTCCATATATGAGTGTGTATTTATATTTATATATAACCGACAGTTAGCTCCACCAAGGTGGGGAGATCAATTAGTTCATTAGCACTTGCCGTTAACTGCAAAGGAATCTTTAAGATTCGGTGGCTAATGATCAATGATAATGTTAATTTGCAGCTCGCAAACTTTTGAAAAGGAAGACCTACTACAAAAAGGTCATATAGGCATTTGCCTGTAAAGTAGGGTTTGTGTATCTCTATATATATATATATATATATATATATAAGAAGTCACAGGAACCATCCAAACTAACATTATGGTATGGTGAGTGGGAATGTGGGATGGATGGTGCATGGAATATATATATATGATGAATAGTGTGCCAACTACGATCTATTTAGTATACTTTTTAAACCCTAATTGCAACTTTTGAATTAATTCAAAAGTGATATAGTCTGTCAAAGATGTCTAGTGAATATTTTGATTTGAGATTCTAATCACGTTGGAAGAATTTCATATTTTATTTTATTTGATTGTTTTATTGTTGTCCATGAATGAGGTAAGCATCACACACTGGTGACTCAATTCCAGGCTCAAACTCCTCTTGTGCTCTTGAGAGCGAGGAGGTTATACTCTTGGTGTATAATTAATCCATGTTTAATTTACTTAGCATTATTTACACAGTATTACTGTGTTCTTAGGTTTTGTAATTAGAATATAAATTTTAATGAAGCTTTACAATTTTATTAACATTGAAGATAGTGAGTCAACCTAGACTTTTTGGCTGATCAGTTGAAAAAGACTTGGAGCTTGATGTCTCCTAAAACATTAGCCCTGCCTAAACTAGCCCCTCAATGTTAAGATAAGTGGTGTTTGGAAACAAAGTTTACTACCCTCAAATTTTTTATCTAAACAAGGCATTAATTTTTTATTTTGGCATAAATCAAAAAATAAATTCGTTGATCGGAATATATATATTTTTGAAATACCAATTAGGATAAAGTTCAGAGCAAAAGAATTAAAAAATTAGGTTAATTTTCTCATTTTTTCATATTGGAAATCTGGGGTTTTAACGGTTTTTTTTAAAAAAAACAGGGTTTTACGGTTTTAGTGTACGCTTCATTACAAGTTCTTTATTTTCTGTTTTAGACACACATACATATGTATATGTATATGTATATCTAGACCTGTCAATGGATCGGATTCGGATCGGATCAGTTAAATCCAAATCCAATTTGTTAAGAAATCGGATTATCAAATTCGGATCCTAATCGGGTTATCGGATTTTATTTTCAATCCATATCCGGTTAATATCGGATTCGGATCGGATTCGGATCATAATAGGATTATTGACAGGTTTATTGATAAGGATGACAAAAACTCCCGATCCGCGATCCGAATTCGATAATTCGACGGATTTTCATTTAGTTAATTCATATTAGAATTTCTTCATTATAGAATATCTGATTCGAATATCTAATTAAAAAAATACAAAAATACAAAAATCAATAAATACTGAAACACTAAATTATTCACACTTTTAATAATTGTATTTATGATCAATCATTATTAATAAATAATAAAATAATTAACAACTAGCATTTATATACATATACAATATTAAATATATAAACATAAAAATATCAAATATATATTTATATATATATAAATATATTTTATATCGGATCGGGTTATTATCGGATCGGATGACATAAATCCAAATCCAATTTGTTAAGAAATCGGATTATCGGATTCGGATCCTAATCGGGTTATCGGATTTTATTTTCAATCCATATCCGGCTAATCGGATCGGATTTGGATCGGATTCGGATCAAAATCCGATCCATTGACAGGTCTATGTATATCATAATGTCTCTTTAATAGGTGTAGATTGTTATTTGTTTATATGCATTTTTTGCGTTCTTTGTTAAGTATTTTCCATTCATAATGTGTGTATATGAGATTAGTTGCACTTTGTTTAGAATTAAAAAAAAATTGGGATTTGGAATTAGAATTGGAAAATGAATTGGATTGGAATTTAGGGAGTTCGGGAAAAAAATTCCCAATTGAGGAATTACAAGAAGATTAAAGTTTATCTAATTATATTAAGTTTTGGCAGCATGACACCAAATATTTCTATGAAGTTGGGATTGGAAATACAACAAGAACTTTCTAGTTTACAACTCCTACTGATGTTGGCCCTGATTTCTATATATTGAATAGCCGAATGTTGCAAATGTATTTGAAATTACTTAGACGATTAATGAAATTAGCCGGGGGGGGGGGGGGGGGTGAATAGGCTTTCAGTCGATTTTACGGTAAATTAAAATTATATAGAGGAAATTCAATTTTAATCAATCATAACCCTAATTCTCTAATCAGATAAATCAAGCAATTATGAATATTCTAAGTGCAGAAACTAAAGCAATAGAGACACGATATTTTTACGTGAAAAACCTTGGAAAGACTCCAAGTAAAAACCACGGATACGCTTGGGTATCGATGCACCATGAACTAGAGAGTTTGTACAGACTCTTTATGCGCGTCAGGTGTGTACAAAATATGTGGTTAAAAACAACACCTTAAAGACGCCATAGGTTTTACCCTACGTAGGCGCACGTATCAATTGTAGAATAGTAAAGCTTGAGTAAGGGATATCGATCCTACAGAGACTAAGATTGTTCACTTTAATAGTTCAAAAACACTGAATTATATTTCTGAAAATTGTTCGTTTTGGTGGTCGAAAGACCAAAATATCTAATCTTAACTAAATTAACTAAAAAGCAAAGTAAATTGAGTTGTGATTCAAGAGAGAGAAAACTAGGGTTTTCACCGCTCCACCACTAACCTCATAATATAGTTTTGTCAATATAAAAATTGTAAGAGGACGATCCATAGACTGTGAATTAGATCGTACTGCAAATAGCTAAATACGACCCCAAAAAGAATTACCATCAATCGGATTGCGACAACCCATCTCAAGACTAAACTGATTAGTGCATGCCAATTAAATTACTCTAATCTACTCATAATGCATGAAAATAAACTAAAGCATGCCTATCTCAATTTGCCAAGGCATAGCCTATGTCAACCTAGGGTTTCAAGTTTCATGACCACCATTGTGTAGAAAACCATAATTAAGCATCTGAGTTCCTGCTCATATTGAATAATTATAGTTGTGCAAAATAATACATTCATTCCATCTAAGACAAGAATTTAGAATAAACATATAATTTTATATTGCAAATCAGAACGATCTCTTAACTACTACAATCATCACAGTATGGTCAATAGTTTCTCCTCGTTACAATTGAAAACAATGAAAGAACTACATTACTTGGCTAGGATTTTGCTAGAAAACCCTAGATACCGAATTAGTTGCTCATGGTAGAAGGAGACTGCATCGTTGATGTAAAATCGCCCTCTATGGTCGTCTTCTCTGGATATCTAGGTCTTGAATGGCTCCTCCTTGGAATGATAGATGAATCTCCAGAAAATATTCTGAAAACTTATGTGTAGAGAAGTCCCTTAGATCTGTAGCAAAGCTTGGTATTTATAGGCAAATGTGAGAGAAACCCTAACTTGGAGAATAAGATTACCATTTTTCATAATTTCACACCCAACCAAGCAAAACCCTAATATCTGATGTATAATATGTGTATATTATATGTATAGAGGTATTGGGGTCGAATTTAAAGTCATCTGAGTCAAAACGGATCAATCCAGGTCAAAATAGGATTTTGGCCCGAATTTGAAATTTTCAGCTTTTTCTGCAGGATATCTCTCACTCTTTTAATCATATCTGGAGCTACACACATTGTATGGAGGTGTGCAATATATCGTTGGAAAGCTGACTTTAAGCTCTTGATGGTAGCCTCAAGAATCACCCCATTTGGACCCTTTTTCACCGAGAAATGAGCTCCTAAAATTGGCTAAAATTTTGTACTGAAAATACTGTTCACTGCGCTTGAAGCGTAGATTCAAGCGTAAAAATGTATTTTCTGATCACTTTTTGAAACTGAAAGTGTAGGCTTAAGTGTAGATTCTTCATGAAAATCATTTTTCTCCACAATTGTGCCAAAATGACCGTCTTAACTCCACGAGGCTTTTTGCTTGAAGTGACGACTTCGGGAAATGCCATTTTTGCCCTCCGGGAGCCATTTTTGTCTTGAAAACACCTATTTGACTCTCCTCTTGAATAGAAACGAATATGAACTTGGTTAATTCACCAAAGTTAGCTTTATTTTTTCATTAAGCTCTTGAAACATGCTTAGCCACATAAACGACATAAAAATACCAAACAATGGAATGAAAAGACGTAACAATAGTGAGTTAAGGGATCAAAATGTCTAATATTTTACACCTATCAACTCTATGAAAATAGTACTTACAACCAATATAATCCGCTATTCTTCACTCGACGTCTGAAAGTCTAGATTCACTTGCGCTCCACGAAACTCTCGTTCTGCTCCGTACTCTGACGGCTCTGTTTCTTAACAGATCAAATAACCACGAAACTTCTCGCTCCGATCTCCGCACTCAGACGGCTCCATTTTTCAATGAATCAAAACAATCTCATTGCAATAGACAGTGTGATAATTTTTCAGCAACTAGATCATCCAATTGTGCATAGGATATTCGATGTAGAAATATAATTGAAAAATCCCAATAACAAGAGAGAACTCGAATATATATGATCACTTAATGATTTTATCTCTCTCTGTATATCTCTATAGAAGAATATGAATGATAAAAAACTGTAGAGATCTCTCACAAATCGTAGCCTCTTCTCTTGTAGACCTTGATATTTATAGGCAATGTAGAGGAGAAACCCTAAGTTCGCCCTCTTTGGTAATTTCACACTCAACTGAGCCAAACCCTTCAATATCATGTATACTATGTGATATACACGTGCTTATAGGTGTTTAGGTCGAACTCAAGGTCATCCAGGTCAACACGGATCAATCCAAGTCAATATATGATTTCAGCCCGATTCTGAAATTTCCAGTTTTTTCTTGCAGGACACCTCTCACTCTTTTGATTATATCTGGAGCTAAACATAGTGAATGGAGACGTCTAATATATTTTTGGAAATCTGACTTCAAGCTCTTGATGTTAGGCTCAAGAATCATCCCATTTAGACATTGTTTGACCAAGATATGAGCTCCCGAAGTTGACTTAAAATCTTGCTGAAATCACTGTTTCCTTTTTGTACTAGGATTCCTCCCTTATTTAATCCTCTTATAATTGGGAATGAATCTAGTCAAATTTTGTGTATATATCATTTATACACGTTCTAGGATATATAGGATTGTAGCCCAAGTCATAATAGGATACGTAACAACTAGCCACCCAGTTATAATACTGCACCTACACTTTACAAAACTCTGTCGCAGCAACGCTTGAAGCGTAACCTAGCTAGTTACGCTTGAAGCGTAGGCAAAAAGCTATACAAGGGGGAGACCTAGAAGCAGCCACATGCACACAAATCCAAATATTATCAGCTACAAAAAAAGCCACCGCAGTGCAATACAAGCAGAAGCTCTAATCAAGGCCTACAAGGACAGATTCAGGCAAACTCCACGCAACAACCATATCTCTCGCCTTCCCATGATTCTTAAAAGTAAGAGAGGAAAGCCTGTTCCTGATGCAAGACTCAATACAAGTCCTCACAACATTAGAAGAGTTATGCTTCCCTGAGAATATTCTAGCATTCATTTCCCTCCAAATGAAGTAGATGGCAGCCGCATAGCATAATCTGAACGGGTAAACAGTGAGAGAAGACGAGTGAGACACCCATAATGAGGACATCCACTCAAGAATGTAAGCATAAGAGAGGCTGCCAAGATAGATGCCACATCTGTTCTGGATCCAATACCAGATTCTAGAGGAGTACCTGTATGAAAAGAAAAGGTGTTCATGGGTTTCTTCAGCCTCGTCACATAGGACACACACATTTGAATCACACGACACACCATGCCTATCAAAGGTGCTCAACCTCCCATTAGAGGCAACCCAAGCGATGAAAGCCTGTCTGGGAATATTGTTAGAAAATCATATACTGTGCCACCACGAGAAGATCAATGAAGGTGGCAACAAGGCTTCATAAGTGCTCTTGAAATGGAACTTGCCAGAGGCGGACAACGACCAAGTCACCCAATCAGCGTCACCATGATGGACAATTGGCATGTTATCAAAACACCCTCTAGGAGTGATGGCCAGAAGAGAATGTGGAATGGACCATCTATTCCTCCTAAGAAGCCTTGAGACTTTAGGATCATCATTCCAACCAGAGTGTGAGATCAGATGTGGGTCTGATACTAGGTGGAGAGGCCCATTTAGCAGCCAGTACTCATGCCAAAGTGAAGTGGTTTTGCCATTGACAACCTGATGCACAATAAACTGTTTGGCAAGGCCTCTCATCTTTAGAATTTTCCTCCAGTTACCAGAGCTTAGAACAGAAGGTTGTAGAGACCAAAAACTTTTGCCTTTTAGAAGCACTGCATGCACCCAGTCATGCCATATAGACTGGCCATTATCATTAAAGATATGCCATATGTGCTTGAGAGTTGCAGTTCTGCTTAGACCAAACAAATTTGGAATACCCAAACCCCCATACTCCTTAGGCATGCATATAGAAGACCATCTAATCTTTGCCCCTGAGGACTTCATCTCCTTCCCAGACCAGAGAAACCTTCTAAGGACAGAACTGATGTCCTTCAAAACATAGATGGGAAGGATCATGTGAGCTGTCCAATAAAAGTGAACACTCACAGGGATGCTTTTGATCAACTAAATTCTACCGGCAAAAGATAGGAAATTGGATGTCCAAGAAGAAATTCTAGAGGTAACCTTCTCAACTAGGCACTTGAAATCATTGGAAGTGAGTCTAGTGGAAGAGAGAGGCAAGCCAAGGTACTTGAGAGGGAAGGACCCTTGATCAAAGCCACTATCAGTTCTCATACTAATCTGGTTTACTGAAGTAACATTAGCAAAGAAAATAAGGCTTTTTGATAGGTTAGGCTTCAATCTAGAAAGGTCAGAAAAGGTATGAATTGCTTTCAACAACACACTAAGCGAGTTTTTATCTCCATGGCATAACATAAATAGATCATCAACAAAGCAGATATGAGAGATCAAGTTGGGCTTGCACCTCCAATGGAACTTAAAATTCTGATCATTATGGATGATAAGCTTGGTAATGGAAGATAACACATCCATAATAATGACAAACAAGAACGGAGAGATAGGATCCCCTTGCCTAAGCCCTTGTGCACCTTTGAAATAACCTACCAGCTCGCCATTAAGAGCAATGGAGTAAGCAGGGTTGCACACACAAGCTTTAATCCACCCTATAAACACTGGAGGGAAATGGAGAATAGACATAACATCAAAGAGAAAGTTCCAGTTGACAGTGTCATAGGCTTTGTGCAAGTCAATTTTGAGAGCACACTTGGGAATAGAAGAGTTAAGGTGGTATCCTTTGAGAAGTTCTTGGACAAGAAAAAATCCATCACCAATTCTCCTCTGACTAACAAAAGCAGTTTGCTATTTTTCAATAAAAGAAGGAAGGATGGGTTGAAGCTTGCTAGCTAAAAGCTTAGATATAACTTTGTAGAACACATTACAGCAAGAAATAGGTCTATAGTCACTCATAGATGAGGGATTGGGGACCTTAGGAACAAGAGCAAGGAAAGTATAATTAATTTGCTTCAGAAGATTGCCATTGAGAAAGAATTCTTGAACTGCTCCAGCCATATCTTGGCCAATGACGGGCCAAGCTTTCTTAAAAAAATAGGCATTATATCCATCAGGCCCACCAGATCTATAATTGTTAAGCCCAAAAAAACATCCTTGAATCTCTTCCAATGAAGGGATGGTGGTCAGATTCACCATAAGCTCCTCAGGTAGAACTTTAGAGTACACTTCTCTTAATGCTTCAATACCTGGGTAAGAAGAGCTACAATTGCCAAGAAGTTGTTGAAAAAATCCCACAGCTTCCTTCTTGATGTCACTGTTGGAAGAAGAGTTACTCCCATTCTGCAGGGTGAGGCAGGAGATACCTTTTCTATTGCATCTGCTATTAAAGGACTTCATAAAGAATCTAGTGTTTTGGTCACCTTCTTTAATCCACCTCACTCTAGATTTCTACAAATAGAAGATTTCCTCAGCTTTTATGAGCTCATTATAGCTTTGAATGAGAGACTTTTCTTCAATCCTTAGAGCTTCATTAGAGGGCTGCCCATCCAATCTAATCTGAAAATTGGAAAGGGCATCTTTAGCATGAATAACTCTAGTAGATATATCACTGTAATTCTTCTTATTAAGCTGCTTCAACTTGGGCTTTAACTATTTTAGCTTCATGACAACCTGATACATAAGAGTGCCTTGTATTTCTTGATTCCACACTTGCTGGACAGTGGCTAGAAAATCACAGTGATCAGCAAAGAAGTTAAAAAACTTAAAAGGAAAAACTTTATTGGTTTTCGGAGTACCACATTTAGTGAGCATAGGAGAGTGATCAGAGATGCCTTGAGGCATGAACACACAGTCAGAATGAGGAAAGGTAACAGTCCACCTGTCATTAATCAAGACTCTATCCAATTTTATGGATATGTTAGCAAATCCTCCTCTTTTATTAGTCCAAGAGTAAAGGATCCCACTATATCTCAGATCACTCAATTCAGTTTCAAGCAGGAAATTTCTGAAGTTCTGAATGCCACTGGTCCATGAACCTGATCCTCCATAATTTTTATTTGGATGGGTGATAGTGTTGAAGTCTCCTACTACCACCCAAGGGGCTGATGCATTAATCACACTTCTGTTTTTGAGATCTTGCCACAACTGATTTCTCTGGGAAGCTCTATTATAGGCATAAACAGCAGACAAAAGAAAAGTTTGTTGCGATCCAACTTCACAAACACTTGTATGGATCACCTGAGTTGAGTCTTGAATCATCTGAACACTAAACTTCAATGGGTTAAACAAAAGCCAAATTCTTCCTAAAGCAGAATGTTGGTAGTTATGGATGAGATTCCAAGAAGGGGCAATATCATACTTCACAGCATCAATGTTCACAACTTGGATTTTAGTTTCCAAAATGACAATCATATGGAGAGAGTGCTCACTAATGAGCTTCTTAATTTTAATTTGCTTGTCCGAAGTGTTCAAACCTCTAATATTCCAGGTCGTAAAAATCATGAAGAGAGGGTTTGAGCTAATAAGCCAGTGAATCCCAATACAGGTCCTTTGGAGGCTTGGTTTCCTTTTTTCTTCTTCTTCCCTTCTTTTTCTTCTTCTTCTCACCTCCTTCACCACTAGGGGGAAGCTCAGCAATAGGAAGGACGTCATCAGTTGGATAAGAGTTAGCACAAGAGGAACTTGAAGCTAGAGATAAGTTATCTGAGCTAAATCCAGTCCCACTATGGTTGTCTCTCATAGGGTGATTAGATTTACCATTAATCTCAGCGGTGCACACATCATTCGAGTTATCCTTAGCAAGACCAGAGATACTTTTCACTTTGTCCTCTGCAATAAGAGGAAGAGGGGCTTCGGGTTCAGAAGGAGGAAAGCTAGCTTTTTCAGCTGTCATAGAATTCTTCTTTTTCCTACTAACAACCTCAATCCACTCAGGTTGTGAATCAGGGGGAGAGGGCCTCGAGGGATTACATTCATTGATGATGGGGGGAGTGGCTTCAGCATTAGCATTCAAAGCACCATGACCAGATGTGGTAAGGGGAGATGCTACAGTAGTAACATTCAAGGCTTTGGTTTCACCCATCTGGCCAGGATCTTTAAAAGGCATTTGGTAACAAGGTGCCCAAAACAAAAACAGTTAGTGCACACCTGGGGTTTCCATTGGTATTCCACATTGATGGTATATTGTTTGTGACCAAGATTAATTTTGAAGTTGTCAAGAAAAGGTTTTGAGGCCTCAACCTCAATACACATTTTGACATAGCTAATTCTTTTCTTAGTAGCAGTTAATTTGTCAGCATGTAAAGGCCTTCGAATCACACTTGCAATAAATGCTAAACCCTTCTCAGTCCATAGCTGAAAGGGAATGTTGTGCAGCTTAACCCACAAAGGAACAAATCTACATGCTTCCCTTGTTAGTTCAATCCCCTCATGCCATCTTTTAGTGATTATAGGTCTTCCAGCAACCATACAAGGCCCACTAGCAAGAGCATTAGTGCAAGTTTCATTAGTGTCAAACTTAAAGATAAAAAAACCCCTATCATCAGCTAACACATCAGTGAGTCCTTTATTTTTCCACATCTTCATGGCATGAGTGTACACCATGGTAAAAGGGAGCTTTTTTTGAACAAAATGTCCTACAAGGCTATTTTGCCATTCGGGAACACCTTCTTCAGCAATAGAGATAGGAATATCAAGGAGAACAGGAGCATTAAAGTAAATATCATGATGCACATAATCAAACTTCATAATGTCCTCACTTCCATTATGAGTAGCAACCACATTAGCCCATGAAGTCACGTGAGCCTGAGGTTGCGTGTTGTTGTGTGTTTGGGTTTGTGGTTGGGATGTGACATTGCATGTGGGAGGCAAGTCAGAAACCACAGAGGTGAACAAGTCATTAGCAGAGCTATTATGGTGAAAAGTATTGATAGTACAACTCATACCTTGGGGATAAGAGACTTTAGTCAAACCTTGCTCAATGACTTCCCCACTTTCGTAGGGCGCGTGCATCCCAGTTAGAACATGGTTGTTCATTCTTCCTCTTCCATGAGCAGATTGCATTCCTCTAGCACCTCCTCTATAAGGTTTAAAAGTATGTCCTCTTTCTCCTTGGTAAGCAGGAACATGTGCTCTTTGTCCCACAGTGTTTGTGGGCGCACAATACTTGTCGAGAGAGCTTTCAATCGCTGTAATCTTATCACTAGCTTGAGAGCATTCTTCCCTGACTGAAGCAACCGCAACTGCATTATCAGACCTTAACACCTTACATGGAATTGCAGGTTCAGTGGGCTTAGTAGCTCCCGCAGCGATGGCAGAATCCATGACAAGAAACTAGAAAAAGGGGAGTTAAAAGGTGGCTGATCGGAGATGAGGGAGAGGTGTCTGGGTAGAGCAGGTTACAAGGTTAGTTTGGACGGAAAGGTTGAGGGGGTGGGCTTGGGAGAGAAACATTATCATGTCTGCACTGATTATATATATTTTTGTGTCTTACTTAGGTGTATACAATTTATTAATATATTTTATCTTAGGCATATAGAATTTTATAGTTACATGGGGGTCTAACTTAATATATGAAAAAATATATATATCATAAACGGGTCGGGTCGGATTTGGGTTACCAACGGATTTTACAGAAAACCCGATCCCGTTTCGGGTTTTAATTTTTGATACCAAACCCGCCCCAAACCCGTTTATAAGTTAATCAAACCCGTCCTATTCAGGTTGGACCGGGTCGGAATCTATCCCGGCGGACCATTTTGCCATCCCTATCAATAATGGCCCCAAACACATGCCTATGTATATAGAACGTATGCCTATATACGTTGCGAGTCTACCTTGTTTAGTGTTTTAACCATCCATGAATTTATGGTGACTCAAAATCATAGAAACCATATAGGAATAAAATTACTAGTAGAACATTCTAATCAACTTTAAATTTTATGTGCATTTCTTAATTTTCTTCCTATCTAATTAGTCATTTGTTCCTGCTCTGCCTTTTGTTTTTCTATCCAGCGTTGCACAGAACATAACCAAGACCATTGTGCAGATCAGAAGTCATGCACATAATTTTTTTACAAAGGTTAGTTCGTACCTTTCTTGCCTTATATTTATGTAAAAACTAGATCTCTTTATATTACTAGGCTGGGCATTAAACCAAGTATTTAAACATTTCTTCTCTCCTTCCATTATTGTTTGATCTTGGACCCATATTATTAATTCTAAGGAATATGAATCTGTAGTTTTTTTGGTACTTTTCAAACTAGAATAAGTGAATTGCATTGTGACTTTTATTAGTTGATTATTTGAATATTAGTGCCTCCACGTAGCCCATTACGTAGAATTTCTTCAATCTCGGGTGCTCTCAAGCAAACTTTGAAAAAACTATGTTGGAATTGGTTTTTGCCCATATTAATTATTGATATCATGACCATTTTTGTTATTCTCTTCCAATTAGCTACACTAATTGAAGAATATCACATTTCACATTCAATATGATATGATGGAAAGTAATATAGAAACTTATTTTTGTTCACAATATTTTTTCTAAACAATCAAATATATTTTCTTCATAATATGCTTTTTTGCAGGATGAAAAAAATGAGATGTCTTCACAGGTTTCAAACAACTTTGATGGTACCAATTCAAAAATAAATGGTGTGAAGATAGTGCTTGGAGATATGGGTATAGGAATAGATCATAATGGGCTTGGACATAGTTCAATTTTTCTTAGTTGTAGGTGTTATATGGATCTTCCATCTTGGTCCTAATTTTTTCAATATATTCTTAGGAGATTCCTTGTTTTTTTTTTTTCCTTTTGATCAGCTGTACATTTGGTTTCTGAATTCACAACTGTACATTTGGTTGTACTTCTAAAGTTTGTATTTGATACTTAATTTAAATTGTTTTACTAAATGTCTTGAATCGTTCATTAGGTGATTTAGTTGAAATTTCAGGAAATGGAAGCATTTACTTATCACTACCAAGAGAAAAAATGAATATTATTATTAAGGGAAAAAAAGCAATATTATTTACAATCAATTTATAAACGGTAACCAAAAGAAATAATAACAAAAAAAAAGTGACAATCAAACCGTCTCAAATATTTATTTAAGACGGTCAAATTAATTATTTAAGACAACCCAAAACTGTCTCTAAAAATTATTTAAGATAGTCCAAAACCGTCTCTAAAAATATTATTAATGACGGACTAAACTGTTACTAATAGTACAATTATTAGTGAGACGGTGCATACCATCAATAAAAGTCATTTTTTTAAGGAACAGTCCATACGGTTTTGACCGTGCCTAAAACCAAGATTTTGTTGTAGCACCTTCACAAACACTTGGTTCGCATCTTAGTGATTGAAATCTGCCTTCCTTCCAGTAGTATGAAGGAATTTTGCTGTTCTAGTGGACTGAGTAAATCAATGTTAACTTAAATTAATATCCTTTCAATCAGATGACATATATCACCTTAATAATTTTTGTTCAAGAGTGGGATTATACAATTAGAGACCTAACAATTTGGTGCAAATGGACATGTATGTGTATTAGCTAGATACAGGTGTACTAGATTTTTAAGTACTAGTGGTAGATGCATGGACCATGCACATGTAGAATATAGACAACTAGCATGAACTAAGATATTGCATGTGCAAGCTTTTTTGTTGATGAGAGGTTGGTGTTAACCCTAAAACTAAGCCATCCAATTCTCCTTTTTCCTTTATTTGTACAATCTCATAAACCCTAAACTAAGCCGTCCACTTCTCCTTTTTCCTTTCTTTTGCTTATCTCTCGCTCGTCTGTGGAGGAATCTCTCTCCCACTACTGAGGACCCTCCTTAGTCACCTAATTGTATAAATACTACAGTTCAATAAGGACTTTCTTAGACCTTTCAAACCCTCAAAGAGTACTAGAAAATGTTGTGTCAACTCTCTCTCTCACACACACACATTATGGCAACATTCTACTAGAAGATATTGCATCAACTCTTCCTTCTCTCTCTCTCTCTCTCTCACACACACACACACACACACACACACATTATGGCAAAATACTACTAGAAGATATTGTATCAACTCTCTCTCTCTCTCTCTCTCTCTCATATTATGGCAAAAACAATCTCTATTGTTTCTTGTGCATTTCTTCTAGTGCTAATTTTGTGCAATGAAGTTGTGTGTGTTGAGGGAAGGCATTTGAAGCATCGGTTGTGCAAGAAATGTTTGAGGGACCATAAGAATGCTTTGAGACCAGCAATGGGTGATAAGCCATCGGGTGGTTCAATCGGTGGGGAAGGTGCTAGCAAGGTCGAATACGTGGATGATTTCCGACCCACGGCTCCAGGTCACAGTCCAGGCGCTGGTCATTCTCTTAACAATTGAAGTTCTCATCCTATGTCATGGCAATTGATATGTATGCAAGTATCTGTTGTATATACGAATGAAAAGAAGGCAAAAATGGCATGCATGTAATCTTCGTTCATCACTGTATATAATCGATGAATTTCTATTCTATGTTTGTTGTTTATTAATCACTCTCTCTACCTGGAACAATTGTTTGTTTTCAAATATAGATACTGAAAGGAATATATATATATATATATATATATATATATATGAAAGAAGGTTTTTAAATTAACCTTCACAGTGAAATTTAGGAGGGACAGGGCTAGAACTAGGTGCAACCTTCATTTTTATATGTTAAACTATCATATACGTTACAAGGTTAAGTTATTAGATATGGTATAAACTAGGTAAATTAGAAAGTCCAGGGTGACCTCGTGCTCTTCAAGAAATGAAGGACCCCCCTTATTGTTCTGCATGGGAGAGAAATAGAGAAGACGCTATATCACACTTGTCACAAAGTACATAAACAATGGCGAATCATTTTTAACAAACTCTTAAAGCCCCCTGTCGTCAGACTTCCGTAAGGTTTTGATCGTTAGTCACATGACCTATTAATACCCCAAACTATCCCTATATGACAAAACAACCCTATATTTATCATTTCTATTTTATTTAATAAATAAAAGGGTATTTTAGTCCACGTATGGCGTCAAGCCCTGATTTAAACCTATATAAATAGACTTTTAAGGGATTTTCTGAACTAGGAGATTATTTGAGTTTTTTTCAATATTATAGGGGTATTTTTTTGCACTTGCCTTTAGTAGTGTGGGGGGTTTAAGCACAAAAGTCAGAAAGCTCAAATCATGACAGTAAAGTAGGATTAGAGAAAAGGGTCGAAAAGAAGTGCAAAAAAAAAGATAAAAAAGGGGCATACCTGATGACTGATGTACACACTCTCTCTCTATATTGACGTTCATTAACCTAAAGTGGGAATTCTAAAGGTGTAATGCTTGGACAAACTAGTTAGGTACTAGTGTAATACTAAAATTGCAATATAAAGGACTCAATAAATAACTTCTTGAACCACACTTGCATTAGACACAGTGGTCGCTATGTTACTTTAAGCACAAGTCATTATAAGTTTCCTACCCCACGTTGATACTACTCTTGTAATATACTTCATCCGTTTAAAAAATAAGTGGCCCATTTTTATAATTTTATTCTTACTAAAATAAGCGTATAATTTCGAATTCTAATATAATATAATTTTATATTTTCTCAACTTATCCATTTTCATTAATTTAAAAAAATAATAAGTCCTACTAAAAATTAAAACTATATTATATTTTAAAAGATAAATTTAGAAACACAAAAGATCCCAAAAAAATTTAAAAAATCAACTGTGAACACTTATTTTGTAACAAATGAAATACTTTATAAGTTAATCACCAAAGCTGACTAAAGTGTTTTTGTAGGCTACTATATTATATAGTATATATACATATACTCTTATTTTGGTATTTTAAGGTTTTGTCGCACACGGAGACAATAACTTGTGGCTTGGACTCTAAAATTTGCAAGTTGAGGCATGCAGTTTGTATCAGAATTTAATATGTTTATGTCTCGCAAAAAATCTCAGCTTATTGTTAATGATATCAGAAGTCCCATAGTGCCCATTGAACTGGTCTTTAAAATTGACTAATGATCGAGTGTCCTAATTTCGCACTAATGCCACTAATTAAATACGTACGTATAGATGTGTGTAGATAAGTTTAATATATATGCATAAAATAACATCTTAGTTTTGAATGTGTTATCTTGTTTTTTTTTTTTTTTTTTGGGTAAACGAATATGTTATCTTCTTGCTGTAACTAATTTATTTTCTTTATATAGTTTAAATTATTAAGTGAGGTGAACACCCAACTCATATATACTCGATTATGTTTTTATTTAGTGTATATTTATATTTTATTCTGGAATAATCGACTTGAGGAAAAGTTAATCTCAATTGAAATTACCTAGACGATTAATGAAAACAGTCTAGAGGGGGGAGGGGGGTTGTGAATAGGTTTTTTGTCGATTTTATGATCAATTAAAATTATTTAGCAAAAATTCAATTTTAATCAGTCACGAAACCCTAATTCTCTAACCAGATTAATCAAGCAATTATGAATATAAGTGCAGAAAATAAAGCGATAGAGACACACGATATTTTTACGTGGAAAACCTTGGAAAGACTCCAAGTAAAAACCACGGATACACTCGGGTATCGATGCACTATGAATTAGAGAATTTGTACAGACTCTATGAAAACAGAACTTACAACCACTGTAATTAGTTGTTCTTCACTCGACGTTTGAAAGTCTAAATCCACTCGTGCTCCATGAAGCCCTCGCTCCGATCTCCGTACTCTGACGGCTCCGCTTCTCAACAGATCGAATAACCACGAAGCCTCATGCTCCGATCTCCGCACTCAGACGACTCCGCTTCTTCACAGATCAAAGCAACAACATTACAATAGATGGTGTGTTGATTTTTCAGAATCTAGGTCATTCAATTGTGCATAAGATCATCATGTAGAAGCACAATTGTACAAACCCTAAGAGAGAACTAGAAGATATATGATCACTCAATAATTTTCTCACTCTATCTCTCTCTGCAAAAGAATATGAACTGTAGAAAAATTGCAGAGATCTCACCAAAAAAAAAAAAACTCTAAGTTTACCATTTTTCGTAATTTTACATCAAACTGAGCAAAACCCTTTGATCTGGTCTTCAATATGTATATATCACATATATCAAAGTGTTGGAGTCGCAGCCACATCAAAAGATCATAAGTTAGGGGCAAAAGTGAGATTTCACAACATAACTATGCAATCCCACCTACGTGTGGCGCGTAGGCCTACCTACGCGTGACACGTAGGCCAATTTCCACCGGGCGTACATCGAGCGTAGTTTTAACAGTTTCTAGTCACTTTTAGCTATTGGGTGATGTCCGCTCAGGGTGGCTAAAAATATGTTTTAAGAACACACCCTTAAGATGACTTAGATTTTACCTATTGCAAGTGCACGAATCATATTATAGTATAATTCGGCTTGAGAAAGGTTATCGATCCTACAGAGACTAAGTTGTATTCTGAATTCTCGTAAAATAATACTCTTAAATTACTATAAAAATATGATTTGTTGGTTTGTGATTGATTAACTATTTAACTAATCAAACAAATAAAGATAGATTAAGACAAGAACAATAGAAATAAAATTTAGGGTTTCCATACTTCACCACTAACCGCATAACATAATTTTTTCTTTGCTCAATTGCAAGAGGGCGATTCAAAACTGTGAATCAGGTCGTACCGCAAATAGTCGAATACAATCCTAAAAAGGATACCATCAACTGGATTCGCTACAACCCATCTCCGGACAGAGTATGACTAGTGCATGCAAATTACTTTACTCTAATCTACTCCTACAACATGAAATTAAACTAAAGCATGTCTATATCATCTCGCCGAGGCATGGCCTGTGTAAACCTAGGATTTCAAGTGTTAAGCACCATTGATGTAGAAAATCACAATTTGTTTAGAATAATCATAATTGTGTAAACAAGTATACTCATTCAATCTAAGACAAGAATTAAGAACAAATATATAATCTTGTGTCAAGAATAAAAAATGGTCACATATCTACAATCAATCATCACAGTATGGTCACAGCTTCCCCTTGTTACAATTGAAAACAAATTAAGAACTATATTACTTGGCTAGAGTTTTGCTAGAAAACCCTAGATACCGAATTAGTTACTCATGGTAGAAGGAGACTGCATCGTTGATGTAGAAACGCTCTCCATGGTCTTCTTCTCCGGATCTCTACGTCTTGAATGACTTCTCCCTTTTGATAATATGAATCTGAAAAGAAAGCTCTGAAAATTGGGTAGAAAGAAGTCCCAAAATTATGTGGAGAGAAGTCCCCAAACTCTGTAGTAAAGCTTGGTATTTATTGACAAAGGTGAGGGAAACCTTAATGGTCGCCCTTTTTGGTAATTTCACCATCAATCAATCCAAACCCTACTCTTTGATGAATAATAGGTGTTTTGCACGTACTTCGAGGTATGGGAGTCGTAGACGCATCATGTAATTAAAATAGGGGCTGAATAGACATTGCAGCAGTAATTAACTTTTCCTGCCGTAGCTACACCTTAGGCATAGGTACTGAGTGTATGTTTGAGCGTAGATTTGAGCTTTCTGACCACTTTTTGCTTTTGTAGGCATAGGCTTGAGCGTAGATTCTTTATGAAAAATACTTTTCTCCGCAACTGTGCCAAAATGACCGTCTTGATTCCACGAGACTTTTTGCTTTAGGTGACGGCTTTGGAAAATGCCGTTTTTGCCATCCGGGAGACATTTTTGTCTTGAAAACACCTCTTTGACTCTCCTCATGGATAGAAACGAAAATGTACCTGGTTAATTTACAAAAGTTAGCTCTATTTCTTCGTTAAACTCCTGAAATATGCTTAAACACACAAACGACATAAAAATACCAAATAATGGAATGAAATGACATAACTATAATGAGTTAAGGGGTTAAAATATCTAACATGTGACACCTATCACTGGGCGCGTAGGCTGGGCGTAGCAAAATTTATGGAAACCACTTTTTTTGGGAATAGTGCCGTTTGAACCCCCCAATTTCGTTGGAATGTTTCCTGAAGTTTTGTTGATTTGACGACCCTTGTTGATGCATTTGCAAGACTATTTCAATTTTCCTAAACCTACCCAACCTCACAATTCACTCAACACTCAATATAATTATTGTCTAAAACTTACCAATAATAAACAATAACAACAAGTGTTCTTACATAAATCACTATGTTTAGAATCAGGCTAGGGCTCAGTCTGATGGGGTACTCTTACTTTGATGAAAGTTGAAATGATGGGCACTATTAATCAGTGACCTCTTTCTTCTAGGCTTTGATTAAGCGTGTTTTTAGTCCAATAGTAGTCCATGAGTTATAAATATTTTATTTGCTATGCTTGCTATTTATGTTCACGATTTTCAAAATATATTTTCTTGATTAAAAAATATATTTTTTATAAAGGAAAAAAGCAAATCATATGAGAGTCAGTAACTTCGGGCCTGTTTAGTAATGCTCCCGCTTTCTGCTTTTGTTCCTGCTTCTATTATTGTTCACAGAGCATGGCTGTTTGGTTGGTTGTTCCGCTTCCAAAATCTGGAAGCAGGCTAGAGCAAAACCTCAAATTTGGAAGCAAGGCTCACCTTGCTTCCACTTGCTCCCATCACTATTTTTAATGGGGCCCATTATAAGTTGCTCCCAAATTCTTCCAATTGTTCCCAAATTCTTTGCAACATGTTAGGTTTGCTTCAAGGTGTATAAAATTTTTTAAAAAAATTTTATTCCGAAAATATATATAAAATTAGAAATAAATATATAAAATTCCAAAAATATATTTTTAATTTTGAAAAATATATAAAATTCGAAAAAAAATATATAAATTTTTAAAAAATATATAAAATTCGAAAAAAAATATAAAATTCGAAAAAATATATATAAAATTAAAAAATATATATAAAATTCAAAATATATATATTTCAAAAAATAAAAATCGAAAAAAATATATAAATTTTGAAAAATATATAAAATTAGAAATAAATATATAAAATTCCAAAATATTATTTTAAATTTTGAAAAATATATAAAATTCGAAATATATATATATAAATTTTTAAAAAATATATAAAATTTAAAAAAATATATAAAATTCGAAAAAAGTATATAAATTTTGAAATATATATATAAAATTCGAAAAATATATATAAAATTCAAAATATATATATTTCAAAAAATAAAATTCGAAAAAAAATATAAATTTCGAAAAATATATAAAATTTGAAAATTATATATAAATTTTGAATTTTTTTTTTTTGAAATTTAATATATATTTTTTGAATTATATATATATTTCAAATTTTACATATTTGTTTCAAATTTTAATTTTTTTCGGAATTTAACATATTGTTTTTGAATTTTACATATATATATTTTTTGAATTTTATATATTTGTTTCGAATTTTAAATTTTTTTCAAATTTTAATATATTGTTTTTTGAATTTTATATATATTAATTATCTCTTAAAATAATTTATTTTATTTTTTAAAGGTAAAATTGTAATTTTGCAATAGGGATGGGGTAAATTGCACTCAATTAGGATAGTTGAGGGATTTTTTTTGCCCCTTTTGTAGTTGAGGGGGTTTTGTGCTCATGGGGCAATAGTTGAGGAGGGTTTTATGCACTTTACCCAAAATAAAATATTATAACCAAAGGTCTTGTGCAATACAATATTATAATTTAGAATTTATCTACAAAAAATTTTATAGTTTACAAAAAATAAAAAATTTATTTACAATATCCAAATGAGAGGCCTTGTGCAATACAATTTTATTTTTTTTAATTGTAGAACTTATTAATTTCTTATATTCAATCTAAAATCCAAAAAAAAAACAGAATCTCAAATCATTTGAATTCACCAAACATGTTTTGCTTTCACATTTTAGGAAATCAGCAGTTCCACCAAACATGCTCTGTATGCTTCAGCTTTCATTTTTCTCATATCAGAATCATCAGCACCAAACATGCTTCCGCTTCAGAAAAAACTTGTTTCGCTATGCTTCAGCTTCCAAACCCGTTTGAAAGCAGGAGCGGGAGCGTTTCCAAACAGGCCCTTCTTCTTTTAAGTCTGAAACAACAATATTTTATAATAAGAACATGTGTAAAATTAAACACACAAATTATTTAAACAACAAATTATCATAATTTTAGAAGTTTTTTCTTCTAAGATGTATATTGGGCAATGGAGAAGATTAGTGGCCGTTTGGGAGGACTTCACCAGAGGTAAATTCTTTTTTTTTTAAGAATGAAGTATTAAAAGTAATTCAAATAAAATGACTTTAAAATATAAACAGATGTTTGGTGGAAATATTTTAAAAGGTTATTCAAGAATTAAAATATTTTTAAATTTAGAAAGTTAAAAAGTAGTTAAATATTATTGGAGAGAGAAGGAGTCCTAAACTAATATGAATCTATCTAATAGGATGGTAATGGTGAGAAAAGCAATATAATTATATAAATAAATATACATCCGAGGTTAGTATTGAAAATTTAAAATATTAAATGATTTTAAATTAGTAAATAAAAAATACTGGTAGATAATATACATATGACTTTAAGAAAGTTAGTCCAAATCTTTGTTTTCATCAAACAAACTTTTAAACGGTTGACTTCTACTGAAAGTATATTTATGAAATTTACCAAA
Source organism: Cornus suecica (assembly GCA_963922005.1). NCBI lineage: Eukaryota > Viridiplantae > Streptophyta > Magnoliopsida > Cornales > Cornaceae > Cornus > Cornus suecica. Next base: position 36,429,849 of record OY998248.1, read on the forward strand.
CACCGTGTTTTGTGGAAAAGGAATTCTCATAAAAGCCTAATTTGAGGTCCTTAAAAGCTCTCAAAAAAAAATGTTTACTGAAAAAAAATGCCCTAAAAAACAACACTTAAATATATTGTGTTGGATTGAATCGAGACTTGATTGAATTCGGGAATAGAGCTGCCATGAGTTGTCATGGCCACTGCAACTTGTGGAAGGCTTCGACTATTTTCGAAAAGTGTTAATGCGGTAACAAACATCTCTAGGAAGCTGGATAGAGTTCTTGTGAATGACACATGGAATATTTCCTTTCTTCTATCAGATTGTGTTTTCCTTCCTCAAGGCATCTCTGATCATTCCCCATGATCATCAAGTGTGTGGTACTCCTAAAACCAATAAGCTTAATCCTTTCAAGTTTTTCAATTTTTTTGCTGATCACTGTGACTTTATTTCTACTGTCCAACAAGTATGGAATGAAGAATCCAAGGTACACGTATGTATCAGGCTGTTAGGAAATTAAAGATTCTTAAGGCCAAGTTGAAGTTGCTGAATCAGAAGAACTTTAGTGACATATCTTCTAGAGTTATTCTTGCTAAAGATGCCCTCTCTAATTGTCAAATAAGATTGGATAGGCAACCTTCCAATGAAGCATTAAGGAATGAAGAAAAAATGCCTCATTCAAAAGTTCAATGAGCTTGCTAAAGTTGAGGAGGTATTTTTTCTACAAAAATCAAGAATTAAATGGATCAAGGAGGGTGACCAGAATACAAGGTTCTTTACGAAGTCCTTTAACAACAGATGCAATAGGAAAATATTATCTACTCTCACTCTTGAGAATGGAAATCAAACTTCATCCACTGATGACATTAAAAAGGAAGTTGTTGAGTATTTCCAGCAACTTCTTGACAGGGTCAATTCTTCTTATATAGGGATTGAAGCTTTAAGAAAGTTCTACTCTAAAGTTGTTCCTGAGGAGCTCTTGGTGAACCTCACTTCCATTCCTTCTCTTGAAGAGATTCAAGGCTGTATTTTTTTTTGTCTTAATAACTTCAAGTCAGTTGGCCCTGATGGGTACAATGCTTATTTTATCAAAAAAGCATGGCCTATCATAGGACATGATGTTTCTAGAGCTGTTCAAAACTTCTTTGTTAATGGCCAACACTTGAAGCAGATTAACTCCACCTTTCTAGCCCTTGTGCCCAAAGTCCCTAACCCTTCCTCAATGAGTGACTTTAGACCAATAGCTTGCTGTAATATTCTCTACAAAGTTATATCTAACCTTCTTGATAGGAAAATTCAGCCTATCCTTCCTGCCATCATTGAAAAGCAACAAATAGAAGAATTGGGGATGGATTTTTTATTGTCCAAAAACTCCTCAAAGGGTATCACTTGAACTCTTCCCAGGCCAAATGTGCTCTCAAAATTGATTTACATAAAGCCTATGACTCTGTCAATTGGAGTTTTCTATTTGACATCTTGTCCATTCTCCACTTTCCTCCTGTGTTCATAGGATGGTTAAAAGCTTGTGTGTGCAGCCATGCCTACTCTGTGGCTATCAATGGTGAATTGGTGGGGTATTTCAAGGGTGCTCAAGGCCTTAGGCAAGGGGATCCTATCTCCCCTCTCCTATTTATCATGGTAATGGATGTCCTCTCTTCCATTGTCAACCACTTCATACAAAATGACCATGATTTTCTTTTTCATTGGAGATACAAAACTAACAAAATCTCTCATGTTTGCTTTGCTGATGATCTTTTCATGTTTTGTTATGGAGATCATCATTCTCTCAATGTTCTTTTAAAAGTTGTCCATACCTTATCCTCCCTCTCTGGTTTGAGATCTAACTTATCCAAGAACCACATCTTCTTTGCTAGTGTGTCTCCTGAGAACTAAGTGTTTTTGTGAGCTGATAATGGCTTTGACCATGGATCCTTTCCTTTCAAGTACCTTGGGCTACCTCTATCTTCTACTAGACTTTCCTCTGCAGATTTCAGATGTCTTGTTGAGAAAATTACTTCAAGGATCACCTCATGGACCTCAAAGTTCTTGTCTTATGCAGGTATAATTCAATTGATCAAAAACATCCTCATTAGAGTCCACTTTTACTGGACTACTCACATGATCCTTCCCATTCATGTTTTGAAAGACATTAGCTCAGTGCTAAGGATGTTTCTTTGGTTTGCGATGGAGATTAAGGCCTTTGGAGCTAAGATTTGGTGGCCTTCTCTATGTTTGGCAAAGGAGTTTGTGTGCACATTACCAGGCAAGTCCTAAGGAGTCTCATATTACTATTATGAAAAGTATTATCAAGTATGTTAAAGGGACAGTGAATTATGGACTGTGGTATCCATCATGTACTAATACTGATATCGCATCTTTCTCTGATACTGATTGGGCCGGTAATGTTGATGATAGAAAAAGTACCAGTAGAAGGTGTTTTTATGTTGGAAATTACTTAGTTGCTTGGTATAGCAAGAAGCAAAATTGTGTTTCTCTTTCCACTGCTAAGGCTGAGTATATAATAGTTGGTAGTTGTTCTACTCAGGTTTTGTGGATGCATCAGATGTTACAGGATTATGGTTTTTCTCAATGTACAATGACTGTATTCTGTGATAACACAAGTGCAATAAATATTTCTAAAAATCTTGTTCAACAGTCTAGGACAAAACATATAGATATTCGACATCATTTCATTCGTGATCTTGTTGAAGATGGTATAGTGTCTCTAGAGTTCATATCCACAGATTCTCAATTAACAGATATCTTTACAAAACCATTAGATTTTCAAAAGCATGTTAGTCTTAGGAAATCTATTGGTATGCTTTCTTTAGAATAGATATCTTCTTATCTATCATTTTAGGAGCACATTGCATTATTTTCCTAGAATTGATAAGTAATCATACATTTGTATTATTTTTATTCATGCATGCATTTTATGTTGAAATAAATGACAATAAAATTTTTGAGACTGTTGAGATTGGCTAAAGTACAAAAGTTGTCATATTTTACTCTATTTTCACCTTTACTTATCTCATTATGCATATGTGAAGTAGATGTATCAGTCTGACCTAAGATTTTTGGATGATCACTTGACATGATTATTTTATGTTACAAAACTTTAATCGTAATTGTTAGTTGCTTCGGTGATGATTATAATATCTACTGAATCTGTTAATTTTTTTTTATTTAACACGAAGTGGTATGAAGGTTCATAAGCTATGCTAGATTGGTCTATGCATGAAATATTTTTTGCATGTGTATGAATGTTGTGGTGATGTTGAAAAAAATGAGATGTTTAAACTATTAAAAATGCAAAAAGTAGTTATTCAATCTAAGTAACCGGGCCTCTTGCCTCAGTAAGCATTTAGTGTTCGCGTAAAAAGAGGAGAAGACTAATGAGCATAAATCCCATGGAAGAAGCTCGGGCCCAGTTGGTCGGGACTAAAAATCCTCGCTGGAAAGTCCGAAGCTTAGAAAGACAAAAAGGGATATGGTGAAAAAGTTGAAAAGATAAGAAGGAGGAAATTGTGTGACAAAGAGAAAGTATTTTTTAGTTTTTGCCTTCTAGTTTGGATCTTGGATTAAATTATCATCACGGTTGGTGGGGAGATTATCAGCTTTAGTATGTATTGTTTTCATCCTACCTTAGTGCTTGCACATGAGAATTTTCATATATACATATTTGTAAAACTTGACTTGTGCATTCTTGAGTTTACAAGGTATGTGTGCTGATTTTCTTCTATACCATGTGTATAATGGTTGAGTTAAATATGAGAATATGATGTGTTAATGATTGACTTTGTGTCTCTACTGCATTGCTCACAGATTTCTAAAAACAAAAATATTTTATTTTATTTTTATTCATGACATTTTGCATTCATGCATTAGTAGTAGAGTCATACATAGTAGAGATTTCTGTTACCCTGAGAATTTGATTATAATCTGATAAGAGTTCTATATCTTGGTGTTTTTCATTGAGTACTTCCTTGCATCTCTCTACATTGTTGTTATGGCATATACTCTCTTTGCTTGAAATTTTAGTGACAAAAATGGGGAGAAATATTAAGTGAGGGGGAGAGATTGTTTGATTGATTCAGAGGGAGAAATATTTAGCAAGAGATAGTTTATTCTCATGGGGAGAATGATGATCATTATGTGTGCATTGTTATTATGATTTTCTGATGATCATTATGTTGATTTATATATATTTTCCACACCTGCGTTTAATGGTTTGTTCAGTGTTGTGGTTGCAGGATTGGTAGACCGTCATGAAAGCACGGTGACAATTTATATCTATGTTTGTTGGTGTGTGTTCATAGGTATAGATGTTATGTTGATTGTGAGACTATATTGTAAAAACATGGTTTTGTCTCAGAAATGCCAAGGGGGAGATTGTAAGAACATTTATAATATTATTTATGTTTGGCATGTTCTAGAAAATAACCATGTTAAGAGTTTTGTGTATTTGCAATCGAGTTGTTAGTATGTTTGTTTCTATCTCGAGAAAGGAGTCAAGGGATGTGTTAGAGCAAAGAATAACTACCGGAGGGAAAAAAGGTCATTTCCAGACATCGTCACTTCACCGGAGGGCAAAAATGTCATTTCCAGACATTATGACTTCAACCAAAAGCATCGGAAGTTCGAGATGACTAGTCTCGCTCAAATATGAAAAAACTGTAAAAGATGCAACATACTTACGTTGGCAGAGGCTGAAACAAGACAAATTGGCTCTGACCTATGCTGTGGTTTTTGAAGCTGGGAAGGGACCCTACGCCCTAGACCTACACCCAAGCGTAGGTCCCAATGCTTGGTCACGTGATCACTTGTTATGCAGGAGTTATTTCGAAGTGTTTTCGTATTTTTCCAGTTTTGTCCCTACTTTGAGTTTTTAAGTGATCGGCGACTCCAAATCTCTATGTATAGGCGTATTCACATATTTTAGAGGATTTATCAATGTATTGTGAAATTACGCAAAAGGGCAAGGTTAGGGTTTTCTTTAACTTGGTCTATAAATACTAAGGTTCTACAAGAAAAGAGGCTACGGTTTTTTACGATGATTTTTCAAAAGGGTTTTTGGTGAGAGCTCTACAATATTCTATCGTTCATATTCTTCTACAGAGTGAAACACACACAGAGAGGTGATTATGGAGTGATCATACAAATTGGTGTTTTCTCTTGTGTTGAAGTTCTCAAATCGTGCTTCTACACCAAAGTTCTTTATACACGATTGGATGAGTGGTTGCTGAAAAATCATCACATCGTCCATTGCAACGGGGTTGCTTTGATCCGTCCGAGTATGGAGCGATTCGAGGATTTCAGACTGCGAGTAGAAAAAGACAAATCAGGCGTGATTTATGAGTCTCTCATAGTGTCTGGCGGAGCAAGCGTGCTTCGTGAAGTACGAGTGATTCAAGGGTTTCAGACCACGAGCAGAGGAAGGCATATCAGGAGTGATTGTAAGTATAAAACTCTCATAGAGTCTGTACTTGTTGATTCATAGTGCATCGGTACCTAAGTGTACCTGTGGTTTTTTCCTTGGAACGTTTCCTTGGTTTTTCCACGTCTCTTACTTTATTTTCTGCACTACATTGATGTTTGCTTTGATATTGCTTGAATGATGTGGTTTGAGAATTAGGGTTTTGTGATTGGATTAAAATTGACTTTTTCGCAAGTAAATATTAATTTGTCAATAAATTCACAAAAAGCCTATTCACCCCCCCCCCCCCCCCCCCCCCCCCCCCCCCCCAGGCTATTTTCACTATAGTTTAGGTAATTTCACTTTAATATGTTTTTTGTTTCCGTACTTGTTTATTATTGAGTGTTAATGCACCTTAGTTTTCGGTATAGGTCCGGCCAACCTATACATGAAAATTAAAGGGTATCACATTGGTGGCATAGTGTCTGATTTACTAACAACATTCCTAGGCAGGCTTTCATAGCTTGGATTGCATAAAATGGAAGGCTGAGCACCAGAGACATGGTGTGCCAAGTGAATCAAGATGAATGAATGAAAAGAATAATTTTCAACCATATAAACTAAATTGAAATGGAGAGAGAGAAATATTAAATAGAGGAGTGGAAGTTTGGGTGAGAGTGAAGGAGGGGCATGAAGAGTAAAACGATGCCAGAAAAATTATGAGAATGTGCCTTCAATATAATCCAAGAGACAAGCGCTTTGACTTTGTCCCCGGAATCCATCAGCCAATTTTCATTCACTAGTTTTACCAAAAGATATAAACAACACAAACCTATTTAATTCTAATTAAGAGATTTTTTATTTTACTTTTGATTAAAAACGTGAACAATAATATTTAGAAATATTAAAGGTGGTTTGTACTTTTATGAGTAGTATAGATAGATATAGATAATACTATAATAATTGATAACCATTGCACTCGGTGGTTACCGTACTATAATGATCAATTTTTGCCTCATCTCTCTAATTTTATCCAAATTTAGTTTTGATGTTAGTATTCAGTTCATCACTTAATAATATTCTAATTTATAATTATAATCATAAAAATTAACGAATAATGTGTGAGATGAATAACTAAATATTAATGTCACCATTTAACAAAATTATATAATTATAACAATATTATTTTATGACTAATGTAAATATAAGCGGATTACGTATTAAATTTTTTTTTTTCCAAAAATTAAACAAAACATTAGAAACGGTGCGTGGTTTCTGGAGACTTGGACTGAGAGAGTTTCGGATTGTGTTCCAGACAAAGGGAGAGAGAAATGGGGGATTAAGGTTTCATTTTTGTTTGAACACCTTTTGATGGTAAGAAAAGTTTATAATTTTTATTCCTCCTCTTGTTCATTGCATGGCCTTTATTTTTGGCTTCCTTGATGTATATATTGTGTTAGATTTTTTTGAAAAGGGGAGTAAGATAATCATATTCATCACTTTTCATATTGATAATGTTATTGACATAAATAAATAAATTATCATTTAAAATTTAAGAATCATATCTAACTGTATTCTTATCTTGCTCCTAGGGAGCAAGAGAATATTACTCCATACATATATATATATATGTATGTATGTATGTGTTGATGCAGTTTTGCTTTTGCTTGATTATAGGAGATTTAGTGTATCAATTAATTATATGTAATTATGCTTACTTGTAGGAGAAGTTGGTAGAATTTAATGATTGTTTGTAATTGATTATTTTTCTGTAATTAGTGTAATTAGATTACATTAGCTTATTTGTTTTCCTAAATAATTTGTACATGTAATCCTATATATTTCCTTTTTAGAGAGAAGAATGATAAGAAAGTTTTTAACCACTGTCATTTTGTTTGTGGGTATGTTTTTGTTTTTTGAGTAAATTGCACAGTTGCCGTTGTCTATCACACTTCTAGTACTACTAATCATCCATATTAGTCCTACATATCTGATATTATTTTATTTTTATTTATTTTTTGTGCAAATTGATCCTTTTGGAGAACATTTCTGTGAGATTGGGGTGCCATGTGACAATTTTAAGCTTCTGTTAATGGCAAATTTTGGGCATACGAATAAATATCCAATTTTTATGGGGATGGTAAAATATTGGGTGATATGATTTTTGTGGTGTCAACTAATTTAGGTTTTCTTTGATTCCCCGTGGTATGTGGATTTGGTTTAGATTGTGGTATTGGGGGATGAGTGAACTGATTTGTAATGTACAGATTGCAAACTTTGGGGGTCTTTTATGCAAATTATATTTATATATATTTTAGAGCCAACCCCAAAATATCAAGAAGTGGAAATGTATGTGTATAGACTAGGCAGAGGCAAAAGTGGAGAAGAAGATGGTCTATGAGGCTTGTGGGGTGTGGGTATACATTTTTTTATGTAAATTGTATATATGTATTGATGGGTAGGATAGCATTTCCATATGTTCTTACATGATAAGGGTAATTATGTCATTGACTAGCTCGCCTAACAAATATGGACAATGTAGAGGTGTTTAGAAACATATTCATACTACCTAGGTTTTTTTGTGCAATTTATCTTTTTCGTTTCTTTTATAGATTTCAAAAATAATTTAGAAAATGAATTATGACTATGTTTATAGATTTGGAATTAGATCTCCCAATTTCAATTCCAAAACCCCAAGATGCCAAACACATGCTATATGTTTTTTTTTTTAAAGTTAAGCATTACTCCATGCCTCCACCAACGCTTGAATCCTGGATCTCTCATTTGTGAGGTAGCGTTCGGTATCTCTTGGCCATTAGGCCTTTGGTAACACCTGCTATATGTTTTCCATACCATTACATCATGTTTCAATCATGGTTCGCTGTAATGGTACGTTACAGCGCGCATCGCCCAGTTCGTAATATTTTTGGAAAGTGTCGATACAATTATTTTGCATCAATACTCATCCGATACTCATTTTTTAGATCGATATTGTCCAAGTCTTACTGAAACCGATACCTGCGAACTATGATTTCAATGTATACGCTTTTTTCTTCTTCCAGCTCTTTCTCTGTGTGTGTGTTTTCGCGACTACAAGCTCCTAGGGTTGCTTTTGTGGTTCCCATGTCATATATAATCTTCTAACTATTCTTATTTGGTTTTGCACATATTAGAGAACCATGGCTTCAACCTCAAATGCTAAGGGATCTTCAGAGAAAACTCGAAAAAATGGAAACAAAGAAGATAGGATTAGCAACTTGCCAGACTCCCTTCTTGTTCACATTCTCTCTTTCCTTCCCACAAATTATTCGTTCCGAACCAGCATACTGTCATCAAGATGGAAGTGCCTCTGGGCTTCTGTTCCCGTTCTAGACTTTGATAACAAGTTTAGCTCAAATCGTAGCAGTTCCGACTTAATGAACTTTGTCGATAGAGTACTTATTAATCATGATTCTCCTTGCATTCAAAAGTTCCGAATACGCGCCAATAAACTGGCTCGCCTTGATAGATCAAGAATATTTACATGGATAAGTGTAGCTATAAAACGTGGTGTTAAAGAACTTGATATCAACATTCGGGATGAAGTCGGTACTTCTTTTACTTGCCCTTTGAGCCTCTTCACTTGCTCAACACTGGTAGTCTTAAACTGAGAAATCTACTAGAATTCATTAATGATGTCCCTTGCTCCTTTCAGTTTAGAAGTCTCAAGGTCCTCCATGTTTCACTTACTTATAGGGTCTCTGGCCCTACGCAATATCTTTTCTGCAATTGTCCTGTTTTGGAAGATCTATTGGTTAAGGGATATGTTTTGATGGATTATGAAGTAATTTTTAATGTCTCGGCACCGGCTTTGAAGAGTTGCAAGTTTGATTTATGTGGTAACCCTTTTGATGAATCTGATGAGTATGAGGGGACCCAGATCATTGTCAATGCACCTCGACTCGAGTGTCTTACTCTCAAAGCTGACTACATGCCTTACTATGAGTTCCAGAGTGATTTATTTCCGTTGGTTGAAGCAGATGTTGATGTTAATGTCGAACACTGGACTAGAGAAACTGAGTCACACTCACTCGAATTTGTTGATAAAGTTGTCGATGTTGTGCTTTAAACCAATCTAATACACAGATCAAAACACTACACACAATATTTGGGAGAGAAATACACTGATTACTGATACAAAAAGGAGGAGGATTACAAATATCACTCACACTCTACCTTACACTGTTCTCTCAACCTACACAGGACCCTCTCTGATTCTACACTGATTCTGAACACTTTTCTCAGACCTGGCTTATCTCTATACAACACCATACATCCCTATTTATAGGCAAGAAAGGAACAAACTGGAAGTCCAAAACTTAGTCGTGTTTCTACCGTGTTTCACTGTTTATGGTCAAAGTTCAAACTCATCTTCTTCCTTGCTTCTTTGCAGCTTCATAACAGCCTTCTAGGACAGTTGTAGAAGCCTCTGGTTGCTCTTGAACCTTTTGTCATGGATGGTTGATGATTCCTCTTGAAGCTTCTTGTTTCCTCTATAAGTCTTAAACCAATTTCCCTACAAATCTCTGCCTTGGCAAAAGACTCTTCTGACTGATGTTTCCTCTGATGTGCTCTTTACTCCCGATATCGTTTATGCTGGAAGCACCTTCATTCTTTACATAAACCTGATTGCAACCTATCGCTTTCTTTCCCTGGGGAAGTGGGTCTGACTTCCGATTCTGATTCTGGTGAAATGACTTTTTCTCGTCATCCATTTCACGTTTCCACTTTTCACTTTCACTACTCTGAGCGACTTCTATGAACTTATACTGGACATCACTGTCTGTCGCTGAAAGTGCGTATGTTACCATGTCAGTGTATTGGGTTGGTCTCTGAATTCTCTTTCTGGATCTGATAGCGGCAATTGATTTTGACTGCTGACTGATTTCTGATACTGGAGATGGATTCTCCACCTCAACTGAGTTCTCTGGCTTAGCTGTTCCGCTGAACTTGACTCTTCTCTAGTTGCCCAATACATCATTCTTAAAGGAATCAAGTTTTCTACTCTTGCGCATGTTCCACAGACGGGTAAGATTACATGTCTTACTTTCATAACTGTTTACTACAGTTGTTCTTCTGGTTACTGTATGCGCGTCCAGGAAATATAGATTTTTCTCTAAAGTACCCTTCATTTCCATAAGTGCACCGCGTACAACCTTTAGGACTCCATTTTCCATGGTTATCTTATAACTGCTAGAGTCTAAAACCCCTAGGGAAATGAGGTTTTTCTTCAGATCTGGAATGTACCTGACATTAGTTAGTCTTTTGATTGTACCATTGTGCATTTTCAAATGTACTGTCCCGATCCCTTTTATCTAACAGATATTATCATTTCCAATAAGCATTGTTCCTCTATCCAGTTCCTCAAAGCTTGAGAACCAGTGCTTGAGTATCTGATTCTAATGATGAAACTGTAAGCGCTAATTCGTCTTCATCATTTGTTTTCCATGCAACATTCAGTTATGAATTGTCCCTGCTTGGACAATCTCTCTTCTAGTGCCCTTTCTGGTGACAATAGGCACACTCATCCATTGCAATATGTTTTCTTGATAATTCTCCTCTGGGTTCTAATCAGGATCTACTCCTTCCACCGGATCTACTATACTTTTTGTTGTTAGTCCTACCTCTTTCCACAGCTAACGCTTCTTGTGTATTGTCTCTATGATCATACTGATCCTTCTTCCGATACTCATTATTTACCAAAGCATTAGAAACGTTTATGAACTTAACCTCATCATTTCCATAAAGCAAAGTAGTGGTTAAATGTTCATAACTTTCAGGTAAGGAATTTAGTAACAACAAAGCTTTATCTTCATCAATAATTTCAACATCCAGATTTTGCAGATTAGCCAGAATTTTGTTGAAATCATCCAGATGCTCAATCATAGGGGTACCTGTTCTATACTAAAACCGGAAAAACTTCTTCTTCAGATAGAGACGATTCTCTATGCTTTTCGTCATGTACTTGTCTTCCAGCTTTTTCCACAGATCTGCGGTCATATTCTCTTTCATGACGAAATACTTTTGGTCCTTGGCTAAGCATAATCTGATTGTGCCACATGCCTGACGATTTACGTATTTCCAATCTTTATCGGAAATTTTATCGGGCTTAGCTTCCAAGGCAATATGGGATCCTTCTCAGAATAATAGGTTTAGAACTTCGCATTGCCACATGCCAAAGTTATTTGTTCCGTCAAATTTCTCCACCATGAACTTTGCATTGGACATCATGGTTCTTCTGACCTCGAATTTCTCGGTCTTCTGTGTTTCAGCCATATGAAACACCGGATATCAGAGAATTGATAATTTTGATTCACCAAACAGGAGCAATAATATTCAAAACAAGTTTTTCCAATTTTAGAGTGCTGATATGGAAAAATAGAGCACACATTTGGATCCGGAATGGTCGAATTAGTTAGGATCGATATTTCGTTCGCTCAAATCGAACTTCAGACGGGCCCGGAATCACAAAAATAGTGACAAGGGGCAAACTGGTAATTTTACACATAATTGATGGCGTGGCAAGCTTACTAGATGACACGTGTCAGCTACTGGTAGTGCCATGTGTCCTTCGTTGATTGGTGACACGTGTCAGACTCTGGTGATGCCACGTGGTAAATGACATCACTAATGACGTCGGATCGCCGGAAATTGCAGGATTCGCCGGAGAAGGCGCATACAGCGCGTGAGGACCACGCATACTAGAGCTCTGGGCGCGTGAAATCGAGAAAACAGACGCGCCTCACTCTGATGGCGCGTGCCGGTACGTGGGAGGTTGTTTCCGACTAATTTCAATGGAAAACTTTTATACTAGAGATGGGTGAGCTACCAGGGTGTTCAGACTGGTGTTTTAATAACGAAATTGGTTCAAAATATGACCAAAAGAAATGGCTCTGTTTTGAACTAAACTGGCTCTAATACCACTTGTTGTGCTTCAAACCAATCTAATACACATATCAAAACATTACACACAATATTTGGGAGAGAAATACACTGATTACTGATACAAAAGGGAGGAGGATTACAGATATCACTCACACTCTACCTTACACTGTTCTCTCAACCTACACAGGACCCTCTCTGATTCTACATTGATTCTGAACACTTTTCCCAGACCTGGCTTATCTCTATACAACACCATACATCCCTATTTATAGGCAAGAAAGGAACAAACTGGAAGTCCAAAACTTAGTCGTGTTTCCACTGTGTTTCACTGTTCATGGTCAAAGTTCAAACTCATTTTCTTCCTTGCTTCCTTGCAGCTTCATAGCATCCTTCTAGGACAGTTGTAGAAGCCCCTGGTTGCTCTTGAACCTTCTGCCATAGATGGTTGATGATTCCTCTTGAAGCTTATTGTTTCCTCTGTAAGTCTTGAGCCAATTTCCCTACAGTTGAGCTTCTCGCACAAGTTAAAAATGTCAAATATCTGTCTCTAGGTTCGGGAGTAACAGCTGTAAGCTTTGCAATTCCTTTCTTTATAATATTTTGCGTTGAACCTCTTATTCCTTGTCTAAGGCCCTGTTTGGCATAACTTTTGCTTCTGGTTTCCCGCATAAGAAAAAGAGAACCAGAAGTTGCTTTGAGAAGCTGAAACCCTCAGTTTCTTTAAAACACTCTTCCAATGCCCAAAATCTCTTTTAAATTTTTTGATAAACACTCTTCAAAACAACTTTTTCCTTCAGAAAGTCAAAAGCAGCGTTTGAAAAGTTAATCCAAACAGGGCTTAAGTTTTTTATTGTTGTTAGTATTTATAATTTGATGTAATATATATAGCAGTTTCATGGCTTGTATCAAATGTCTTGTTTAGGATCTCGGTTGCGATATCCATGGTGATTATTATGAACGTATTGATTTCGCCAATTTGATTCGTCTGGAGTTGCATGTTAACGATTGTTATGGCTGGAAACATGTATTAGACTTGCTCGATTGCATGGCTCTCTCGGAACTTGTTTTAAAGAAAGAGGTGAGTGATCGTACGACGAAACGAATTGAAGTATGTGATCTGTACTTAAAACTTTTTGTTCATAGTTTCTGAACTTCACTTTGTCTGTGTCTAGATAGGTCATTCTGAGGCATTCTATTTAGTTGAAGGAGAATCTGATAGTGTGGCGAATCTTAAAGAAATTGAACTTTCAGGATTTCGGGGGCAAAGTGATGAGCTGAGGCTGATAAAGTATTTTCTGAGAATTGGCAGAAGGTTGCGTAAGATAGTAATTAGTTATTTTACTGCAGAGAAAAAGCGAAAGAAAGGATTTTTCAAGAAAGTGAAAAAGTTTCCTAGAGCTTCAAGAGAATGCAAAATTGTAGTTTCTTAAGGAGTTTCATGTCGTGGACTTAGTAATTTTGTTGCATCTCTATTCTCTTTGGGTATTGAAATACTATGAAATTATTTCATGTCGTATGAAGGTATTAACTGTTGTATTGATATAGTGGACTTTTTGTCCACTATATCAAGTATCATGTTTAACTATTTTTTTTTTTGGATAAGTAAAAATTTTATTACCAAGAGCAACCAACAAATACAAACCTAGCGAGACAATGAAGCCATGCAAAGGCCAAAGCAAAACATACAAGCCTAAGAGGCCAAAAAGAGCCTAACAAGGGTTGAGCAAGGGAAGGGAAAACATGCTCTACTTTTTTATATACATATATATATATATATATATATATAATTTGTTTGGTTTTGTTCTAGACAGGTTGAAACTAGAACCAAATCAAAATAGAACGGTTCTAGTTTTTGAAAATCAAAACTGAACACCGGTTCGGTTCAAATCGGTTCGAACCGTTCTACAATTTTTATTTTTGTGCAGCCCTACATATCATAATATAAAATAATAATAATAATTGGTAACCATTGGAGTCGATGGTTACCATACGGATAAAGATCAATTTTCGCTTCCTTTGTTTTTTTTAAAAGGTCAGTTTTTGAATTTTGTCTCTCTAATTTTTCCAAATTTAGTTTTGATGGTCAGTATTCAGTTTATCACACAGTAATATTATAATTATAAAAAGTAAGGACTATTAACTTAAAATTTCCTCTAAATTCAATTTTTGATCAAATATCCCCATAACGTGCCACATTACCTCTTTCGCTATGAAAATTGTCATAAACCCCATTTTCGTCTCGAAATGACGTAGTTTCAACGCAAAATAAAAAAAAAATTGGTTAAAACGTTGTCGTTTGGAGTTCGAAAAGAGAGTATGTGAACTTTTTTTATAATGGATGAGACAATATGCCACCTTACGAGGGTATTCGATCAAAATGTGTAATCAAAGTGGTCAAAATTTGTAATCAGATGGGTTTTGTTGACACCCTAAAATGTAGACTTACATGGCAAGCACTCATTGGAGGAGTTATGATGAAAGAAGTTCAGGAGTTGGCAGACGCCACGTGGTAGAAAGCTAATTTATTAGGAAATAATGGGCAGTAAATGGAATCCTAGGAAAAGAGTGACATGTGACAAATGTACATAGTATCAACCAAGGAGATAGAAGTTCCCTTTAAGTTTGTAATTCTTATATTTGTATATGGCAATTTCACAAGTAGCCATAAAATATATAAGCATCCACTAATAGTTGGTTTCCTATTTTTGTGGATTAAGGGGTCTAGTGGTTACAGGATAAGAGAATGAACATGGCCAACTTTGAAGCCATGATCAATACATACAAAAGTTGAGTGGCAAAAGGAGTCTAAGATTTGTGAAAGTGTAATCAAAAGAGCGTGAAAGCTTGAGGCATGTTCTTTGTGAAAATGTGACAGTTAAGAAGAAGAAAATGGGTGACGGTTACAATGGAAATATGACACATGACATTATTTTAGATAGGTTCCAAAATCACGTAATTTATTCAGAGTATAAGTAATTGATTTAGGACAACTGTACAAACCCTCCAGCAGCACAACACAAAACTTATCTTTCTATATTTTCAATTATTGCAATTTCAATACAGTATTGTCTTTCAATTCCTTTACTTTTCTTGCACTTTACTTTCATGTATTGCACTTTTCATTCAATCTAGTTTAGCAATTTCAACACAAAAGTCCTTTTCATTAAGGCAAAAAGAACCTGACCGAGAATTTGGTATCTTTCTCTCGTTCAATCGCTTGATCCCAAACCAAAAAGGATACTAGTTGTCCTTCGTTTCACTCGATTCTTCAACGAATCTGGCAAGCCAACGATCTTGACAAAAATTAGAGACAACAGTTTTACGGCTTAAAAGTTGATGATGATCGAATAAAGATTTTAAATCATTAATATTTATGTCATCATTTAAAAAAATAAATTGTAATTATAACAATATTTTTTTAATTATATTATTAATGTAAATATAAGTAGATAACGTATCACATTTTCAATATTAATAAGGGTCGGGTGTGAAAAACCCCCTACAGTATCGATATAGTGCGTATAACACCATCATTATTCTCAACGACTCCAATAATTTAAATAAGGTGCAAATTGACCCTATTTGATATTTTCCGATAATCGGAGTTGTGAAATGTCCAAAATACTCTTAATATAATAAATTTTGAAAATAAATATATAAAATTCGAAACAATTATATAAAATCCGTAAAAAAACTATATAAAATTCAAAAAAAAATATAAAATTGGAAAACAAACATATAAAATTCAAAAAATATATATAAATTTCTAAAAAAAATATAAATTTTAAAAAAACATATAAAATTCGTAAAAAATAAAATAAAATTTGAAAAATAAAATAAACTTTGAAACAAATATATAAAATTTGTAAAAAAATATATAAAATTCGAAAAAATATATAAATTTCTAAATATATATAAATTTCGAAAATAACATATAAAATTCGTAAAAATATATATATATTTCAAAATATATATATAAATTTCTAAAAAATATATAAATTTCTAAAATATATATATAAAATTCGAAACAAATATATAAAATTCATAAACAAAAATATATAAAATTCAAAAATATATATATATTTCAAAAAATATATATAAAATTTTAAAATATATATAAATTTCTAAAAAAAACATATAAAATTCGAAACTAATATATAAAATTTTAAAAAATATATAAAATTAAAAAATAAAATATAAACTTCAAAGTATAAAAAACACAAGTAACCAAAGTACAATACAAGTATACATTAATTAAAACTTCAAAAATCCAAAATACAACTTTGCTTTCGAATTTATATATATTTTATATTTTTCCCGAATTTTATATATTTTTTCCGAAATTTATATATGTTTTAAAATTTTATATATATTTTTTGAATTTATATATGTTTTTCCCAATTTTATATAATTTTTTGAATTTTGTATTTTTCTTTTCGAAATTTATATTTTTTTTGAAATTTTATATAATGTTTTGAAATTTAATATATATCTTTTGAATTTTATATATATTTTTACAAATTTTATATAATTTTTTGAAATTTATATATGTTTTTCGAATTATTCTAATGGTATTTCAAACAATTCATGTTATTATAGGGGCAAAACGCACATATTTTCAAATAATGGAGTGTTAAAGAACCACAGTGGTTTATACGTACTATATGCATACCACAAGGGATTTTTCGCACCCTTTTGTCAATAACAAAGGGCATTTTCGGGTTTTCAGGTTTATTACAAGTCATGTGCTTTGCACATAAATTTTTTCCGGCCAAGAGTTGAAGTCCGGTGACTGTTAGGGGGCAGAACGCACATTTTTTAAAACGGGTGGACTTATACACACAAAATTAAATTTTTGGGGGTTTAGTGCACATATTTACAAACCAGGGGGGGTTTTCGCAAAAAGCCCTATTAATAATATTAAAAAAAATAGAAACGGTGCGTCTTTTGGTTTCTGGAGACTTGGACTGAGAGAGTGGAGGATTGTGTTTCAGACAGAGGGAGAGATAAATGGGCGATTAGGGTTTCATTTCTGTGTGAAGACAGAGAACGAAAGAGACCCTCTATGCTGTGAAATCAATTGATGGTAAGAAAATTTTATATTGTAGTTCTTGTTTTATTATTATCATTATTTTTTCTTGTTTTAATTTGTTTTTCTGAGTAAATTGCACAACATACCGTTGTAATGACAATAAAGCGCGTATATAACTCGTTTTAATTGGAATATTGGGGCATGTGAGTGAACTGATTTGTAATGTACAGATTGCAAACATTGGGGTTCTTGAATCAAATTGGATTTTCTTTAACTTTTTTTGGGGTTGAGATTAAAAAAAAAAGATATGTATATATATATATATATATATTAGAGCCAACCCCAATATATCAAGAAATGGAAGTGTTTGTGTAGAGACTAGGCAGAAGCTTGTGGGTTGTGTTTATATATTTTTTTATGTAATTGTATGTATGTATGGATGGGTAGGGTTTAGCATTTCCATATGTTTTTACATGATAAGGGTTTTGATGTCCCTGACTAGCTCGGCTATCGAAAATGGGCGGTTTAAAATTACTATACGTTCTTACATGGTGTGGTCCTATTTGTCGCAAATTGGGTGTTTAGAAACTAGCATACGCATTATATCCATACTACATAGGTTTTTTGTGCAATTTATCTTTTTCCTTTCTTTTATAGATGTCAAAAATATTTTAGCAAATGAATTATGGCTATGTTTATAGATTTGGAATCGGAACTCCCAATCCCAATTCCAAAGCCCCAATACGGTGATGCCAAACACATGCTATATGTTTTCTGTACCGTTACATCATGTTTCAATGTATACGCTTTTTCTCCTTCCAGCTCTTTCTATGTGTGTGTGTTCGTGAATACAAGCTTCTGGGGTTGCTTTTGTGGTTCCCATGTCATATACTTTAGCATATATAATCTTCTAACTATTCTTATATGAACCATGGCTTCAACCTCAAATGCTAAGGGATCCTCAGAGGAAGGTCGAAAAAATGGAAACAAGGAAGATAGGATCAGCAGCTTGCCAGATTGCCTTCTTGTTCACATTCTCTCTTTCCTTCCAACAAATTATTCGTTCCGAACCAGCATACTGTCATCAAGATGGAAGTGCCTCTGGGCTTCTGTTCCCGTTCTAGACTTTGATAACAAGTTTAGCTCAAATTGCAGCGGTTCCGACTTGATGAACTTTGTCGATAGAATACTTCTTAATCATGATTGTCCCTGCATTCAAAAGTTCCGTATACGCGCAAATAAACAGGCTTGCCTTGATACATCAAGAATATTTACATGGATAAGTGTAGCTATAAAACGTGGTGTTAAAGAACTTGATATCAATATTCCGGATGAAGCCAATCCTTCTTTTAGCTGCCCTTTGAGCCTCTTCACTTGCTCAACACTGGTAGTCTTAAAACTGAGAAATCTACTAGAATTCATTAGTGATGTCCCTTGCTCCATTCATTTTAGAAGTCTCAAGGTCCTCCATGTTTCACTTACTTATAGGGACTCTGACTGGACACAAAATCTTTTCTACAATTGTCCTGTTTTGGAAGATCTGCTGGTGGAGGGAAATGTTATGGATTATGAAGTAATTTTTAATGTCTCGGCACCGGCCCTGAAGAGTTGCAAGTTAGATTTATGTGGTAACCCTTATGATGAAACTGGTGAGTTTGAGGGGACTGAAATCATTGTCAATGCACCTCGACTCGAGTATCTTACTCTCAAAGCTGACTACTTGCCTTACTATGTGTTCAAGAGTGATTTATTTTCATTGGTTGAAGCAGATGTTGATGTCGATGTCGGAGACTGGTCTATAGAAACCGATTCACGTGATAAAGTTGTTGAGCTTCTCGCACAAGTTAAAAATGTCAAATATCTGTCTCTAGGTTTGGAAGTAACTGCTGTAAGCTTTGCAATTCCTTTCTTTATAATACCTTGCGTTGAACCTCTTATTCCTTGTCTAAGTTTGTTAATGTTGTTAGTATTTATAATTTGATGTAGTATATATAGCAGTTAATTTCATGGCTCGTATCAAATGTCTTGTTTAGGCTCTCGACTGGGATAGCCTTGGTGATTATTACGAACATCTTGATTTCGCCAATTTGATTCGTCTGGAGTTGCATGTTGACAATTGCAATGGCTGGAAACATGTATTAGACTTACTCGATTGCATGGCTCTCTCGGAACTTGTTTTGAAGAAAGAGGTGAGTGATCTTAGGACAAACAAATTGAAGTATGTGATCTGTACTTAAACCTTTTTGTTCACAGTTTCTGAACTTCACTATGTCTGTGTCTAGAGATGTTGTTCTGCACGATTCGATTTAGCTGATGGAGAATCTGAAGATGTGCCTTTAAGTCTGGAGAATCTTAAAGAAATTGAACTTTCAGGATTTCGGGGGCAGAGTGATGAGCTGAGGCTGATAGAGTATCTTCTGAGAAATGGCAGAAGGTTGCATAAGATGGTATTTAGTTCTTGTACTGCAGAGAAAAAGCGAAAGAAAGGATTTTTCAAGAAAGTGAAAAAGTTTCCTAGAGCTTCAAGAGAATGCAAAATTGTACTTTCTTCAGGAGTTTCGTGTCGTGGAGTTGGTAATCATGTTTAACCTTTTATCAATGGGATTTATGTCAAAATTGGACCGAGCAACGTGTGTTATTGGCGTTGTTAAGTATGGTAGTTAACATGATGATGACATTGTTGAATTTGAGTTAGCCATATGATAAACAGAAGTGTTTTGAAATATTTTTTAGTGAAGCTAACCCCAGTTATTTCACAGGTTTAACTGAGTGAGTTAATAGGGGTTAACAAGATGATGACATGATTGAATATGGACAACATGCTGATTTCTTTCTTGAGAAGAAGGCACTATAGAATGATTGCGAACTGCATTAAAAGAGAGGAAAAGCAAAAGCTGATATAGCCTTATTTCCTTACTACATTCTTATCGTAATATATACATAAACATGGATATATATACTACTTCTGTCGTCTACTATTGTAACTTTATTTGTCCCAAATTACAATGCAATTTAATCTTCCACTTTCTCCAACTATCATTCTTCCACTAACTTCAAACAAATACCCGATCTCACTATAATACTATATCATTAAAGGCAAAATCGGAAATTGTTCACTAGTCAACCTTATTCCATAAAATGTTAAAAAATTCAAATCAGACAAATATTGCTGAATGGAGGGAGTATATATATAAACCCATGTACATGGTTGGGAGTTGCCATTCTGTTTTGGTTGGGGTATAGGCTTTGGTAATATCGACTAATAACATGTATCGGTGCTTTGTAACAATATTCATGGGTTCAAGAGAGAGATTTTGTGCAGAGAGTGAAGCTATATTCCCATAAGTTCCATAGTTGAGGTCTTTTTAATAGCCTCTCTCGATCATCTGGGTTTTTGTCAGTCCATAATCTGTTTTTGCTTTTCGACATATCTGATCTCCTTCTATTTAGACAGAAAGGAGGTGGTTAGTGTTTGACACATTGTGGGGTACTTCTGATTAAGGACTCTGGTGATGATCAAGTGTATAGTGCAGTTTTCACTAACTCAAGTTATTGAATTAATTTTTCCTATAATTGCAGTTGTGCATTTGTCTCTGATGTTAGCATTACAATTTGAAGCCTATAATCATACAATTGAGAACAAGCATTCTATATCCTGCTCATTTTGGCATGCATGCCTCAAAAGGAAACTGCATACTGTGTACATACTTTGCAATTGCGTTATTGAGTTTTGTCACAGTTACGATAACATTGTAACGGATCCAAACAGTATCAATATTAAAAAGGCAAAAGTGCAAAAAAAAAAACCTGCACTTTAAAACTGAGCAAAATACTCATCTGAACTTTAAAAATGAGTACTTTAACCCCTTCACTTATTTGTACATTTACTCATTTACCTTTTAGCACTTTACACCTTTCACTCATTTATGCATTATTCATTTATCCTTAATTATTTTGAGAATTTATCAATTACTTAATTATAATTTAAGTATTTTATATATTTTTAATTTTCATACTATATTTTAACTCCAAACTTGTTTTATTTATTTTATTTTTCAAATTTTATATTTTATATGTTATGTTTTATATTTTACTTATTATATTATTAATACAAATCAATTGTACGTAATCAGACTAATTTTATTCAAACTACATCACTAAAACCTAATTTTAATTTGTATTATATTGAATACAAATAAGTTAGAAATGTAATAATAGTAGAAGACTATAAATTTCTCCATTCTTTTATTTATTTATTTATTTTTAGGTTATAAATACGACTAATCTTATTACAATTATATTTTATTAATCATTTACTGGAAATTTTTTTTGAATTTTATTAATAGTGTTTTAAGTAAACTCTAAAACATAACATATAAGATATAAATTTTTTTAAAAAAATAAGTAAAACAAGTTTGGAGTTAAAATATAGAATGAAAGTTAAAACTATAAAAAAATAATTAAATTATAATTAAGTAATTGATAAATTAGTTTATTTTTACTTGGCAAAAAAATTAGTTTAGTTTTTTTATTTTTTATTAGTTATTACTAAGGACAAATGAATAAATGCATAAATGGGTGAAGGGGGCAAAGTGTTAAAGGGTAAATAAGTAAATCCACAAATGAGTGAAGGGGCAAAGTGCTCACGTTTAAACCTCAGGGGATATTTTGCTCACTTTTAGAAAGTTCAGGGGATTTGCTCACTTTTAAAGCTCAATGGGGTAATTTGCTCCCTGAGAAAATTTAGGGGTAATTTTTGCCCTTTAGCCTATTAAAAATGCGCATTAGATGAACATCACGTAACGGTATTTAAAAAAAAAAAAAGGACTGTGTGGAATCAGAGACTTCTGTTATGAATTGCAACTGGATGAGAAACACCCACCACAATAATTTATAAGAAGCATGGTTTAATTGAGCAATTCTTTGATGCAATGCCATTCCCTTAATTCCACAGGAGTCCTACAACATTAGTCCAAAAAATTCTTTTCACTTATTATAATTACTTTTTTCTTAGTTTTATATAAAATTATTTATAATTCTTGTATATTGATTTCTCTTTTATTTTATTTTTTAGCCTTACACATATATTTATGGATAGGTAGTATTAAAATGAAAATGAATTTTTTATTACAATAATTATGGTTTTGAGTTTAGTAGTTTGCAAAAATGATTTATTTATCTTCTAAATAATTTCATCTAAAAATTTAGTTTTTTTTTTTTTAATCACAAATAATTCTAGAGTCATACAACACTAGTGTTTTGGAAATTTCATTCAAAACTTTCGGCTTAAATTTTTATAACTTTTTTTTTCCTAAATGATTTTCTTATAAAACTATTCCTTAACTATTTTTACATAATTGTTATATAATTTGATACTATTATTTACAATAAATAAATTACTCAAACTTCATTTTACAATTCCTCCTTATATATATGTCAAAAATAAGAATAAAAATTTAATGCTAAATAGTAATAATATATGTTGGATCAAAATATGTGGGCATGAACAAGGAAGGATGATTAATGTGACTTTGTGGCGTGTAGTCACTTTCCTTAAAGTGTTATTTGTCCCTGCTCATAACGAGTTTGCTATCGGGTTTTATAGTAAAACACCCATTCGATACAAGAAAGCCAAAATTTACAATTAGCAATACTGAAGAATTCTCTTAAACACTTGGTGAAACTGTTTATATATTTTGACCATGATATAACAATAGAAGAATAGGGTAGTTATGAAACTCTGAATCAAAGTACCCTATTTATATAGTATGAATGATATTTGTACTAAACAGACATGCATGTATGTATTTTAAGAATAGGTGTGACTATTTGTAACCAATGGTCATTCATACAAGAAGGTATCTTTCGAAATAAACCTCCAAATTATATGAAAGGTCATGACCTTTACCAATGGTTTGTAACCATATGCAACCTTTCACTTTTCTTAACTGCTTATATTGCAATATATTCAACAATCTCTCACTATATTGTAATATTAAATGTACTCGTCAAATTGATAATGATATAGTCATGCATACAACAAGGTATCTTTGGACATAAACCTTCAATTAGTGTAAGTACTTTCAAAATATTAATGAAGAACAATGGCCGAAACTTAAACCAAATCTCCTTATTATTAAAGCCAGAAAGTATTAATGAATATAAATTTTAAAACAAAACCAAACCAATGATTTTTTATACTATTTTATATATTTTTTATTTTAGAGCGTTGCAAGCCAAACATACTCTTATGGAACTTGCACCACCAAGAGAGATAATTTAATTGTGATAGATTATTGTTTAAAATGTTTAGTTGTTTAATCTCACTCTTGTTTTTCTTTTAAATACAAATAAGGTTGTAAGAACATTTATATGTAACGGCATGTTCTGATAAAAAACCATATTGAGTGGTGTAAGTTTCAGTTAGGTTAATCGAGTCGACAGTTCAAACGAAGATCATCCATATGGTAAATCAACTATAAAATGGTCAATTATACAAGAGAAGTGCAATGAAGTTGATTGGAAGCGACGAGGTTAAGACATATTCCCTCCGTCCCAAATTATAGGTCCATTTTGGGGAATCCAACTCTTTAAGATGATGACTTTTGTTGTAGTGTTAGTGAATGAAATACCAACTTTACTCATGGTCCCACCATAGTGATGTGATGGTTTATAGTGTATATGTCTTATAACTTTAATGATTGAATGTTAAATTGGTAAATTGACGAAATAAAGTGCTTTGACTTTTTAAAAGTAGACACTTATTTTGGGACAAGGAAAAGTGGACACTTATTTTGGGACAGAGGGAGTAATAAAGAAGATTTTTTATGAAGCTTCTCGAGAACTCGACAATTACCGAGAACTCGAAAACCACCTCGAGAACTCGAGATTTGGCGCTATAACGGAGGCAATAGTGGTGCAAGAGCGGAGCATGCTAGAAAGTTTTCAGCGCCATCCACCGCTAGTTCCGAGATCTTGAAGTCAATTAACCTCGAGAACTCGATATTTGGATTTATCGAGAACTCGAGGTGGCCAACTTCAGTTTTTAATTATAGTTTATTTTGATGTGTTATCAACTCCTATTCACTTACGGATGTGTTTAGGAGTTATTATTGGTATATTGGTCTATATTTGGAGACTTAATGATGGAAATACGAATCCTGAAAGAAAAATGATTCTAAACCCTAATTGAAGAATCTTCTCTATATATATGGGTTATGTTCAAGAGAAGAGGTGTGGCTTGTGGATTTTGGTGAGAACTCTGCAATTTCATTACAAATCAAATCCGTTTGCAGAGAGAGAAAATGAGATTGTTTGATCATCTTATATCAAGGTTTTCTCTGTTTTGTGAAGATTATTTAATTGTGCTTCAACATTGGATATATTTAAACGCAGTTGGATGATCTAGTTGCTGAAAAATCATCACACCACCTAGTGTAGAACGGTTGCATAGAGCCATTGAGAAACATAGTCGTCAAAGTGCGGAGATCGGAGCAAGAAGGTTCGTGGTAAATTGATCCATTGAGAAGCATAGTCATCAGAGTACGGAGATCGGAGCGAGAGCTTCATGGAGTGCAAATGAATCACGACTTCCAAACGTCGAGTGAAATTCGGAAAATCGGAATTATTATAAGTTGTAACTTCATAAAGTCTATACGATCTTTGATTCATATTGCATCGATACCAGAGCGTATCCTTGGTTTATTACTTGAAACTTTTCCAAGGTTTTTTCACGTAAAAATATGGGTGGTGTCGTCTCTTACTTTATTATCTGCACCTATATTTATTATTGTGTGGATTATCTCGTTAAAAAGAATTGAATTAAAATTAACTTTTTCGCAATTAATTTTAATTTGTCATTAAATCCATAAAAAGCCAATTCATGTCATGCCCCTAAATTCCCTAAACTCCAACTTGGAGAATTAGCGAATCCCGAGGGGTGACCTCAGTGGAAACGACCACTAGACTCAGCAATAATAAGAAAACTCATGGAATAAGGATGAAAATAAGGTATTCCATGTACATCTAAGTGATAGAAAATCTAACGAAAATCCGGCAGAATTCAGTTTGTAAATGGAACATCCGAAAAACCCAAAAACAACACAACAGAATAACATGCCCATAACAAGTAAAATAATATCAATGGCACGCAGCCCAACATTCCAGAAACCTACTAAGGCCGAGATAGTGGAAAAAAAATCACCGCTACCTCTACATAACCCTTCTAAAACCTACAAAGCCACAATGCTCGAATATAAATATAAATAAAACCACATCGCGATGTCGAAAAGGTATAATGGCACCCTGAAATAATGAATACACAAAATAAAAGATACAACGAAAGAGGATATGCCAACAAGCTAGCTCCCAACCTACAACACTAGCCTCCGAATAACAAAAGGAAGAGAAACATAATATAAAGAATTTTTACAAATTAAAAGGAACGAATCTAAACAAAAACGTCCCAAAACCCGTATTGTCGCCGTTGTCCATGCCGTGCTGCATCCACCTGCAATCATGCAACCTGTGTGGGGGTGAGCAAAACCACGGCTCACCAAAATATCTATAACAACACACCCATAGCCGTCTAAGAAATGTTAACCATCACGTGTGCATTCATCCATCCTAGGTTGGTTAGTTGTCTCACATGGAACCCACGCCAATCCGAGACCCCAAAATAATCTCACAAATAACCTCAAACATACTAAAGAATCACAAGAGAACACCGAGTAACAGAAATATCATCAACCTATGTACACAGGCAAAATCAACATACATATATATATATATAAACGTATGTATACATAAAACCCTGCAGATAACTAATCATACCCACATTGGCGTATATACAACCAACCTAATACGCACTCTTGTCTAGAGATACTACAATAACTAACTATCCATCAAACCGTGCACTGAGCACGCAAATCAAAGTTTCCTAGGAGGTAAATAGGTCACTCCTTAGGACTACCAGAAGGGAATAACCATAATCACACCCAAGACTAAATCATAACTCCTACACAGCACCGTTATCAAATCATCCCTAGAGAGTCTCACTCCCACAAGTTATGATCTCAATCCTGTCCTTTTATCCACAATAACCCATGAAACAATCCATTCACTAAAATGATCATTCCTTCAAGGCCTCCTATAATAAAGAAGGCTTATAAACTAACTAGTGGTCACATGGTATATACGCACTGCTACCATCTAATCTTCGAAGGTAACATAAGTGGAAAATCTCTATGATAGGTGATAAATATTATTCATTTTAAGCCATTATCTTGCTGTTGTTACGTCTTTTCATTCCGTTATTTGATATTTTTATGCCGTTTGTGTGTTTAAGCGTGTTTCAGGAGCTTAATAAAGAAAGAGAGCTAACTTTGGTGAATTAACTAAAGTCATGTTCATTTCTATTCAAGAGGAGAGCTAAAGAGGTGTTTTCAATAAAAAAAGTCTTCCGGAGAGCAGAAACGTCATTTTTTCGAGCCGCAACTTCAAGAATCATAACAAGCGAGTCGAGGGGGTTCAAATCGCACTAATCCCAAGAAAATTTGGTTCCAAGGGTTTTGCTACTCTTCTCCTACGCTTCCAATAGCTAAAAGTGACTAGAAAGTGTTGTTTTGACGCTTGAGCTACGCTTGAGCAAAATGCACCTACGCTAAAGCTACGCTTCAAGCATAGTAGGGTTGACGCTTCAAGCGTAGGGGTCTGGCGTGTTATGTGTAGAAAATTCCAGTTTTGACCCCGACTTGTTCTCCTACGTGGCGGTTGCGACTTCTACATCTTATACACGTGATATACACATACATACATTAGAATATAGGTTTTTGATCAAGTTTGGTGCAAAACTACGAAGAAGGGCAACCTTAGGATTTTCCTCAGCTTTGCCTATAAATACCCAAGGTTGCTACAGATTTTCAGAGCTTTTTGTCACGTATAATTTTCAGAGCAGCCTTTGGAGATTTATATCTTTTGAAGGGAAGAAGTCATACAAGACCTAGAGATCTGAAGAAGAAGGCCATGGAGAGCGTTTCTACATCAACGATGCAGTTTCTTTTCACCATGATCAACTAACTCGATATTTAGGATTTTCTAGCAAAACTCTAGCCAAGTAATGTAGTTTTTATATTCGTTTTCAATTGTAACAAGGGGAAGTTGTGATGATTGTAGTAGATGTGCGACCGTTTTTATTTTTGACACAAGATTATATATTTATTCTTGATTCTTGTCTTAGATTGAATGAATATATTTTCTTACACAATCATGTTATCTTAAATAGTGTGATTTTCTACACAATGGTGGTTAAACACTTGAAACCCTAAGTTTACACAGGTCATGCCTCGGCGAGGTATCATAGACATGCATTAATTTAAATTCATGCAATAAAAGTATATTAGAGTAAAGTAAATAACATGCACTAGTTACACTCTATCCGAAGATGGGTTGTAGCGAACCCAGTTGATGGTATCCTTTTTGGGGATGTATTCGACTATTTGCGGTACGTCCTGATTAACAGTTCTAGATCACCCTCTTGCATTGGAATGAATTGAAAATTACATTATGCGGTTAGTGGTGGAGTAATGAAAACCCTAGTTTTCTCTCTCTTGATCACAATCACAATTTATTTTCTGTTTTTAGTTAATTTAGATATAATTCTCAAAATCAAATCTAACAAATGTTTTCAAGCATAATTCAATATTTTTAAACTATTAGAGTGAATAATTCAAGTCTATGTGGGTTCGACATTCCCTTTCTTAAGCCGTTTCTATACTATAATTTGACTCGTGCGCTTGCGATAGGTAAAACCTAAGCCGTCATTAAGGGTGCATTTTTAACACATATTTTTAGCACACCCCGATGGACATCACTCTATAACTAGATCATATTCGAAAATCATAAGTTAATCTCCAATTCATACTATCTTTTAAGCCACAAGAAAGGGGTACCGGAGTCATTTAGTTCCAAACGAATGTCGAGGTCCTCGGGATTTTAAAGAAAAATTCTGAACCCCGAAGGATTCAACCAGTTTTTAAGAAAAAAAATTTAGGACCCGGTCAAATTTGTTTGATTCCAACATTTCCAAACCCACCCAAAGTACTATGAATCGTACTACGTGTGCATAAGTAAGTAATTAAGTCTCATACCCGAGACTAAGACAAAAGGAACAATGAAAAGGGCGTGCATCATGTATGCACTAAAGGTCACCAATTCCATACTTTCCAGTATCACCATAAGATTCAATATTATCCTAAGATTTCAATATCACCATACCACAAAAAAGGGATCCGCACATTCCTTAAACATCACCAGTCTACCTCAGAACTACTAACAAACATTCACTCGTGAGTATGACAACTTAAACCCCTATGGGTCCCTCAATTTACTTTCAACGGATCCTTATAGCATAGGATAATCCAAAGTTTAACCACGGATGGGGTGCAAAATAAGATATAGAGTTAAAAACAACCCTAGTCCAGAGAAAAGGGAAAGTGTTAACCTGATGTCCGTCGGGATGTGCTAAAAATATGTGTTAAAAATGGCCCCTTATGACGGCTTAGGTTTTACCTATCGCAAGTGCACGAATCGTATTGTAGTATAGTTCAACTTGTAAAAGGTTATCGATCCCACAGAGACTAAGTCATATTCTGAATTCTAGTAAAATAATACTCTTAAATTGCTATAAAAATATGGTTTTTGATTTGTGATTGATTAACTATTTAACTAATAAAACAAATAAAGATAGATTAAGACAAGAAAGAAAGAAAACTAGGGTTTTCATCACTCCACCACTAACCGTGTAATATAGTTCTATCAATGTAACAATTGCAAGAGGGTGATCCATAAATTGTGAATCAGGTCGTACCGCAAATAGCTAAATACAACCCCAAAAAGGATTACCATCAACCGGATTGCGACAACCCATCTCATAACTGACCTAACTAGTACATGCCAATTAAATTACTCTAATCTACTCCTAATGCATGAAAATAAACTAAATCATGTCTATATTAAATCGCCAAGGCATGACCTATGTCAACCTAGGGTTTCAAGTTTTATTACCACCATTGTGTAGAAAATCATAAGTTAAGCATCCGAGTTCCAGCCCATAGTGAATAACCATGATTGTGTAAGATAAATATATTCATTCAGTCTAAGACAAGAATCAGAATAAATATATAAACTTGTATCAAGAATAAAAATGGTCTCTCATCTACTACAATCATCACAGTATGATCACAGTTTCCCCTCGTTACAATTAAAAACAAAGAAGAACTACATTACTTGGTTAGGGTTTTGCTAGAAAACCCTAGATGTAGAATCGCCCTCCATGGTCGTCTTCTCCGGATCTCTAGGTCTTGAATGGCTCCTCCCTTTGAATGATATGAATCTGAAAATTGGGTAGAAATAAGTCCCAAAATTATGTGGAGATAAGTTCCCAAAATTTGTAGCAGACCTTGGTATTTATAGACAAATGTGATGGATACCCTAACTTGTGTTAGACTCCTACTGAGAATAGGATTCCCCTTTGGTATGATTTCCTTCCAAACTGAGCCAAACCCTTCAATATAATGTATAATATGTATAAAACATGTCCATATAGGTGTTGGAGTTGAATATAAAGTCATCCGGGTCAATTCGGATCAATTCGAGTCAAACTAGGATTTTGGCCCGATTCTGTAATTTCTAGTTTTTCCTGCAGGATACCTATCACTCTTTTGATCATATCTAGATCTAAAAATATTGGATTGAGGCGTGTAATATCTTGTTGGAAAGATGACTTCAATCTCTTGATAATAGGCTTAATAATCACCTCATTTAGACTTGTTTTGACTGAGATATGAGCTCCCGAAGTTGGCTGAAATTTTATGTGAAAACACTGTTCACTACGCTTGAAGCGTAGGGAGCTATGCTTAGGTTCAAGCGTAAAAATGTATTTTCTGGCCATTATTTTCTTATGAAAGCGTAGGTTTAAGCGTAGATTCTTCATGAAAATCACTTTTCTCCGTAATTGTACCAAAATGACCGTCTTGATTCCACAATACTTTTTACTTGAAGTGACGGCTTCGGAAAATGCCATTTTTATCCTCCGGGAGCCATTTTTGTCTTAAAGAAAGCACCTCTTTGACTCTCCTCTTGGATAGAAACGAACGTGTACTTGGTTAATTCACCGAAATTAGCTCTATTTCTTCATTAAGCTCCTGAAACATGCTTAAACACACAAACGCAATAAAAATACCAAATAATGGAATGAAAAGACGTAACAACATTGATGTATGCAATGGTGTGCACCAGACTGGATATAGCTCACGCTATAGGCGTTGTGAGCAGATTTCTTTCAAATCCAAGCAAAGACCATTGGGAAGCAGTCAAGTGGATTCTTAGGTACCTAAAGAGTACATCGAAACTATGCTTATGCTATGGGGGAGCAGAACCAGTCTTGGAAGGCTATATAGATTCAGATATGGCCGGTGACATTGACAGCAGGAAATCTACATCAGGATTTCTATTTACTTTTGCAGGGGGAGCTATATTATGGCAGTCCAAATTGCAGAAGTGTGTTGCCTTATCTACAACAGAAGCAGAATACATTGCCGCAGTGGAAGCTGGAAAAGAAATGTTGTGGGTGAAGAGATTTCTCCAAAAACTGGGTGTTATTCAGAAAGAATACAAAGTGCATTGTGACAGTCAAAGTGCTATGGACTTGAGCAAGAATTCAATGTACCATTCCCGCACGAAGCATATCGACATTCGCTATCACTGGATACGTGAAGTTATGGAGCAACAATTATTGAAGATTGTGAAGATCCACACTGACAAGAACCCGGCTAATATGTTGACAAAGGTGGTTACTCGAGAGAAGCTAGAGCTATGCAGAGACATAGCCAAGATGGATATCAACTGAAGCGCAGCTGAAGACGTTCTCTTCTGATTGGTATGGAAGGGGGAGAATTGTAAGTTCCATACCTATCTCACTCTGCCGTATGCAAACAACTACCATCAACATCATTTGCAAGTGAAGTCAAGAATATCATGCTACGCATGATTTGATCACGCCTGGAGTTTTGGCAGCTTCTCAAGTCACGCGTGAAGTCTTCAAACATATCCATATGCCACGCCTGTGCAAGTTGTAGTTTGTTTGTGTTCTCTACGTTCGGCTATATATATATGGCATATTGTATGAAGTGTAATATACAAGGTAGAGACAGAGTGAAAGAAAGAAAAGAAAACACAGAGTGTTGCTCTGTGTGAGTGAGAGTAAAGAGTGTGTGAGGTAGAGTTGAGTGTGAGTGTTGTATCCTCCTCCCTCCATCATCGGTTTTCTTCAACCGAAACATATTGAAAACTCTTTCAAAGTGGACGTAGATACCTATTGGACCGAACCACTATAAACCTTGGTGTCTCTAGTGTGTGTGTATGTGTTTGGTATTGGTTTGGGCATAACAGGATGTATATAGGAGAAAATATATGAATTTATTCATTCTTTTTATTCATTTATACTTGTTTATTTGTGTATACAATTTTGTTTACTTCTTAGAGTTCCAACTCTTGAGTCTTAATCCATCTATTCAGTTTTAATAAATCTTCCCATAACGATTTCTACTTTTTCTATTTGTATGATTTTCAGTGTTATAGGTTTGTTTGATATATTATACTATTAATCAATTACATTTCTAATACTAATAATTTTTAAAAAACATTAAATTTATGATTTGTACTGGTAAATTTCATCATAAATTTTCATACTTTATCTATTTGTCCTGGTGCTTGTAAATAAAGTACAAGGCTTTAGAATGAATCTTTTGGACCCATAATTAAATTTTTGCGATATTTCCTTAAATTTGGGAGTTGATGGAATTTGGGGCTTTTAGTGATTGGAATCTAACAAAAATTTTCAAAACCAAGATACAACTAAAAGATTTTGAGGACGAGCACTTCGATCATCTAACAATCCAATTTGCATTTTTTTTAGTGAAATGTGGACTACTAATACCTTTTCATTGTTAATAGTTGAGTAAGAAATCATCAATGCGTGCACACTAAAAGTTAAACATTTTGAATTGAAGTTATTAAAAAACAAAAAAGTCCCATCCATACAAAAATAAAAACAAGGTTTCCAAACGGACCTATGTTTCCAGTTTCCATTTTCATAGTTTGTCAGGAAGTGGCAAACTAGGTTTCACTTCTCTCCACTTTCATAGAGATAGAGAAAGAGACGAATTATGACTACTTGATTAATTAATGACACGAATGATCAAAATTAAACACCTTCTTTCGTAGGTTCTTCTGTACTACTGCCTATGACTCTAAATCTTTTTTTTGCTACGAATTATAGTTATGATTTTGCCATCTTCATAGCTTAAGTGATATGTATGTATGCTCTTCAAATTTATTTTTCTATGCCGAATTTATTTTGTGATTTATATTCAGTTACATCATATCTGATTTTATATTCGAAATAAATTTTATTTGATAAAAGATGTTTGTTATATACTGAGCATTTGCCAAGAATACATCCATGGATATGTTATGCCATCAAATGTGGCATAAAAGAACTTCATTTCGGTTCACCTAGATTACCTAGAGCCCGCTTCTGAAAAGGACGGTTGTCGTCTTAGCTTCCCTTTAAGCCTCTTCACTTGCCCAACATTGGTAACTTTAAAACTGGGTTCTTACATAAGTTTCAGAGTTCCCAACTTGGTCCATTTTAAAAGTCTCAAGGTCCTTCATCTGTCAATGTGTGCTATGGATGACTTAACACAAAATATTTTCTATAATTGCCCAGTCCTTGAGGACCTGATCATTGAAGGACTTTTTCTGGTGATGAAAAGTTCGTAATTGATGTCTCTGTGGCGTCCCTGAAGAGTTTCAAGTTTTATATTTGTGAGACTTACAGTGCACCAGGTGCAGATATTGGGAACCAGATTGTGCTCAATGCACCAATTCTCGAGTATCTTACTCTCAAAGAGGATCAGTTCCCCAACTATTTGGCAAAGAACCTAACTTCAATGGTTAAAGCAGATGTTAATGTTGGATATTTCTGTACGACAGAGTTAACCAAGCAACATGCTCATCGCTTACTTGTGCTTCTCAGAGAAATTCGGAATGTCAAATATCTATCGCTAGGACATCGTACGACGAGGGTAATCAAGCTTGAACTTATTTATTTTATCATACTTTTTGTGTAGAATCTCTTATTCTTTTATGTTAGATGGAACTGAATTTTTTTTATTGCAAAGAAAATAGAATTCGTGTATATATAACACCTCCATTTAACCGCGATGTTCTTATGCTATTAAGGCCCTCGACTATGCTGAAGATAATAATATCCCTTTGTTCCCTAATTTGATTCGTCTGACGCTGACGCTGTGAGTTTGCAATCACCATGGTTGGAAACATCTGCTGGAATTGCTTAATAACACACCTAACATGCGATATCTTGGTTTGGTGAAATCGAAGGTGACTAAAGTTGCAAGGAATAGTTTGAATTATCTCTAGTTTATGATTTACGATTTCTCAACTGTAGTATTTTTTTTTTTTGTTATTATTTTCTTGATCTCTAGTGCTGTCAAATTACCGAAGATAATGCTTCCGAGGATATCAATTTTGTTGAGCAGAAAGTGGTGCCTCGTTGCCTGTCAACGCGTCTTGTAAAAATTGGAATTATTGGTTTTCAGGGGCTGAGTGGCGAGCTGAAACTGATAAAGTATCTTTTGAGAAAGTCCAAGGTATTGCAGAAGATGGAAATTAATACTTATAATTTAGAAGTTAAACAAGAGAGAGATTTTCTGGAGAAACTGCTACAATTTCCAAGGGGTTCAATAACCTGTCAAATTATACTCTCCCGAAAGCATATAAATAATCACTGAAGTAGAAAGCACACATGAGCTTTCAACAAGGTGTTTTTTGTATCTAAAGTTCCAGACTTGAGCTGACTCTGATAGAGTATTTTCTGAGAAATGGCTGAAGATTGCGTAAGATGGTGAATCGGTGATTAGTTCTTGTACCGCAGAGAAAAACCAAAAGATAGAATTTTTCAATAAAGTGAAAAAGTTTCCACGAGTTTTGAGAAAATGCAAAATTGTATTATCTTTAAGGAGTTTCGTATCATGGAATCATGCGGACTTGGTAATTTTGTTGCATCTCTGTTCTCATTGTATTGAAATACTATGAAGTTGTTTTTGCAGACACTTAATGATCTCAACTGTTGTACTGATATATGGGATTGCAAAATTGGGAACTTTTTGTCCACAATTTCAAGTATCTTGTTTTTACCTCTTATCGAGGGGATTTATATCAAAATTGGAGCAAGCCATGTGTGTTATGGGTATTGTTAAGTATGGATGTTAACATGATGATGACATTGTTGAATTTGAGTTAGCGATGTGACAAACAGAATCAATTCACCGTGATGGGTAAGTTTTGGAAAAGATATTGATGCTTTCTGCGAAATTTGTCGTAACCATCCTCCAAGTTTGGTTACTTCATATTTCTCTGCATGGTGATTTGGTAGGGTTGCAGGTATGGGGTGAATGAGAGAGAGCAAAGATGGTATAAGGCTAAACTGGTTTTTTTGTTTGTGGCATTAGCATTTGCACAAATCTTTCGAAATATTTTGACATGGGCTTTTTGCCATTGAAAGATAATTGTGGTGGGATGTATTGTTCTTAGGGACAAAATATTAATAGTGTGTGCATTCTGGGGCTATGTGGGAAGCAAATGTGTTGAGGGAAGTGCTTAAGCAGTTACTGTTATGGAGCTACAAGGATGTAGTCATGGAATGGGGCTGTCTTGCAGTGGTCAAGTTGCAAGATAGACCCTTTCTTGGCTACTTTGTTGGCTCATGAAGTGACTTGTTTGGCATTGCAAAATCAAATAATTGTTTGCAAGATGATAGGGCATGGTGACAAAAAGAGTGAGAGTTTGTGGATATAGAATAAGAATACTTGTAAAATCTTTGATTTTGTAAGAACTTTCCATCTCTGAAGTTGAAATCAGTATTTTTTTGAAATTATACTTTTACTAAGAAAGTTTGATGTGGGCATGAAAAAACAATGTTTACTAATCCAAACTACCCTTGCTTATTAAGGGTTTTGCCCTAAAAGAAAAAAAAAACTAAGAAAATGAAATTAATAAATGAACGAGAGATATATGAATTAGGGTAGAGCTAGAGATGTCAAGGGGGAAGCTAAAGGATAAGGCACTCCTTTTCAAAACCCTTTCCAGATAGGCAATTGTTTTCAAAAAATAAAAATAAAATTAAGGGTTTTTTTTGGGCTATTAACAAACAAGCTCCTATGCCCCATGTGGTTTCAAACTTTTAACAAATAGAGGCGTCATCTAGGCCCTGTACTTTTCTCACCTTACATACAACTCCTATTCCGTTACTATTCTGTTAACAAACACCCCCATGTCGTTAGAAATTGATATTTTATGCCCAAAATACCCCTAAAAATAAAGTGGTAACTAAATTAAGATTTTTAAATAAATTACAAATTATTTTTTTCTTTAACTAAATTAAGATTTTTGAATAAATTACAAATTATTTTTTTTGTTAATTTTACTTATTTATTTAAATTCAAATCTAAAAAAATATATCACAAATTATAAGGAAAAACCCTTGTAAAATTTCTATACATCTATTCTATTAAAAAAAATAAAAATAAAAATATTTAAAGTGTATTATTGTCAAAGTGTAACAATTACACTCAATGAAGTATTATTAAAATATAATAAAAGTATAAACTTTTGATAAATTATTTTTAAAAGCAAGATGAATAGAAATCCAAATTCATTTTTTTAAAATTTTATACTTAAGTAATATATATATATATATGTATGTATACTACTTATAAAAGTGTTGGGCGTTTAAAATTAGTATACACACATATATATATATTCAAAAAGACCCACACTTTTATAAGTAGTATACATATATATGTATATGTATATATATAATTTAAACAAAAATCTTAATTTAGTTACCAATTTATTTTTTAGGAATATTTTGGGCATAAAATATCAATTTATAACTGCATGGGGTGTTTGTTAATGGAGTAGTAATGGAATGGGGGTTATGTGTAAGGTGAAAAAAATACAGGGGCTAACACACATGTGTTTGTTAAAAGTTTGAAATGATATGTTGTTTGTTAATAGCCCCTTTTTTTTTTTGGTATAATTCTATTTTTTCATAACAATAAAAACTACACTATAATAATAACATAGACAAAAATAAAATTGGTGATCACAGTGGTTTTGAGGTTTTACAAATTCCAAACTTAGGCTTACACAGAGATGGCGACTCAGCCCAGTGGGCTAAAACTCCGCTAGCCCAACAAAACTAAACATAAAAAGGAGGGGCCCACAAAACTAAAACATAAAAAGGAGTGGCCTAGTTGAACATTAATACAAGCCCAACAAAGCTAGCTATACCTATATATAAATGTTATATACGCACCTCTTCACACACACACTCCTTCCCTCTCACTCTCTTTCTTTTTTACCTAAAGCCACCATATAACAGTCGCTCCATCACAGCTCTGGTAATAACTCTCACATTTTATATGAGGATTTTATTTGCAATTACTGCATTTAGGGTTTAGTTTAATTTTTAGCATGTGTTTAGTCTTTTTAGAGTTCAGTATATATAAAATTGATTTTGGTATGTTTAGGGTTTCAATAAATCTTTAGGAAGAGGATCAAATGCATATCACCCATAGACACATATACATACACACACATATATATACACACATCCCCTTTTGTATACCAGTCTTGCATTCAACAACCCTCGTGCTCCTTTCTGATTGTTTTTAACAATTGAAAAGCTAATTTTACATAAGTGATTATGTCTACCAATTTTTGCCATTGGGTAAAATTATGCCTTTGAATGCTTGATTGATTTAGATGTTATTTTAATCTATATCGTAGTTACTATTGAAGAGGACTAATTACTGATTTAAGATGAAAAGTTGCTGTCTCAAGAAGAGGAATAGTTTGAAGCAGAAAACCCAACCTAAAAAAAACACTTCCATGAATTAATTTTGCATGATAATATTTTAGTGTCATTTTAAACAGAATAAATATGTTTTATAATGTATTACTTATCTATTATATTGTTGTACTTTGCACTCATTTTGTCATTTGCCTTTCTGAGTCTCAGCGCATTGGGGGGACCTTGCCCGTTTCCGATAATTGTCACTGTCGAAAGTTGAGCAGATATCACTAAATTACCACTCTTGGTAGTAATTATTATGTGAATTATTTGCAGTTTATTTAAAGTAAACACTTGCTATCTATAGAAGACGGGGATCAACCATCCAAAATAACATACATGAACCCTTTGCCTTCTCTAAGCTGTATATATATATATATATATATGTTTTGCTTCACTAGTACTCAATATATTAACTCTTTTGGTGCTTATGAATAAAGCCCACTCATTTATGTTAGAGGCTCGATCTTTCACTTTGAAATGTTGAGGAGATTCATTGACTACAAGTTTGGTGATTGTCTCTCCTTATATTGCGTTGGGGAGTACGAATCCGTGCCTTGGATCTGTGATCAGAGGAAATTTAATTTGAAATGTTAAGTGCATATCCTCCAATCCCATATCCAAGCCACTGTGATTCGGTGCTCTTACCATAGCTTAATTTGAAATAGAATTTATTTGATAGTAAAATGTGACTTAATCTAAACCGCGCCAACAGAAAGACATTCTCTAAGAAATAATTATTTCTCATGAATTTATGATATTATCCATTAAATCGGTTTTCTGACACTCAAACTTACGTCTACATTGACGGACGACAGTAAGTGTTTCTCAATTCTTATCACTTTTGAATATATTACAGAACCATGGCTTCAATCTCAAAACATTAGGGATCTTCAAAGAAAGTGGAACTAATTATCGACAAGGAAGATAGGATCAGTAGCTTGCCGGACTCGATTCTTGTTCACATTCTCTCTTTCCTGCCGACAATATATACAGTCAGAACCAGTATACTGTCATCCAGATGGAAGCACCTCCGGTCTTTTGTTCCCAATTTAGATTTCGATGGCTACTTGCATCAAAGTCTGCCTGTTTCTGATTTCATGAACATTGTTGATCAAGTAATTTTCAATCATGAATCGTCCTGTCTTCAGAAGTTCCGTTTCAATTGTTCATTAGATACTGAGGATTTGCCAAGAATACATCCGTGGATATGCTATGCCATAAAATGTGGCATAAAAGAACTTGACATTGAGGTTCAACTAGTGGACGGTGATGACAAGGAGGAAAGATGTCTTAGCTTCCCTTTAAGCCTCTTCACTTGCCCAACATTGCTAGCGTTAAAACTCGGTTATTTAATAAGTTTCAGAGTTCCTTACTAGGTTCATTTTAAAAGTCTCAAGGTCCTCCATTTGTCCATGTGGGTCATGGACGACTTTGCACAAAATATTTTAGATAATTGCCCAGTTTTGGAGGACCTGATCATTACAGGACTTTCTTTTGATGATGAAAAATTCATAATTGATGTCTCCATTGCGTCCCTGAAAAGTTGTAAGTTTGATATTACGGGAGGGACTGATGCTGCAGATCATGGGAACCAAATTGTGCTCAATGCACCAATTCTCGAGTATCTTACTATTGAAGATGATCACTTACCCTGCTATTTGCCAAAAAACCTAACCGCTTTGGTTAGAGCAGATGTTAATGTTGGATATTTCTGTAAGGCAAAGTTAACCAAGCAACATGCTCATCACTTAGTTGTGCTTCTCGGGGGAATTCGGAATGTCAAATATCTATCACTAGGACGTCGTACGATGGGGGTAATCAAGCTTGAACTTTTTTGTTTTATCATACTTTTAGTGTAGAATCTTTTAATCTTTTATTTTAGATGGAACTGTATTTTTTATTGCAAAGAAAATAGATTTAGGGTATATGTAACACTTCCATTTGACTACCATATTCTTATGCTATTAAGGCCCTCAACTATGCTGAAGGTGATATTCTCCCTTTGTTCCCTAATTTGATTTGTCTGGAGCTGAGTGTTTGCAATCGCCATGGCTGGAAACGTCTGTTGGACTTGCTTAGTAGCATGCCTAACATGCTATATCTTGGTTTGAAGAAATCGAAGGTGACTAAAGTTCCAATGAATAGTTTGAATCATCTCTAGTCACTAATTTACAATTTCTGAACTTCATTATCTTTTTTTATTTTATTTTATTTGCTTCTTTATTTATTTTTGTTATTTTCTTCATCTCTAGTGTTGTCAAAATAATGAAGACAATCCTTTCGAGGATATCGATTTTGTTGAGCAAGAAATGGTGCCTTGTTGCCTATCAATGCATCTTAAAGAGATTGAAATTATTGGTTGTTTCAATCTCTTTAAGATGCTCAATCTCTTTAAGATGCATTGACAGGCAACAAGGTATGATATCGCCGAGATGCATTGACAGGCACAATGAGCTGAAGCTTATAGAGGATCTTTTGAGAAACTCCAAAGAATTGCAGAAGATGGAAATTAGTACTTTTGGGTTAAAAGGGAAACTGGAAAAAGATTTTCTGGAGAAACTGCTACTATTTCCAAGGGGCTCAACCACCTGTCAACTTTTGATCTCCCGAAAGAGAGAACAGTACCCATGAGCATTCACCAAGGTATTTTTTGTATCTAAAGTTTCAGTCTTGGGGTCTTTATCATTGCCTCTATCTGCTTTTTCCTAGTCAGGTTATGGTTTTTGTCACTCCATTGTCTGTTTTTGCTTTATTCCATTTTTATTTTAAAAAAAAATATATATATATATATATATATATATTTATTTATTTGTGAAAATTGGCTTGTGGTTTGTGGATTTGCATACATATGTAGTGACTGGGATTTTTTTTCGCTATTTCCAACAAGTCACGAAACAATGAATGTAAGGAGGACTTCTTTCCGTGGAAGTCTCGAGCAAATTTCATTGTAATACATTTATAGATACAAATTTCAGTATTTGATTCATATATAAATATTCCGGATGTATGTTGTTTTCTTTCACTTAATAGTTGATGCTCCACAGCTATAACCACACGGGATAGCTCCATGAAAAATGTTGCTAGGAGTATTTTACGGTGTCAATTATATGTAATTATTTCTTATTTTCATAAAAAAAAAAATCGGAGTATTATCAAAATCTAAAAATGTAGTATTTACATTTATGAGTTGTGCAGATTTTGGAGGACATTGCGGGTGCTTGTTTTGGTGACTCTCAACATGTATCAACTTTTGACGAGCAATCCATATCTGAATCAGCCAATGCAACATTGCTTTCATAATGTTTTTTCACTCCTGAGGGAGAGTCTAGCTATATTTATAGTCTCGAGAATGCACCAACCATGACGAGGAAGGATTCAGTTGACGAGTCGCTGCTTAATCTTAACCCGAATAGCATCGCCACCTCTCTTTTTGTTCAACTTCTGGGGAAGATTTTGACAAGCTACATCTCTCTTATTTTTGTGAAGCTTGGGGATCTAAAAATGTACTCCCTCTGTCCCAATTTACTTGTCCATGTTTGACCAAAAAACACTCACAGATTTTGGTCAAACTGAACAACTAAAACGGGACAGAGGTAGTATATTGATGAAGAATCTGATCATGTTCATTTTAGTATCTGGTGTATGGGGTTTTAAGTTGTCTTCATGTTTTGT
Organism: Cornus suecica; assembly: GCA_963922005.1. Taxonomy (NCBI): domain Eukaryota; kingdom Viridiplantae; phylum Streptophyta; class Magnoliopsida; order Cornales; family Cornaceae; genus Cornus; species Cornus suecica. The sequence continues at coordinate 36,470,871 of OY998248.1, forward strand.
ATACTAGAATTGTGTATGGGGTTAAGTTGTCTATAAGGGCTATTAACAAAAATCCCCTATGGTTTCAAATTCTTGATAAACACCCCGCCGAGATGTCAAATAACCCCCTGTCATTTTCCCATCATACACAACTCCCACTCCGTTAGTATTCCGTTAACAAACACCCCCCTGCCGTTAAAAATAGATATTTTATGTCCAAAATACTCCTAAAATAAATTGATAGGTAAATTAGGATTTTTTAGTAAATTACAAATTATTTTCTTGTTTTTTGTTTAAGTTTAATTATTTATTTAAATTCAAATTTGAAAAAAATATATTACTCGTCCCCGTCTCAAATTATAAATCTCTTTTGGGGAATTCAATTTTTTAAGATAATGACTTTTTATTATAGTGTTAGTGAATAAAATACCAACTTTACCCGTAGTCCACTATAGTGATGTGATCGTTTATAAAGTATATGTTTTATAACTTTAATGTTTGAAGGTTAAACTGGTAAATTGATCAAATAAAATGCTTTGACTTTTCAAAGTGGATACTTATTTTGGGACAGATGGAGTACAAATCATAAAAATATATATTATTAATTATAATACACTTTAAATAATGTTATTTTTTATTTTTTTTTAAGAGAATAGATACATGATAGGTGTCAAATATTAGATATTTTGACCCCTTAACTTACTATTGTTATGTTCTTTTATTCCATTATTTGGTATTTTTATTATGTTTGCGTGTTAAGGCATGTTTCAGGAGCTTAATGAAGAAATGTAGCTAAATTCAATGAATTAACTAAAGAATATGTTCTTTATATCCAATAAGAGAGTCAAAGAGGCAGTCCGAGACAAAAATGGCTCTCGGAGGGCAAAAATGACATTTTCAAAAGCCGTCATCTTCAGCAAAAAGTATCGTGAGTTCAAGACGGTCGTTTTGGTGCATTTACGGAGAAAAGTGATTTTTCATAAAAATACCTACGCTTTCAGTTTCAAAAAGTGGCTGGAAATCATATTTCTACGCTCGGAGGTACGCTTGAAGCGTAGGCTTGTTACGCTTAAAGCATAAGTGCGGCAACTTTTGGTGGTTTTTCGTGAATTTTTCCTGTTTCACCCCCGGCTCAATTGGAAGACATGTCTGCGATTCCAGACATCTATATACATTTATATACACTTATATAGATGAGAAGTTAGGTTTGCATGAGTTTTAGAGTGAAAAGACTGAAAATGGTCTCTCTATACCATTGCATATATATACACGATCATATATCAGAGTTAGGGTGGGTTGGTTTTGTGAGACGTTCGTAGAGGCTGGTTCAGAGGTTCGTTCATTCATACTTCTTGTTGTTGAAAGCCATATTCAAATCTAGATATCCGGAGAAGAAGACTATGGAGAGCGTTTCTACATCAACGATGCAGTCACCGTCTTTCATGGCTAACTAACTCAATATCTAGGGTTTTCTAGCAAAACCCTAGCCAAGTAATGTAGTTCTTTCATTGTTTTCAATTGTAAAGAGGGGAAACTGTTGACCATACTCTGATGATTGTAGTTATTAAGAGACCGTACTGATTTGCAATATAAAATTTTATATTTGTTCTAAATTCTTGTCCTAGATAAAATAAATATATTATTTTGCACAACTATAATTATTCAATATAAGCAGAAACTCGGATGCTTAATTATGATTTTCTACACAATGGTGGTAATGAAACTTGAAACCCTAGATTGACACAGGCCGTGCCTTGGCGATTTAATATAAACATGCTTTAGTTTATTTTCATGCAGTAGGAGTAGATTAGAGTAGTATAATTGGCATGTACTAGTTAGTTAGGTCAGTCATGAGATGAGTTATTGCAATCCGGTTGATGGTACTCCTTTTTGGGGTCGTATTTAGCTATTTGCGGTACGACCTGATTCACAGTTATGGATCGCCCTCGTACAATTGATACAGTGAGGAACTATATTATGCAATTAGTGGTGGAGTGATGAAAATCCTAATTTTCTCTCTCATCTAAATCACAACCAATTTAATTTGCTTTCTAGATAATATTAGTTAAAATAAATAATTTGGTCTTTGACCACCCAAACAAACAATTTTTAGAAAATATAATTCAATGTTTTTGAATTATTAAAGTGAATAATCGCAGACTCTGTGGGATCGATATCCCTTACTCAAGCCATTTGTTATTCTACAATTGATACGTGCGCTTCCGTATGGTAAAACCTAGAGTCGTTAAGGTGTTATTTTTAACCACATATTTTTGCACACCTGACGTCGCATTAATGCATAGAAATTTTAAAAGGGCTTTGACCTTATAATTTGTACTTTCTCCGTCCCAAAATAAGTGTCCACTTTTCTTATTTAGTCGTCCAAAAATAAGTGTCCACTTTAAAAAATCAAATCACTTAATTTGATCAATTTACCAGTTTAACCTTCAAGCATTAAAGTTATAAGATATATACTTTATAAATGATCACATCATTATAGTGGGATCACGAGTAAAGTTGGTATTTTATTCACTAACACTACAATAAAAGTCATCATCGTAAAAAGTTGAATTCCCCAAAAGGGACTTATAATTTAAGACGGGGGGAGTAATATATTTTTTCAAATTTGAATTTAAATAAATAAGTAAACTTAAACAAAAAACAAAAAAAATAATTTGTAATTTACTAAAAAATCTTAATTTTTTTTAAAAAAAAATAATTTGTAATTTACTAAAAAATCTTAATTTAGTTACCAATTTATTTTAGGAGTATTTTGGGCATAAAATATCAATTTCTAACGGCATGGGTGTTTGTTAACGGAATACTAACGGAATGGGGGTTGTGTGTAAGGTGAGAAAGTGCAAGGGGTTATTTGACACCTCAGGGGGTGTTTGTTAAGAATTTAAATTATAGGGGGTTGTTTGTTAATAGCCCTTGTCTTAATTAGTGTAGTCAACTTTTTATACACTAATCAAATATAATTTTCCATGAAAGAACCTTTAAATAGAAGAAAACATATTTTTGTATTTTAAGAAAATGTTGGTACCCTTCAGTTATATTTTTCAGTTTTATAAAATAACAATAAAAGTTGAGAAATATTGAAAATGGTCATAGTTTTATGAGTAATGGCTCCCTTCTCTCCTCCCTTCCTTCTTCCAGTTCCACCATAGCCACCCACTATCTCCGGTCATCTTTTTTTTCTTTAGTGTTTCCTCCTATTCCTTCGTCTCTCTTTGTTACCTTCCTTACTCCTCATTTTTCTCCATTTTCTCCACTCTATTCTTATGGCTCAGAATGATTTTGGCGTCAACCTTCCCATTGGCTCTCTTGCTGATGGCAAGATTTTGGCAACTGACAATGTTTTGGCTCTTGCTAAGGCCAATGAAGAGATGAATAAGGCAAAAGCTCAGATCGATTCTATTCAGGACTCCTTGAAGCTTTACTAAAAGCCGACTACTAACCCAGTTCCATTCCAGCCATCTACTTCTTCTAAAGGTAGGGGTAGGGGTGGGATGAACTCTGGCAGAGGGAATAGATGTAGGAACCATGGAGGTGCTAGCTCAAGCTTTGCCTGCTCCCATGGTTAATGCTGATAGTACTGACTGTGAAAAGGCCATTGTGTTTGTTGACTGCGAAAAGGCTATTGTGTCTATTGAGTAGAATGTTCCTACAACTAGTGCATGTTCTGGTGACTCTGAGGCAACCTCTTTTATTACTAGTTCTTCATGTTCACCTAAGCCTTTGGGCACTTTGAGCCTGAGGGTGGGAAAAGTAAGAAGAAGAATGACTTTGGTGCTAGTGCTCCCATTCTGGGACTCACAGGGGTGTTTGCTCACACTTTGAAACAATGATTTTTGTTGTTTGGAACATCAGGGGTCTTAATTCCCTTGCAAAGCAGATTGAAATAAGGAAGCTTATCTCAGAGCAACATCTCCAGTTTATTGCCATTTTGGAAACCAAGCTCCAGCTATCTAATATTGACATGATCTTGAATTATATTGCCCTTCTTAGAGTTTTGTCAACAACTTTTCTAGTGTTTTTCTTGGGAGAGTGTGGATTTTATTTAACCCTTTTTATGTGAAGGTCTCCAAGATTTATGAAACTGCCCAAGCCCTCCATATTAGTGTTATTGATGTAGTTAGCCACTGTCAAATTTTTGTTTCTGCTATCTATGCCTTCAATTGGGCCTGCCAAAGGGAAACCCTATGGCATGATCTTTGTTCTAGATCAACCATTATCAATCAAGATCCTTGGATTGTGTTGGGAGATTTCAACACTATCCATCGCCCTAATGAGAATTTTGGAGGCTCTAGAACATGGAATACAGGCATTCATAATTTTAAAGATTGTGTGCATCAATGTGAGCTTGTTGAGCTCAAGTATAGTGGGATATTTCACTCCTGGAATAATAAGAGTTGTGGTAATTGTTGGCCACATATTGACACCAAGAGGGGGGTGAATAGGGTCAATGACAAACTTTGAGACTTTTTCGGTTTGACTTTATTTAGACAAAGATAAACATCATAAGACTCTAGTCAAACGCTTAGTGGTTTAAATATTCTCTTAAGTGACTTTCATATTTCATACTTGTAATCATGCATTAGTAATTTATACAATTAAATAAATGTATCATTGATTTAAGTAAAGGTGAATTGTTCTATTAACCAAGTAAACAATTCGACTAAACATGTTCAAACACTTATCTCATAATGATAATACATGTATTACGGATTAGAGTAGCATATGAAACAATTCAAGCACTAAGTGAATATGTTATTCAACTAAACAAGTAAATCACTTTTCTCATATATAGACTTAATGTATAAAGTGTTATTTGTCATAAAAAAATATATTTGTAGAGTTTTTACAAAGTGATTAAATATTAAGAGTACACATAAACTCTTAAAGAGAATGTTGTGTTGAATATGCATTTTGTCAAACACTTGGTGTACATATGGAATTTTAATGATATGGTTTGTGGAAGATGCATTTTATCAAACACTTGTTGTGTTCATTAATCATAGCTAAGTAAAATAAGTAGATAAGTTATAATCTAAGCCATGTCCTATTAAGTTCATGATCTAATCAACCACAATTAAGCATTTTACTATCCTCTTTATGAATTCCTCAACACAAACAATTTCATAGCATGACATTAATATGAAGTTCAAGATTATAAATGACAATTGCTTATGAAGTAAAAAGTTTAAGAGATAGAGAAAATGCAAACCAAAGACACCGAGATTTTACATGGTTCAACCAAATCTTTGGTCTATGTCCATGCCTTGAGAAAACCTCCCAAGGATTCCACTATCATGTTTTTCTTGCAGGTGAAAAACAAACCCTTACATGCTCCTTCTTGCAGGTGAAGAGTCAACCTTGCTCACTCTTACGGGTGGAGAGCCAACCTTCATTCACTTTTGCTTCCGGGTGAAGAGCCGACCTTTGCTCACTCTTGCGGGTGGAGAGCCAACCTAATCCTCTCTTTTCAAGGTTGAGAGAAACCTTTACAAAGCTTCAACAAGCTATTCCCATATCAAGATAACTTCTTGGTCTTTCACTCACAAAGAATAAGAATTTTACATTGAGTGGTACAACATTATCTCTTAATAGATAGATATGAAAATTCAAAGCTCACTTCCTCACATACTTAGAGTCATAAATGAAATACTCAATTGAAAAGATTAACTCAAGTATGGTATGATGAATCACAAGAGAAAATATGAATGATGCTCATGAAGTGATTCATGTAGGAGTTTTTTATTCAAAATTGAAGCACAAATGATAGATTTCATTCATACTCCTATCTCTCTCTTCTCTATCTTTCCATAGCTCACACACCTCATATATATAACTTAAAGACCAAATATAGCTGTTAGAAAGTGGTTGGGGGTAATTAGGTAATTACACATTGAAAAACTAGCCGTTAGAAGCCATCCTAGGTCAAATCAGTCGACTGAAAATAGCCATTAGTCGCTTGAAAATCACCCGTCGACTGACAAAAAGCGACCAGTCGACTGATGGTTGTCGACTGATAAAAAGCGACCAATCGACTGATGGTTTCCCATCAGTTGGCTGAAAAAAAGTGCATCGGTCGACTCACAGTTCATTTCAGCTATGTTCTGTCCAGTTTTACTATTTTGGTCATAACTTGAGTTCCATAAGTCAGATTGATGTGTTCTTTTGCTTTTTGGAAAGAGGACTTCAAGATCTTGAGTTTTTGCTTTTGAAATCGCTTCATTTGACCCAATTTTGAGTGATATATGGTCGTTTGAATATGACGCTTCATTTCGAACTTCTAACCCACTTAACGGTTTTTCGTGAAATCTTTTGGGATTTTTCCGAAATGACTTAGACACACTCCTAGGATTTCTTAGAGACTTATTAAGGTCTTTGACATGCCTAAAGTCAATATTGAGATCATAAAATGATTTTTCAATTTAGACAAATTCTCAATATTAGACAAAAGCTTTCATGGTTTAACAATTTTGTTCAAAGCTTTACTATGCATCTAGAATCCATTTCAAGTGATATGAGTTAAGTTAATAGTTATAGGACAACATCTTTGTTGAGTTCTTTCATATCTTATGAAAGCTTAAACTAACTCAACTTTAGCAAAGACTAAATGATGTTCATAGTCTAATGTTAATGATGCAAGGACTCATGAATGATATGCATGATCCTATATGCTATATGGTCAAGAGTTGAGCTTTCAAGTAAGTTATTTCAAATATAACTTTACATTAAATCTCGCACTCACCCAAGCCTACTTTACCCATTTCTTTGATTTTCAATTTCTTTAAGCTTTTGGGTTGATGTCTCCATCCTTGTCTTCAATGTCTTTTGAGCTCTAAGCATATTTGTTTGATTTTCTCATGGATCCATTAGCTCTCTTGAGTGTATCTTGATTATTCAACCTACTAAACATAACTCAAGTAGACATTATATCACCACATTTAATTATTTGTTATCATCAAAATGTCTCATTTACCTATGGTTTAAAACATTGGGTCAATAGTAATGTTAATGTTGTAAGGAAACTTGATAGAGCAATGGTTAATAATTGATGGACCTCATGTTTTCTTCTATCTAATTGTGTCTTCTTGCCCCAAGTAGTTTCTTATCACACTCATATGATTGTGAAGTGTGGTACCCCTAAGCCAAAGAGGCTTATACCTTTCAGATTTTTCAACTTCCTTGCTGATCACACTTTGTTTTTTGAAACTGTTCATGATGTTTGGAAGAAGGATGTCCATGGTACTTTGATGTTTCAAGTGGTTATGAAGTTGAAGATGTTGAAGCCAAGACTTAAGTTGTTGAATTCTAAGATGTACAGTGATCTTTCTACTAGGACTCAACAGGGTCAGTGCGCTTTTGATGTCTGTCAGATTTTGCTTGATTTTAATCCTAATTGTTCCAATGGTAGGGAAGAGGAGAAAAACCTTATTCTGAAGTATTCTAAGCTTTCTAAAATAGAAAAAGTGCTCTATGCCCAAAAAGATAGAGTTAACTAGCTCAAGAGTGGTGATCAAAATACTAGATTTTTCATGAAAAGTTTCAATAGCAGATGTAACCAAAATAAGATCACTAACCTTTCTCTGGTTAATGGTTCCAGTTTATGTTCTAACAATGATATTGAACGGGAAGTTGTGGATTTCTTTGAGAAGTTGTTGGGAAACAGTTCTTTTTCTTATTCTGAAAGAGACTTTCTTAGAGATGCGTATATCAAGAATGTTCCTGGTGACTTGTTGCAAGCTCTCTCTGTGATTCCCACTTTGGAGGAAATTCAAAGGTGCGTTTTTGGGTTTAACAACTTCAAATCTCCAGGGTCTGATGGTTTTAATGCCTTCTTTTTAAAGAAATCTTGACCTATTATTGGTGATGATATGGCTAAAGTTGTTTAGGAATTCTTTATGAATGGGCAATTGTTTAGATAAATCAACTCAACTTACCTCTCTCTTGCTCCTAAATGTTCCAACCCTTCTTCTATGAGTGACTTTAGGCCTATTGCTTGTTGTAACTCCATCTACAAAGTTTTCTTCAAACTAATCTCTATTAAACTTTAGCCATTGCTCCCTTTCATCATTAAGAAGAATTAAACTGCCTTTATTAAGGGAAGAAGAATTGGGGATGGGTTTTTCATTGCTTAAGAACTCCTCAAAGGTTATCACTTGGCCTCTTTTGTCCCTAAATGTGCCCTCAAAATTGACCTTCACAAAGCTTTTGATATTGTGAACTAGGACTTCCTTCTTGATATTCTTAGCATTCTTCATCTCACTCTATTGTTCATAGGATGGGTCAAGTCTTGTGTTTTCACCCCCCTCTTTTTCCATTTTTGTCAATGGTGAACTCGTTGGTTATTTTAAAGGTGCCCAAGGTCTTGGACAAGGAGATCCCTTATCTCCTCTCCTTTTTGTTTTGGTCATGGATGTCCTATCTTCCATTCTTAACCACTTTATCCAACTTGAGCCTAGGTTTATGTTTCATTGGAGATGTGTTGATAACAAGATCTCTCACATGTCTTTTGCTGATGACCTTATGATGTTTTGTCATGGGGATCCTTTGTCTTTAAGTGTTGCTGAAAAGCCTCAAGAAATTCACTATTTTATTTGGTTTGAAGCCCAATCTTGCTAAAAGTCACATCTTTCTGTCTAAAATGGATGAAGATGTCATTAATAGAATGAAGATTGCTAGTGGTTTTGAGTTGGGCAGTTTTCCTTTTAAGTATTTAGGGTTGCCATTGTTTTCTGCTAGTCTTTCTTCTTATGACTTTCATGATCTAGTTGTGAAGATAACTAACAGAATTTCTAGTTGGACTTCCAATATGTTGTCTTTTGCAGGAAGAATCATGTTAATCTAGGCAATCCTTATTAGTATTCATCTTTACTGGAGTTGCCATTTGATCCTTCCTTGCCATGTTGTTAAAAGTATTGGCTATATTCTCAAAAGATTCTTATGGATTGGGAAGGACTTGAGAGCCACTGGGGTTAAAGTAAGGTGAGCTTCTGTGTGTCTTCCTAAGGAGTTTTGTGGTGTTGGTATTCCTAATTTGCTGTTGATTAACAAAGTTTCTATTTTAAAGCACATTTGGCATCTATTTCAGGATAATGGTCAGTCCATATGGTATGATTGGGTGCATGATACCTTGCTTAAAGATAAAAGTTTTTGGGCCATTAAAGCTTCTTCTTTGTGTTTTGGTAATTGGAAAGGTATCCTTAAGTTGAGAGGGCTTGCTAAGAATCTTATGAAGCATCAAGTAGGGGATGGTAAGAGTGTTTCTCTTTGGTATGACTTTTGGATGCCATTTGGTCCTTTGATTGACCAATGTGACCCTTAGCTCATCTCTCATTCTTCCTGGCATGGGAACCTTAGAGTGTGTAGTATTATCAGAAGAAATTGCTGGAGAGTGCCTCTATCTCTTTCTTGTCTTTGTCCTAGTCTTTTGCTTCCTTCCCTTCTTCCCCTTACTGATGGTAATAAGGATAGGGTTGTATGGATTCTCTCACCTAATGGATCCTTCAACTTCAAGATTACTTATTATGCCTTTTCTCCCCCTTCTTTTGTTTCTGCTTTGTACCATTCTATTTGGTTTAATAACCATGTTCCTAGGCATGCCTTTATTTTATGGCTTTCCATTTCAAAGAGACTTAGTACCAAAGATAGGCTTCTTTATCAATGTGGTATGTCCATTGTGTGAAGAAGAAGATGAGAGCCATGAACATCTCTTTTTCAAGTGCAGATATTCTTCTAGGGTTTGGTGTTGGATACAACACAGATGTGGGGTGTATGTGAGTGATTTCTCTTTTTTGCATGTAGTGAATCGGAAGTCTACCATATGGAGTAAAGGGACCAGCTGCATCAATGCTTTTGTGTATAGAATGTGCTTTGTAGCTGTTATTTATTTCCTATGGAGGGAAAGAAACTCTAGGGTTTTATCGGGGAAAAAGTTGGCTTCTTTTTGTTTATGGAGAAGGATTGAAAATTGCATTAGACTTAAGCTTCTAACCTTCAAGTTGAAGGACAACCCAAAGGCTAGATCTGTTGTTGCTGCATGGCATATTCCGGAAGCTGTGTTTAATGGAGATGAGACTAATATAACTGTTGTTGTTGAGGATCTTGTTAACTTGGGGAGAACCCAAAAGCTAGAGTGTGGAGTTTGTTTCTCCTTTTTGTTTCTGTTGGTTTGTTAGTGTTGTTGTGTTTGAGGCTATTGTTTAAGCTTCTTACCTTAGCTTTTTAGCCATTTTCTTTGGTTGCTTGCTGGGGGATTTGTCCTTGGCATTGTATAGCTGTTTGGTTTTTCGTCAATTCAAATTTTATTACCGACAAAAAAACATTAGTGCAAATACGAAGTTCATGGATTCTATATTTATTATTAAATAAAAAAGTTCCAAAAGGCAACTGAAGAGCTTTACAAACATTAATGGTATTTTCTTTAAAAGTTATTCTTTGATTGTTACTTCTTCCAAACCATGAGTAATATCAAAACATCCATGACATTCAATGGTGTAATGTTTACTTAAATAAATTTTATAAAATTAGGATTATGAAATGGGTGAATACCGCAAAACGCCCATATGATTTTATAAATGTGCAGAAAATCTCTTTATTGGTTTTTAAACACCCCTACACTTTGCAAAAAGTGCAAATAGCCCCCTCCAAGCCCTTTTTTGGTGACTGAGAGGGGGGTTTTCTGCACATTTATGAAACCATATGGGTATTTTACGCTAGTCATGTGATTGTATTATGCAAAAAAAGTGAACATAACAGTTTTATAAGGGGTCAAAATGCACATTTTTCAAATAGTAGTAGGGCTTATCTGTACAAAATGAATTAGAGAAGAATTTTTTGCATATTTCTAAAACCATAGAGGTGTTTTGCGCCATTCACCCATTTTGAAATAGACCACTTTACCATTCTTAGCTTTGTTTATTTTATTAAAAATTTGAATATTAAATAATAAAAGGAATAATTATAATTTCATCCCTCTCGATATGCTAAATTACACCTGGACCCCCTCTCCTTTGGATATGTACATTTTCATCCCCTTTAGTTTGTAAGTAATAATACCCTTCTGGCGAATTTTCAGCATCGCCAATGCTTGCGTCAACAGTTTTGTTGGAATAATAATGACTGTTATACCTTATGTCATTTCCAAAGACATTGTTACACATCCAAAAGTACGCATGTATATATAAGTAATTTCATATATCCAGTCATTTGATGTGGACGCTATCAATTTGAAGGGGTAAAATTGTAAATATTCAAAGAAAAAGAGATGCAGGTGTAATTTAACATATCTTAAGAGGTGAAACTATAATTATCTGTTTATATAAAAAAACTTCATAAATTTGAATATATACCTACCAATTTGAACAAAATCTAAAATTACGAAAATGTTGTAGCATCACAATCGATGTATTGCGATTGATGGTTATTTCGCGCGTGCGTCTTTTGGTTTTCTGCACCCTTGGGGGACCGAGAGAGAGAGAGAGAGAAATGGGCGACTAGGGTTTTGGACCAGGGTTTCATAGCTATTTGAACACATTTTCATTGCTCTTCAAGCACAATCACCACTTATGCTGTGAAATCAGTTGATGTTAACAAAAATATTCGGTATTTTCTCTCCCTTCCTTATAATTCTTTATATTTTGATTCCTTAATGTATATATATATATATATGTATAACAAAATTTTAGTGATTAGAATCTAACAAAATTTTGCAAAACAATACAACTAAAAGATTTTGAGGATGAGCACTTGAATTGTCTAACAATCCAATTTGCATTTTTCTTTTTAGCCAAATGTGTACTGCTAACACCTTTTCATTGTTAATAGTTGAGTAAGAAATTATCGATTTGTGCACACTAAAAGTTAAACATTTAGATCTAAATTTGCATAAAATTTAAATTAAAAAGCAAAAAAGTCCCTTCCATGTAATTTGATTGCAATATGCGCCTTGCCTTGGTGATTTTATTTTTTTTTCATTTCTAAGTGAAAGACTATGTTTACAGTTTCCATTTTCATAGTTTGATTCATGAAGTGGCGGACTAGGTTTCGCTTCTCTCCACTTTCATTGTTCTTCACCACATTCGTAGAGATGGAGAAAGAGACGAATCATGACTACTTAATTAATTGATGACAAGAATTATCAAAATTAAACACCTTCTTTCGTAGGTTCTTGAGTCCTGCCTATGACTCTAAAGCTTTTTTTTGGGTATGAATTATAGTTATGTTGTATCCTATTTTCTTTGTCAAATCAATATTCAGTTTATCTAACAAAATGATTTTTACAGATTTATAACTTAAGTGGTATGTATGTATGCCTTTAAGTTTGTATAAAATAATTGTTCCTCATTTTATTTTATTTTAACTTCCGATTATGCAGAATTTATTTTGTGATTTATATTCAGTTATATCATATCTGATTTTATATTTGAAATAAATTTTATGTGATAACAAAATGTGACTTAATCTGAACAGTGCCAACAGAGATTCCCTAATCCAGAATCATTTCCCATGAATTTATGATATTATCTATTGAATTAGTTTTCTAACACTCAAACTTAAAATCCTGGATAGTGGAGGAGATAAGTTGACTGCGCAACTGTAAGTGTTTCTTATTTCTTATCTCTTGTGCATGAATTACAGAACCATGGCTTCAATCTCAAAACGTAAGAAATTGCAACTGATTCTCAACAAGGAAGATAGGATCAGTAGCTTGCCGGACTCGATTCTTGTTCACATTCTCTCTTTCCTGCCCGCAATATATACGGTCGAAACCAGTATACTGTCAACCAGATGGAAGCACCTCTGGGCTTCTGTTCCCAATCTAGATTTCGATTACGACTTGCATCAAGATTTGAAGCGTTTCCGGGCTTCTGTTACCAATCTAGATTTCAATGACGACTTGCATGAAGATCCAAGTGTTTCCGACTTCATGAACATTGTTGATCAAGTACTTTTCAATCATGAATCCACCTGTCTTCAGAAGTTCCGTTTCAATTGTTCATTAGATACCGAGGATTTGCCAAGAATACATCCATGGATATGTTATGCCATCAAATGTGGCATAAAAGAACTTGACATTGCGGTTCACCTAGAGCACCTAGACAAGGACAGTTGCCGTCTTAGCTTCCCTTTAAGCCTCTTCACTTGCCCAACATTGGTAACTTTAAAACTGGGTTCTTACATAAGTTTCAGAGTTCCCAACTTGGTCCATTTTCAAAGTCTCAAGGTCCTTCATCTGTCAATGTGTGCTATGGATGACTTAACACAAAATATTTTCTATAATTGCCCAGTCCTTGAGGACCTGGTCATTGAAGGACTTTTTTCTGGTGATGAAAAGTTCATAATTGATGTCTCTGTGGCGTCCCTGAAGAGTTTCAAGTTTTATATTTGTGAGACTTATAGTGCACCTGGTACAGATATTGGGAACCAGATTGTGCTAAATGCACCAATTCTCGAGTATCTTACTCTCAAAGAGGATCAGTTCCCCAACTATTTGGCAAAGAACCTAACTTCTTTGGTTAAAGCAGATGTTAATGTTGGATATTTCTGTAAGACAGAGTTAACCAAGCAACATGCTCATCGCTTACTTGTGCTCCTCAGAGAAATTCGGAATGTCAAATATCTATTGCTAGGAGATCGTACGACGAGGGTAATCAGGCTTGAACTTATTTATTTTATCGTACTTTTTGTGTAGAATCTCTTATTCTTTTATGTTAGATGGAACTGAATTTTTTTTATTGCGACTTAGTACAATATAACACTTCCATTTGACTGCGATGTTCTTATGCTATTAAGGCCCTCGACTATGCTGAAGATATTAATCTCCCTTTGTTCCCTAATTTGATTCGTCTGACGCTGAGGTTGTGTGTTTGCAATCGCCATGGTTGGAAACATCTGCTGGAATTGCTTAATAGCACGCCTAACATGCGATATCTTCGTTTCGTGAAATCAAAGGTGACTAAAGTTGCAAGGAATAGTTTGAATTATCTCTAGTTTATGATTTACACTTTCTTAACTTTAGTATTTATTTTTGTTGTTATTGTTTTCTCTAGTGCTTTCAAATTACCGAAGATAATGCTTCCAAGGATATCAATTTTGTTGAGCAGAAAGTGGTGCCTCGTTGCCTGTCAATGTGTCTTCAAAAAATTGGAATTATTGGTTTTCGGGGGATGAGTGACGAGCTGAAACTGATAAAGTATCTTTTGAGAAACTCCAAGGTATTGCAGAAGATGGAAATTAATACTTGTAATTTAGAAGTGAAACAAGAGAGAGATTTTCTGGAGAAACTGCTACAATTTCCAAGGGGTTCAATAACCTGTCAAATTATACTCTCCCAAAAGCGTATAAATAATCACTGAGCGTTCAACAAGGTATTTTTCGTATCTAAAGTACTTGAGATGAGGCTGATAGAGTATTTTCTGAGAAATGCCAGAAGATGGTAATTAGTTCTTGTACGGCATAGGAAAAGCAAAAGAAAGAATAGAAAGAATGTTTCCAGAAAGTGAAAAAGTTTCCTAGTGCTTCAAGAAAATGCAAAATTGTACTTTCTTAAGGTGTTTCATGTTGTGGAATCACGTGGACTCGGTAATTTTGTTGCATCTCTGTTCTCTTTGTATTGAAATACTATTAAGTTGTTTTTGCATACAGTTTTTTTTTATCTCAACTGTATTTGATTGCGCAATTGGGGACTTTTTGTCCACTATTTCAAGTAACTGTTTTTACCTCTTATGATGATGACATTGTTGAATTTGAGTTAGCGTTGTGACAAACTTTTTTTTTTTTTTTTTCAATTCACCGTGATGGGTAAGTTTTGGAAGGAATTCGATGGTTTCTGCAAAAAATTTCATAACCATCCTCCAAGTTTCTTTGTGTTTCGGGTCGTATGAAATGTGTTTTTTTCTTCTTCTTAGATTTAGTTACTTCATATTTCTGTGCATGGTGATTCGGTGGGGTTGCAGGTATGGGGTGAATGAGAGAGAGCAAAAGATGGTACAAGGCTAAACTGTTTTTTTGTTGGTGGCATCAGCATTTGCACAAATCTTTAGAAATATTTATTAGTTTGTGTTGTGTGTGTAAATAGTGTGTGCATTATGTGGCTATGTTGAAAGCTATTGTGTTGAGGGAGATGTAGTCATGGAATGGTACTGTCTTGCAGTGGTCAACTTGTAAGTTTGACCATTTCTTGGCTCATTTTAGTGGCTTGTTTGGCATTGCAAAATAAAAAATATTTGTTTGCAATCTTGCAAAAAAAAGAGTGAGAGTTTGTTGATATAGAATAGGAATAATTATGGAATCATTGATTTTGGGAGACTCACTTTCCATTTCTGAAGTGAAATCAACATTTTTTGAAATTATAATTTTTCTAAGGAAGTCTGATGTGGCCACTCCAAACTAGCATTATTCATATTTGTCTTTAAAGAAAAAAAAAACATGAAACTGAAATTAAATTAGTGGAAGGAGTGGTATATGAATTAGGGTAGGGCTAGAGATGTCAATGCAGCAGCTAAAGGATGAGGCGCCCCCTTTTAAAAATCCTTTCCAGGTATGCCTATTTTCACTACTTAAAAAAAGAAAAATAAAAAAATTACAACAAGGTTTAGATAAAAAAAAAAATCCCAGAATTTTTTTTAGTATAATTCTATTTTTTCAGAATCATAAAATTAACATAAAAACATAGGCCAAATAAAATTACAATTGGTAACTTTTTTACAATCTATTGGTTATCAAAGTGGTTTTGAGGTTTTACAAATTTAACCCGAGTAGGATGTTCCAAACTTAGGCGACAGCCCAGTGGGCTCAAGCTCCATTGGCCCAATAAAACTAAACATAAGAAGGAGGAGGCCCAGTTAAACATTCAATAGAATCAATACAATATTGGTATATATTATTATATACACACATACACACACTTCACATACTCTCTCTCTCTCTCACACACACACACTCACACTCCTGCAGTTTCACTCTCTCTCTGACCGTAGAGCTACCAATCTCGGTTTCTCCATCACTGCTCTGGTAATACCTCTCACATTTTATATGAGGATTTTAATTGCAATTACTTCATTTTAGGTTCAATTTTATTTACAGTATGTTTAGGGTTTCAATAAATCTTTAGGAAGAGGATCAAATGCATCACCCATAGACACACATACATACACACACACACACATATACACACATCCCCTTTTGTATACCAGTCTTGCATTCAAGAACCCTGGTTGATCACATCCTTCACTGCAGGTAACTCTTCTAAAACTTACTTGTTGAATGTTTCATTGATTCAAATGTTATTTTATTCTATATCATAATTATTATTTGAAGAAAATTAATTGCTGATTTAAGATGAAAAGTTGCTGCCTCAAGAAGAGGAATAGTTTGAAGCAGAAAGTTGAGAAGATATCACTAATTTACAACTCTCGGTAGAAATTATTCTGTAAACTATTTGCAGTTTATTCAAAGTAAACACATGCTGTCTAAAGAAGATGACGGTCAACCATCCAAAATAGCATACATTAACCCTTTGCCTTCTTTAAGCTGTATATATACATATACATATATATATTTTTGCTTCACTAGTACTCACTATCTTAATTCTTTTGGTGCTTATAAAGAACACCCACTCATTTTTGTTAGAGACTCGATCTTTCACTTCGAAAATTTGAGGAGATACATTGACTACAAGATTGGTGATTCTCACTGCATATACTTTATATTGTGTTTGGAATCAGTGCCTTGGATCTGGGATCAGAGGAAATTTTATTTAAAATGATAACTGAATATTTTCCACTCCCATATCCAAGCCACCGATTGGGTGCTCTTATCATAGCTTAATTTGAAATAAATTTTGTTTGATAATAAAATGTGACTTTATCTGAACTGTGCTAACAAAAAGAAATTCTCTAAGCAAGAATAGTTTCCCATGAATTTATGATATTCTCTATCAAATCACTTTTCTGACGCAAAAAACTTCAAATCCTGGATAGTTGAGGAGATACATTGACTGCACAACAATAAGTGCTTCTCATTTGTTATCACTTTTGAATATATTACAGAACCATGACATCAATCTCAAAACGTAAGGGATCTTCAAAGAAAGTGAAATTAATTCTCAACAAGGAAGATTGGATCAGTAGCTTGCCAGACTCGATGCTTGTTCACATTCTCTCTTTCTTGCCGACAATATATACAGTCAGAACCAGTATACTGTCATCCAGATGGAAGCACCTCTGGGCTTCTGTTCCCAATTTAGATTTTGACGGCTACTTGCATGAAGGTTCGAGTGTTTCCGACTTTATGAACATTGTTGATCAAGTACTTTTCAATCATGAATCCTCCTGTCTTCAGAAGTTCCGTTTCAGATGTTCGTTAGATACTGAGCATTTGTCAAGAATACATCCATGGATATGTTTCGCCATAAAATGTGGCATAAAAGAACTTTGACATTGACATTCAAGTAGACTCACTAGAGGACTATGATGACAAGGAGGGAAGACGTCTTAGTTTCCCTTTAAGCCTCTTCTCTTGCCCAACATTGGTTGGTAGCTTTAAAACTGGGTACTACAATAAGTTTCAGAGTTCCTAACTTGGTCCATTCTAAAAGTCTCAAGGTCCTTCATGTGTCCATGTATTTCTTGGGCGACGTAGCACAAAATCTTTTTTGTAATTGCCCAGTCCTTGAGGACCTGAGCATTGAAGGATATGTTCCAGCTGATGAAAAGTTCATAATTGATGTCTCTGTGGCGTCCCTGAAGAGTTTTAAGTTTAATGTTTTGGAAGAGACTTATGGTGCAGATACTGGGAACCAGCTTGTGCTCAATGCACCAATTCTCGAGTATCTTACTCTCAATGATGATCAGTTGCCCAACTATTTGGCAAAAAACCTGACTTCTTTGGTTAAAGCTGATGTTAATGTCGGATTTTTCTGTATGGCAGAGTTAAGCAAGCAACATGCTCATGGCTTACTTGTGCTTCTCAGAGAAATTCAAAATGTCAAATATCTATCGCTAGGACAGAATACAATGGGGGTAATCAAGCTTGAACTTATTTATTTTATCATACTTTTAGTGTAGAATCTCTTATTCTGTTATATTAGATGAAACTGTATTTTTTTATTGCAAAGAAAACAGAATTAGTGTATATTTAACACTTCCATTTGACTACGATGTTCTTATGCTATTAAGGTCCTCGACTATGCTGAAGATTTTAATCTCCCTTTGTTCCCTAATTTGACTCGTCTGGAGCTGCATGGTCTTGATTGCTATGGCTGGAAACGTATGCTGTACTTGCTTGGTGTCATGCCTGGTTTGATGAAATTGAAGGTGACTAAAGTTGCGAGGAATAGTTTGATTATCTTTAGTTACTTATCAACATATATAAACTTCAGTAATTTTTTTCCCCGGTTATCTTTTTCCTCTGTAGTGCTGTCAAAATCATGAAAGTGATGCTTCTAAGGATATCAATTTTGTTGAGCAAGAAGTGGTGCCTTGTTGCCTGTCAACGCATCTTAAAGAAATTGAAATTCTTGGTTTTCGGGGTCTGAGTGATGAGCTAAAGCTTATAGAGTATCTTTTGAGAAGCTCCAAAGTGTTGCAGAAGATGGAAATTAGTACTTTTGGTTTAAGAGGGAAACTAGAGAAAGATTTTCTGGAGAAACTGCTACTATTTCCACGGGGCTCAACAACCTGTCAACTTTTAATCTCCAAAAAGAGAGAAGAGTCCCCATGAGCATTCCACAAGGTATTTTTCGTTTCTAAAGTTGTAGTCTTGGGGTCTTTATCATTTCCTCTCTCTGCTTCTTCCTAGTCAGGTTAGGGTTTTTGTCACTCCATTTTCTGCTTTTGCTTTATTCCATTTGGTTTTGTTAAAAGTCTTATTTTGTGAAATTTTGCTCGTGGTTTGTGGATTTGCATTCATATGTAGTGACTGGGATTTTTCGGGAACTTTTCTTCTTCTACAAAATGCAAAGTCGAAACTATAGATTCTGTATGTGCAATTTTGTCTACTCTATTGAAATGCTAGGGGACTATCCTGGGTACATGTATTTGATTGTATAAACAATGGGTGGAATTAATTGTTTGTAAATAAGGGTTGTGGAGTGAGTTGTAGACGCGTGTAGGTACGTGATCGAACGAGAACTCCCTCGTGAGAAGAGCCTAATTATCTCTTATTTTGATTAAGAAATCCCTTAAAGTTCTACATTTTTATTTATTCACATAATTTTCAGGTGGGTGAGTGATTATATAAGTGTATTTTCAGCTTTAGTTGTACACCTTTTTAAAAAAACATTGTTTGATGCATCTTCAAGGAATTGATATTAAAGGATTTCAGCGGCCAAGTGAGGAGCTGAAGCTGATAGAGTATGTTTTGAGAAATCGCAGAGGACTGCATCAGATGGAAATTCAAACTTCTAATTCAGAAGAAGAGCAACAAAGATATTGTCTCGAGGATCTGCTAATGTTTTTTGTTAACTAACGTTGTCATGGAACCAAGTGGGCTCTTATCTTTTGTTGTATCTGTTTAATCTCTGTACCGAAAGAAAATGTAATCGTTTCTGTTAATATTATTTCTGATGATATATTAGTTATAGTTGCAGAAACCTTTCTCTAACCCTTTTACATGGAAAGAACTCCACAGAACTGTAAAGCGGATATGTCAATCCGTCACCGGGGAGTTTTATAGACCCCATTGTTTGTTTCAACTTATGAAATTAGGTTTGGTGATCGGAATATATGTTGATTCCAGTGATGTAAATGTATTTTGAAAATCCCAGAGGAGATTCAAAAGCAGACATTATTTACACAATTTGGGCGCAGGTCAGAATGGTAGCATGGAAGTCTTTGCAAGGAATTAAAAATTATAAGGGAGGTAAGTGTCATTTCTCAAATAACGGGGAAGTATGTGTACTTTAGGCAAATCTCATGGATGTCCATGTATTTTAACCTTTTCCTATAGCATAGCACGTTCTTTGATTCTTGTTTATTGTTGTTTTTCTATATTCTTTTTCACCGATATAATTTTCTCCGAAGTGCGTCTTAGAATGACTGCATCAGTTCAACAATTCTCTTCATAATTTCAACAATATTGATATGTTCTTTTGGTGAATATGATATAATTTTAGTATTTTACTTAGATGAGTCTATTAATGAATTTAATGAGCCGAACTCTGCAATCTTCAAACTCGACTCATTTATCAAACGATGCTATATAACGGGTTCGGGATCGACTTATTTGCTAAACGAATGAGACCTAATTCATAGCATTGTGGTTTTAAATGTTATGAGGACAGTTTTATTTTTAAAAAAATTATTATTGCACATAAATGCTAACTCAATTTGCTAAAGCTTAATAGATGATCTTTATTAATAGATGAGACTCAGATTTCTCTACTAATCAAGTCCATAAGGCCTCCATTTTTTTTTATAATAATTTTGGTCTCCGAACCAGCTTGAACCGAAGACCTCATGTTTCTTGAGACACCAAATTTCAAGTCTTTTCTAATTAGGTCAATTCGTTCGAATTTTAAAGCCTCCATTTTAGGTGCAACTAAGTTGCCATTTTTTAAAACAATTTGCAAATATTCAAACATTTGTTCCTGCATTCATACATGTAACATGCATGAAATAGTGGTATTTCAAGTTCAAATAATCTAAGGTTAGGCTTAATGTTAGGAAAGTGTCTCAAATTCTATTGTAATTAGGTTTTTTATTTAGAGTTGTATTATAAAAGGAATTTCTTCTCCAAAGAGTTGTAATTCTTGTCCAACAAGAAATTGAGTTTTTCTTATTCAACAAGGAAGGGGGTTTAACTCTATAAATAGGGACCTAGGGTTTGTGTTGAGACTTAGAGAATAGATGTGAGGAAAAGAGAAGAGGAAGAGGGTGTGAGGGTGATGTGTGCACTGGGTGAGGGTGCTATGTTGGTTACCTATGTAATATTTTCCTAATAAATATTCCTTCTTTCCATGGACATAGGCCAAAATTGGGGTTGAACCACGTCAAGGAATTAAAGTTCTAGGTTGAAGCAAAAAAGAAGCTCGTACGTTCTGATCTAAATTCGAAAATCAGAGTTGTTCTAAATCAGAAACCAATTATACCAGGAGCTTCGTCTTGACTAGACGAAGTCGGGACAATTAAGCCTCCATCGACGCACCCCTACGCGCCGCCTGAAGTTCCGGCCATATTTTTTGCTTCACGTGCAACAGTTTTGTTTCGGGCCTATTTTGCGGAGCATAATTGATCTAGACAAGGTGTATAATATATCAACGGAAAGATCTTTCGAATATGAACGTTTCAGCGCAAAAATCATTCCCATCTGATAAGGAACGCCCCGCACGCGCCCCAAGAAGTTTCTGACGTCGTCAGTAATTTTTTGTCTTTTGTGCTGATTTGTTTTTTGGCCCGTTTGGAGTCATTTTTTACCCGGTTTTTACACGGTCAAAGACGTTCTTAAGGTTTTGGACCGCTTTGGACGTAAACGTAAGATCAATTTTGCATTATTCGACTCCGAACACCTCGAATAGGCTTAATGGTAGCTATGGGAGAAGAAAAAGCAAAAAGGTCAGATGCAACAGAGCTTGGTTGTGGCTGTATTTTATGTCGATGAGGTGGAAGTTGTGTTCCGATTGACGCATAGAGGCATGGCGCACAGCGGCATGGTGGAGAGCGCGAAGCAGTGGTGGCTCACATGTGCTAACGAAATTGTTGTATTTCAAGTTGATGATGATGTCGAGTCTTTGAGTAATTTAAGCGAGACGACAAAGAGGCAGGCGGTTGAGGCGAGGTTGAAGGAGCTGGTGGGATGATATGTGAGGAAAGAATTTGAGGGTAGTGACGTTTTTCTTGGAAAGATTGTATCATGTGATAGTGATCGGATAATATAAAAAAAAAAAAAAATTGAGATGATGAAGATTTGATAAATGTGGAGATTGCAGCTTGGTATAGAGATGACTGAGTTTGAAGAAGATAAAGATGATGATGTAGATGAAGAAGATGAAGTGATCGCAGAGAAAGCGTGGTCATGAAGATAGTATTGAAGATGATGTTGATGTTGAAGAATGTTGAAGAAACGCACATAATCACAATGGAGGTGTAGCATGATGCGTGTAGATGAAAAAGAATAAAATAATGAGTAGAAGAGTGTTGAAGTTTGAAGCAATGTGGAGCTTTGAGAAGATGATATAATTTGAGTCAAGGTGGAGATTGTTAGGAAAGTGTCTCAAATTCTATTGCAATTAGGTTTTCTATTTAGAGTTGTATTGTAAAAAGAATTTCTTCTCCAATGAGTTGTAATCCTTGTCCAACAAGAAATTGAGTTTTTATTGTTCAACAAGGAAAGGGGTTTAATTCTATAAATAAGAACCTAGTGTTTGTGTTGAGACTTAGAGAAGAGATGTGAAGAAAATAGGAGAGGAAGAGGGTGTGAGGGTGATGTGTGCACCGGGTGAGAGTGTTATGTTGTTCACGTATGTAATATTTTCCTAATAAATTTTCCTTCTTTCCGTGGACGTAGGCCAAAATTGGGTCTGAACCACGTTAAATATTGTGTGTTATCTATGTGATTTGTGTGTGTGAGTAAAATCAGATATAGATGATCTTGGGCAGGATTAATTCCTAAATGTGAGATGAAAATTATTGCATACCTGTTAGGTTGACCGTTGCTCCCTTTTATAGGGCTTTGGGTCGTGGTGGTCAGGAATTACTTCCCGTGACTTCTCCATTACGTCACAGATAAAGATAACTTCGTGTCTATCCTTATCTTGGGTCAACACATCTTTATCTCTGATTCGGGTTTATCTTTATCAGTTGAGATATTATCCCTATCAGTTGCCCCCTATTCCCATGCAAGCTCGCATTAGGTTGGGAACACTATTGTAGAATTTTTGTCTCAATTTTTTTTTTTTTAACATGGGATCCACCATATTTAAATAAAAGGGAAAAAAAGGACGAAACACGGTACCTGGCCGGCAATATACCATGGCAGGAGAAGAAACATAACGTTTTACAAATTATAAATGATGATGCAAGAATTTATCCCGACCCGGAACGATGTCGCAACCACCTGGAAGTAAACTTGTAAGGCATCGGTGTGGTACCGGCCTAAGAGGCTTCGACAATCAAGTTAATATATTGATCGGGGAAGGAATCAAGAGAGAGAGTTTAATGGTTTGCAATTATTGCGTACCTGTTAGGTTAAACATGGCTCCCTTTTATAAGGCTTTGGGTCGTGGTGTCCAAGTCGGGAATTACTTCCCGTGACTTCTCCATTACGTCCCAGATAAAGATAACTTCCATATTTATCCTTATCTTGGGTCAACACATCTTTATCTCTGATTCGGGTTTATCTTTATCAGTTGAGATATGATCCCTATCAATAAATATGATTGTTCAGTAGTATATTTAATATAAAATTATTAAAGATATGGATTTATATTTAGAAGAAGATGATAGAGATAATAACATAAGTAAGTTGAAAAAAATTAGAACTCTACTTATATATAAAAAAAATTCATAGGAGATGTTAACAACTGAATTATTCTTTAATTGGTCAAAATAGAATCCTAATTACTGAATTATTCTAAATTTTGGAGTCACTTTAATCAAACAAATTATTCTTTAATTGGTCCAAATAGAATCCTAGTTACTGAATTATTCTAAATTTTGGAATCACTTTAGTCAAATAAAATTATACTTTAATTAAAATTTTAAATATAAATATCTTGAAATATTAAAATACATTTTGGAGTCACTTTAGTTAAATAAAATTTTAAATATAAATATCTTGAAATACTAAAATAATGAAACACTTCACACTTTTAATAATAGTATATAGATAGATAGATATAGATTTTGTGATAATGGGCTCACTTCACTAGCTAAATGGATTGCCAAATATAGCCCGCTTTCTTGTAGGCCCCACCTTTAGTCAGCCTTGTACCAAACACTCTCACTGGCTAGAGGACCATTAAGCTAGCCAAATTGTAAGACTCACTTTCCATTTCTGAAGTTGAATCAACATTTTTTAAAATTATATTTCTTTTTAGAGAATTTGATGCGGGCATGAAAAAGACAATGTGAATCACTACAAACTAGCGTTATTCATTTAGGGTATCACATAATAATTAAATGAGATCATCTTTCTCTTTAAAGAGAAAAAAAAAACTAATATGAAAGTGAGATTAAATTAGATGCAGGATATATATATGAATTTGGGGCGTCAAGAAGATGTCTTGAACCTGATTCGAGGTGTTAGATAAACGTATTTTTTCATACAAAAGTGAAAAAAAAATGTCTCGAACTTGATTCAATTTGTCAAATAAATGTATTTTTCAATAAGAAAGTAAAAATAATGATCGAGACGTGTTCGTTGACAAAATTGCGGTAATATAATTCTATTTTTCAAAATCATAAAATCTAATTTATCATAAAACCATAGATCAAATAAAGTTACACTTAGTAAAATAATTTTTTTTATATTAATTGGTGATCAAAGTGGTTTTTGACTCTTTTGAGCTTTTTACGAATTTAACCCGATTAGGATGATTCCAGACTTAGGTCTTGTTTGGATTGATTTTTCAAATGTTGCTTTTGGCTTCCTGAAGGGAATAACTATTTTGAACAGTGTTTGACAAAAAATTTAAAAGAACTTCTGGGAGCGTTTAGAAGAAGTTAGGAGATACTAGTTTCTCAAAACGATTTTTACTTTTTTTTTTCTTTTAAAAAAATTATAAACAAAAATTATGTCAAACGGAACCTTAGGGTATTGACATCCCCTAGGTAGAGCCCAAGACCTACACAGAGATGCCAACCCAGCCCAGTGATCTCAAATTCCAAGCCTAACAAAACTAAACGCCCAGTTAAACATTAATGCAAGGCCAATAAGGCTAACTAATAACTATACATATATACACACACTCTTCACACACTCCTGTACACACACACAACTATATACTAAACACACACACACTCATACGCTCTTCACACATACCTGTACACACACACAATCCGTTGATAAAATTCGTCGGTAACCCGATCCGGTTCGACCCGTTTATGATTAATTTTTAAAAAAAAAACATGTACAATTTTGTAAGCCTCAAAATATATAATCATCCCATTTTATAAAAAAATCAAAGTGTGAAATACGATAAAATATATTGATAAATTTATATAAATTTTAATATAATTATTCTAGAAACATCTTATAAGAATAAATGTCCATAGTCCATAGTCCATTGAACAATATTATAATAAAATATTTCATTAATAATCAAAATAAGTAACAATATAATGTAACTATTGGATTTCAATTAGTTAGAAATATTCAATTAGTTAATTCAATCAGTTAACTATGTTAATTGAATAATTATTTAATTATATTATACAATACAAATATAAAAGAGTCAATTTGACTCAATTGAATTAGGAATTTACTATAAAAGGATAATTATCACATTATACTATTATAAATAATGGAATTGAACTTTTATATTTTATTATAAAAGGATAATTATCACATTATACTATTATAAATAATGAAATATAACAATCTTTAGATATAGTGAAATTAAATTCGACTTAATTGAATTGGTATTTTAGTTATTTGAACTCAATTTGAATCAACTGAATTATGAATTTACTTAATTTCACTAATTGAACTCAAATTGACTTGACTAAATTGAGATTTTTCTAAATTGAACTCAATTGAATTGGTATTTTACTTATTTGAACTCAATTTGACTCGGTTGAATTAGGAATTTACTTAATTTTATTAAATTGCACTCAATTTGATTCAACTAAATTGGGATTTTTCTAAATTGAACTTAATTCGACTCAATTGAATTGTTATTTTAGTTATTTGTACTCAATTTGACTCAGTTGAATTAGGAATTTACTTAATTTCATTAATTAAATTGAAATTGACTCAACTAAATTAAGATTTTTCTAAATTGAACTCAATTGAATTAGTATTTTATTTATTTGAACTCAATTTGACTCATTTGAATTAAGAATTTACTTAATTTTTAATTTGACTCGACTAAATTGAGATTTTTCTAAATTGACCTCAATTGAATTGGTATTTTACTTATTTAAACTCAATTTGACTCGGTTGAATTAGGAATTTACTTAATTTTATTAAATTGAACTCAATTTGATTCAACTAAATTGAGATTTTTCTAAATTGAACTTAATTCGGCTCAATTGAATTGTTATTTTAGTTATTTGAACTCAATTTGACTCAGTTGAATTAGGAATTTACTTAATTTCACTAATTAAATTGAAATTGACTCAACTAAATTAAGATTTTTCTAAATTGAACTTAATTGAATTAGTATTTTATTTATTTGAACTCAATTTAACTCATTTGAATTAAGAATTTACTTAATTTTTAATTTGACTCGACTAAATTGAGATTTTTCTAAATTGAACTCAATTGAATTTGTATTTTACTTATTTGAACTCAATTTGACTCGGTTGAATTAGAAATTTACTTAATTTTCAATTTAACTCAACTAAATTGGGATTTTTCTAAATTGAATTTAATTCGACTCAATTGAATTGGTATTTTAGTTATTTGAACTCAAATTGACTCGACTAAATTAAGATTTTTTTAAATTGAACTCAATTGAATTAGCATTTTATTTATTTGAACTCAATTTGACTCATTTGAATTAGGAATTTACTTAATTTTCAATTTAACTCAACTAAATTGAGATTTTTCTAAATTGAACTTAATACCCATACTATTTATATATATTTTCCTTGTATCCATTTATCATATAAATGATTTTTTCAATATTAAATATTAAATATTATTATATTAAATTATAATAAAAGATTAATAAGAAAACCTAAAGAGTCTTGTTTGGTAGACGATGTGGTGTTGGTTTTTGGTTTTAGTTTGGTTGGAGTTGGGTTGGTTGGAGTTGGTGTGGTTTTATTTTGGTTCCAAACCATGTTTGGTGCAGATGGTTTTGGTGTGAGAAAAAGTGATGCTGAAAAACCAAATCATGCTTGGTAGAGTTGGTATGGGTTGAAATTCTGAATATTAATATATTAATAAATATTAATATATATTAATATTAATATTTTAAAATATATTAATATATGGGTTTCACATTTTATTTATTAATAAATATTAATATTATAATATTAAAATATATTAATATTAATATATTAATATTATAATATATTAATATATTGATATTATAATATTATAATATATTGATATTATAATATTAATATATTTTAATATTATAATATATTAATATATTGATATTATAATATTAAAATATATTAATATTAATATATTAAAATATATTAATATTAAAAATGATATATATATATATATAATATATATTTCGGATTGCTACAGTAGCCGCACCAAACCAAAACCATAAAAAATGATGGTTCCAAATTCCTTCACAAAGTTGGCACCATGGAGTTGTTACAGTGTTGGTACTAAATTTTCACATCATTTACCAAACATGGTTTGGTGCCATTTTTTCAAACCAAACCCAAAGGGTGCGTTTGGAAACTAGTGTTTTTGTTTTCGTTTTTTATCTCTTGAGAACAAAAAAATTTCTTGTTCTTGTCCTAAGGGTAATCCGGAAACAAAAATATGTTTGGTTGGAAATTTTGTCTAAAACATTTTCGGGAACAAAAAAAAAAAAATTTTTTTGGAGGTTGAAGATGGATGTTAGGACTTGGAGGTTGAAGTTGGAGGTTAGGAAATTTGCAACAATTAATTTTTTGTTTTGGTTGAGAACAAACAATGCCGAAAACAAAAAAATACCATTTTGGTGTTCTCAAATTTTGAACTAAGGGTGAGAAAATATTTTTTTATTGTTCACAAAAATAAAAACCATCAAAGGCTCCTAAACGCGTTTTTGTTCCCATGAACCCAAAAATTTTGGCTAAATTCCCTCAGCCAAACATGCACTAAGACCATCATAATAATCATATATAAGCAGCCCCATTTCTCTGATTCTCTCAGCGCCGTCTATGAACCCTCTCAGATTTTTTGCAAGCTTCATCATCTTCTATACTACTTCGTTCTCGCGTCAAAACTTGCTCGAAATTTTGTGAAGGTAAGAATCGTAAGATACCAGTTCTTCTTTCTTAATTTGTTAATTTCGCGTTTTAGGGTTTTTTTTTTAAAAATTTGATTTTGATTTTAGGTTTTGAAACTGAAGGCGCAGGTCCTAGACTCCTAACCTCAACCTCTCTATGCGCTTTCTCGTGTTATTATTTGCCTTTTTCTCTGATTAATAGCACGTTTCAAATAACAAGCAAGACTTTTTCTTTCTAAACTTTCATTGATGTTTCGAATTGGCTTTTCTTGTGTTATGTCTTGCTCACTCCAATTATTTTCTATTGGGGGCTTGAGTACACCTTTTGTGACCTTAGCATTCATTTTCAGCATCATAGACTATTTTTATGCAGACTGAAATATATAGATGTGTTTTGAAGTTTTGAACTGTGTTTGGTGTTTTGATTTGTGTTTTGAAGTTTTGTCCTGTGTTTTCTTACCAGCACTTATCGGCAAGTCATTGTGAAAGTTGATTTTTATGATGTGCTTTAAAAATAAGATGTTATGCATTATGATCGGTTAATAATTCGATGTTTACTTGGTTCCTATCTGTAAAATCTATATATACTGATTAATTGCTGCAATAGTTCAAGTACTGAAGGATTTCTTAGGCAGAGCCCCTATAATATGATCTTTATAAATGTATTAACGATTGACTTCATTTTTGTGGATCACCGATTTGATTTCTTTCTCTCTTTTTTTAGGTGTGTTAAAGCATTTAATTTTGTCATTATTTACACTTGCCCTGAAATGTATCTGTACCAATAATCTGTCAATATGTTCCCTTGTCAATGACTCCTGTGTGAGACACAGACATTAGTCCAGGAGTCATGCAAATGATAAGAACATGTTTTAATTATACTTTGATATTTATTGAAACCAAAATTCATTACACAACAAAAATGGTAGACACGAATAGATGTTATGAACATAGCTTAATCAGACACATGTTTTTGAAATCCATTCCTATTATATATATTTTAAAACCATTTTTGGGGACCTTGTTATAATGGGTAATGGCCAGTATAGGCCAGTCTATGAACCCAGTAAATCTGAGATAGAAAACTGGGTTTGACATGATCTACTTTTGTAGAAAACTGTAAACTTGAATTTAGTAATAGGTAGCTATGCCATTGAAGTAAAGAAAGGGCAAAAAAATTGAACCAGATAGGTACATTTTTTATTTATGAATAGGACAAATATTTACATTTACAGTTTGTTGTGTTATTCACGGTCTCAAAGCCCTCACTAATTTAAGTCCCAGAGGGAACTAGAACACTCCCATACACTAGCATTGCTATCTTCAGAGGTCCATGTCGGATACGAATTGAAACTGCAATAGTCCTCTTGATGTGTCATCTGATCACTTTATTAACTTGCTCTGCCTGAGGGCTGAAAGGATTTTGTGGAATCAAGCTGAAGTCTGACAGAGCAAGTTAATATCAGAGACATGGAATGAAGTATTGAATGACATTTTCTTACCGATGGTAACCCGATGGAACCCGTTTATACCGATGGGGTGGTAATGGTATTACCGATTACAACCCGTTGCGGGTTTGGGATGTGTTTGGTATTAGTAATTTTTAAATGGGGTGATAATGGTATTAGCCAAACCCGTCCCAAACCCGACCTGTTGCCATCCCTACTCACACTCCACTCTCTTTCTTTGAAACCGTGAAGCCACCATATCTGTCTCTCCATCACAGCTCTGGTAATAACTCTCACATACTATATGACGATTTTATTTGCAACTACTGCATTTAGGGTTTAGTATAATTTATAGCATGTGTTGGGTCTATTTAGAGTTCTTTATATATAATCGATTTTGATACGTTTAGGGTTTCAATAAATCTTTAGGAAGAGGATCAAATGCATATCACACACACACACACACATATATATATATACACACATCCCCTTTTGTATACCAGTCTTACATTCAAGAACTCTGGTTGCTCGTTTCTGTCTGTTCTTAAAAATTAAAAACCCTAATTTTAAAAAATTGGTTTTTGTATACCTAGTTTTGTCATTAGGGGACTATACTTTTGAATGTTTTATTGATTCAAATGTTATTTTAGTCTATATCATAGTTATTATTGAAGAGGACTAATTACTGATTTAAGATGAAAAGTTGCTATGGCAAGAAGAGGAATACTTTGAAGCAGAAAACCCAACCTCCAGAAAAAAATTCCAAAAATTAACTTTACGTGTATGGTATTTTAGTGACATTTTAAACAGAAGTAATATGTTTTATAATGTATTACTTATCTATTATATTGCTGTAATTTGCACTCATTTTTAAAGTAGTCCATTGTCTTTCCGAGTCTCGGTGCATTGGTGATCCGACATCAATAGGAGAAAGAAAGGGGATTACAACTCTTGGTAGTAATTATTCTGTAAATTAAATGCTGTTTATTCAAAGAAAACAGTTGCTATCTATAGAAGACGAGGATCAACCATCCAAAAGGACATACATGACCCATTTGCCTTCTTGAAGCTGTATATTATTTTTTTGCTTCACTAGTACTCACTATCTTAATTCTTTTGGTGCTTATAAATAATGCTGACTCATTTTTGTTAGAGACTCGATCTTTCACTTTGAAAATTTGAGGAGATTCATTGACTACAAGATTGGTGCTTATGTTGTGTTTGGGAGCACGAATCAGCGGCTTGGATTTGGGATCAAAGGAAATTTAATTCAAAGTGACAACTGAATATCTTCCAATCCCATATCCAAGCCACCGATTCAGTGCTCTTAACATAGCATAATTTGAAATAAATTTTATTTGATAATAAAATATGACTTAATCTGAACCGCGCCAACAAAAAGAAATTCTCGAAGCAAGAATCATTTCCCATGAATTTATGATATTATCTATTACATCAGTTTTCTGACACGAAAAACTTACAATCCTGGCTAGTTGAGGAGATACATTGACTGCACAACAGTAAGTGTTTCTCATTTCTTATCACTTTTGAATATATTACAGAACCATGGCATCAATCTCAAAACGTAAGGGATCTTCAAAGAAAGTGAAACTAATTCTCAACAAGGAAGATAGGATCAGTAGCTTGCCAGACTCGGTGCTTGTTCACGTTCTCTCTTTCCTGCCGACAATATATACAGTCAGAACCAGTATACTGTCATCCCGATGGAAGCACCTCTGGGCTTCTGTTCCCAATTTAGATTTCGTTGGCTGCTTGCATGAAGGTCCGAGTGTTTCCGACTTCATGAACATTGTTGATCAAGTACTTTTCAATCATGAATCGTCCTGTCTTCAGAAGTTCCGTTTCAGATGTATGATAGATACTGAGCATTTGCCAAGAATACATCCATGGATATGTTTTGCCATAAAATGTGGCATAAAAGAACTTGACATTGAGGTTGAGCTAGAGGACGCTGATGACAATGAGGAAAGACGTCTTAGCATCCCTTTAAGCCTCTTCACTTGCCCAACATTGGTAGCTTTAAAATTGGGTAATTCAATAAGTTTCAGAGTTCCTAACTTGGTCCATTTCAAAAGTCTCAAAGTCCTTCATGTGTCCATGTGTGCCTTGGGTGACGTAGCACAAAATCTTATACGTAATTGCCCAGTCCTTGAGGACCTGACCATTGAAGGATATGTTCCAGTTGATGAAAAGTTCATAATTGATGTCTCCGTGGCGTCCCTGAAGAGTTTTAAGTTTAATGTTTTGGAAGCGACTTTTGGTGCAGATACTGGGAACCAGATTGTGCTCAATGCACCAATTCTCGAGTATCTTACTCTCGAAGATGATCAGTTGCCCAACTATTTGGCTAAAAACCTAGCTTCTTTGGTTAAAGCAGATGTTAATGTTGGATATTTCTATGAGACAGAGTCAACCAAGCAACATGCTCATCGCCTACTTGTGCTTCTCAGAGAAATTCGGAATGTCAAATATCTCTCGCTAGGACATTATACGATGGGGGTAATCAAGCTTGAACTTATTTATTTTATCATACTAAAATGTAGAATCTCTTATTCTGTTATATTAGATGGAACTGTATATTTTTTATTCCAAAGAAAACATAATTAGTGTATATGTAACACTTCCATTTGACTACGATGTTCTTATGCTATTAAGGTCCTCGACTATGCTGAAAATTTTAATCTCCCTTTGTTCCCTAATTTGACTCGTCTGGAGCTGCATGGTATCGATTGCTATGGCTGGAAACGTCTGCTGGACTTGCTTGGTATCATGCCTAGTTTGATGAAATTGAAGGTTACTAAAGTTGTGAGGAATAGTTTGAATTATCTCTAGTTACTTATCAACATCTATGAACTTCACTAATTTTTTTTTCCCCGGTTATCTTTCCCTCTATAGTGCTGTCAAAATCATGAAGATGATGCTTCTGAGGATATTAATTTTGTTGAGCAAGAATTGGTACCTTGTTGCCTGTCAATGCATCTTAAAGAAATTGAAATTATTGGTTTTCGGGGTCTGAGTGATGAGCTAAAGCTTATAGAGTATCTTTTGAGAAGCTCCAAAGTATTGCAGAAGATGGAAATTAGTACTTTTGGTTTAAGAGGGAAACTAGAGAAAGATTTTCTGGAGAA
Source organism: Cornus suecica (assembly GCA_963922005.1). Taxonomy (NCBI): domain Eukaryota; kingdom Viridiplantae; phylum Streptophyta; class Magnoliopsida; order Cornales; family Cornaceae; genus Cornus; species Cornus suecica. The sequence continues at coordinate 36,503,522 of OY998248.1, forward strand.
ACTGCTACTATTTCCACGGGGCTCAACAACCTGTCAACTTTTAATCTCCAAAAAAAGAGAAGAGTCCCCATGAGCATTCCACAAGGTATTTTTCGGTTGTATCTAAAGTTGCAGTCTTGGGGTCTTTATCATTCCCTCTCTCTGCTTCTTCCTAGTGAGGTTAGGGTTTTTATCACTCCATTGTCTGTTTTTGCTTTATTCCGTTTGGTTTTGTTAAAAAATTTATTTGTGAAATTTTGCTCGTGGTTTGTGGATTTGCATACATATGTAGTGACTGGGATTTTTCCGGAAACTTTTCTTCTTCTACAAAATGCGAAGTCTAAACTATAGATTGTTTATGTGCAATTTTGTCTAATCTATTGAAATGTTAGGGGACTATGCTGGGTACATGTATTAACAATGTGTGGAATTAATTGTTTCTTAATATTTTGATTAAGAAGTCTCTTATATTCTACCTTTTTATTTATTTAGATAATTTTCAGGTGGGTGAGTGATTATATAAGTATATTTTCAGCTTTAATTGTGTACCTTTTTATAAATACATTGTCTGATGCATCTTCGTGTAATTGAAATTAAAGGATTTCAGGGGCTGAGGGATGAGCTAAAGCTGAACTTGTAATTCAGAAGAAGAGCAAGAAATATATTTTCTCGAGAAACTGCTAATGTTTTCAAGGGGCTCAACAACCTGTAAAATTTTACACTATGGGAAGAATTTTTTTGTCAATCCAAGATTTTGTTCACAGACAATTGAGAGATCCACTGCCCACTTGGCCTGTATAGAATTGTCTTTTGTTAACCAACATTGTCATGAAACCAAGTGGGCTCTTATCTTTTGTTGTATCTGTTTACTCTCTGTATTGGAAGAAAATGTACTTGTTTTTTTCTGTTAATATTACATCTGATGATATATTATTTTACATATAGTCTGGTTTGTCGTGCGGGTTATGACCATAGTTCGATGTATCGTTTGATATGCTATCGTGGGTTGTCACAAGGGTTCGCGGTATCATCAGATATGTTATATATTATTTGGTTTGTGGTATTGTTTGATACATTACATATACTATAATCCATAGTTTGATACATTACATATAGTATGACCTATGTATGACTATATATGATTCGTAATATTTCTCAGAGGTTATATATTGATTGGTTTGTCGTGTTGTTTGATTACATTACGTATAGTATGACTGATGGATGACTATATATGATTTGTAATTATTCTTAAAGGTATCGATATTGTATGCACCATATGGCGGGTTGTCACAATGGTTCTCTATACAGTTCATTTAGTATGATCATAGAACATTCGTAATATTTTTTAAAATTTTTTAAAGGTATCGATTACGTAACACCGATACTCATATGATACTTATGTTTACGTTTAGAGTCTAGACCGATATTGTCCGGATCAGTTACACCAATATTTATATTTAGATCGATATGGTTCGTATCCGTTACACCAATACCTGGATTGTGAACCGTCGGCTGCACTAGTATGGTGACATATCGATATTATCCGAGTCCAAACCTTGGTTGTGAAACTTTAATGTATTGTTGTGCTAGCTTAATTTGTGTTGAGGTGAATTATCTTTTGAAGAAGCATCCTTACAAATTTAGATATCTGATTAGAACTGGGATATCAATTTATTTTTTTCTCTAAATTAATTTTCTCAATGTAATACTATGAAGTCTCTATCACGACTCTTCTCATGAGGTCTTCTTCAAAATAAGTATATGCGTACCAAGAAAATTATGGACAATTTAATGTATTTATATGGACTAGTAAAAGGCACGTGCGATGCATGTAGTAAAATAAATTAATAATTTTGATTGAAAGTGTTATTTAATTGAATATTTTTATTTTAATAAAATATGTGTAGCAATTTTTTTATATGACATTGAAGATAGAAAAGGAGAATTTAAAAATGAAATAAGAGAATATATATATATGTATACACATGTAATGCAATTATATGATAATAGTAAAATAAAATATAAATTTGTTAAAATGAATGAAAATTATTGTATAGACATCTTTTAAATGAAATCAATAATGATTATTTATTTCTCCTATGTTGTGTCAAATCCATAAAAAAATAAATGAGATATTTTTTCTTTCCTATGATAACCCAACCTTGACAATTTTGCTTTAGATTTTAAAGTGAAAAATTAACAATAATTGAACTTTACTTTTAAAATATAACAAAAAAATATAAGATACTTTTATGAATGTAAAGTAAAAACAAAATTATTTACTTCATTTTTAAAATTGTAAAACACAAAGTTTAAAAAAAAAAAAGGCACTAACTGAAATATAGGTGAATGAATATTGAAGAACCTAATAGTTATTGATGATGAAACTTATCAAATTAAAAAAATTAATGCATACGTTATTACTTTTATAAAATCACCTCAATACGAAATTACTTAGGATTTGATGATTCTTAAATGTATATATATATATATATATATAGATAGAAATATAATACAGATATAGGATATATAACAAAATTGAAAAAATAATTTAATAGAAACAAAATAAAATTATTCTCAATTGATATAAATTTTGTTGTGAATTCAATCTCTTAAAACATAGAATTTGAAATATGTTGTAAATTTAATTCACATCTTATTTGCTAATCAAATCAAGAATAAAAAAATCTAATCAAATAGGATAAAAGAATATAAATTATATGATAAATTTAATTAATGCATAAATAAGTAAAATTCAATAATGATAAACAACAATAATATAATCTTTAACAAAACACTCAATATATTAAAAACTTAAAAAAAACAAATTTGATGTATGATCAGAAACAATAAAAAAATTTGTTGTGAATTCGATTCTACGAACTCGAAAAATTCAATCTCTTAAAACTTAGAATATGAAATATATTGTAAATTTAAATCATATCTTATTTGTTAATCAAATCAAGAACAAAAAAATCTAATCAAATAGGATAAAAGAATATAAATTATATGATAAATTTAATGCATAAATAAGTAAAATTCAATAATGATAAAAAAATAATAATATAATCCTTAAAAAAACCCTCAATATACTAAAAACTTTAAAAAAGAAAAGAAAAATATATATATGATCAGAAACAATATAAAATTTTGTTGTGAATTTGATTCTACAAACTCAAAGAATTCAATCTCTTAAAACTTAGAATATGAAATATATAGTAAATTTAATTCACATCTTATTTGTTAACCAAAATCAAGAACAAAAAAATCTAAATCAAATAGGATAAAAGAATATAAATTATATAGTAAATTTATTTCTTGAAAATCAAACGAATGCATAAATAAGTAAAATTCAATAATTATTAACAAAAATAATATAATCCATACAAGATCCTCGATATACCAAAAACTCAAAATATATATATATATATATATATATATATGATTAGAAACGATAAACGAATATAAATTTTTGTTGTGAATTCGATTCTTCGAACTCGAACTACTATCTATAGATTTAAAACATAAGATAAATAAACAATATTCAGATTAACATATCAAAATCTTTTAAACAAAAATTCTCAAATTCAAACTCGCTTAGTTTTAAAAAAGTAAAGTAAATAACAAAAAATCAAATTAATATATCATAAACCAAGACAAAAAAAAATCAAATAAAACAAATATCAATTTACGAATATCGCTAAACTGAGATACAATAAATATTGATAAACTGAGATTATAAAGCATAAGAAAAAATATCTATATCAAGAATAGAGGGAGAGAGGGAGAAAAACGTACAGAGGTATTAGATTATAAATTCTTCAAAACTGGTCGGTCACTTTGTATGATGTAAAAATGATAAAAATATTTTGTATGAGGTATAAATAATTAAAATATTTAGGTGGATGGAATTTGAGGAAAGATAAAATTCTTAGTTTCTATATTTTAATTATTATAGGAGTTTTCATAGACTTAACAAACATTTTTCATTTTCCGAATTCTTATATTTTATATTATATTTTAATTATAAACTTAATTGATTGTATTTAAACACCATCACTTACAAACTCTATAGTTAATTACAATTATATAACACGTCAATTTTTTTTTATAATTTATAAAATAAAAAATAGGGCCGAACCTTGAAATACTGAAACACTCAAAATTACTAAAATTCTTCACACTTTTAATAGTAGTATAAATATACATAAAATCGTGTAGTTATATGCATTGTATTTTTTAAAATAAGATTAGGGTAAAGTGCAAAAAAAAACCCCTTAACTATTGCCTATGAGCAAGAAACTCCCCTCAATTACAAAAAATCCCCCTCAACTATCAATTTGAAGCAATTAACCCCCGTCAATTCGTAAAAGACACATTTACCCCTAAATTAAATTAAAAAATCACAATATATATATAATTAAAAAATATATATAAATTTCGAAAACAAATATATAAATTTCGAAAACAATATATTAAATTTCGAAAAAATATATAAAATTCAAAAATAATATATAAAATTCGAAACAAATATATTAAATTTGAAAAAAATATATAAAATTCGAAAAAATATAAATATTTCGAAAAATATAAATATAATTCGAAATATATATATAAATTTCAAAATATATATATTTCGAAAAACAAAATTAAAAAAATATATATATTGGTAAAATGTCATATCTTTTCTAATGAATTGAATCAAACTACTTACCACCAACATCAATTAGTGATCTTATTTTATATATATTTTTCCAATATATATATATGTGTGTGTTTCCGAAATATATATTTTGTTTTTGAATTTTATATGATATTTTCGAATTTTATATGATGTTTTCGAACTTTATAAAAAAAATCGAAATTTATATATTTGTTTCAATATATTTATATATATATATTCGAATTTTATATATGTTTTTCGAATTTTATATATTGTTTTCAAAATTTATATATATTTTTTCGAAGTTTATATATTGTTTTGAATTATATATATATTATTTTTGTAAGGGTAAAATTGTATTTTTGCATTTGAAAATCTTGTGGAGGGGGTATATTGGCCTTAAATTGATAGTTGAGGGTTTTTTTTTGCTCCTTTTGTAGTTGAGGGGGGTTTCTTGCTCATTGGGTAATAGCTTGAGGGGATTTTTTTGCACTTTACTCATAAGATTAAAAAAACCCTCAACTATTGTCTATGAGCAAGAAGCCATCCTTAACTACAAAAAAATCCCTCAACTATCAATTTGGTGCGATTAACCCCCTCAATTCGTAAAAGACACAATTACCCCTAAATTAAATTAAAAAATCAAAAATTATATATATATAATTCAAATATATATATAAAATTCTAAAAATATATAATAAATTTTAAAAAAATATATAAAATTGAAAAAAATATAAAATTTGAAAATAATATATAAAATTCGAAACAGATATATAAAATTTGAAAAAATATAAATTTTGAAAAAAATATATAAAATTCGAAACAAATATATAAAATTCGAAACAAAAAAAAATATAAATTTGAAATATATATATAATTCAAAATATATATATAAATTTCAAAATATATATATATTTCGGAAAATAAAATTCAAAAAATATATAAATTTTGAAAAAATATTTATATTTGTAAAATGTCATATATTTTCTAATGAATTGAATCAAAATATTTACTACCAACATCAATTAGTGGTCTTCTTTTATATATATATATTTCCAAATTATATATATACATATATATATGTTTCCGAAATATATATATATTTCAAAATTTATATGATATTTTCAAAATTTATATGATGTTTTCGAACTTTATAAAAAAAAAAATCAAAATTTATATATTTGTTTCAATATTTATATATATTTTTGAATTATATATATATTTTTTGAATTTGATTTATATTTTTTGAATTTTATATATTATTTTCGAATTTTATATATGTTTTTCGAATTTTATATATTGTTTTCGAAATTTATATATATTTTTTCTAAGTTTATATATATTTTTTGAAGTTTATATATATTTTTTGAAAGTTATATATATATTTTATTTTTGTAAGGGTAAAATTGTATTTTTGCATTGGAAAATCTTGTGGAGGTGTACATTGTCCTTGAATTGATAGTCGAGGGGGATTTTTTGCAGCTTTTGTAGTTGGGGGGTTCTTGCTCTTGGGTAATAGTTGAGTGATTTTTTTGCACTTTACCCTAATTTATATATATTTTAACGACAGGTTTTAAAGTATAATCGTTAACGCTTATCCCATAATATATAAATAGAAGGGTAAATTATTCTGATCTTTCCTGATATTTTGTATAATTATTTTCAGATTAAAGTTTGTGTAAATTTATTTTAACTTTCCACTGAGTAATTTATATTAAAATAACCAAATCAACTTGCATGAGAAGGAATAAAGATGTTTTGAGTAGTGTCAAATGAATGGTATTTTAATAGTTTAAATAATATGATGTCATTAGACATGCAAATTATAAATTACTTCAGTTTGAAACACTTTAAGTTAATGGTACTTTACAACATGCACAAAAATGTTAATATAATATTAATCTTACAGGAGAGGTCCGAGTAAATTTACACAAATTTTAATCTGAGAATAATTATGTGAAACTTCAGGGGAGGTCAGAGTAATTGACCCTAAATAGAAAGAGAGACCTAATTAGGATTGAATTGTAGTTTTCTAGATTCTATAGTAAGATTTTATTATGATTTATAAATTCCTATGATGGAAAGAGAGACCTAGGTTTACTTTTTGGCGCGCCATTGTTCTTCTGTTTCCGTCTTCATAGTTGAGATTGTGAAGCCGCATCAATTTATTTCACTTTTCCAGAACTGTTTACCAGGTTTTTGCTTCTATCAAACTTGTTATCTTAATATATATATATATATGGCTTGGTTTGGTTTTAATTTTGATTTTTCTTTTTCTGTTTTTTTTTTTTTTTGGATTTTGGGGTTTACCAAAGTTTGATTATGAATTCATTGGTCTTTCCATTCAAGTAGATCTTAAACTGCAGTTTAGCTTTCCTATTTTTGTGTTTTTTTGTTAATATATGTTCACCAACTGTTTGATAAAATGTCTAGAATGCTCAATCAATTTGTCTCTGTTTGGACAATTTTATACCTATGTTCCTTGTTGGGTTTTCGAGTTCTGAAGTGATTATTTATGGGGGTTTTCGAGTTCTGAAGTGTTCCTTGTTGGGTTTTCGAGTTCTGAAGTGATTATTCGAGTTCTGAAGGAAATTCATGACTAGAAACCTTATGATTCTCCATTTGATATGTACGTAGGTGCTGTATGATAAAGTTGAAAATCAAGTACTTAAAAAGTTTAACAATTGAATTTTAAGTCCTGAATTTTTATGTGGCAAGTGAAAAAATAAAAAAAATTAACTTTTATTTGTGTGATTTTCAGCGTTTAGCCTCGAGTAAAAAGGTTGCCCTCAAACTTTTGTTCCGTTGCAGTGTCACTTACCCTTTTTAATGATTTCATATCATTATGAATGCACATGCATTAATAAGCGTGGTATACGGCCTCAATAAGTGTATGTTGAGTTATCAAACACAGTAGTCAATATAATCTATTTTGATGGAATGTATTTATGGCATATTTTTGCAGAACTATGGCTTCAATCTCAGACAATGAGGGATTTTCGAAGAAAGTGGAAGAAGTTATCTGTGGGGTAGATAGGATAAGCAGCTTGCCAGACTCCCTTCTTGTTCATATTCTCTCTCTTCTTCCGACAAAATATGCATTCAGAGCCAGCATACTGTCATCAAGCTGGAAGTACCTCTGGACTTCAGTTCCCAATCTAGACTTCGATGCCAACTTGCATTTAACTATGAGTTCTTCCGACTTCATGAAATTTGTTGAACGACTATTACTCGGGAGCGATTTATCCTTCATTGGGAAGTCAAGTTTATGCTGTGATGGATACACTGACATGGATTTTTCGAGAATGTCTCCGTGGATATGTGCAGATGTAAAACGTGGTGTTGAAGAACTTGGTATATGGACTCAACCAATTGGGAAATATATGGACTCACCTTGGTCCCGGGATTGCGCTCCCTTTCCTTCAAGTCTCTTCACTTGCCCAACATTAGTGGTCTTGAAACTAGGAACTGAGTTTGTATTGCATGTTCCTTGCTCAGCCCCTTTCAGGAGTCTCAAGATCTTCCATCTTTCAATTAACTTCCTCGACGATGGGCATATACAGAACTTGATGCATCTGTTTCGTAACTGCCCTGTTCTGGAAGATCTGTTCATCGAAGTAGTTCTTACGACTGATACTGTTGACCTGATTTTGGATGTCTCCATCCCCTCTCTGAAGAGTTTGAAATTGCAATTTACTGCAGAATATTTTTCCGTTGGAGACAAAATTGTGGTCAATGCACCAATTCTCGAGTATCTTAGTCTCCATGATAATTACTTTTATGGCTATGTGCTAAACAACCTAACCGCGTTGGTTAAAGCAGATGTTAATGTTGGATACTGCTGTCTAGATACTGAAACAATAAAAAAAGAGGCCAGTAATTTACTTGTGCTTCTCGAAAGAATGTGTAGTGTCAAGTATCTGAATTTAGGTCCTTGTACCATGTGGGTAAGTTGCTTTCATACATATACTATATTTCTTACAAGTTTGGGTTTCCTGGATCTGTTATTTTATTCAATTTGATTTAGTACACTTAGCACTTTCAATTGACTATTACGCTCATCTCTTATTTAGGCTCTTCACTATGCTGATAATAGTAAACTGCTTCCGTTCCGTAATTTGATTCGTTTGGAGATGCATGTCTACAATTGCTATAGCTGGAAAGGCCTACTTGACTTGCTTAATAGCATGCCAAATATGGTGCATCTTGTGTTGAAGAAATTGAAGTCGACCAAGTGTATAAAGAGGGTGGATTATTTATGTGTTGGATGGAGCCAGCACTGTCGATGTAGTGACAAAATTGCTTGCAAGGATATCAGTTTTGTTGAACCAGAAGTTGTTCCTTGTTGTCTGCTGAGGTGTCTCCAAGAAATCGAAATTACTGGCTTTCGGGGGCTGAGTGGTGAGCTGAAGCTGATAGAGTACCTTTTGAGAAATGGCAGAGTATTGCAAAACATGACAATTTTGGCAGAAGACAGAATGCAATATAGAAAATTTGTCGACAAACTGCTGCTGTTGCCGAGGGGTTCACGTAATTGTGGAGTTTTTATGGAAGACTTTACTGGTATGTTTACTTCTTGTTAAATATGTTTCTGATTAGACAGCAATTGATTTTGACTATTTTTAATTCACATTGTTTGTTGGAAGTTGGTGGTTCTGTGACATTAGATCGTGTTGAATTGGCAAATGACTTTTCCTCCATATTCTAGCGTTTTCCTTTCTTTTGTATATGTCATATAGTTAGGAAAATGCAGGTAATAAATTCCATGTCGGGCTTGGGCATCGCAATTGATAATTAAATGTTACTACGTCGCTATTTTGAGCTGCAATGATTAAGAGATTTATGTGTTTAATGTCTCTTCGAACAGTTCTGATTTTGTAGGTTTTCTTCGGTTCTGATTCTCAACCATAACCCTGTCCTTAAAACTCCTTGTTAGTGAATATAATCCCTGTAAGTATTGAATATGGTTTAGGATTGGACAGCTTTTAGACCTATTTAAGCTCATAAGGCTTGTTGACTGAACCATTTTAAATACATGGGCCTGATAGGATCCATCTGGTTTAAAAAGGTTTTGGGTTGGATAATGTAATGGTCCTAGTTATTTTATCAGATGCCAAATGTTGAAGTATATAATGCTCAAGTTACACCCTCTCAAATTACTTAGGCCCTGTTTGGTAACCGGTTTGGTCTGGTCCGGTTCTGAAATTTTGTTTGGTAAGCGTCTGGTCTGAGGAAACTGGAACCAGACCATGTTTGGTAAACTGTCTGGTTCCAAACTTCTTTGAACCAGACCATGTTTGTCAAACTGGTCTGGTCATAAATTTCTAGTAAACTGTGAAAATATTGAATATACTTTATATGATGTAATAACCTTAAAACCCACATATTTAATTTGTAAACATTTGTTTAAGTCTTTTTGATTGATTTTTATTATGTATTTCTTACATAATAATGTTATATTGGTTTTGTAAAAATTTCTCAGAGTATGATTATTGCACTCCAATTATTAAATATAACAACAAATAGGTTTTATACAAACCACATTTTTTATTATACAAAAATTACGATCACACAAATTTCACAAGTCACATACTAATATTACATAACAACTTCAACTGTTGATAACATGCAAATAATGCACTCTGATATTTTGGCTTTTAAAAAAATTTATTATTTATTATTATTTATCATTTACAATTTACTATTTATTTATTATTATTATTTTTATATATTATTTAATTCATTTTGTTTATTATTTATTATTTATTCATTTATTTTTATTTGTTTATAAATATATTTTATTAATTTATTATTATTTTTATGTATTATTTAATTCATTTTATATCATTTAGTTTGTTTATTATTTAATTCATTTAATTTATTATTCATTTTTTTATAAATATAATTCATTTAATTTATTATTTATTCGTTTATTTTAATTAATTTATAAATATATTTTATTCATTTATTATTTATATTATTATTTATTCATTTATTATTATTTTTATGTATTATTTAATTCATTTTTCTTATTATTTATTTATTTATTATTATTTTTATGTATTATTTAATTCATTTTGCTTATTATTTATTTATTTATTCTTATTTTTATATATTATTTAATTAATTTTGTTTATTATTTATTACTATTTATTCATTTATTTTATGTATTATTTAATTCATTTTGCTTATTATTTATTTATTTATTATTATTTTATGTATTATTTTATTCATTTTGCTTATTATTTAATTAATTTTGTTTATTATTTATTACTATTTATTCATTTATTTTTATTTGTCTCTAAATATATTTTATTAATTTATTATTTATATTATTATTTATTCGTTTATTTTAATTAATTTATAAATATATTTTATTCATTTATTGTTTATTATTTGTTATATTTATTCATTTATTATTATTATTTTTGTATTATTTAATTCATTTTGCTTATTATTTATTTATTTATGTATTATTTAATTCATTTTATTTATTATTTATTATTTTTATTTTATTATAAATTTTCTTTATTTAATTTATTATTTATATTATTAATTTATCATTTATTTTTATTTATTTATTTGTTTAATTAATTTATAAATATATTTTATTAATTTATTTTTATTTTTATGTATTATTTAATTAATTTTATTTATTATTCATTTATTTATTTTTGTGTTTTGGTTTATATATTGGTTAGATGTGGTTCAATTATTGGAGGACATTTTGGTTAGATTTTGGATAAATTTTGTAACCAGACCAAATAGAATCACAAAAAATTGTGGTTCTAAAAAATGTTATTTTGGTTCAATTTTGGTTCAACTTGGTCTGGTTATATGTTTTGAGACCAATGCAAAACAAATATGGTCTAGTCTCAAAAAACTATGACCAGACCAGAAAAATGGGACCATAACCAGTAAACAAACAGGGCCTTAGCTTTTAGAGTGGTTGGATAGTTTAACACCAAAAATTACCTCGAGCCAAAAAAGGAAAAAAAAAACACCCCGTGTCAACCAGACATAACCAAATGCCACTCTTAGGGTTGCATATTATAATTATGTGAAGTGCTCTTATCATAGCGCATCGATCATAGCAATTTTGTTGAATGACACTAGGCATATATGTCTGTATGAATTAAATATCGATCATTATCAAGCATGATTGATCAATATTTATCCGTTACTTCAATTTCAAGCATATATTTAGTTTTAGATTGTTGTAATGTTCATGCTACACTGACGGCTTGTGAGAATTCATGTTGCTGAAAGTTTGAAGATCGTTGTTTCACAGGCCGAATGAGAAATGCACACATCGAATAAGATAAGCCCTAGAGCATCCACACGACACGTGGGCTACATTTAGTTGTCCTTTTTTCATGCTATATGTTAATAAAAGTTACTAAAAATGCGAGGATGGATATTGACAAAGGTCAACTCCCACTCCTTGTACAGAGTGATAGAGACGATAGAGATGATTGCCGGTACTGGTGTTTGGTCATTGCCGGGCAATCAAGGAAATCATGATAAATGCTCACATTGCATGTGCCCTTTAAAATCCTTCTTGGATTGGGATTTTTAGGGACCATCCTTTTAAGGACTGGCAATGCATGCCAAAGAGATAGGGCTTTTAGGGACCATTTCCTACTAGAGCTGTCAATGCATGCCCAAATTGCAGCTAGAAAGAGACCTAACCAACCCTACAACATAATACGGTCATGTTTGGTAGGCGGTCTTTCTGGTCCGGTCCGGTCTGGAAAAGTCTGTTTTGTAAGCGGTCTGGTCTTACTATTTATTGATTATTTATTATAATATTTATTTATGTATTATTTCTTTACTTTATAATATATTTTATTATTTATTTATTATTATTTCATTATTTAATTCATTTAATTTATAAATTATTTATTCATTTTTAATTATTTAAAAATATATTTTATTAATTTAATATTAATTTATTATTATTATACTCATTTTTTATTATTATTATGAAGTATTTATTCATTATTATATTTACTTATTATTTATTATTATATTTATTTCATTTTGTTTATTATTTATTATTTATTATTATATTTTTAAATATGTTTTATGTAATTTATTATTATTATATTTATTTATTATTATGGTATTCATTTTTTATTATTATTATGTTTTATTTAATTTATTATTTATATTATTAATTATTCATTTTTAATTATTTATAAATATATTTTATTATTTATTCATTTCTTTATTATTATATTCATTTTTTATTATTATTAGGTATTATTTATTTCATTATTTATTTATTTATTATTTTTAAAATATGTTTTATTTAATTTTTTATTATTATTAATTTTTTATTTATTTATTCATTTTTAATTATTTATAAATATATTTTATTAATAAGACCAGACCGGACCACCAGGAACTACCTTTTTTTTTTGTCTGAAATGAAGTCATTTTGGTCTTACTTGGTCTAACCAAAAATTTGGGACCAATGCTACCAAATATGGTCTGGTCCCATAAAACACAAGACCAGACCAGCTGGAACCGAACCACCTACCAAACAGGGCCTACACTTTCTTCCCATTTTGTATTTGTTTTTCCTCTGGTTTTCAGAATATCAAGTGTGCTATATATGAATATTGTGTATTATATATGTATGTGGAAATATGGGAATCTTGCTATTAGTGCAGTCAACTAACACAATGGTTGTGGTTTTGCAGCCAGAGGGAGGGACCATTAGAAGGTGGTCCATGGACAATACAACATCAAACAGCAAAGACTGTGACTTGTCATCCTCTGGAGGTCTTGGTATAGTGTACCCCCCCTTTGTCTTAGCACTTATTTTGTTTGAGATGATAAGAGAGCTATCAGTGTACAGTAAGTACAAAGATGATAGTGGTGATAGGACATACATGGTTTTTGAGCTGTTACTTGTGAATATTTATTTCTTCTATGTTGACTTCTATGCAATGGTTGTTGATGGAATTATTTAATTTAATGGTTATGTAAGGAGAGGTAAGATTAGTCACTGAAGAATTCAAGACTTACTAGCTTTCGACTTATTTTTCAGTCCCTGGTTATCCGTATCAGATGATACAGTCTGATACATTATTAATGCTTTTAAAAGGTAGCGACATTGTTACATTGTATCGATAGTCGTCATATACTTGCTTTTAAGACGGAAATCTCCATATCATAGCAAGCATATATGTGCTGCTTTTGGGTTTTCATGTACTCTTCTGATTATTTTGGGCTTTCATGTTCTCTTCTGATTATTTTGGGCAAACATGAGGTGCTTAAAAGTCTTGTACACTGATGCATACATTTTGACCTCTCAAATATCTCTCTCTGTTTTCCATGCCCCAAGTACCAACCAACATGCGATTCCTGAACTGATGCATTCATTGTGTAACGGACTTGGAGAGTATCATACAAGTCTTGAAATTATTATACGATATTGACAACTTTGAAAAATATTACAAAAGATTGGACTATATGGAACGTATCCGAAGATACAGCAAATCATGGTTTCATCCAAGTTTCATGTTGGTCATGGGTACAACATTCAGGTTTGGGTTCATAAGCACAACAATTGCCTACGAAGACTCAACAACTAATGTAGTGCAAGCCTATAGTGTCATATCAACAACCAATCATGTTGGCATGAAAGTGCAAACGATGAACTGTAAACAAAAACTTTTGAAATTATGAATCTATGGTATAGTTGGTTTTCTGATTTTTATTTTAGTTACACAATTGAGAGTTTATTTAGATGTAAATTTAAAAGAAGAGACCATTTGTCATCCTTTAGTATAACATAGTTATATACATGTATATCTAACATTGGTATTGATTATAAATAGTACAATTTTTACCCCTTTTGTAATCTATGGGCATGCCTGTCATGCCATATTCCTATCAAATCCCAAAACGAAATCCAAAATATGAGAAATGTATCAGAAGGATTGGGACTTGGAAGTCCTTTTTTGTGCCTGTGGCTCTGCTTTTGCCCTTTACACTATGCATCCAACTCAATGATTCCCCCTTTTATTTCAGTCTCATAGTGGATGGCCCCCAAAGTTTTGTGGTGAGTCCTAAACATTATGGACCACACATGTAGATAATAAAAGAATGGTAGATTTGGATTATGTAGTATATATATATCCCATTGTGAATTTAATTTTCTTAATTACTTTTTATATCTATTTCATAATTCGCCCTCGCGGTTTAATTTCGGTTGCGGTCCTGTAACGGTCTAATGAAATTAGATATTATTGTTAATGTAACGATATTAACACATTTCAAAACTTTACAGACTGAATAGTGCATAACACATCGAATACGGAACCATGATCTATTCCACACAATCTTTGCCATGGCAACCATGATATCCTAGCTACCAGAACCCAGTTATCTTGTTCTTGTTTATAGGGGGTTCTCTTGTGAAGCATTTTTTGCCTATCTAAGTTGTTTTATTATATGCTTTTATTTGTGGCTCATGCTGGATCAAGTCATCTACTTATGTTTTGAGGTCCAAAATATTATTTTTGGTTTAATGATTCTAATAAAACTGTAGACTGTAGTAGAGTTATATATATTTGAAGAAATTAGACAATTATAACACAGAGAACAACATTTTCCTTTAACTATGACAGACCTAGCTAGCTATAAGCAAATCTCACATGCATTATATCTAAAAGTAAATGTATTATAATGATAAATGACCCCTCAAATTAACTTTTGGTAGATGAGACCAATGCCTTACCACCATTTAGCATTATGGGTAATAAAATAATTGAGCTTTTACATCTGATTTACATAATTATGTGACATTTGATTGAAGAGGTGATACTGCTAATTGGAAGTACTAGTTAACTAAATTGTCAATAATGACCTTGATGCTGTTATTTGTTTTAGTAGGTAAAGTATATGTGGTGGGAACATGGTTTGTCATCACCATACCGATATAATACACTCAGATAATATCCATCTTAATTTTAATATCCATCTTAATTTTAAATATTAAATGAGTATCAATACCATGTGAAATATATTACTGCATACCGATAATATCTGCACCTTTCAAAAAGTGACAAATCAAGTAATAAATAATGTATTGTAGGCATGGTTCGCGGAACCGGCCTTTCGTAACGGAACCGGTCGGTTCGTAATGCTCATGGGCTGAACCGAAATCGGTTTAGCCCGATATATCGCTGGGCATGCCGGTTCACATTCGAACCGACCGGTTCTTAGCGAACCGGCATATATATTTAAGAACCGGTTTTTAAAAAAAAAAAAAAAAAAAAAAATAGCAAACTCTGTGTGCGTGAAGAAATGAGGTGTATTGCGAATTGCTGCGCCTCCCACTCTCTCTCCTGCTCGTTGTGCTGAGGTGAAGAAATGAAGAAGAAGGAGAAGAACAGACCAGACCTCCATCTCTCCTCGCGCAGACCATTGTGTGCGTGTGTTTGTGTTATGTGGTGTGTGTGTTTTCTATTTGTTTCTTTGTTTCAATTAGCTCAAGGGCAATTATATATATATATATATATAATGATAATGTATGTGTGGTGCTGAGAGACCAAAAGTGACCGGTCAAGGCCCCAAGTAGTGGCCTCATTTCACTCCATTTATTTTCAATTTCTTATTTTAATTTTATTGAAAGGAACTTAAGTCTTATAAGTGTGCTGTACAAATGTGAGACTAAACATGTGCTGGTGGTGACTCAATTTGGGTTGGTTCATGTAATCACTTTATTACTTTATTGAGAAGAATTTTACTCTAAAAAAAATCAGTAAAAATTAAACGGTCCAAAAAACATATTTTTCCTTCAATAAGTTATTTTGGGTACTAAATATCTTTAAAAAATATATAAAATTTACTTAAAATTATCAAAGTTTAGTTATGTTGTCAAAAGTACCATATCAGTACATTTTTACCACCATGTGCGAGTTTTTAAAAAATTCACGCTTGCGATAACCGAAATCATTACGTAACCCCGATACTAACCTGATTCCGTTACACCGATACCAAAACCGTTACACCAACCAAAATCATTTTTGCGAACCATAGTAGGATACGCCAAACCATGTGAAACATAAAAACACTAGGAAGGTGATGCATTTGTATTAGTGGATGTATATTCGTGTATATTGAGAACCAAAAACGAAAAGTGAGGTAAAAAGGAAAAATATACATATATATATATATATATATATATGGTGGAGAAGTGAATGATTGCAGTAGCATGACGCATGACTTACACTTCATTGTCACAGCTCATACTGTAAAAGAGGACTAGAAAGATACTTTAACCATATATATCATATACAAACCATGGTTCGCCGTTACGGTCGTTACGTAACGATTTTTCACGTTATCGTTATTGTTACGGGCCGTTACGGCCACGTTTTCCGATTCCCACACCCGTAATGCCCGTTACGGGCCGTTACAGTGGCTGTTATGGTGTTACCCCGATTCTCGTCGGTTCCGAAAATACCGTAACGGTTAATATAATTGAAGTTTTTCAAAAAATTATTTTTTTGAAATTCATTTTGGTGGTGAACCATGTATCTTTTTAAAAATTATTTTACATTGTTAGAAATAAATTATATCTTTTGTGATTTCAAATTTTTATTTATTTAAATTTAAATTAAATTTAATAATATCATAATAAGTATATCATAAACATTCAAATAACGACGATACCATTAAATTTATTAATAACTCATTTTTTATATTAAAATTCTTTAAAAAATTAAATAAAATTCACTTAAATCTACCAAAAAATCATCTTTATTCATTCATGTTGCCAAAAGTATCCAATTAGAACATTTTGAGTGAGATGTGCAAGATTTTAAAAAATTCACGATTGCAATAACCGAGTCCCGTTACGTAACCCGGATACTGACCCGAGTCCGTTACACCGATACCATTACCATTACAGTGATCGATACCATTACGGCGAACCATGATACATATATATATATATATATATATATATAGGTTTGTGTTGATTCTGACACAATTGCTCCCAAGGATTGATATCCTCTCTAATAATTTTTCTACCTAGCATCTTGAGGAATTCATCCAAAAGTAAAAGAAATATAAATTAAGAGTCACATTAGTCTTTCTCTAGCTCAATATAAATTTGACGCGGAGTTGGATATAATTTGTTTCAAATATACCTGTACGTGTTCACTTATAACTAAGATTTCTCGTTTCGTTGGTTATATCATAATTGTTGAACTAATAATAGTTTTTTAAAGGTGTCCGTATCATTACATAGTACGTGATAATTACATTTGAAATATGATATTGTCTTAATTTGTCGTACTACTTTTACTTTGACCGTTGTCGAATTTCATATTACTAGTGGGAACCATGTTTATAACCATACTATAACAATATGTAAACCTTGATTAGGTAAATAATTTGTAGAATAATAACAATAGCTTGTGAGAATTTGCTTTTGGCCCCGCAAAAGAGTTGTGCAATAATGTTCCAAGAGTAGGTAGAAATAGCAAGTGTGTGTGTGTGTGAGTGGGAGAGATGTGTGAACTAGTAGTAGTCACTATGATCTATGTAGATTGTTGTGTATGTACAAAGCAATACATATATATAATATGTTTGATAAAAAATTTATATCAATGTCCTTGGACAAGTATCACCATCACCTTTTCCCTTTCAAGGATATCATATTCTCCTTCCCTTCTGCCTGCTACCACTTATTCTATTTAGGAAAAATTGCACTAACACCCTCTGAGGTTTCAATCAATTCCATCTAGATGCTGTAATCCCAATGCCCCAAGGTTTGCATTTTGTTGTAATGACATCCCTTGAAGGATAAAATAACTTTAGTGCCCTCGATTATTCTAATTTGCATGCAAAATGTCCAAGTTATCCCTCGATTAAAAATTACATCTCACCCCACTATACCATCCTTATTATCAAAAAAATTTACATTAAATAAATAAGACATACAATATATAAATACAATTCTATTTTAAATACAAAATTCAAAACTATCTAAAATGAAAATTCTATTTAAAAGTCAATTTTACCACTAAAAATATTTCATCAACAATAAAATTATTAAATTGATAATAAAATAAACTATATTATTTTATTATTGCTTTTAATTCTAAATAGATTACTATACTAATATTTTACAAAAAATAAGAAGAAGGTTATAACTAATAACCATTATAAGTATTACATACCTAATAACATATATCTTAACATATATATTATTTCTTATGAACCTATAAAAAAAATTAGATTTCTTTATAAATAGTATATTTATATTGGCAATAATAAAATTTTTTAATGGGATTTGATAATATAATTATATTTATTATTCAATGTTATGTTATAATAATTATTAATTTTAGTGGAAATCTCAAAAAAGTTTTGCAACTCTAAGGTACAAATAGGTATACTCCTATTATTTAGATAAGTAATAAGAGTAAACAAAAAAAATAAAAAATTATAAAAAATAGATAAAATATTGTTTTAACTTTTTAAGTAGTATATAGTTTAGTGGGATTTAGTAATATTTGATATTTCGTTGGAAGTTAAAAAGAATTTTGTATTTGATATAAATATATAGTTTTTTTGAATTCGGTAGTATTTGATACATTTAGTAGGAAGTCCAAAAGAATGGAACTTGTGGTGTGAAAATTTGTAATATATAAATAACAAGAGTAAATTAAAAAATAAATATTGTTTTGATTTTTATCAATAATATATAGCTTATTGAAATTTAGTAATAACTAATATATTTTGTGGGAAGATCAAAAGAGTGTTGTAACATTTGGTGTAAATTTTAAGTAAATAAATATTATATTTATTTAAATAATAAAAAATTTAAAAATGTATGAAAAATATTAAAATTGCTTGTACTATTATAGTGTATAAATAATAAAAGTTGTGGTGATAAGGGTAATTAGTATAGTGGGTGTGGTGTAGGTAGACTTGTCAATGGATCGAATTCAGATCGGATCAGTTAAATCCAAATCCAATTTGTTAAGAAATCGGATTATCGGATTCGGATCCTAATCGGGTTATCGGATTTTATTTTCAATCCATATCTGGTTAATATCGAATTCGGATCATAATCGGATTATTAACAGATCTATTGATAAGGATAACAAAAACTCCCGATACGCGATTCGAATTCGATAATTCGACGAATTTTCACTTAATTAATTCATATTCGAATTTTTTCATTATAGTATATCTAATCTGATTATCTAATTAAAAAAATACAAAAATACAAAATTCAATAAATACTGAAGCACTAAAATTATTCACACTTTTAATAATTGTATTTATGATCAATCATTATTAATAAATAATAAAATAATTAACAACTAACATTTATATACATGTATAATATTAAATATATACACATAAAAATATCAAATATATATATAATATATTATATATCGGATCGGGTTATTATCAGATCGTATTGACATAAATCCAAATCCAATTTGTTAAGAAATCGGATTATCGGATTTGGATCCTAATCGGGTTATCGGATTTTATTTTCAATTCATATCCGGTTAATCGGATCGGATTAGGATCAAAATCCGATCTATTGACAGGTCTAGGTGTAGGGTTTAAGCATAAGGGTAACTTATATATTTTGCATATAAATTAAAATAATTGAGGGTATTAAAGTCATTTTATACCTCCAAGTGTAATTTACCCTTCTATTTATATATATATTATAAAAATAAAGATAAAAACATTATCTGAGAAGCATTCAATTTTTTATCCGGTGACAAGCTGAGCACCGGCTTGGGGCCACCATCTCGGAAAAGTCCGGGGTAAAATTGGATAGACATGTGTATAGTCCCATCGTAATCAGGACGTTGCGAATTATGATAGGTGAAAATGTTAAAGTGCTTAAACCAAATAAACAAATTAACGGAAGGTCCATCGGTCAATGATGAACCAATAAACAAACGTAGATAAACTTCACATATCCATTAATGATCTGGTTTATCATTATCTTTCGGAAGAAGGAATGACCATTGATAGTTTGTGAAATTTTTGGTACTTGTTAAGGTACTTGCATTGCATAGGAGTTTTAATTAATATTATCAATTGATGTAACGTGTGTTGTACTCTTACTCTATTAAACACGAGTCGTATTCTTACACAATTTTTTTTTTAAAAATAATTGCTCGTAACATATATATATATATAATTATAATTATAAAATAATTGTGGATCTGTAGGATAAGAATGTGTAATTTCTGGCATTGGAAGTGTATGAATTTGTAAAAGGAACATTATTTGAATAGTTTTATGATGCGTTGGTATCAACGGATTATGTCCTGACACTCATTTTGAAAATACTTAGATTTCTACATCTGAGACTTTTCTCCTAAGTGAATGATTTTGCTTGAGAAGCTTGTCTATTTTCTCTCCTAACAACGCCACTAAATCTCTTATATCATCATGATTCACTTCATACGCTTTTTCAGATCTCTTGCAAGACAACCCCTAGACCTCAAATCATATTCATATTAGATTCCATTCTCACTGATATTGTCAAACAAGTTTATCAGTTCTTTTGCCGGCTTCAGAGTAAATTGACCTTGTGTTGACGCATCTATCAAAGTCTTATGTGCCTTTCCAAGTCCCATGTAAAAATTATTAGCCACATCCTGTTCAGTGAACCTATGGTGGGAACACTTATACAAGATTTCACTATATCTCTCCCAAGCATCATGAAACTGTTCACCAAACAATTCTCTAAAACTTTTGATTGCATCTTGTGCTTCTAAGGTCTTTTCTATGGGATAGTGTTTTTCTATAAATTCTTTCTAAAGGGCTTCCCAATTAATTTTAATTGCCTTAGCTAATTTGATGTACCATCTTTTAGTTTTGTCTCTCAACGACCAAGGAAATATACGCACTCGCAAATCATTTTTAGTCAAACCTTTAAACCTAACTGTAGATACAACCTCTAAGAAATTATTTATATGCTGGTATGAGTCCTCTATCCTAAGGCTAGAAAATTTTGGAAGCATATTGATTATGCTTGACTTAATCTCAAAGTGTTTCTTGCCTTCTTCTTATGGAAAATCTGCATAGGAATCATACGCCTCCGGCGCGTAGTATCCTTTCAGCGACATCTATGGTGCCCTATGTTGATTCACTCTTTGGTCACCTATCGCGTTTTCTTCTGTCCGACGATGACGCTCTTCAATATCTCGATGTAAACAACTAATGTTGTACTTGGATTAGAACGGGTCAATCGATCGGTCATACACTGAGCTCACAAAAAGTTATTTTTTTCGATTTTTTTTTAACTATCACAAAATCGCAGTTTTAAGATCTTAAACGACGTATTTAGGCCAAAAATTGACTGAGCTCACTTAGTGAGTCTTGTTCAATGGCCTTTTTCCACTCAAAAAGCTTACCTCATTTGCAAAAATCGGAATATTTTTTTTTTCAGAAAATAAAATTAACTATTTCTAAACTATTCTAACTATTAACAAAAATAAAGCTAAAAATTATGTGGATAATTAAGATAAATTAAAACTCACAAGAGGTTCAACGACGCAACTTTCACTGCTCTGCCAAATTCCCTTATGCTTCTCAGAACACCTCGCAAAAACACATGAATTCCAACTTTAGATACAATCTACAATAACGTAATGCAAATAAACTACTAAAGCTATTGAACAATGCCAAGTCCCCGGCAATAACGCCAAAAACTTGGTGGGCATCAGGTGTGTGCAAAATATGTAGTTAAAAATGACACCTTAACGACACTTTAGGTTTTACCTTTCTGCAAGCGCACATATCAATTGTAGACAGTTTTTCTTGAGTAGGGGAATATCGATCACACAGAGACGAGGATTGTTCATTTCAATAGTCTAAAAACACTGAATTATATTTTTCCGAAAAGAGTTTGGTTTTGTAAATTATCTAATACTAATGAAAATAAAATAGAAAATAATAATAAATAATGGTTATGATTCAGAGAGAGAGAAAACTAGGGTTTCCTCACTCCACCACTAATCGCATAATATAGTTCAAATTCTATTTCAATTGCATGAGGGCGATCCATTGACTGTGAATCAGGTCGCACCGCGCTAGCAGTTTGACCCCAAAAAGGATTACTCTCAACCGAATCGCGACAACCCATCTTAAGACTAAACTGATTAGTGCATGCCAACTACTAACAAAAAATAAATGCAGAAAAGTAAATTAAAGCATGAAAATAAACTAAAGCATGTCTATATCAGTTTGTTACGGCATGGCCTGTGTCAACTTAGGGTTTCAAGGTTTATGACCACATTGTGTAAAGAATCATAGATTAAGCATCCGAGTTCCAAGCCATAGTGAATAATTGTAATTGTGTAAGATAAATATATTCGAAAAGTCTAAGACAATAATCAATTCAAATATATAAACTTGTATCACGAATAAAAACGGTCTCTCATCTAACACAATCATCACAATATAGTCACAGTTTTCCCTCTCTACAATTGAATATAAAATTAGAATTATATTACTTGGCTAGGGTTTTGCGAGAAAACCCTAGATACCGAATTAGTTGATCATGGCGGAGAGAGTTTACATTGTCGGTGTAGAAACGCTCTTCATGGCTTTTTTCTCCAGATCTCTAGGTCTTCAATGGTTGTTCTCTTCAATGGAAGCAATGAAATCAGCCACCAACTCAATGAACGTGTGTGAAAATCAAAACCAGAACTCCCTTACTCTAAACCTAACCCTCTCATATTTATAGACAAGTGAGGGAAACCCTAATGGTTGCCCTTTTCCGTAATTTCATAATACATGAGTAATATCTTTAAAATCTAATGTAAATATGTGTATAAGCCTGTATGTAGAGGTCTGAAATCACCGATCACTTAAAATATCGAAGTAAGGTCAAAACTGAAAAATTCCTAAACAACTTCTACACGTCAAGGGATCATGTGGCCATAAGGTGGGACCTACGCTCCTAACCTACGCTTGGGCGTAGGTCTAAGGCGTAAGGTCCCCCTTTGGCTCACAAACCAAAGCGTAGCTCAGGTTTAGTTTGCCTCCTTTTCCCTCTGACGATGTAGGGTATGATACATCTTTTGTTGTAAAAACCCGTTTTATCATATTTGAGCTAGACTGGTCGCCTTTGACTCTCGATGTTTTTGGTTGAAGTAATAATGTCTAAAAATGACATTTTTTCCTTTCGGTGAGATAACGATGTCGGGAAATGACCATTTTGCTCTCCGGTAGCTCTTCTTTGCTCTAGCACACCTCTTGATTCCTTTCTCGAGATAGAAACGAACATGAACTCAGTTAATTCACCGAAATTAGCTATGTTTCTTCATTAAGCTCCTGAAACATGCTTACACACACAAACGGGATAAAAAATACAAAGTAACGGAATGTAAAGACATAACAAACACAAGATAGGGGCGAAAAATGACCAATATTGAACACCTATCAATAATCTCATCTCCGTTACATGCCTCTAAATAAATTCAGTAACAATTAACAAGTGTAAGGGGAACTAGAATAACGTCTATGTTATCACGTTCCTCACTGTCACATATCCCCTAACATGTTTTAAATCCCGTAAACACAATCAAAATGGTAAACTAATATCGCGTTATAAGTTCACATCAAACTTTTACAAATTCTACTAACCCACTTTAAATCTCAAATGGTTACTAGGCCACCTATTCTCATTCAGTTCAAATAGGTATTAAGTTAGCAGGAAAATAATCATTTAATTTATCAATTTAATTACTATGTCCTGATTCGCTTCTAACCCACTTATATAGATATTTTATATTCACGAATAAACATATCTAAAATAAATTAATAACGGGTTTGCACACCCAAACCACATCAACAATACGGAAGTGAGAATATTTTTCCCACCTCAAAATGCGTGCCGAATTGCCACTATGAACAGTGACGATGCCCGAATATAGGGCCCGCTGAACAAAGTCGTCCGAATTAATTTCCGCATATACCGAAACGTCTGCCTCGACGACCTATACGATATATACGAAGCCCATTAGCAATTGGTTAATAAATATGGGCAAATCTAAAATAACCCAAACAAAAATTCAAACCTATAAACGCTATTTTCCAATAAACCGCTCAATGAAAAAATACGAAATTTTAGTATGTCGTACTTAGCATCGAGATGAAGCTATCCTCCGAAACTAGCGGTCATCGAAGCTTGGGAAGCTACCCAAAAAATTGGCCGAAGTTCTAGATAAACATTCTCTATCGCGCGAATTGCGCGACCCAGCCGTCCGCCGAACCAGACCCACCATTTACGGCCGTCGTGGCTCGTGACAACGCCACTGCTCACCATTGCCGACGACCTCCGACAAACACCAGACCACCAGTCGCGCGACACCCTTCCTCTCCACACTGGCGTTCTTTCTCTTTCTCTCCCCCTAGCTAGCCGACGATCTGCAGAAGTAAAGAAAGAAATCGACGAGGAAGGAGAAGTAAGGGAAAGCTCTATCGCGATAAGGAATAAGGAAGAAGAAATGGGGGGTTTTGTGCAACATCGTCCAATTCTCTTCACCAACATATATATATGTATATATATATATATATAATTATCCAAATATATATATAATTTCAATTTAATTTAAATATATATATAATTATAATAAATCCCAAAAATATACCGGGAACCTCGAAATAAAATCACGCGAGTGCAAAAAATAAATGGGACGCCCAATAACTAAAATAGTCTAAAATAAATACACCGGTTTATGAAACCCAATCATCAAACCCTGAAATGTTGAACAAACAAATGCGTCGCCACCCAGTCGAAGCACTAAACGCAATTGTCGAAACAACCCATGTAGTTGACAAAAAGAAATCGTAAAGTTGTCCAGTCGACTTTAAATGTAAACGCAAAAATTTTACACGCACCGAACACAAAGTGTAACCAAGACGTCATGAACAAGGGACGTCACAACCGAAAATAAATCGGAAATAGTTTCAGGAAAAAGGAAAATAACACAGAGTGTTACATGTTGGGTACAGGTTTTACTCGAGGGGGAGTGAACAAAACACTTTTATTCAGAAAATTAAGAGTGATACAGTTATTGCTCAAATTTATGTTGATGATATTGTATTTGGTTCCACTTCTGGTAGACTTGCTCATTATTTTGGAGATCAAGTGACACATGAATTTGAGATGAGCATGATTGGTGAATTGAACTTCTTTCTAG
Source organism: Cornus suecica (assembly GCA_963922005.1). Classification (NCBI taxonomy): domain Eukaryota; kingdom Viridiplantae; phylum Streptophyta; class Magnoliopsida; order Cornales; family Cornaceae; genus Cornus; species Cornus suecica. Next base: position 36,529,385 of record OY998248.1, read on the forward strand.
GGCTTCAGATTAGATAGTTGAATGATGAAATTTTCATTTCTCAAACTCATTATGCCTTGGAATTGGTGAAGAAGTTTGGTTTAGGAAAGGCTATGGATGCTCGAACTCCTATGAGTATTAGTGTCAAGCTTAGCATCGATACTAAAAGGCAAAGATGTTGACCCTACACTTTATAGGAGTATGATTGAGAATTTGTTGTACTTGACTGCCAGTCGACCTGACATAGCTTTTAGTGTTGGTGTGTGTGCACGTTACCAAGAAAATCCAAAAAAGTCCCATGTTATTGCTATAAAAAGAATTATCAAATATGTTAAAAGGACAGTGAATTATGGATTATGGTATCCATCAGGGACTAACACTGAAATTGCATATTTTTCTGATGTTGATTGGGTCGGTAATGTTGATGATAGAAAAAATACCAATGGAGGGTGTTTTTATATTAGTAATTTCTTAGTTGCATAGCATAACAAGAAGAAAAATTGTGTTTCCTTTTCCACTCCTGAGGCCGAGTATATAGTAGTTGGGAGTTGTTGTACTTAAGTGTTGTGGATAAGACAAATGTTGCAGGATTATGGTTTTTCTCAAGGCACGATGACTGTGTTTTATGATAACACGAGTGCGATAAATATTTCTAAAAATCTTGTTCAACACTCTAGAACTAAGCATATAGATATTTGACATCATTTCATTCGAGATCTTGTTAAAGATGGTATAATGTCTCTAGAGTTTATATTAACAGATTCTCAATTGACAGATATTTTTACAAAACTATTATATTTTCAAAAGCATGTTAGTCTTAAGAAATCTATTGGTATGCTTTCTATAGAATAGATATCATATTATTTATCATTCTAAGAACACATTGCATTATTTTTCTAGAATTGATAGATAATCATGCATTTGTATAATATTTATTCATGTATGCATTTAAAAAAATATATAAAAAAAATCATAAAATAAAATTTGTTTTTTGAATAATGAGCTTGGCTAGAGTACGAACAGTTGTCATATTTTACTCAATTCTCATATTTATTTGTCTAATTATGCATATGGGGAGTAGAGGTATCAGCCTGACTAAGGTTTTTGAATATTTTCTTGGCATGATTATTTTATGTTAAAAAATAGTTATCTTTGGTGTATGTTTTACTTCGGAGATGATCTTAATGCCTACTGAAACTGTTAATTTCTTCATTTAACCCGAAGTGATATGAAGGTTCTTGAGCTATGCTAGATTGATCTATGTTTTTAAATACCTTTTGCATGCTTATGAATGTTTTGATAATGTTAAAAGGAGGAAAGAATGAGTTGTTTAAATTATAAAAATGCAAAAATTAGTTATTCGATCTAAGTAACTGAGGCACTTGCCTCAATAAGCATTGAGTGTTCGCGTAAAAAAAGAAGAAGACTAATGAGCATAAATCTCAAGGAAGAAGCTCGGGCCCAGTTGGTCGGGACTAAAAATTATCGTTGGAAAGACTGGAGTTTACAAAGACAAAAAGGGATAAGGTGAAAAAGTTGAAAATAATGTATTGTGTGTCAAAGAGAAGGTAGAATGTTGTATTATTTTATTAAGTAATAAGGTTCAAGTTAATGATTTGACTTCTAGTTGGATATTGGACTAAATTATCATCATGGTTGGTGAGAAGTTTATCAGAATTAATGTGTATTGTTTTTATCTTCCCTTAGTGCTTGCACGTGAGAATTTTTATATATATATTTGCAAAACTTGACTTGTGCATTCTTGAGTCTACAAGGTATGTGTGTTGATTTTCTTTATTCCCCCGTGTATAATAACTGAGTTAGATATGAGAATATGATGTGTTAATGATTAGTTTGTTGTTTCTACTACCTTGCTCACATATTTCAAAATCTAAAAATATTTTTGTTTTGTTTTTGTCTTATTTTATTCATGACATTTTGCATTTAGTATTAGGGTCATGCATTGTAGAGATGTTTGTTATTCGAGAATCTGGATATAATCTTATAGAGTACTTTATCATCATATTTAGTGCTTGGTCTTAGATTCTCTAGTGTCTCCTCTGTTATCTTTTCCTTATGTTTTAATTGATATATCTTTGCTTGTCATTTTAATGACAAAAAAGGGGAGAGATTGTTTGGTTTAAAGAGGGAGAAGTTTTGAGTAAGGGGGAGTAATCATTTTAGGGGGAGAAGGAGTGTGTGTTTTATGATCATTATGCTTACTTGGATATTGTGTTTTTCTTATGGTCATTTTATATCTGTTTTCCATACTTGCGGTTAATGGTTTGTTCAATGTTGTGGTTATAAGATTAGTAGATTGTCATAAAAGCAAGGTGACAGTTTATATCTATGTTTGTCGGTGTGTGTTCATAGGTATAGATGTTATGTTGTTATTTGTGAGACTATATTGTAAATCATGGTTTTGTCTCAGAAATGGCAAGGGAGAGATTGTAAGAACATTTTTTAGTATGTTTATTTACGACATGTTCTAGACAATAACCATTTTGAGCGTTAGATAGGTCATTTTGGGTTCAGCAACATCTACAAGCTTCGACAAAGGCGAAATCAAGCATTAAAGAATACAAGTGAAGTGCAAAAGTGAGTGTATTGAGTAAAAATGTCTCCCAGAGGGCGAAAACGGTATTTTCTAAAGCCGTCACTTCAAACAAAAATTCTCGTGGAATCAAGATGGTCATTTTTACACAGTTGCGGAGAAAAGTGATTTTTATGAAGAAGCCTACGTTCAAGTTTACGCCTACAGGAGCAAAAAATGGCCAGAAAGTATAATTTTACGCTCAAGCTACGCTCAGGCCTACGCCTAAGGTGTAGCTGCGGCAGGAAAAAATAATCCCTGTTACAATGTCAATTCTGCCCTATATTTTATTATATAATGTGTCTACGACTCACACCTCAAAGTACGTGCAAAACACATATTATTCATTAGAGAGTAGGGTTTGGATTGATTGATGGTGAAATTATTAAAAAGGGAAAACTTAAGGTTTGTTTCATCATTATCTATAAATGCCAAGGTCTACAAGAGAGGAGGCTAGGTTTTTTGAGGGAGATCTCTGCAGTATTCTATCGTTCATATTATCCTACGGAGATAGAGATAGCGAGAGAAAATATCAGTGAGTGATTCTTCTAGTTCTCTATTATTTTGGAGTTGATTCTATCGTGCTTTTACATCAACGATCTTGTGCACGATTGAATGACCTATATTCTGAAAAATCTACACACCGCTGATTGCAACTTGGTTGTTTTGATCCATTTTGAGAAACAGAGCCGTCTGAGTGCGGAGATCGAAGTAGGAGGTAGTGTTGTTATGGGCAACGATGCTTCGTGCAAAGTTGTTGGTTTGTGTACTGTTAAGGTTAAGATGTTTGATGGTACTGTGAGGACGTTGTGTGACGTGAGACATGTTCCTGAACTTAAAAATAATTTAATTTCTTTAGGAACTTTAGATGCAAGTGGATGTGTCTATAAATCAGAAGGATGAATTCTAAAGGTGTCAAAAGAAGAAATGGTGTTGATGAAAGGCCGGAAGGTTGTAGGAAACATTTATAAACTTGTAGAAAGTACAATTATGGGTGGAGATGTTGTTGTTTCATTTTCTAGAAACCAGCCCAGATGACTCGCTTTTATAGCACATGAGACTGGGACATATGAGTGAACTCGGGATGAGGGAACTTCATAAGAAAAATCTATTGAAGGGTGTGAAGACTTATAAACTTGACTTCTGCAAGTATTGTGTTATCCGGAAACAGTGCAAGGTTTGATTTAAAACGGCAATTCACAACAACAAGAAAATTCTTGATTACATACATTCGGATATTTGGGGACCGGTGGATGTAAAATTGAAGGGAGAATCATACTATTTTGTAACATTCATAGATGACTTCTCCAGGAAAGTTTGGGTCTACTTCATGAAACACAAGTCAGAAACTTTTGCAAAGTCCAAGGTATGAAAAGTAGATGTAAAAAATTAGACCGGGAAACAAATCAAGGCCCTCGGGATAGACAATGAAACCGAATATAAGAGCACATAATTTATGAAATTTTGTGAGGAACATGGGATCAAGAGACACTTCACAGTTCAAAAAACTCCATAACAAAATGGTGTTGCTGAGAGGATGAATTAGACCATTGCAGAAAGGGTGAGATGTATGAGGTTGAATGCTGGTCTACCAAAGAATTTATGGGTTGAGGCAGTAAATATGGCTTGCTATGTTATCAACAGATCACTAAGATCAGTTTTGATAGGAAAGTTGCTAAAGAGGTATGAACTGGAAAGGAGGTTGACTACTCTATGATAAGGGTATTCGGGTGCCTTGGATATATTCATATACCACTCGAGGAAAGGTCTAAGCTTGATCCAAAATAAAAAAGGTGTATATTTTTTAGTTATGAGAAAGAAGTAAAAGGGTATAAGCTTTGGAATCCAGAGACTCAAAAGGTGATGATTAACAGAGATGTAGTATTTGATAAAAAATCAATGTTAGAAAAGGAGCAACCACATCAACTAGAAAATAGTACAAATGAGAAGCAAGGAATTGAGGTAGAGCTAGAAAAGCTAAGGATAAAAAATGAGAACATTCTGCAACCAGAAAATGAGCACCATCACATTGCTACAGACAGACCCAGATGCACTACTAGGCCACCAGCGAGGTATGATGATTATGTTTCTTTTGCACTTATGAGTTATGACTACTGATGGGGATCCTTCATCTTATTAAGAGGCAATTAGTTGCCAAGAAAAAAATGAGTGGATGAAGGCCATGGTAGAAGAGAAGGAGTCACTTATGAAAATCATACATGGGAGTTGGTAGAGCTTCTTGAGGGAAAAAGGGTTATTGGGTGCAAGTGGATGTTCAAGAAAAAAGGTCGATATCTGAAAAGGAGAGACATAGGTACAAAGCTCGTCTTGTAACAAAGGGGTACTCACAGAGGCAAGGCATTGATTATAATGAAATGTTCTCTCCAATTGTGAAACACACTTCTATTAGATCAGTTTTGACATTGGTAGCAAATGTTAACATGGAGTTAGAGCAACTAGACGTGAAGACAACTTTCTTTCATGGTGATTTGGAGGAACATATCTTCATGGAACAGCCAGAGGGGTTCAAGGAACCTGAATCAGAAAATCTTATTTGTAAATTGAAAAAGTTACTTTATGGGTTGAAGTAGTCTCCCAGGCAATGGTACAAGAAATTTGATTTTTACATGTTACAGATTGGTTACACTCGTTGTGAGTATGATTGCTGCATTTATTTTAGAATTTTAGATGATGATTCATATATTTTCTTGATGTTATATGTTGATGATATGCTTATTGCTACTAAGCATATGAATGAGATTAGTAACCTAAAATCCTTGTTGGGTAAAAGTTCGAGATGAAAGACTTGGGGGCAGCCAAGATTCACAGGGACAGAAAGGCTGGAAGATTATGGATTTCTTAGAAAAGCTACATCAAGAAGGTGCTAGAGATGTTCAGTATGAATGACGCTAAAAAGGTGAGTACACTATTGGCTAACCACTTCAGATTGTCTACAACCCAAAGCCCACAAACAGAAGTAAAAACTGAAGAGATGGCTAAAGTACCTTATGCTAATGCTATGGGACGTTTGATGTATGCAATAGTATGCACCAGGCCAGATCTAGCACAAGCAGTCAACACAATTATCAAGTATATGGCCAATCCAGGGAAAGAACATTGGAAGGCAGTGAAGTGGATCTTCAGGTATTTAAAGGGTAAAACAGACTATGGGATTATGTTTGCAATGCAACAGAGTACTATGTCAGTTGTGGGATATGTGGATGTAGACTATGCAGGTGATCTTGATGATAAGAGATCGACCATAGGGTATGTGTTCACATTAGCAGGGGGACCGATATGTTGGAAGTCTACACTTCAGTCCGTAGTCGCATTGTTTACAACGGAAACAGAGTACATGGCAGTTACTGAGGCTACAAAGGAAGCTTTGTGGGTGAAAGATTTGGTCAAGGAACTTGGTATTGATCAAGGTGGAGTTCAGTTGCATTGTGATAGCCAGAGTGTCATTTATTTGGCAAAGCACCAGGTATATCATGTGAGAACCAAGCATATAGATGTAAGGTTTCACAAGATACGAGAGTTGGTGTCTACTGATGTGGTCTAAGTGTGTACAAAATATGTGGTTAAAAATGACACCTTAAGAACGCTAGGTTTTACCTTACGCAAGCGCACGTATCAATTGTAGAATAGCAAAAGCTTGAGTAAGGGATATCGATCCCACCGAGACTAAGATTGTTCACTTTAATAGTTCAAAAACAATGAGTTATATTTCTGAAAAGTTGTTTGTTTTGGTGGTCGAAGACCAAATTATTTAAATTAACTAAATTATTCTAAAAAGCAAAGTAAATTGGTTTGTGATTCAAGAGAGAGAAAAACTAGGGCTTTCATCGCTCCACCACTATCCACATAACATAGTTCTATCAATGTAACAATTGTAAGAGGGCGATCCATAAACTGTAAATCACGCCGTATCGCAAATAGCTAAATACGACCCCAAAAAGGAATACCGTCAACCAGATTGCGATAACCCATCTCATGACTGAATTGACTATTACATGCTAATTAAATTACTCTAATCTACTTCTAATGCATGAAAATAAACTAAAGCATGTCTATATCAACTCGCCAAGGCATGGCCTATGTCAACCTAGGGTTTCGAGTTTCATTACTGCCATTGTATAGAATATCATGAATTAAGCATCCGAGTTCAAACCCATAGTGAATAATCATGACCGTGTAAGATAAATATATTCATTCAGTCTAAGAAAAGAATCAGAATAAATATATAAACTTGTATCAAGAACAAAAATAGTTTTTTATTTACTACAATTATCACAGTATGGTCATAGTTTCCCCTCGTTACAATTGAAAACAAGTAAAAACAACATTACTTGGCTAGGGTTTAGCTAGAAAACCTAGATACCGAATTAGTTGATTATGGTTGAGGCGAACTGCATCTTTGGTGTAGAATCGCCTTGCATAATCCTCCTCCTTGGATCTCTAGGTCTTAAATGGTTCATCCTTTTAAATGGAATATCCACCCCTTGACGGCAACAACAATTCTGAATGTAAACGTGGAAGAACTCTATGAACAAACCTCTAACTTTGATGTGTAGCCTTGTATTTATAGAAAAAGGTAGAGGCAAACCCTAAGTTCGCCATTTTTTGGTAATTTCACCATCAATCAATCCAAACCCTACTCTTTGATGAATAATAGGTGTTTTACATGTACTTCGAGGTATGGGAGTCGTAGACGCATCATAGAATCAAAACAGGGGCAGATCGGATATTGCAGCAGGAATTAAAACTTCTTGTCGCGCTACGCCTTAGGTGTAGGTCCTGAGTGTAGCCTCTGAGCATAGAAACTCACTTTCTGGCCACTTTTTGCTTATGTAGGCGTAGGCTTCTTCATGAAAATAACTTTTCTCCACAACTATGCCAAAATGACCGTCTTGATTCCACGAGACTTTTTGCTTTTAAGTGACGGCTTTGGAAAATGCCGTTTTTGCCCTCTGAGAGGCATTTTTGTCTTGAAAACATCTCTTTGACTATCTTTTTAGATAAAAACGAATGTGTACTTGGTTAATTCACCAAAATTAGTTCTATTTCTTCATTAAGCTCCTGAAACATGCTTAAACACACAAACAACATAAAAACACTAAATAATGGAATGAAATAACGTAACTATAGTGAGTTAAGGGGTCAAAATGTCTAACATGTGACACCTATCATCTACAGGTGATATTATTTTGCAGAAGATACATACTACAGATAATGCAACAGATATGTTGACAAAACCATTGACTACAGACAAGTTCAAGCATTGCTTGGACTTGATCAATGTTTCTTTATGTTAAAGAAAAGGAGACCCCTTCAATAAAGTGAGTTCGAGGTAATACAAGAGATCTTCAAGGTGGAAGGATATTCGCCAAGGTGGATATTGTTGGGTTATGACTCATAATCCAGGAAGGAAAATGCCCTAGGTCCAAAGGGGCCGTGGCCGACTGGGGCATCGATTAACTTGTTGGGAGGTCCCCCGAGGTACGGTAAAGGGTGATTTTGGTATTTTTCCAGTACATATGAATTAGGTCTATATATACATCATTGTAACCCTAATTCATTGAGAAGCTAAATACAAAGACTGCTCTGGTGAACATAGGTCAAATTGGCCGAACCACGATAAATCCCGTGTGTTGATTCTTTATTGTTTTATTGTTTGCAATTGATCTTTTGTTTCAACATGTGGTGGATGAGAGAGAGCAATGGATGGTACAAGGCTAAACCGGTTTTTTGTTGGTGGCATCAGCATTTGCACATATCTTTTGAAATATTTTGACATGGTTTTTTTGCCATTGAAAGATAATTGTGGTGGGATGTATTGTTATTAGTGTGTGTAAATAGTATGTGCATTTTGTGGCTATGTGGGAAGCAAATGTGTTGAGGGAAGTGCTTAAGTTGTCACTGGTATGGAGCTACAAGGATGTAGTCATGGAATGGACTGTTTTGCAGTGGTCAAGTTACAAGTTAGACCCTTTCTTGTCTAACTTTGTTGGCTCATTAAGTGGCTTGTTTGGCATTGCGAAATAAAAAAATTGTTTGCAAGATAATAGTGGTGACAAAAAGAGTGAGAGTTTGTGGATATAGAATAAGAAGACTTCTGAAATCATTGATTTTGTGAGACTCGCTTTCCATGTCTTAAGTTGAAATCAACATTTTTTGAAATTATAAAGTTTTTCAGAAAGTTTGATGTGGGCATGAAAAAACAATGTTCATTAATCCAAACTACCCTTATTTATTGAGGGTTTTGTCTTTCAAGAAAAAAAAAAAACTTTGAAAATGAAATTAAATAAATGAAGGACGGATATATAGAGTAAGAGATGTTTAGGGGCAGCTAAAGGATGAGGAGGCACTCCTTTTCAAAACCCTTTCCAGATAGGCATATTTTTCAAAATTAAAAAAATAAATTTAAAACAAGGTTTAGTATTTTTTTATTTTATTTTTGTGGAATTGTTTTTGGTATAATTCTATCTTTCATAATCATAGAAACTAAACTACAATAAAAACATAGACGAAATAAAATTAAATTAGTAAAATAAATTTTTATATATTAATATTTAATTGGTGATCAAAGTGGTTTTCAGGTTTTACAAATTCCGAACTTAGGCCTACATAGAGATGGAGACCCAGCCCAGTGGACTCAAACTCCATTGGCCCACCAAAACTAAACATAAAAAGAGAAGCTGAGTTGAACATTAATACAAGCCCAACAAAGCAAACTATACATATACTGACATACACACACACTCTTAACAGACAAACTATACACACACTCCACTCTCACTCTCTTTCTTTGTAACCGTGAAGCCACTATATCTGCCTTTCTAGCACAGTTCTGGTAACCGTGAAGCCACTATATTATAGCATGTGTTAGGTCTATTTAGAGTTCTGTATATATATAATCGATTTTTATATGTTTAGGGTCTCAATAAATCTTTAGGAAGAGGATTAAATGGATATCACCCATAGACACATATACATACACACACATATATATACACACATCCTCTTTTGTATACCAGTCTCACATTCAAGAACCCTGGTTGCTCCTTTCTGATTGTTCTTTACAATTGAAAACCCTAATTTTAAATAAGTGGTTTTTGTATACCTTGTTTTGTCATTAGGGGATTATACTTTTGAATGTTTCATTGATTCAAATTTCAAATGTTATTTTAGTCTATATCATAGTTATTATTGAAGAGACTAATTACTGATTTAAGATGAAAAGTTGCTAAGAGGAATGAAGCAGAAAACCCAACCTCCAAAAACAACTTCTATAGAATAATTTTACTTGTATGGTATGTTAACCGTAGAAAGTGTTGGACCTAAACGCTAATAAACACACACAAACACATAGACACAATGTGTTATGTTAGATGGAACTGTATATTTTTTATTCCAAATAAAACAGAATTAGTTATATATAACACTTTCATTTGACTACGATGTTCTTATGCTATTAATGTCCTCGACTATGCTGAAGATATTAATCTCCCTTTGTTCCCTAATTTGACTCGTCTGGAGCTGCATGTTTACGCTTGCTATGGCTGGAAACATCTGCTGGACTTGCTTGGTATCATGCCTAACATGCTATATATGAGTTTGACGAAAGTGAAGGTGACTAAATTACGAGGAATAGTTTGAATTATCTCTAGTTATTTATTAACAGCTATGAACTTCATTATTTTTTTTTCTGTTATCCTCTTCCTCTATAGTGCTGTGACAATTACAAAGATGATGTTTTTGACGATATCAAGTTTGTTGAGCAAGAAGTGGTGACTTGTTTCCTGTCAATGCATCTTAAAGAAATTGAAATTATTGATTTTCTGGGTCTGAGTAATGAGCAGAAGCTTATAGAGTATGTTTTGAGAAACTCCAAAGTATTGCAGAAGATGGAAATTAGTACTTGTGATTTAGAAGGGAAACAAGAGAGAGATTTTCTGGAGAAACTGCTACTATTCCCGAGGGGTTATACAACCTGTCAACTTTTAATCACCCGAAAGACCGAACTGTTGTGTTTGAAAATGTTTTTGGAGTCATCCAGGGGAAGTCTTGGTCTTAAATTGCTGCCGCCAAAGAAAAGAGACACTGATTGTCTATGAGTACAATTAGGTGTTTTTAATTTATTTTATTTTATTATTAAGCTTCTGTTTTGTGAGGTTCAAGTTTGCATTTAAGCTAGAAATTGGGTCACTCCAGTTCAGAAGGTCTGATGACTTTTCGTGGATTGAGTTAGCATCAATAACTTCATATGATAGTTAAAAATACATTGTGTGTATTTAATAGTCTAAAAAAAAAAAAAATTGTTATGACTTGACGATGATAGAGAAAACACTAAAATTTATGCTATCATTTGATTTAATATACCATCCCATTGGTTAGTACGAGTGAAGTCCAACACACAAATTGCACTTTTCGCAGTAGATGTTATCTCTTTTTGCATATTTTAAGTTCGCACACAAACTTGTTAGCTCTTCGGGAAAGATATGAAGTTGGCAATCCCACTGTTGATCTCCTTGGCGAACCTTCTGACAAATTTGATTACTATGTTTAATATGGTAAATCAAAGGTGCAACCAAAGATCCCACCTTCCCCTTGTAAACCGCCTCCTAAACAAATTTATGGTGTAATTAACTTGGTATCTAACAGAAGTATGAGGTCTTAGGTTCAATTCCTATTAGGTGCAAATAATTCATTAGGGCTACGACCACGGACATAGTCCGAGCCTTACCCAGAACCAGCTCATTCTCTGGTGAACATTTTGATTAGTGTTATAAAGATCAGAGAATAGGGTATTCCAAGACTAACTGAAGACCAAAAAAAAAGGAAAGATCGAGTCCGAGCCTTACCTAGAACCAGCACACTCTCTGGTGAACATTCTGATTAGTGTAACAGTTGGGCTGCCTGGGACCCTCCCCCGAGGATGAGGAAGATGACATTATTTCCATGGCTATCCATTATGATGCTAAGATTAATGCCCTGACCAAGGAAATGAATGCCATAGGCATGGTGGTTGATATCCTTCAAAGGGATAACATGGTGCTGACTAAAAGGCTTGCTTGTTTCCAACCTGGTGTTGATCAAGTTGTTAAAACAAGGAAGGTTATCCGACAAGAGGAAGAGGCTGCTGATCTCAGGAAACAGGTTAAGTTTTTGAATAATCAACTTAGATTGTCTTATGTTGTGCAAGGGAAGGTCTTTCCTTATCAGCCCTTGATGGTAAGCCCAAATGCTTCATTTGTCCCTTTTATTTCCTCTCTTCCTCCTGCAATGGAGGTCCCTGAACAGTCCTGTGTACCCCCCCTTTTGTCCACTGGTCCATCAAGTGTTGCACCTTTTACATCTTTGATTGACACCCCCTCACTTAACCCTGTTAACCCTACCATTTTACAACCTATTCACCCTTTTCAACCTACTCCTACTACTGTCACAGCCATCCTCAACCCTCCCTACTTTACTGACAATGCTTTTCCTCCACTCCTCCCAACCCCTTTAGGGGGCCCACCTTCCTGTCACCCTTATCAAGGTTTAAAGGGCAGTGTACCTTCTCCTTTTCTGGTCCCACCTACCACTTGTACTCCATCCACTGTTTCATCTCCCCCTCCAACTTTGGCTTGGTCTACCATTGTTTCTCACACTAGAATGGTTATGGAATTTGTTCCTCCCCTCAATGTGGATGGAAGGATTGTTGTTGAAACTCCCCTAAGTGCTCTCATTGAAAGATCATTGAAATGGTAGTCAAGTTTAGTGGGCTTTTTTCTTGCAAAGAATTTACCATTTCAGATGGTTAGTTCCTGGGCCAAAAGTTTATGGGGGAAAAAAGGACTAACTGATACCATAGGGACTGATGGTGGGTTTTATATTTTTAAATTCATGAATGTGAATGATTGCAAATTGATTCTGGATGAAGGACCATGGTTGTTTGCTAACAGATCTATCTTCCTCAAACTATGTAGACCTAGAATGCAATTCACCAAAGATACATGCACTTCTCTCCCTTTATTAGCTCAATTTCACAAAGTTCCTTTAGAATATTGGAATAGCAAAGCTTTAAGTACCATTGTTAGTGCTATAGGTGTTCTTTTGTCTGTTGATGACATGACATATACCAAGAAAAGAAACTACATAATAGTGTTACGGTTAAATTTGGTAATGGGGATTTTTTTAGTATTGATGTTAGCTATCAATGGAGGCTAGCTTCATGTTCATCTTGTTGTTGTTTTGGACATTTAGATGTCGAGTGTCCTAAAGTGAAGGGAGTTTGGGTTCCCAAACCCTTGGATGGGAAAGTTAATGAGGTGGATCAATGGACTTAGGTTAAAAAGAAATAGAGTAGGAATGACATTGTTGTTGACCTTTCTCCTCAGCCCCCCCCCCCCCCCCCCCCCCCCCCCCCCATTATTGGCCACACCAGTGTGTCCCTCCTTAGGGATCTTACCTGCTTCTTCAGGGTTACTATGTCTTCTTGTTGCTAGTGCTCCTATCCCTTCTCCTCCCCTTTCAAACCAACTTCCCAACTATTCTATTTTATCTACTGAGTTGGTTCTTTTTCCTAAATCCTTGCTCAAGCCCCCCTCCACCCCTTCTTCCCCCGTTTCTTCATCAGCCCAGTCTTCCAATAGGTTTCAATTACTGTCCTGCCCTAAGATTAAAGCGGTTAGTTCTAGCATTGAGGTGTCCCTTGTGGAGAAACCAACCCAGGTGAAGTCAGGGGATTCTTGCCCTGAAGGCAAGGGTGGCACTATGACTACTATTTCTGTCCCAGGAGGTGACCTAAACCTTCCTTCAAATTCTATTAATCCCATATTATCTACAAAGGAAAGGAAGAAGATTAGAAAGGAAAATATAATGACTACTAAGCATAAGTATGAGGCTGCTAGGAATGAGCATGCTAGGTTTTTTGAGGATATTCAAACCCCCCCAAAATCCTAATGGTTTTTGGTGCATGGAATGTTAGGGGTATGAATAACCCCTCTAGACACAAGGAAATCAGGAAGTTCATGATGATTAATAAATTGGATTTTGTGGGTTTTTTGGAAACAAAGATAAGGGAACAGAATATGGACAATGTTTATCAAGCCATTTCCACATGGCCCCTTTTGTCAAACATTACTCATGCTCCCCTAGGAAGGATATGGATACTATGGAACCCTGTGGTAGTTAAAATGGAGTGTTTATTTATGAATGATCAGCTTGTTCATTGCCTTTGTACCTACTTGGAATTAAACCATCAGTTCAAAGTGACCTCTGAACCATGGATAGTTCTTGGGGATTTTAATGATATCAGGGGTCCTAATGAGAATTTTGGGGGAAATGATCATTGGAGTTCAACCTTGAATACATTTAATGACTATTTGCTGAGTATTGGGTTGGATGATCTTAGTTTCATAGGGCAGTTTCACACCTGGTAAAATAAAACCATAGGGCCTGGTTTTGTTGCAAAGAAGCTTGATAGAGTACTAGTTAATTCTTATTGGATTTCTAGTTTTCCTAACTCTAATGCTATTTTTAATCCTCCTCTTTGTTCTGATCATAGTTCTATATTGGTGTTTCTGGATGTTTAAACTAGCAAAAGAATCCTATTTAAATTTTTTAATGTTTGGATTGACCATCCAGAATTTATGAAGATGGTGGCTGATTTGTGGAATACTGAAGTGTGTGGGGCTCCTATGTTTAGAGTTTACACCAAATTGAGAGTGCATAAAGGATGTCTTAAAAAGTTAAATCATAGAGCATTTAAAGACATTGAAAACATAGTGGATCAAACTAGAGGGGAACTTATTGCATGCCAGATTTCTCTTGATAGTCACCCAGGAAATGTTAAGCTTAGAACCCAGGAGAAGACTTTATCTATTGCTTATTCAAGTTTAAGCACCATTGAAGAACATCTTCTTCAACAGAAATCAAGAATCCAGTGGTTAGCTCTTGGGGATCAGACTCTTCTTTCTTTCACAAGATCATTTTGAATAGACAAAGCAGAAGAAGGATTTCTAGTGTCTCTCTACCTGATGGCACTGTTTCAAGGAATAAGGATGACATAAACATTCTTTCACTGAATTTTTTCACAACATTCTAGGTAGCGATCCTCATTGCTATCCAGGTATCAATTCTCTATCCCAATTTGTTATTAAAACTGTCCCTGTTGACCTGTTGGAAGGGCTTAATTCAATTCCAACTGATAAAGAGATTAAGGATTGTCTTTTCTCCATCAAGTCCAACAAGTCCCCTGGACCTAATGGATACAACTCTTTCTTTTTTAAGAGGACTTGGAGTATTGTAGGGACTAATATTCTTCTTGATATTAGAAATTTCTTTGAAAATGGGATGTTGTTGAAGCAAATTAACCACACTTATCTAGCCCTAATCCTTAAAGTTTCTAAGGCTTAAACCCCTGCTGATTACAGGCCCATTTCTTGTTGTAATGTATTGTACAAGTGCATTTCAAAGCTTCTTGCAAACAGACTCAACCTATTATTCCTTCTCTCATTGAGAAGGCTCAAAATGCCTTTATCAAAGGGAGGAGAATTGGGGACAATATTATTTTGGCACATGAATTTGTTAGAGGGTACCATAAGGATTTATTTCCTCCTAGGTGCACTCTTAAAGTTGACTTGCATAAAGCCTATGATAGCCTTAATTGGCAGTTCATTTTAGATGTGTTGCATCTTATGAGATTTCCTCCTAAGTATGTGGCTTGGATCAAGACTTGCATCTCATCAGCCTTGTTTTCAAGGTCAATTAATGGGGAGTTTAATGGCTTTTTCAAAGGGATTAAGGGACTTAGACAAGGTGACCCATTATCCCCTTATCTGTTTATAATTGCAATGGACATTTTTTCCTCTATCATTAACTCTATCACTACCAATAACAACCTTTTTACCTACCATTGGAGATGCAAGTCCACAAATCTTTCTCACCTCACCTTTGCAGATGACATTTTGATTTTTTTCCATGGGGATTCTACATCTGCCTTAACCATTAAAAATGCCATTGATAAGTTCACCAACCTTTCTGGTTTGAATCCTAACTGGTGGGCATCAGGTGTGTACAAAATATGTGATTAAAAATGATAACTTAACGACACTTTAGGTTTTACTCTTCTGCAAGCGCACAGATCAATTGTAGATAGTTTTGCTTGAGTAAGGGAATATCGATCCCACAGAGATGAGGATTATTCACTTCAATAATCTAAAAACACTTAATTATATTTTTTTGAAAAGAGTTTGTTTTTGTGAATTATCTAATGCTAACGAAAATAAAACAGAAAGCAATAATAAATAATGGTTGTGATTCAAAGAGAGAGAAAACTAGGGTTTCCTCACTCCACCACTAACCGCATAATATAATTCAGATTATATATGAATTGTATAAGTGCGATCCATTGACTGTGAATCAAGTCGCACCGCGCTAGCAGTTTGACCCCAAAAAGGATTACTCTCAACCGGATCGCGACAACCCATCTCAAGACTAAACTAATTAGTGCATGCCAACTACTAACAAAAAATAAATGTAGAAAAGTAAATTAAAGCATGAAAATAAACTAAAGTATGTCTATATCAGTTTGTCAGGGCATGGCCTATGTCAACCTAGGATTTCGAGTTTTATAACCACCATTGTGTAAAAAATCACATATTAAGCATCCGAGTTTCAGCCCATAGTGAATAATTGTGATTGTGTAAGATAAATATATTCGAAAAGTCTAAGACAAGAGTCAATTCAAATATATAAACTTGTATCATGAATAAAAATGGTCTTTCATCTAACACAATCATCACAGTATAGTCACAATTTCCTCTCTATAATTGAATATAAAATTAGAACTACATTACTTGGCTAGGGTTTTGCGAGAAAATCCTAGATACCGAGTTAGTTGATCATGGCTGAGAGAATCTGCATTATCGGTGTAAAAACGCTCTTCGTGGCCTTCTTCTCCGGTTCTCTAAGTCTTCAATGGTGATTCTCTTCAATGGAAGAAAGTCTGAACTTTGAACGTGAGAACTCTATGAATGAACGTGCGTGAAAATCAGAACCAGAACTAGCCTCCTCATATTTATAGACAAGTGAGGGAAACTCTAATGGTTGCCCTTTTATGTAATTTCATAATACATGAATAATATCTCTAAAATCTGATGTAAATATGTGTATAAGCTTGTATGTAGAGGTCTGGAATCATCGATCACTTAAAATCTCGAAGTAGGGACAAAACTGGAAAAATCCGAAAACACTTTAAAACAATTCCTGCGCATAAAGTGATCACATGACCATAAGGTGGGTCCTACGCTCGAGCGTAGGGTCCCCATTTGGCTCACAAACCAAAGCATAGGTGAAGTCCAGTTCTACCTGTTTTTGCCTCTACCAACGTAGGGTATCATGCATTTTTGCTGTAAAAACTTGTTTTTTTCATATTTGAGCTAGACTGGTCGCCTTCAACTCCCGATACTTTTGGTTGAAGTATCTGGAAATGACATTTTTTCCCTTTGGTGAGATAACGATGTCAGAAAATGACCATTTTGCCCTCCGGTAGCTCTTCTTTGCTCTGACACACCTCTTGATTCCTTTCTCGAGATAGAAACGAACACGAACTCAGTTAATTCACCGAGATTAGATCTGTTTCTTTATTAAGTTCCTGAAACATGTTTACACACACAAATGAGATAAAAATACCAAATAATGAAATGTAAAGACATAACAAACGCAAGATAGAGGCGAAAAATTACCAATATTGAGCACTTATCACACCCCCAAACTTGCATATTGCTAGTCCTTTAGCAATAAACTCAGAGAGAACTAACTGTGATGATTCTTATTCTATCTAACCTATCTACTCTAACATAATCCCTTGTTTTCGTGAGGGTCGACGATTATACTTAGCATGTGTAACAAGCCTTTTAAACCCCTAGGTTACCTGTCACGGACTTTAACGTCTCTGCGCGCTAACGCCCGTGCGGTGTCTCACACCCCGCACGCACCGACGCACGGAGGCTTGGCCAGCTATACTACCTCGCATGGGGCTGCCCTATCTTGTGCTGCGGAACGCCCCTAGCAAAGTACACCTTCTTATCAATGCATATCAAATGGTTTCGACCTGCCTTGGTCTCCTCAGGGAAGCGGCTCCAGCTCCCGACCAGTGTATGCAGAGGTGGTTGCTCTACACGCACTTTCCCTGGAACCCTTCCAGTCACTTAACATTAAGCGCATCCACCAATCAGCATGCCCATCTCTTGATACTTCAAGGCCTTGTTAAGACGATTCATAATATCTCAATGAAAATTGTCTAACAAAACTCCCCCATTTAAAAATGCGCAACGCCCTCGTTGCGGCCGTACCACCCTTCCTGTCCACCTTGGCACCGGGACCCCCCTAGAGGTTACATCCAAGTGGGTGTTTGGCGTAGCACGATCAGGGACACTCGCTCTGGCTCTGATACCACTTGTCACGGACTTTAACGCCTCTGCGCACTAACACCCGTGCGACGCCTCACACCCCGCACGCACCAACGCACGGAGGCTTGGCCAGCCATACTACCTCGCATGGGGCTGCCCTATCTTGTGCTGCGGAACGCCCTAAGCAAAGTACGTCTTCTTATCAATGCATACCAACTGGTTTTGACCTGTCTTGGTCTCCTCAGGAAAGCGGCTCCAGCTCCTGACCAGTGTGTGCAGAGGTGGCTGCTCTACACACACTTTCCCTGGAACCCTTCCAGTCACTTAACATTAAGTGCATCCCCTAGTGGACAAGTGAAGTCTCGTGAAGGTTTCTAGTGATGGTACCTACAAACATCTCAGTTCCTTTCGTAATTACGCACTCATGAGTTCACACACATAAGTCAAATAAGCTATGATATAACACATAAAATAATATGAATGCAAATATTTCCACTCACTACCGAACAACAATTATATCAAGTTTTGTGTTATGAATGGTTCTCACTTAAGTGAATGATTTCATTACTTTTTACTCTAAATCTAGACAAACTTCCATGATT
Source organism: Cornus suecica (assembly GCA_963922005.1). Taxonomy (NCBI): domain Eukaryota; kingdom Viridiplantae; phylum Streptophyta; class Magnoliopsida; order Cornales; family Cornaceae; genus Cornus; species Cornus suecica. The sequence goes on from OY998248.1 coordinate 36,547,957, forward strand.
TTGTGAACATTCAACTACAATATTTCAGTTTCTCTTCTCCTACTTCATTGATCAAACTTTGCCATTTTTAGTAAAAACGTATTTTTTCCATCTTTCCACTTTTCATCCATTTTTGTCTTTCTAAGTCTCCGGACTTTCCAGCGAGGATTTTTAGTCCCAACCAACTAGGCCCAGTTGGTATTGGTGATACCATCAGTCTTCTCCCCTTTTGACACGAACAATGATATTGGTGATACCAAAGCCCGGTTACTCTGATCGAAGACCTACTTTTTGCATTTTATTTTCTCAAAAAAAAATTTTCAATTTTCTCCATTTTAACCAAAACAACTCCCCTTCTCCCTTTTTATTGTGGCAAAATTATTTTTCAACTACATAGTAAAAAATCAACATATTTCTCATAGTGAATGTGTGCTTATGTTTATAGGTCAAAGTCATCCTTCTTAATTTCAATTTCACTTATTCACTCACCCATGTAAACCACATCACTTCACTAACTCGATCTAATCATTACACTCATGAGCGGGAAAATCACATCACATATTACTTATGTATCATAAACATAAACTTAATGAGCTCATCATACGAAACACTCATGCGTAGAAACAAAGAACTTTTCAAATTTATCCAAAAAAAAAATTCTTATCACTATACCCTCACCCCCAAACTTAAATGAGACCATGTCTCCATGGTCAAAAATAAAGAATGAGAATAGATACAGTTACCCTTGAAGCGCAGTCCTGGATCTATGAAGTGTTTAATTCCCTCCCCCAAACTTGATTTGGATTACCTGTGAAGTTTCACAACAAACATATACCAACATCATAACAAGGGAAAAGAAACTGCAAAAAGAATATCCGGTAATTGACACACACAATTTTCATGGGAAGTTTAAACTTCCTCTTTTTGGATTTATTTATTTATTTATTTTTTCCATCATGACACGCTTTCCGATATATTTCACGATAACCGATGCACTCCCAAACTTAAATGCACACATGTCCTCATAGTGCGAAAATAAAATCACACATACATAATGTATTAAACATAGTAAGGCACGCATATCAGTAAAAATGGTCAAAAGCTGTCATTTTATATAAAAACAAAAATATCATAAACAGTTAGAGATGATCGTTAAAGCGGTCACAAAAGATCGAACACTGACTCTCCGCTCTATGATTGATCTCGACTGTGGACAACTAAAATAAGAAATCCTAAAAAGAAAATAAAATAAACAAAACTAAACTACAACTACATAGCATCATCCGAAGGTGGTTGTGGTGGTGGAACTGTCACTCCCATGTGACGTATCATAATATCCCATCGATCCATCATCTCACGGTGCTCGCGCTGTTGGGCCTGCCTCTCCTCCGCAAATGAGCATTTTAATCCCTCAATACGTCCAATCAACTGGTCATACTGGGCCTAAGTCATCATAACAGCACCCCCAGCCAGGGCCTGTGGCATATCACCTCCTATAACAGCCTCATCAGCCTGTGGCACCTCCACCTCAGGCCTCTCATCCGTCATAGCCTGCTCTGCATCATCCTTCTGTGCACCTGGTAGTAAAACTTCTCCAAATTTGAGTCGACGAGCATATGTCGCTAGACCCATCTTAGTCCACCCCTCGTTCCACGTTCCCTTGCTATATGCAATCAGCGGCGCATACTTATCCTCAGTATCCATCTGTAATCCCTGATCGAACATCAACTTCATCACAAGGCAGGGAAGAACCATCTGAAACATGGTAGTTCCGACCTTGTTCTCCCGGCGCAAGTGAACATAATGCTGGAACAAAGTCTGCCAAAGGGCATGTGGAATAGAATACCAGTGACCAAACTCGAAAGCATAGTGTAGCACCTGAAATGGCGGGTAACACATGATCTGATGGCTATGTGGTAGCACATTGAACCGGACTATCACATCCTAGAGCCAAAGCATCGGATGATAGTTGGACTTCTTGGTCCCATTACACCTATTATCTGTCCACTTCCCCTCGATTTACAGTCTCACCATATCATAAAGTAGTGGAAATGGGTCTGACATAAGTGTGAACCGCTCATCTAGCTCTGCAGGGCACTCGTGTGGAATACCCCACGTAATAGCAATACTCTCAGGAGTAATCTCAAACTCCCGCCTCTCTACCACTGTCACTAGCCAAGTCCCTCTGCTGTAATGCCTCATATGAAGCCAGAACTCGCTAATCATGTCAGCGTAAATGTGTGGTGTAGCTGGGGATAGGATCGGCAATAATCTGTGCTCCCTCAGTACTCCTATGGTCCACTGTGGAACTGGCTCTATCCGCTCAAGTGGCACAATAGCATAAATGCGCTCTTGTCGGAACCCCTTCTTCAAAGCTCGAGTCATCAGCGTCTCCTTGGAGACCGTGGAGTGCTTCCATCTGTAAGAAACGAGCTTACCTTCGTCACCATCAACTGCCGCCTTAGGATATGGCACCTCACCGTGCTCATCATCCTCCAGCTCATCCTCATGTTTTGCCTGCCTATTCTCACTATCACTACTCTCGGTAGTCTGCTCATCGGATGTCTCCGACTCATGTGGCAGTGGTGATGGCTCGGGGACTGGAGACTGTGCCCAGGGTCGTGATGATGCCCTCGATGCAACAGGTGGAACTGTCATCCGGCCATATCTCAAATCTAGCTTAATGCCCTCTATTAGTGCAATCGCCTCTCAACCTCCTCCTCATCTGACGAATCCGGCTCAACATACACTGGTCTTAGTGCCAAGGTATTACGGCATACAGGCCGCGTACTCTCCAAGGGCAGTGACCATGATCTGTCTCTCTGTACCTCCGTCCCCGTCGTAGAAGCTCCCGCGACAACTTTCCTCGTTTCTTTCACACGAGACATGCCTACAGAATTCGGATTGTTACGAAAATTAGCTAAAATTGTCCGGACACCGAATCAAACTCAAAACTATATCTAAAGTATTCTAATATGACGATTAAACAAGACCTCATCTCAAAAATTCGATATTCAACTCGTAGTTGAAGTTGGAAACCCAACTTTTTTAGAACGGATTAAAACACGATTTTGATCGGTCTCGTTCGTCAATACTAGTTTAGAATAGTTATATTAAGTAATCAAAACCAAAAGAATGGATCCAAACTTACCGAATCGCGAGAAACAGCAAATTCCCTAAAATTGGATTCCGGAGACTTTTCGAGCTCTTCACGTGAATCTGGACACACCGCTCACTAATCTGACGATCCACCACTCGGGAATGATAAGAAATATCGATACTTGGCTTTAGGAACAAACGGGGGTCGATTTGGTGGAGCGGAAAGGGAGAAAAATGAAAAACTACGGGACTGTATTTAAACAGTCCTGTGACCTACGCTTGGGCGTAGGTCCCAAGGTTAAAATTTTGGCTTCGATCATTTTTTCCTCGTTCTCGATTCCCTATGCACACTTATTGACTTGATTGACTTGGATTCGTCGAAATTTGGCTCTTCGTGGATGAAAATACCCCTCCGAATGATGACGACTTTTCAGACTCAATCTTAAAATTTTACAAAAACCGAATTAAACTACTATTTTAAAACTATAAACTAAGATCAAAAGCTACTCTTTATCACTTAGTACCAATATTTAACGTCGTTGGCTCGACGTTGCTGCCTCTCAGTACTTAGGATCAAAATCATCCGGCTCTGGTGTCGGTTCTATTAAATCAATTGTCTCAACAACACTCTATGTCGATTCAACTTTGATATAATGCTTCAAACGCTGACCATTCACAACAAATCGCTTTCCTTTGTCAGGGTCATCAAGTTCCACCACTTCATGGGGGTAAACCTTAGTAATTTTGTACGGCCCATCCCATCTTGATTGGGGCTTACCGGGTAACAATTTGAGTATTAAATTGAACAACCACACTTTATGGCCGACCTCAAATCTTTTCTGTCTGATATGTCTGTTGTGGAATGCTTTGGTTCGGGCTTTATATATTCGAGAATTCTCATATGCGTTGTTCCTCAACTCCTCAAGCTTAGCGAGTTGGAGTTTCCTTTGAGCACCGGATCTTTTGATATCAAAATTTAATCTTCTGATCACCCAATATGTTTTATGCTCGAGTTCTACAGGGAGATGACATGCCTTACCATTGACCAATCTGTATGGTGACATACCAATCGACATCTTATAAGCGGTCCTGTATGCCCACAATGCATCATTTAACCTTTTCGGCCAATTCTTCAAGTCAGAATCCACCGTCTTTTTAATAATGTTCTTGATCTCTCTGTTCGAAACCTCCACTTGACCACTCATTTGTGGGTAATATGGCGTTCCAATTCTATGAGTGAGACAATACTTCTTGCACAAGTCCGGAAGAAACTGGTTGTCAAAATGGCTGCCGCCATCACTGATCAACACTTTTGGCATACCAAATCTAGAAAAGATATTGGATTTAACAAACTCCTCAACCACAATGTGATTTGCATGCGATGTGGCAACAACCTCTACCCATTTAGAAACATAATCGACTCCCACTAATATGTACAACTTATTGCCGACTTTTGGAAATGGTCTCATGAATTCAATGCCCCAGATGTCAAACAACTCAACCACCAAAATAGGATTCAGTGGCATCATGTCTCGTCGAGATATGGATCCCAACTTCTGACATCTCAGACAAGATTTGCAAAACTCGAACGTATCCTTGAATACGGTAGGCCAATAAAAACCGCTCTGTAGGACTTTGTGAGCTATCTTTTGAGCATCAAAATGCTTTCCACACTAGCGTATGACAGAATGTCAGTATGCCTTGAACTTCACTTTATGGAACACATTTACGAATTATCTGATCCGGGCAATATTTGTACAGTCGCGGATTATCCCAGATATAAAATTATACTTGGCTGAAGAAACGATCATTCTCATGCTTAGACCATCCATTAGGAATTCTACCAGTGGCTTTATAGTTGACAATATCTGCATACCACGGTATTTGTTTCATAATAGCCACACTGAATAGATGTTCATCCGGGAACTCATCCTTAAGAGGAGTATCGTCCTTTGTAGACTCAACAACAATTCTTGACAAATGATCAGCTATAACATTCTCCGTACCCTTCTTGTCTTTGATCTCCAAATCAAATTCTTGTAACAACAGAATCCATCGAATCAGTTTGGGCTTGGAGTCTTTCTTGGTTAGCAAATGCCTTAGTGCGGCATGATCTGAGTACATGACCACCTTGGTTCCCAACAAATACGACCTGAATTTGTCCAAGGCGAACACCACTACCAGCAACTTCTTCTTGGTAGTTGTGTAGTTCATCTGAGCTTCGTTCAAAGTTCTACTGACATAGTAAATCACATATGGAAATTTGTCTTTTCTCTGCCCCAGCACAACTCCAATTGCATAATCTGAAACGTCACACATCAACTCGAACGGTAGAGACCAGTCCGGTGGACAGATAATTGGGGTAGATGAGAGTTTAGCATGCAATTCCTCAAAGGCATGAAGACATTTTTCATCAAAGACAAAGATTACATTCTTAGCCAGTAAATCGCATAATGGCCGAGCGATTTTGCTAAAATCTTTGATAAACCTTCTATAAAACTCGACATGGCCCAGAAAAGAGTGTATCTACTTTACAGATGTGGGAGGAGGTAATTTTAAAATCAACTCGACTTTTGCTTTATCGACCTCAATCCCCTGCTTTGATATAATGTGGTCGAGTACTATTCCCTCTTGAACCATAAAATAGCTCTTCTCCCAACTAAGAATTAAATTGGTCTCTTTACACCTTTCAAGTACTAGTGTTAAATGCCTCAAACAGTTTTCAAAGGTTGCCCCAAAAATTGAGAAGTCATCCATGAACACTTCCAGAAACTTTTCTACTATATAAGAGAAGATAGACACCATACACCTTTAGAATGTAGCTAGCGCATTACATAAACCAAAAGGCATCCGTCTGTACGCGAATGTGCCATAAAGACAAGTAAAATTGATTTTCTCCTGATCCGCAGGATCAATTGCCACTTGATTATAGCCGGAATATCCATCCAAAAAGTAGTAGTAGCTCTATCTGGAAAATCTTTCCAGGATTTGATCGATGAATGGCAATGGAAAATGATCCTTCTTGGTGTTAAAGTTGAGCTTTCTGTAGTCGATACACACACGTCACCCCGTAGTCGTGTATTAAAGAATTAACTCACCCATTTCATTGGGCACCACTGTGATTCCTGACTTCTTTGGGACCACTTAAGTTGTGCTTACCCACTTACTATCAAAGATCAGGTAGATGATTTCCGAATCCAGTAACTTCACTACTTCTTTTCTTACGACCTCTATCATGTTCAGATTCAATCTCTGTTGTATCTCCCTTGACGGTTTTGCCTTATCTTCCAAATAAATCTGATGCATGCAAATTGATAGATCAATACCTTTCAAATCAACAACACTCCACCCAATCGTTTCTTTATTCTTGGTCAAGACCTCAATCAGATTCGATTCATGTTCTGCTGTCAACTTTGATGAAATAATTACAAGAAGAGTTTCGTCGAGTCCCAAGAAAACATACTTCAGCTTCTCTGGCAACTCTTTAAGTTCTAAAACAGGCGGAGTCGTAAGTGATGGAACTGGGGGAGTACTTGAGACTATCGGGAATGGTTCCACTGGCTCTTGCTTCCAAGGTTGCGCATATAACGCAGTCTCAATTCTATCCAACTTCTTGTTCTGTCATTCCATATGCGCATCCCAATCTTCGATTTCTTCATTCGGCACTTCATTTGCCAGAAATTCTTCAAGCTCGTCTTTCTCCAGAATTTGAGTCGCAAAATCATGTATAATATCATCTAGCTCGTCACACTCATTAATTTGGAAATAGTCCATAAACTCAGGTAATTGATGGCTCCCCTCAAACACATTCATCCTGACTTTCAAGTTCCCAAAGGTCAGATCCATGGCTCCAGTTCTGCAATTTATACATGCATTAGCCGTGGCCAAAAATGGTCTGCCTAAGATCACTGAGATGGGTTTTTTCGAGTCCGGGACAGGTTCTGTCTCCAGGATTACAAAATCAACCGGAAAGTAAAACTTGCCCACTTGAACTATGACATCTTCCAAAATTCATTTTGCCTACTTGACAAATCAATCGGCAAACTGCATTACAACCTCTGTTGGACTGAGTTATCCCAACCCAAGATGTTTATAGACTGAATAAGGAATCAAATTAATACTTGCACCTAGATCAAGAAGAGCTCTACCAATTTCCACCGATAACACAGGAAATAGTGGGAGCACCGGGATCTTTCCTCTTTAGTGGAGTATTTCTTAACAGCAATGAACTCACTTGCTCAGTCAATAGTATTTTCTTCGGATTCTTTGCTCTATTTTTCCTCTTCTGCGTATAGAGATCTTTGAAAAATTTAGCATATGGTGGGATTTGGGTAATCACATCTAAGAGCGGCAAATTAATCTTGACTTGTCGGAACGTATCCAACATATCAGATTATTTCATCTTCCCATACTTAACCGGTTCTCTAAGACGTTGAGGAAATGGCGATGCATCCTCGTAGTTTTCCCTATCTGGCTCATCAAGCAATGTCTTGTCGACACTCTTATCTACTGGCAGTTTATTTTTCTGAACTTCAACCTCTCTGCTCTAAACCTCTTTCTGCTGTGTTTTTTCCTCTTCCTTCATTTGAGCTTGCTAAGCTTCCTTTTTTCTACGCAGCCTCTCTTCATGTTCTTTCTCCACTTTGTTCTCCACTACCCTTCCACTTCTCAGAGTCGTAATTGCTTGAACAGACTCGAGATTATCATTGGTAAACAATCCAAGCTCTTACACTTGCTGAATCTTTGGGTTAGTGATAGGCTGATTGGGCAACTGACCTGGCTATCTAGTATTTATCTGATTTGCCATTTGTCCTAACTGCATGGTGATTTGGGCCAGTACTTAAGTATGAACACCCATCTGATTTTAGAGGTCCACAAAGGTATGCTTTATCCTGTTATTTTGGAAATCGGGTGGAGGAGCTTGGCTTTTTTGAGGCTGGAGCTGATATTGGTATGGTTAGATAACCTGGTTGTTATTGAATGACTAAAGAGCCAGAGAATTATTAGGTGGCTGTCTGGGTTGGAAATTTGATTGAGAATTGTGAGCCACTATAGTTGGTTGAGATTGGAATGATTGTTGGCTCTGTTGGAACCTTAGCTGCGAGGTAAATTGCTGCATTGGTTGAAAATTGGATTAGGAGTTGGAAAACTGTCCTTGTTGAACTTTTTCTGAAGGATTCTCCACATTTGTGGACTTATAAGACATGAATGGATGATTTCTATTATTTGGAGAGTATGAGTTGGAGAACGATGCATTATTTGAGTAATTCCATGATGCATTGACATCAGCGGTTATTATGTCATCACACTCATTTTTAGAATAATCTGGTTCAACCTCATACACTTCTCTTTTAGGAGAATGACTTCTTTAGGTAAGAAGTTTTTCAAATCGCTTTAACCTCCCCTTTATCAATGCCACTAGATTTTTCATATCATGATTAACCTCAAATGCTTTTTCAGATCACCTATCCTGACCATCTCTAGACCTCAGATCAAATTCATATTGAAGGTCATTTTCACTGATATTATCAAACATCTCTAAAAGCTCTTTTGCGGGTTTCAAGGTAAACTGACCTTGTGTAGAGACATCTATTAGATTTTTATGCTTTTCACCTAGACCCATGTAAAAATTTGTAGCAATGTCTTGATCAGTAAACCTATAGTGGGGACATTTATACAAAATCTCATTGTACCTCTCCCACGCATCATGAAATTGTTCTCCTGGCAACTATCTGAATTGCTTAATTGCATCTTGTGCTTCTAAAGTCTTTCCTATGGGAAAATATTTTTCTAAGAATTCATGCTTAAGTGTTTCCTAGTCAAGTTTAGTTGATTTGGTCAATTTAATATACCATCATTTTGCTTTGTCTTTTAAGGACCATGGGAACAGACGCACTCTCAAATCATTTTTAGTCAAACCATCACACCTAACAGTTGATGTTACCTCTAAGAATTCATTGACATGCTGGTACGGATCTTTTATCCTGAGACCAGAGAACTTTGGGAGCATGTTGATCACACTCGTCTTGATCTCGAAATGCTTTGCACCTTCCTCTTCTGGAAATTCAACATACAATTCATACGCGTCTGGTGCGTAGAATCCCTTCAATGAGTATCTGGTTCCCTCCGTGAATTGACTCTCTCGTCATCCATCTCGACTTCTTCTGTCTGACGAAGCTCTTCAATAGATTTTCGTAAACGCTTTAGAATTCTTTCGATCTCCAGGTCGTATACAACTAACGTAGAATTTGAATTTGAACACGTCGATCTACCAGATATACACTTAAAAACTTTTTTTTTCGAATATTTTTTTTTCTGAAATAAATCAAATTAACTAAACTACTTCTAAACTTATCTAAACTATGAACAAAAAAAAAGCTAAAAATTAAATGCAAAAACCAAGCAAAATTAAAACTCACAAAGGGTCCAGACACAACTTCAGCAACTTTGTCTTTTCCTTTCACGCTCTTCAATTGTACTTGAAAATCACAAAAAAATGACAACTTAACAACACTTTAGGTTTTACCCTTCTGCAAGCGCACATATCAATTGTAGATAGTTTTGCTTGAGTAGGGGAATATCGATCCCACAGAGACGAGGATTGTTTACTTCAATAATCTAAAAACACTGAATTATGTTTTTCCAAAAAGAGTTTTTTTTTTAATTATCTAATGCTAACGAAAATAAAACATAAAACAATAATAAATAATGGTTGTGATTCAGAGAGAGAAAACTAGGGTTTCCTCACTCCATCACTTATCGCATAATATAGTTCAGATTATATATCAATTGTATGAGGGCGATCCATTGACTATGAATCAGGTCGCACCGCGCCAGCAGTTTGACCCCAAAAAGGATTACTCTCAACCGGATCGCGACAACCCATCTCAAGACTAAACTGATTAGTGCATGTCAACTACTAACAAAAAATAAATCCAGAAAAGTAAATTAAAGCATGAAAATAAACTAAAGCATGTCTATATCAATTTGTCAGGGCATGACCTGTGTTAACCTAGAGTTTCGAGTTTTATGACCACCATTGTGTATAAAATCACAGATTAAGCATCCGAGTTCCAGCCCATAGTGAATAATTGTGATTGTGTAAGATAAATATATTCGAAAATTCTAAGACAAGAATCAATTCAAATATATAAACTTGTATCATGAATAAAAATGGTCTATCATCTAACACAATCATCACAATATAGTCACAATTTTCCCTCTCTACAATTGAATATAAAATTAGAACTACATTACTTGGCTAGGGTTTTGCGAGAAAATCCTAGATATTGAATTAGTTGATCATGGCTGAGAGAATCTGCATTGTCGGTGTAGAAACGCTCTCCATGGCCTTCTTCTCCGGTTCTCTAGGTCTTCAATGGTGATTCTCTTCGATGGAAGCAAGTCTGAACTTTGAAGGTGAGAACTCTATGAATGAATGTGCGTGAAAATTAGAACCAGAACTAGCCTCCTCATATTTATAGACAAGTGAGGGAAACCCTAATGGTTGCCCTTTTCTGTAATTTCATAATACATTAATAATGTCTCTGAAATATGATGTAAATATGTGTATAAGCTTGTATGTAGAGGTCTGGAACCATCGATCAGTTAAAATCTCGAAGCAGGGATAAAACTGGAAAAATCCGAAAACACTCTGAAACAATTCTTGCGCATAAAGTGATCACGTGACCTCAAGGTGGGACCTACGTTTGGGTCCTACGCTTGGGCATAGGTCCAGAGCGTAGGGTCCCCCTTTGGCTCACAAACCAAAGCGTAGGTGAAGTCCAGTTCTGCCTATTTTTGCCAACGTAGTGTATCATGCATTTTTGCTGTAAAAACCCGTTTTTTCATATTTGAGCTAGACTCGTCGCCTTTAACTCCTGATACTTTTGGTTGAAGTAATAATGTTTGAAAATGATATTTTTTCCCTTCGGTGAGATAACGATGTCAGGAAATGACCATTTTGCCCTCCGATAGCTCTTCTTTGCTCTGACACACCTCTTGATTCCTTTCTCGAGATAGAAACGAACACGAACTCAGTTAATTCACCGAGATTAGCTCTGTTTCTTTATTAAGTTCCTGAAACATGCTTACACACAAACGGGATAAAAATACCAAATAACAGAATGTAAAGACATAACAAACGTAAGATAGAGGCGAAAAATGACCAATATTAAGCACCTATCACTAACCCTAGCAAATGTAGTTTGATTTTTAGTGGAGTTTCTGACACCCTGATTGACTCAGTTTGCTCACTATTCATGTTTCCTAGAGACTTCATTCCTTTTAAATATTTAGGTATTCCCCTTCTTTCTACCAGACTTTCAGCATCTGATTGCTAGTCTATTGTGAACAATTTGATAAATAAAATTGCAAATTGGATAGCAAGAACACTATCCTTTACTGGTAGGCTTCAATTGATTCAAGCCACTCTTTTTAACATCCACACATATTTGGACAAATATTTTGATACTTCCTTGTAAGATTTACACTCAAATCAAGGATGTTTTACAGAATTCCCTTTGGTCAGGCCCCTCATTGACTGGTTCTAGAGCTAAAATGGACTGGGATAATGTGTGTAAACAAAGAAATGTGGAGGGCTAGGAATTCATGACATCAAACAATGGAATAAGGCTTCTATGCTCAGACACTTGTGGACTCTGTGCTCTAATTCAACTTGGAATTTATGGAAAGACTGGGTAAAACAGAATTTGATTAAAGGAAGAAGCATATGGGGTTTACAAATCCCTGAAAATGCATCTTGGTTTTGGAGGAAACTTTTGCAGCGTAGACATCTAGCCCAACTTATGATTAAGCACGGGATTGGAAATGGGGAAGATACTAGGATTTACTATGATGATTGGCTCCCTTGTGGTCCTATCTATAAACTCATATCTCACTCTCCCTTGAGATTTAGATGAAATCATAGTAAACTAGCCAGAGTAGCGTCATTACTGGTCAATGGACAATGGAGATGGCCAAGGTACCTCACTAGAATCCTTGTTCCTATTTGTAATCTAGATGGAATGCTTTTCCTTAATACAAACTCTTTTACCGTGAAACACACTCTTCATGCCATCACCATCTACCCCACCCAGGTCAATTGGCATAAACTTGTTTGGTTCAAGCACAGAATTCCCAAACATAGTTTTTGCCTTTGGTTAACTATTCAAGGTAAATTATAGACAAAGGATCAACCAAGTCTTTTCTATCTTATGCAACCAAATGTATGTCTATTGTGTAATAGGGCTGCAGAAACTCATGATCACATATTTCACAAACGTGAGTATTCAAAAGTTGTATGGGAAGGCTTGCAGGAGAAATGTGGGTACTATACAGGTCTAGACTCCCATATAGTCCACATGTCATGAATTCTTTCTCATTAAATGAGTATATTCCCATATAGTCCACATGTCATGAATTCTTTCTCATTAACATTAATCGGTTGGTTAAGCTCTTCCTTTCAATACAATTATACAAAAAACAAAAACATCTCTTATATACATATATATACACATACAGTCACGCACACACACACTTAAAAAATATCAAATTCTCTGCAAGCCCAAGACTATCCTCCTCCTTGGAAGCTCACTACATTCAAGAACGCATCAAGAAAGATGTCTGATGAAGAAATTCAACCTGGCATACGAAATCAGGTATACTTAGCAAATTTAAATTGAGGGAGAAAAGCTTTGAATGGAACCATTTCCGAAACTATAGAGATTGAACCATTTTTGTATGTTTAATAGTAACTGAGAGATAAAGAAGGAAGCCATACCAGAGGGAGAGAAGCTTTGAATTTGAGGTGCCCAAGTTAATGTTGCAGATCTGGAAAGAGGAAGAAGAAAGAGAAAGTCAAACCAACTTGCAATATAACTATACATATATCCATATAAGGGCAAGGGTAGTTAAGTAATTGAGCAAGAGCATTTTGGGGTTTCAGAAAAATATATGTCATATGGAACTCACGTGACTCTTTTTTTTGCCAAAAAAGTGGCCTGAACAGTGTCCAGGGGGTGAATCTGCACACTTTTGCCAAACCATAGGGGTTTATCTGCACAATGTGAACCATAAGGGGATTTTCTGCACAATTTTGATATTATAGGGGCTTTTGCGTCATTCACCCATATATTTATATTTGTGTGTGTGATAATTAAAAAGATGGTGTAAGGATATATAGAGGGGACAATATATGAATTTATTCATTCTTTTTATTAGTTTATACTTGTTTATTTGTGTATACAATTTTATTTCATTAGTTTTAATCTATCTCTTTAGTTTTAAGGGTAAATAGCATTAAATCCCCCTCAACTATACTCTCTTTCCCAACTAACCCCCTCAACTATGTTTTTGACTGTAAACCCCCCAAACTATCATGATTGTTATAATTCAGTCCCTCCCGTCATAACGCCGTTAGTTAAATTTAGGGAAATTTGCACTCAGATCCCCTAAAGTTTAGGTCAATTGCACTCACCCCCTGAGATTTCATTTTCCTTGCAATGACACCCCTTGAAGGGGTTAAGACCCCATGAAATGACTCTTGTGCCCTTGCTTTAGTGTAAAAGGCATGTTGGCTAAATTAATGGACCAAACAACCCTTGTATATTAAGCTCAATTTAAAAAACTTTTCAAGTACTTTGGATACAAGGATTTTTGAAATAGGGATATTTACATATAGTAGACATAAGGATCACTAATTACAAATAGGTAAACTTTTACCTTTCAATTACTAATACATCAACTTAACTAAACTAATTACAAATGGGTCAATTTTTTTATTTAAAGACTCAAATACCACCAAAAAAACTCCAATCTTCTTTTTCTTCTTCTCTCCCATTCCAAAATCCTAAACACTCAAAAATAAAAATAAAATATTTTGAAAAAATTAAAATATTTCTGGAAAAATAAAATATTTTGAAAACAAAATGAGGAAAATAAATATTTCGGGAAAAATAAATATTTTGGGAAAAATAAAATATTTGAAAAAAAATTAGGAAATAAAATATTTCAAGAAAAAAAATGGAAATATATAAAATATTTTGAAAATATTTTATGACATGCATTCAAAGCAATTCATAGGAATGAGTAAAGCAATTCATACTAAACAAGTAAGATTTAGATTATGTCCACTGTCATATTAAAATAAATTATCTAAATATAACTCACCTAAGATTTATTAGTTTTTAAGACACCAAATTTCAAAACAAATCAACTCAATCAACTCGTTTTTTATACTTCTTGACACACTTGACTCTAAAATATTGCATTGTAATCACCAAGAGGTCTAAGGCTTGAACACATTTTGTTGAAAAGAAAAAAAAAAAGTGAAAAAGAAATAAACAAAAATATTTCAAAATATTTTATTTTTCCCGAAATATTTTATATTTTCGAAATATTTTTTTCCCTCATTTTTTTGAAATATTTTATTTTTCCAAAAATATTTTATTTTTCGAAATATTTTTTTCCTCATTTTGTTTTCGAAATATTTTATTTTTCCAGAAATATTTTAATTTTTGCAAAATATTTATATTTTTTCCGAGATATTTTATTTTTATTTTTGAGTGTTTGGGAATTTTGGAATGGAAGAGAAGAAGAAAATGAATATTGGAGTTTTTTTGGGGGTATTTGAGTCTTTAAACAAAAAAATTAACCCATTTGTAATTAGTTTAGTTAAGTTGATGTATTAGTAATTGAAATGTAAAAGTTTACCTATTTGTAATTAGTGATCCTTATGTCTACTTATATGTAGATATCCCTATTTCAAAAATTCTTGTATCCAAAGTAATTGAAAAGTTTTTCAAATTGAGTTTAATATACAAGAGTTGTTTGGTTCATTAATTTAGCCAATATGCCTTTTACACTAAAGCAAGGGCACAAGAGTCATTTCATGGAGTCTTAACCCCTTCAGGCCTTGTCATTGCAAGGAAAATGAAATCTCAGAGGATGAGTGCAATTGACCTAAACTTCAAGGGTCTGACTGCAAATTATCCTAAATTTAACTAACGGCGTTATAACGGGAGGGACTGAATTGTAACAATTTCATAATTTGAGGGACCATCACTTAGTTAAGGGGGGTTAGTTGGGAGAGAGAGTATAGTTAAGGGGGGTTTAATGCT
The DNA here is from genome assembly GCA_963922005.1 of Cornus suecica. Lineage (NCBI taxonomy): Eukaryota > Viridiplantae > Streptophyta > Magnoliopsida > Cornales > Cornaceae > Cornus > Cornus suecica. The sequence goes on from OY998248.1 coordinate 36,563,154, forward strand.
ATTTACCCTAGTTTTAATAATTCTTCAGCAAAAGAGCATAAATCCCCCTATGTTTTATAAGAGTTGCAAAATACTCCCTAAACTTTTTTTACCCTCATTTCACTACCCTCACCTTTCTAAAGGTTGCAAATTACCCCATTTTGTCTATATTAAATTGTAAAAAAAGATATAAAATTAAAAATATATATATTAAATTTTGAAAAAATTTTAAAATTCAAAAATAAATATAAAATTCAATTTTTTTTATAAAATTCGAAAATAAATATATAATTTTAAAAAAAAAACATATAAAATTTGAAAAAAATATATAAAATTTATAAAATTTGAAAAAATATATATAAAAAATTTTGATTTTTTTATAAAATTCAAAAATAAATATAAAATTCAAAAAAAACATATAAAATTCGTAATATATATAAAATTCGAAAATATATATATATATATATAAATCAGAAAAATATATATATAATTAAAAAAAAACATATAAAATTTACTTTTTTACAAATACTTGTGTAAATAGAAATTAAGTAACCAAAGTACAATACACCAAAACAACATTTAAAGTAACCAAAGTACAATACACCAAAACAACATTTAAAGTAACCAAAGTACAATACACCAAAATAACATTTGGCAGAAACATATTTTTTTAAAATTTTATATTTGTTTTTTCAAAATATATATTTTTTGAATTTATATAGTTTTTTCCGAATTTTATATATATTTTATATAAAATTCGAATTTTGGTTTTAGTTGAGTGTAACAAAGCATTATTAATCTTCTGAACACATTGGGTATGCATTGACTGGTTGCCTCTATCTGGTTATTTGATCTCCAATGTCAAAAGTGTAGGAGATGAATTGATTTAACAACATAGCACTATTTGATTTTATCAATTAATGAGATTTTTGGAAGAAAAAAAAAATTCTATGTTTGTAAAAAATCGATTTTTATATGATTTTTTTAATTTTATATATATATATTTTTCAGATTTATATATATATTTGAATTTTATATATATATTTCAAATTATATATGTTTGTTTTGAATTTTATATTTATTTTTGAATTATATATATATATATATATATATTTGAATTTTATATATTTTTTTCAAATTTTATATTTATTTTTGAAATTTATATGTTTGTTTCAAATTCTATATATTTTTTTCAAATTTTATATGTTTTTTTCGAATTATACATATATATATATTGAATTTTATATTTATTTTCAAATTTTATAATTTTTTTCAAAATTTAATTTAATATAGACAAAATGGGGAATTTTTTTTCATGCCATCACCGTCTACCTAGGGCTGCAAATGAACCGAGTCGTTCGTGAGCAAGCTCGGGCTTGGCTCGTTAAGAGCTCAGCTCGTGATCGTTCGTTTAGTAAACGAACCGAGCCTGAGCACAATTTTTTGGCTCGTTTAGTAAATGAACCGAGCTTGAACATTACTAAGCTCGGCTCGCCAAGCTCGTGAACAGGCTCGTCTAAGTTAAATAATAAAATTATCTCATATTTGACAAAAGAAAGTGTTCAAATTGAACAAATTATGAAGATTGTTGAGAAAAGAGTATAGGAATTATGCGTCCATAACATAAAAATCATTCATAAAAAATTATACTAGTGGAAAAATGTTAAAAACAGACATGCAAAAACTAAATCCAGACAGTTATTAGAAAGAGTAATATATGTTGCAACTGAAACGATTCGTTCGTGAGCAAGCTCGGGCTCGACTCGTTAAATCTGGCGTTCGGCTCGGGCTCGTTCGTTAAACAAATGAGCCGAGCTTGAACACATTTTTTAGGCTCGTTTAGTAAATGAACCGAGCTTGAACATTCCAAAGCTCGATTCGGCTCGGTTCATTTGCAGCCCTACGTCTACCCCACCCAGGTCAATTGGCATAAACTTGTTTGGTTCAAGCACAGAATTCCCAAACATAGTTTTTGCCTTTGGTTAACTATCCAAGGTAAATTACAGACAAAGGATCAACCAAGTCTTTTCTATCTTATGCAACCAAATCTATGTCTATTGTGTAATAGGGCTGCAGAAACTCATGATCACATATTTCACAAATGTGAGTATTCAAAAGTTGTATGGGAAGGCTTGCAGGAGAAATGTGGGTACTATACAGGTCTAGATTCATGGCAACAAAGTGCTCCTATGGGCTTCATCAAATTAGAAAAACAAATTGAAAAAAAGCAGAGTTTTGATTTGGAAATTGAGCATGGCTGGATTTGCATACCACATATGGAGAGAGAGGAATAATAGACTATTTACAGATAGGCACTTACCTCCTTCAAAAACTCTTGAAGCTGTGATTGAATCTATTCGTCTTCGTTTATTTTCTATCAAATGTTGTAGGTGCCCCTTGGCAGAAGAGATAGCAATGGAGTGGAACCTCCCTGAATCCTTCTTTGAAGCAACGTGCAACAATGATTTTTTCACCTTTGAAGGGCATCGATCTGTTCTGGACCATCAATTCATTTGGCCCCAAAATCCTCATCCTCGGTAACTTGGAGTGGAATTGGTTTCTGTTTCTGGTGCTAGATTACTCAAAGCTTGAGATGACTGAAGTGTTTTTTAATTCGAATTCAAAGTTTGGCGAAAGTATCTTGACGGGCAAGAACATGGTCGATCGATTGAAGAACAAGATTAGGGTTTTTGTTTTCAGTATAGGGCAAAAGTAATGATGCGTGTACTTGGGTTGGTAGGATTGATTAAGGCCTGTTTGAGAAGGTATGATATGGTCTGGTCTGGTTTAGTCTGATGTTTTGTTTGGTCTAATTATTTTTCTGAAATTCTGTTTGGTAAGTTGTTCGGTTTGTTTGAGAATACGATAAGTCATATTTTTTTGAATTATATATATATATATATATTTGAATTTTATATATGTTTTCAAAATTTATATTATTTTTGAATTTTATATATATTTTTTGAATTTTATATATTTTTATCAAAATTTATATATATTTTTTATTTTTATATTTTTTTTGAATTTTATATATTTATTTCAAATTTATATTATTTTTACAAAATTTATGTACTTTGTGTGCCCGTGTGTGTGAGAGAGAATATGAATATGTAAATCAAAAATGGCGGCACACCAAAAGCCTTTCGGCACACAAAAAAAAAAACATTATTTTGATGATTTTGTAAAAACAAATTTTGGGTCCGTTGATTTTCTTTAGTCTTGTTTTAATATGGGTAATTTGCATTGACACCCCCTGATGTTAGGGTCAATGGCAATCAGATTGTGGTCAACGTTTTTTTGGCACTCACACTCCCTGAGGTTTCAATTTCGTTGCAATGACACCCCCTGAGCTGGTGAAATGACTAGAATGTCCCTTTAATTGTTTCACTTATTACATTAGGGTAATATATAAAGTGTGAAATTACCCATATGCCCAAACACTTCACCCCTCTAAAATTACTAATTACACTTCCACCCCTTATTACAAAGTATATATATATATATATATATATTACGAAAATTACAATTTAATTTTTTTTCTTTATAATATAATTTGTATATATAATTACGAAAATTAAAATTACGAATATATATATATATATAATTTGTAAAAAAATATATAAATTTGAAAAAACATATAAAATTCGAAAAAATATATAAAATTTGAAACAATATATAAAATTAAAAAAAAAACATATAAAATTCGAAACAAATATATAAAATTCGTAAACAATATATAAAATTCGAAAAACATATAAAATTCTAAAAAATATATAAAATTCAAATATATATATATATAAAGTGTGATTGAAGTTTAAATGGACAAGCCTCAGAGTCATTAGCCAAGGTAACGGATCCTCTCCAGCTCTCTGCAGAGCTATATTAATGGCCACGATGGCGACACATGTCCCACGATGGTGACCGAAATCGGAATCGAACCGATACTTTATTAAAATATTTTAATCAAAATTAAATATATTAATATTTGGATCAAAATTAACGGTTCGGTTCCGGTTCTCATTTTTAAAGAACAGAAAGTATCGGTTCGATTCCGGTTTCGGTCGGAATCAAAAGCGAACCGCATCGTGAATATATTAATATTTGAATCAAAATTAACGTTTCGGTTCCGGTTCTCATTTTTAAAGAACCAAAAGTATCATAACCGAACCGTTAATTTTGATCCAAATAAAAAATTAATTTCGGTTCTTTAAAAATGAGAACCGGAACCGAACCGTTAATTTTGATCCAAATATTAATATATTTAATTTTGATTAAAATATTTTAATAAAGTATCGATTCAATTCCGATTTCGGTCACCATCGTGGGGCATGTATCGCCATCGTGGCCATTAATATAGCTCTGCAGAGAGCTGGAGAGGATCCGTTACCTTGGCTAATGACTCTGAGGCTTGTCCACTTAAACTTCAATCACACTTTATATATATATATATATATATATTTGAATTTTATATGTTTTTCGAATTTTATATATTGTTTACGAATTTTATATATTTGTTTCGAATTTTATATGGTTTTTTTTTTAATTTTATATATTGTTTCAAATTTTATATATTTTTTCGAATTTTATATGTTTTTTCAAATTTTATATATTTTTTACAAATTATATATATATATTTTCGTAATTTTAATTTTCGTAATTATATTATAAAGAAAAAAAATTAAATTGTAATTTTCGTAATATATATATATATATATTTTTTGTAATAAGGTGTGGAAGTGTAATTAGTAATTTCAGAGGGTTAAAGTGTTTGGGCATATGGGTAATTTCACACTTTATATATTACCCTAATGTAATAAGTGAAACAATTAAAGGGGCATTCTAGTCATTTCACCAGTCCAGGGGGTGTCATTGCAACGAAATTGAAACCTCAGGGGGTGTGAGTGCCAAAACAACGTTGACCACAATCTGGTTGCCATTGACCCTAACCTCAGGGGGTGTCAATGCAAATTATTCTTTTAATATTTAGAAACCAAGCACACCAAAAATGGTCTTGAAAATAAAAACAAGCCTAGACCAAATTAGCCCAGAACCATTAAACAAACATGCCCTAAGAATTTCTTTTGGGCCATGATAGGCTTCTTTTATGTCCTTAGTTAGGGAGTTGCTTTGGGCCTGATGGCTTGTTTGGTTTTCCTCTTTTTTCATTTCTTTTCTTTTGTACAGTTGGCTTTCGTTTATAAAATTTATTTACCCCCGAAAAAAACATATTCTCAATTATGATTTTTTATACATTTCATATTAATTTTTAAAAAAATATGCAATGATTACGCAGACTACTATAAGGCCCTGTTTGGTAACCAGTTTTTATTGGTTTTGTCTTGGTTTGTTTTTGTTTTCAAAGACCAAATTTGTTTGGTGGGTTTTGTTTTTAAATTCAAAACCAAAACCACTTAAAACTTTGGTCTTGGATTTGGTTCAAAATAAAGTAAAACCAAGACAAAAAATAAGTTGCTCTTTCTTGATCTTACTCCACAATTTTTGACTTTTCTTTCTTTTTCTCTCTCTCCCTCCTATATATATATATATATAATTCATGTACTAAAATTAAAAAATAATATATATTAATATATATAGAATAATATATATTTTTTATTTTATAATAATATATATAAAATAATATTATTAAATATATATAAAAATAATATATATATAAATATATATAAAATTAAAAAATAATATATATTAATATATAAAGAATAATATATATTTTTTATTTTATAATAATATATATAAAATAATATATAAAATTAAAAAATAATATATATTAATATATATAGAATAATATATATATTTTTATTTTATAATAATATATATAAAATAAAAAAATAAAATATATATATTAAATATATATAAAAATAATATATATATATAAATATATATAAAATAATATATAAATGAAAAAATAATATATATTAATATATATAGAATAATATATATTTTTTATTTTATAATAATATATATAAAATAATATTATTAAATATATATATAAATAATATATATATAAAATAATATATAAAATAAAATAATAATATATATTAATATATATAGAATAATATATATTTTTTATTTTATAATAATATATATAAAATAATATTATTAAATATATATAAAAATAATATATATATATAAATATATATAAAATTAAAAAATAATATATATAGAATAATATTATTAAACATATATATATTAAATATATATAAAAATAATATATATAGAATAATATTATTAAACATATATATATTAAATATATATAAAAATAATATATAAATTCAAAAATAACATATATAAATTCAAAAATGACATATATAAAATAATATATAAAATTCAAAAATAATATATATATATATATAAAATAATATATAAAATTCAAAAATAATATATATTAATAATATATAGAATAATATATATTATTATTTTATAATAATATATATAAAATAATATTATTAAATATATATAAAAAATAATATTATTAAAGATATATAAATTAAAAAATAATGTATATATAAATAATATATCGAATAATATATATTATTATAAAAAATAATATTAAATATATATAATAATAATATATAAATTCAAAAATAATATATATATATATAAATATATATAAAATTAAAAAATAATATATATTAATAATATATTGAATATATTATATATATTTAATAATATATTATAAATATATATATTTGATAATATATAAAGTTATATCTATAAAATAATATATAAACTAATATATATATATAAAGTTTTTGTTTTCTCAAACCAGACCAGAAAGACCAGACCGCTTACCAAACAGAGTTTTAGATCCAAGACAAGACCAGACAAGACCAGATAAGACCAGACAAAATCAATCCAGACAAGACAAGACCAGACAAACCCCTTTCCAAACAAGGCCTAAAACTATAACTTTTTACATGGTTATTCAAAAGTCTGCTCTCTTATTACAAAATGTGAATATTTCCTTATCATGTAAATATGCAAATATTGGAACACTATCCAAATAAGATCTCTCCTTCGTTTCTTCTACCAACTTAAATTTAAAATAAAACATATTTTTGTTTATTGCTGGTGTTTAATGTTCCTATAAAACAAAAATCAGGATTTAATAAAATAAAAAATTCTACTTATATGTAAATTTTCTCAAGAGAAAACCTATCAACACAATATAAAGCCCTAGGTAACGGAGTAACCATTTTCATTTTATTGGTTTTTTTTTTAATGTTAAGAAACTCACACATCACACACCTACAATGCCTTCTAGAAGGCTCGAATCTCTCACATCTTCAATTGGGGGGTGATGTTATACCATTGCACCAATGGTGCACTGGTTCATTCATTTTATTGTTTGGTTATAACTATGAAACACTTTATGAATGAAATGAACTTAAAACAACATTTCTCAAAAATACTCCTCTTAGTGTGAAATATATAATTTTAATCAAATAATATTATTTCATAACTTTTTTTACAAAAAAAAAAATTGTGCAAGGTAACAAAAATAGTAATGGGGAACAATGGAAGTGGTGGTGGTGGTGGTGGTGATGGTGGGGGCGGGGGCGGAGGCGGTGGTGGAAGTTGGTGGCACGGTGGTAAAAGTGATTTGTTTATTTGAAGTGTGAAATGGTTGTTTTAGTAATTTTATGTTTTAAAAGCATTCCATAAGTTTGCTAAATGGAATGGATTTTCATTCCTTAGAATGAAATTTCATTTCTGGAGGAATGATCATTCTCATTTAATAAAACATACCAAACAAAGAAATGGATAGAATTAGCATTCCATTCTATTTCATTACTTTATACCAAATATGACATTAGGGGTATTATGATAAAATCTCATGAGGTTTGCAAATTTAATCAAATAACCCCACAGGTTAAAAAAAAAACCCTTAATTTTCTAATTCATATCAATTACCCCATCATCTTTATATTTCAGTCAAAATAATTAAGATTAATTTCATTTACACCCCATTAAATTTGTTTTATCTTCAATCAAATCTCTTCAAGTTTGAAAAACTACATTCGGACCTCTTAAGTTTGAAAAATATATATATTTCAAATATATATATATATATTTCGGAAAAATACATATATTTTGAAAAAAATATATTTTTCAGCATTCATTCTCATGTTAAATACAACAAAACATATTAGTTTTCTAATATTTTGATCAATTCATCACCTTGTTAAATATAAGAAATAATAATAATTCTTATAATGATAAAATTATAATCAAAGTATACCATTAATGGTAGCTCTATACACTAATCATTATTAACAAAAATCATAATTAAAGTGTGCAACTATTTCTCTATATGAAAAGAGAAAACATAAATTTTATTAGAAATTTTTATTATTATTATTATGCATTCACCACCATGTTAAATTTAAGAAAAATAAATAAATTAAGGCTTTTTATATATCGATTTAAATTCTCATTTTGCGACTTACAAAAATTTCAAATTTGTTCTTCAACAAGATTATGGTCAATTAATTTAATTTATATATATATTTGATTTTTTATTTTAAATATTTATTTTATTATTTTTTACAAACATTTCTCCTCATAGGATGTGCTTCCACCGAGTTATTAAATTAATCATACAAAGTAGATGCTAGAGTTATTTTACTATTTCTTATAATATATATTTCGGAAAAAATATATATATTTCCGAAATATATTTATTTATTACAAAATATAAATATATATTTTCCCAAAATATATATTTTTTCCGAAATATATATTTTTCCCAAATTATATATATTTATTTTTATGAAATATTTATTTTTCAAAATATAATTTTTTTTCCAATATTATATATATATTGTTTTCGAAATATATATTCTTTTCTAACCTAAGGAGTTGAATGTAGTTTTTCAAACTTGAAGAGATTTGATTGAAGATAAATTAAAATTTATGGGGTGTAAATAAAATTAATCCTAAAGACAGAAATGTGAGGGTGAGGGTTAATTTATACGAATTGAAAAATTGAGGGTTTTTGAAACTGGGGGTTATTTCTTTAAAGGGGTCAAACTGTAATTATCCAAACAAAAGGATAAAACTTAAAATATATCCAAAGAAGAGGGGTAGAGGTTAAAGTGTAATTTACCTTGATGAAATTTAAAAACCTCATGGTTTTATCATTTTATGACGGGTAAATTGCTCAAAACCCCCCTCAAATTTCCTCTCTTTCCCTACTATATCCCCTCAACTATAAAATGAGCTTAAAATCCCCTAAAATTTCATAAAAGGTTGCACTATGGGCTTGCCCTCAAATATTTTTACCCTTTTACCCTCCAAACTTTTTGTATTTCCACCTTACCTTTAATCTTATCCTTACTATTATATTTCTTAATTATTTAAATTACAAAAATATTATTTCTTTTAGTTAGAATATTAATTATGCCATTTACCTTTAATGTATTAGACTAAATATACTCTCAAATGTTAATTTTTTTTTTGTAAGTTTTAATTATTTTATTTGTAAATCAATTAACTTGTTATTAAATTTTAGTTTGATTTAAATCATAAAACTCAATCCTAATTAATATATTCATAAATAAATCATAATTTATAAATATATTTTTATGAAAAGAAAGTTTCATTTGACAAAAAAAAAAAAAAAATTAGGATAATGAGTTTTATGATTTAAATCAAATTAAGTTTTATTGGAAAATGATATATATTTTGGAATATATATATAATTCGTCAAAAATATATATTTTTTGAATTGTTTTAAAAAAATATGATTTTTTTTGAGAAAAATATATATTATTTTCCAAAATATGATTTTTTTCCTAAAATAATATAATTTTTTTCCGAAATATATATTTTTTATATTTTAGAAAATAATGTATATTTTTCAGAAAAAAATCATATTTTTTAAAACAATTCGAAAAATATATACTTTTGACGAATCATATATATATATATATTCCGAAATATATATCATTTTCCAATATATATATATTCCAAAATATACATATTTTTTCGAAAAATAATTTTTTTGAAGGTTTGATTTCACTAAACCCTCCTATACTATTAATGGTAGTTTAGGTATTATGACTCAAAATCATATTTTGGAACATAATATATATTTTTCTCAAAAAAATTATTTTTCGGAAAAAATTCATATTTTTGAAAATAATATATATTTTTCTCAATAAAAATTATTTTTTAAAAAAAATCATATTTTGGAACATAATATATATTTTTTCCAAAAAACTTATTTTTCGGAAAAAAATCATATTTTTTTTAAAAGAATTCGGAAAATATATATTTTTGACGAATTATATATATATTCCGAAATATATATCATTTTCCAATATATATATTTTCCGAAATATATATATTTTGTTCGAAATATATATATTGTTTTCATAAATTGTGATTTATTTATGAATATATTAATTAGGATTGACTTTTATGATTTAAATCAAACTAAAATTTAATATCAAGTTAATTGATTTACAAATAAAATAATTAGAACTTATAAAAAAAAAAACTAACATTTGAGAGTATATTTAGTCTAATATATTAAAGGTAAATGACATAATTAATATTCTAATTAAAATAAATAATATTTTTGTAATTTAAAGAATTAAGAAATATAATAGTAAGGATATGATTAAAGGTAAGGTTGAAATACAAAAAGTTTGGAGGGTAAAAGGGTAAAATATTTTGAGAGCAAGTCCATGGTGCAAAAAAATGAAAGTTTAGGAGGGTATAATTAGTTGAGGGGGTATAGTAGAGAAAGAGAGTAAACTTCAGAGGGGTTTTAAGCAATTTACCCTTTTATGACAATAACCCTTTCGTTTATTCATAAACCCTCTCTCCCTCTCTCTCCCTATTACTTTATTCATAAACCCTCTCTCTCTCTCTCTCTCTCTCTCTCTCTCTCTTCATATTCCCAAACTCCGGTTCCAAACGGAGAATCTCAGAACTTGGTTCTGAGATGGAAGCGATTCAACCCATCGTTGATGACCCGCCCTCCGATTTTCTACAACCCCAACCACCATCGTCTGCTTTCGTTGCTTCAACAAGTTCTGATTCCGCCTCCGATGGACTCCTGAAGAAGCCCAAGTGTTCTTCATCTGACGAATCTCAGACCTCCATTGCTGTTCAAGAGAATCAAGAAATCGGTGAGGACGATTTGGGGTCTGTTAAGGACGTCGTTTTGGAGATTGGAGGTAAAGAATGTCTGTTGGTGGATGAAGAAGACATGGGTTTGGGGAAATCTGAAATGGGTTTTTCTGGTGTTCCAGAATATGATGAAGTGCATGAGATTTTGGGTTCGGATTTGGCCCTGTCTGAATTAGGTTTTTCTGGGAATCAAGAATTTGACGCAGTTTGTAAGAGTTCGAGTTCGAATTTGGTCAAGTCTGAGTTGGGTATTTCTGGGAATCAAGAATTTGATGAAGTCCATAAGAGGTTGGGTTCGGAATGGACAATGTCTGAATTGGGTTTTCCTGGGAATCAAGAATTGGCATTGTCTGAATTAGGTTTTTCTGGGAATCAAGAATTTGGCGAAGTCCATAAGAGTTCGAGTTCGGATTTTGCCAAGTCTGAATTGGGTTTTTCTGGAACTCAAGAATGCGATGAAGTCAATAAGAGCTTGAGTTCAGAATTGGCCAAGTCTGAATTGGCTTTGGCAAAGTCTGAGTTGGGCTTTTCTGGAACTCAAGAACTTGATGAAGTCCACAAGAGGTTGAGTTCAGAATTGGCCAAGTCTGTGTTGGGTTTTTCTGGAACTCAAGAATTTGATGCCCATGAGAGTTTGGGTGCAGATTTGGCCAAGTCTGAGTTGGGATTTTCTGGAACTCAAGAATTTGATGGAGGCCTTGAGAGTTTGGGTGCAGATTTGGCCAAGTCTGAGTTGGGTTTTTCTGCAACTCAAGAATTTGATGGAAGCCGAGAGAGTTTGGGTGCAGATATGGCCAAGTCTGAATTGGGTGTTTCTGGAGCTCAACAAGTTGATGAAGTCCATAAGAGGAGTTCAGAATTGGCCAAGTCTGAGTTGGGTTTTTCTGGAACTCAAGAATTGGATGGAGGCCATGAGAGTTTGGGTGCAGATTTTGCTTCTGGGTTTGGAGTTGGCGGTGGAAAGGATATCAGTGACGATTCTCACCGGATCTCTCCATCCCTGGTGCTTCGGTAAGAGCTCTCACCATTCTATATGAGGATTTGATTTTTCAGTTACTGCATTTCTATGCTCACTTTCAAGTTTTCAGTTCAAGAATGACTCTATTATGTATACCCAGTTTGGTATCGTTAACGTTTCAATAACTTTTGAGGTAGAGGATCAAAATGTATATCACTCCTACACAAATATACATACATACATACATACATACATATATATACATATACATATACCTGTGTATATATATATATATATATAAGTGTGTGTGTATATATATACATCCCCTAATTCCCCTTTTGTAAACCAGCCTTACATCCAAGAACCCTGGTTGAAAATCCTAATTTCCCACATGCGAGTTAATAAAATTTGATCATTCTTATCCCTAATTTTGTCATTAGGGTACTATACTTTTGAATCTTTTATTGATTCAAATGTTATTTTAGCCTATATCATAATTATTATACCATAAGAGAGTATGATTAGTTGCCATAGAAGGCAAGAAACACAGGATGACGGAAATCCTCCTTCGAAAAACACTTCCATTAATTGATGTTGCATGTTTTTGTGAAAATTTAAACCTAATGAATTCTGTTATGATATATTATTTATGGATTCTATTGCTGTATTTTGCACTCATTTCGAAAGTAGTCAATTGCCCTTCCCGTTATACGGAGTGTGAATGAGTCTCGGTCCATTGGGGATCCGACATCAATTGGAAAATAAAGGGGGACCTTTGCCCATTTCTAAAAAATAGTAACTCGAAGGATTACAACTCTTGGAAGTAATAATTTTGTAAATTATTTGCTGTTTTTTTTAAAGTAAACAAACTATCTATAGAAGAAGAGGATCTACCATCCAAAATAACATGCATGAACCCGTTGCCTTGTTTGAGCTATGTGAGCGGTTTTCGTTCAAATCCATCTTCCCATTGCCAAGGAATTTTTAAGTACTGTATATTGTTTTTTTCTTCACTAGTACTCAATATCTTAATTCTTTTGGTGCCTACAAATAATGCCCACTCATTTTGATTTGAGACTTGATCTTTTACTTTAAAAGTTGAGGAGATCCACATATACTTTATATTGCGTTTGGGAGCACGAATCAGTGCCTTGGATCTGGGATCAGAGGAAGTTTCATTTAAAATGATAACTGAATATCTTCCAATCCCTTATCCAAGCCACCGATTGGGTGCTCTTAACATTGCTTAATTTAAAATAGTTGTTATTTGTTAATAAAATGTGGCTTGCACCAACAAAAAGAAATTCTCTAGGCAATAATTATCTCCCATGAATTATCTATTGAATCAGTTTTCTGATTACAGAACCATGGATTCCCTAATTTTGTCATTAGTACCCTAAACTTTTTAATCTTTTACTGGTTCAAATGTTATTTTTGTCTATATCATAATTGTTAAAGAAGAGGATTAATTACTGATATTAGATGCGATGGACATATACCGGAATACCTGAATAGGTGCCATAAGAGAGGATGATTAGTTGCCATAGAAGGAAAGAAACATAGGATGACGGAAATTCTCCAGAAAGCACTTCCATAAATTGATTTTACATTTTTTTTTTTGTGAAATTTGAAACCGTATTAATATCTGTTATGATATATTATTTATCTATTCTATTGCTGTAATTTGCACTCATTTCGAAAGTAGTCAATTGCCCTTCCTGTTCTATAGAGCATGAATGAGTCTCGGTCCATTGAGGATCCGACATGAATAAGAAAATAAAGGTGGACCTTTGCCCGTTCCTGAAAAATAGTCACTTTCGAAAGTTAAGCAGATATTACTGGATTACAACTCTTGGTAGTAATAATATTGTATATTTGCTGTTTATTTGAAGTAAACAATTGTTATTGACTGCACAAACGTAATCTGTTGAATATAATGCAGAACCATGGCTTCAATCTCACAGCGTGAGGGATCTTCAAAGGAGGTGCAACTAATTCTCGACAAGGAAGATAGGATCAGTAACCTTCCAGAATCGATTCTTGTTTACATTCTCTCGCTACTACCTATGAAATATACAGTTAGAACCTGTGTTTTGTCATCCCGATGGAAACACCTCTGGGCTATTGTTCCAAATTTAGACTTCGATGGCGACTTGTATCCAGATCTTAGTGCTTCGGACTTTATGAATATTGTTGATCAAGTTCTGTTCAGTCATGAATCGTGCTATCTTCAGAAGTTCCGTTTCAGATGTTTCTTAGATGCTAAGGATTTGCCAAGAATACATTCTTGGATATGTTATGCCATAAAATGTGGCATAAAAGAACTTGACATTGAGGCTGACCTAGCAGATGCTGATGACAAGGAGGAAAGACGTCTTAGCTTCCCTTTAAGCATCTTCAATTGCCCAACTTTGGTAACGTTAAAACTGGGTCATCTAATCACTTTCAGAGTTCCTAAATGGGTTCATTTAAAAAGTCTCAAGGTCCTCCACGTGTCCTTGTGTGCCATGGACGACTTAACACAGAACCTTTTCTCTAATTGCCCAGTCCTCGAGGACCTGATCATTGCAGGACTGGTTTCTGCTGATGAAAACTTCATAATTGATGTCTCTGTGGCGTCCTTGAAGCGTTTTAAGTTTGATATTAGTGGAGGGATTGATGGTGCAGATAATAGAAACCAGATTGTGCTCAATGCACCAATTCTCGAGTATCTTACTGTCGAAGATGATTACGTAGCCTGCTATGTACCAACACATCTAATCTCTTTGGTTAAAGCAGAGATTAACGTTGGATATTATTGTAACAGAAAGTCAAGCAAGCATCAGGCTCATCGCTTAGTTGTGCTTCTCAGAGGAATTCGGAATGTCAAATACCTCTCTCTAGGACGTCGTACGATTGGGGTAATAAATCTTCAACTTGTTTATGTTTTCATACTCTTAGTGTAGAATCTCTTGATCCTTTATTTTAGACGGTATTGTATAATTTTTTGTTTCAAAGAAAATAGATTTTATGTTTATGTAACAGTTTTGTTTGGATTCTTATTAAGGTCCTCGGCTGTGTTGAAGATTATCATATCCCTATGTTCCATAATTTGATTCATCTAGACCTGTGTATTTGCAATCACCATGGCTGGAAACGCCTGCTGGATTTTCTAAATAGCATGCCTAACATGCTGTATCTGCGTTTGATGAAATCGAAGGTGACTAAAGTTGCAAGGAATAGTTTGAATAGTCTCTAGTTTTTTTTATTAACAATCTCTGAACTTCAGTATTTTCTTCTTCTTTTTTGTTCTTGGCTTCCTTTGTAGTGCGCTCAAAATAATGAAGATAATGCTTCTGCGGATATCAGTTGTCTTGAGCATGTAGCGGTGCCTTCTTGCCTGTCACTGAATCTTAAAGAGATAAAGATTCTGGGTTTTTGGGGGCTCGGTAATGAAATGAAACTAATAGAGTATCTTTTGAGGTACTCTAACGTATTGCAGAAGATGGAAATTTGTACTTCCGATTTAAGATGGAAACTGAGGAAAGATTTTGTGGACGAACTGCTGTTATTTGCAAGGGGCTCAACAACTTGTGAAATTTTACTCTCCCGGAAGAGCTAACACCCATGAACATTCCAGAAGGTATTTTTCGTATCTAAAGCTCCAGTCTTTGGGTCTTCTTCCCAGTTTTGTCACTCTATTGTCTGCTTTTGCTTTATTCCATTTAGTTTTGTTAAAAAGTCGATAATGCAAAGTCTAAACTGTAGATTGTGTATGTGCAATTTTGTCTACCCTACTGAAATGTTAGGGTACTAGGCTGGGTAAATGTTTTTGATTGTATAAACCATGGGTGGAATTAATTGTTTGTAAATAATGGAAGTGGAATGAGTGGTAGATGTGTGTAGTTACATGATTGTACCAGAACTCCCTCGTGAGAAGAGCCTAGTTAATTCTTAGTTTGATTAAGAATTCTCTTAGGTTCTACTTTTTCATTTATTCATATGTTTATTCTGGAGGGTGAGCGATTATATAAATTTATTTTCAGCTTTAATTGCATGCCTTATTATAAATTCATTGTTTAGGCACTCGACTAGGCTAGCTTTGATGTTTTTAATGAATATCATGTTTTCGCCCATTTGATTCATCTGGAGTTGCATGTTGACAATTGATATGGCTGGAAACATGTATTAGATTTATTCGATTGCATGGCTATCTTGGAACTTGTTTTTAAAGTGAGAGGTGACTGAATTGAAGTGTGTGATGTGTAAACTTTTTGTTCACGGTTTTTGAACTTCCTATGTCTGTGTCTAGATACAGCGAGCTAATAAAGATGATGCTTCTGAGGGATTCGGTTTGTTGAACGAGAAGTGTTGCCTTGTAGTCTGATGACTCTTTGAACTTTCAGGTTTCCGGAGGCAAAGTGATGAGCGGAGGCTGATAGACTATTTTCTGAGAAATGGCAGAGGATTGCATAAGGGGTAATTAGGTGTTGTACTGCAGAGGAAAAGAGTTTCCTAGAGCTTTAAAAACATGTGAAACTGTCCTTTCTTAAGGAGTTTGGTGTCATGGAATCGTGTGGACTTAATAACTTTGTTGATTCTCAGTTCTCTTTGTATTGAAACACTATGAAGTTGTTTTTGCAGACAGTTAATGGTTTAACTGTGGTACTGGGATTGCAAATTTGGGGAGTTTTCGTCCACAATTTCACATTTATTGTTTTACCTCTTATTGATGGGATTTATTTCAAAATTGGAGAAAGCAATGTGTTTTGGAGCTGTTAAGTATGATGCTTTCTTCATTAATAGCCAAGGATTACTTCAAAATTTGTCTTGAGCATCCTCCAAGTTTCTATGTGTTTGGGGTGGTATGAAATGTGTGTTTTTCCTTCTTAGATTTGGTTACTTCATATTTCTCTGCATGGTGATTTGGGAGGGTTGCAGGTATAAGGCTAAACTGGTTTTTTGTTGGTGGCATCAGCATTTGCACAAATCTTTTGAAATATTTCGTAGTGCAGCTAGGAAGGGACTAACCTTTGACATGGGTTCTTAGGGATAAATTATTAATGTGTGTTGTGTGTGTAAATAGTGTGTGCTTAAGTTGTTAGTGTTATGGAGCTACAAGGATGTAGTCATGGAATTGGGCTGTCTTCTTAGTGGTCAAGTTGCAATTTAGACCCCCTTTCTTAGCCTATCTATAATTGGTTTTTGTTAACTATATTAGTTATAGCAACAACACATTTGTTTTTTTTTTGGAACTGGAAAATCAATTTTTTTTTTCTTTCTCTAAAGTAATTTCCACCAAATAATACTGCTACGAAGTCTATATCAGGACAGTTTTACGAGGTCCTAAAATTCTTATTTGAAGTGCTCTTATTATGGACAATTTAATTTTGAAACTTTTTAATTAATCACTTTTATTTATATATAATCATTATTATTTTTTTTTTTGTAGTTATATGCACTATATTTTCTAAACTAAGATTTATAATTTAGGGGGCAAAAGTGCAAAATACCTCCCTTAACTATCCCTAAGTGAGCAAAATACTCCCTTGTACTGTAAAAGTGAGCAAATCAGCCTCTTAAGTTCTCAAAATTGAGCAAATTGCCCCCTGGACTCACTTTTTGAATGTCAAATTACCATTGTACCCATATATTAACCTTTTGTCAAATATAAAAAATAAAGGATTAACTTCATCACACCCCTGAGGTTTGTTTTCTCTTCAATTAAACCCCCTCAACAATAACATTATTATTTAATTATATAAATTATTTGTTATATATATATTTTACTATAAACGATTTTTTTTAATGCCAAAATAAAAAATTAATGCCGAAGTTTTTTTTATTTTTTTATATTTCTTTATGCCCAAATGGGATATTCTCAGTATCTGAAGCCACGACTTCGTCGTTTGACAGTTTGAGTCCTTACCACTGAAACATGAAATGTGTTTTAAAATAATCAAATTTTAAGTGACAATTGAGGAATTAAATCTTTTGGTCAATAGACAGAACTAACCTTTTGTTTTCGAACTACCATTAATTTCGGCATTAATTTTTTATTTTGGCATAAAAAAATTATTTATAGTAAAATATATATATACACATATGTATAAAATAATTTATGTAACTAGATAATAATGTTAAAAGATTGAAAATAATATACCCTAATTGGTAGTTTGAAAAAACAAATATCTCGACATTTATTTTTTATTTCGGCATATATATATAAAAAAATTGTTTATAGTGAAATATATATAAAAAAATTTATTTCTATAACTAGATAATAATGTTAAAAGTGAAAAAATATTGGATAGAGATAATAAAATTTGAGGGTAATAAAAAAATTGAATTCTTATTTCCAAACATCAACTATCTCACCATTGAGGGTAATTTAGGTATTAAGTGAAATTATGGGATGTAAATGATATGAGTTTGAAAAAATAAGAGGTGTAAATAAAATTTGTCAAAGTTGAGGGGGTCTAATTAAAGATAAAACAAATCTCAGGGGTGTGAATGAAGTTAAACATTATTTTTATATTTTACAAAAGGTTAATACAATTGTAATTTGACATTCAAAAAGTGGATCCAAGGGGACAACTTGCTCAATTTTGAGAACTTGAATGACTAATTTGCTCATTTTTATAGTACAGGGGGATATTTTGCTCATTTGAAAATAGTTCAAGGGGGTGTTTTGCACTTTTGCCTAATTTGGGGTTATGTATATTTCAATGACAGGTTTTAAAAATATAGCAATTATCGTTCTATTTTGTAATATATAAATAGAAAGAGAGACCTAATTAGGATTGAATTGTAGTTTTCTAATGGGTAATTTTTGTAAAACCCCCTATAGTTTCATCTTTTAATCCAAAAATTCCCTATAGTTCCAAAACTCTCCTATATTTTCATTCTGGTTACAATTAGCCCCCTTCTCCGTTGAGACAGCCTCTTTTGTGTTTAAAAGGCGTCACGCGCTTGGCACATGGGTTAGGTTTGTCTATTTTGCCCTTGCACTAGATTTGCTTTAAGTCAAAGTACCATTATATCCTTATAGTATATACACGTGCTTGGCACATGGGTAGGGAGACCCATATACACGAACGTTTTCTTTTTCTTCTTCCCCAAATCGATCTCCATTGATTTCACCTACTAATTGACAAGCACTCGGACTCCATCAATGAAAGTTTTTTCCCCAAGCTCCGTTTCCATTATATACACTTTCATGACATTGTATATGCATATATAGATCTGGCCGAAAATATACATTCTCCATACCATATATATATACTCAAAAATATACTTCTTCTCCTAATCCTATATATATATATAGACCCAAAAATAGCTATATATATCAATTCATTGTTTGGGCTTATTTTATTTTTCCGTATTGTCTTCAATTATTGCTTGCATTTGAATATATTTTTCAAAATCGCAGTATATGTCTACATCAAGCAAACACTCCGGTGTTGATTCGGATTTGAGGTATGAAAATGTTGAATGCTTATGTGGCAAAGTAGCTTCAATTTTGGTGACTACACAAGATGAAAATGGGAATTGAGGAAGATTATACTACAAAAGTCGGAAATGTCGTTTTTGGAAATGGTGTGAACATATTGGTTGGACAAGAGAAGTTTGTTGCAACAATTACAAATGGACAACAAATTGAAAGAATTACTTATGGAGTGGAAGATGATGTTCATGAGTTGAAAAACATGTTTGTCGTTATGGAAGGCTCGGTGAAAATGCTGAAGAATTTGGTTATGTGTTTAGGGTTTATTGTAGTTGCAACATGGTTTGGTTATTTGATCTAAAAGAATATGATGTTCTTTTAATGACAATATGTATGGTTTGGTCTCAAACATTTACATTTTGCACACAATAAGCAAAATTTCAAATATTTCAAGTCTCAAACATTCACTGCTCAAAAAATCACTGTACATTACTATACACTGCTCAAACATTCAGTGCTAAAAAAATCAATGGCCATCACACTAAGCATTAACATTCACTGTTGGTAAGGACGTTAATAATGAACCAAAACAGTTTACATCTCCAGTATTCCTCCAACTTGGTACTTATCCCCACCTGCATATTGCACATGCATAGACCTCACACCTTCAGTATTATTCACAAGCTTCTCTTTGATTTTAGGACACAATTGAGCACTCACAATCTTCTCTCTTCCTTTTTTAAACTTAATCATCAGCTGCACGTATATCTGTATGATCTTTTGAATTTATCTTTTATGTTTTTTTTTGATAAAATTATAATAAACATTTTGTAGATAATGAGTTGATGTACTTGGCTCTCCTTAGATTTCACTACCTTGTTAAGTTTTACTTTTTCTTCTAATTTTTTTAGATTAATCCCTTAATTATTTTTATATTTTTGAAAGCAATCAAAATTCAGAAAGAAAAAAACAAATCTAATATCAATTATCATCGATTTGAGATGACCACTAAAATGCCTAATTGTAGATGCAAAAAAATACACAATAACAATTGGGGTTCAAAAATTGGATCCTTTATTCAATATTTCATCACCTATTTATACACAACTTGATCAACGAGTCAAATCCCTTTTCCCAAGTTTATCAATCCCTTAAATCGTGGGATTTTATCAAACCCCCTTTCCTTATGGACTCTTTAATCCATAAATATGATAATTCCTTAACTTGTGGATCACTTATTTTCTAGAATATTCCATAGGCCCATTATTTCTTTAGCGCACTTATTTCTGGCCCATCTGTCCTAGGCCCATCTGTCTTCGGTCCATCCGTCTATGGCCCATCAGCCTAATGGCCCATCCTGTTTGGGCCATGTATTATTTTAACTATTACACAGGCCCCTGAGGTTATGGGCTTTTGTAATTTTATTTTTTAAAGCCCATGACCGAAAATTTTAAACACCACTATACATATATATACATACATGCACTTTATGGGAAATGAGGGTTTGGTGAGCTGTCAATCATTGATGAGCATTTATTGACATTTGAAATGAATGGCCATTACTCTCTTAATCTCAGCACCATGACGGCTCATCGTGGGTTGCGCGACCTTCGGACTTCGTGTAGTCTTTTGGCTTCCTTCTCCCCTTCTATAAAAACCCACTCTTTTCCATTTCATTTCCTCATTCTACATTTACAATTTCCAGCTCAAACCTCTCTATCTTTTTCAAACTTCATCTCCGAAACTTTATTTCTTCCTTATCTCTGCGATCTTTTCCGTCGGTCAGTACATATCTCCCAGTAGCACATAAGTCTATTTCTGCCCGAAGCTTCCCCTGATACTTCACCATCAGTTGAGTAAGTCAATCAGTTTCTTCCTTTTCTTTAATTTTCACCTCTGTCCCACCTCTGTCTCTTCTACCTTTCTTAGCTTTATGTCTGATAGCGATGACACCCGATCGGTAGAAGAGGTCATTCTGTCCTCTTCTACTGGTACCGATCCCACCAGTAGTGACAGTCCTCAGTCCAATCGCCAAGGAACCTCAAAAACAACTCCCCAAAACACTGACCTTCCGGGTTCATCAACGAACGAACCTGTGAATCTCAAGCCCTTCGAACCGTTTGTAGTGGGCCCACTTAAAAGAGTCCATCCTGAAGTAGACGTTAAACATCTTCAGGCTGAGACCCAAGTACCTGGGGATGTTGATGTATCCCCCTACCCAGGTTACCTAGACTTTACCCAGAGTCAGGGACTAGCTCCCGGTAGTATTCTGTTATCGGCATCTCACCTTAGGGTTCTAAGGTTCCCCCTTCACCCTTTCTTTCACTATGTATTCTTCATGCTAGGTTTACATCCCTTTCAGCTGAACCCGAATAGCCTTAGGATCATATCCATGCTTCTGTTGTACAATAGGGATCTGGATCTCAACTTAGGTTTGGCCGATCTGCTCCTCTATTACTTTTTCCAGAATGCCAGAGCGAGTAAGGGTAGATACAATCTCTTTCCCTTTCAAGGCCGGAGCATATGTACTGACATCGAAAAGTCTGATAAGGGATGGAAGGAGAGAATGGTCGTTGTGAGTGGTAACTGGTCTTACCCTTTTTCGCGTATATTCCCAATCCCAAGTACTTTCGGTGCCATCCGTCTACCCATCTACCGCCCCTTTCATAAAGCCTCTTACCTTTGTGAATACTGTGATCTTCATCGGGGGGACTATGCCTATAAATTTCTAGGTTATGAGGATAGGGACATCCCCCTGCTTTTTATAAAACAACGTATAGGCCTCTTGAAAACCCATATTTGGGGCAAAGCCCGATCTGCTACTAACCTGCTGACTTTGGAAAATCTGGAGTCAATTTCTAACTTGGGCACTGGTGTTGACATGATGGACTTGCCTGACAAACCTCTTTCTGCCAGATTCCCTCAAGTTCCCGAAGGGGTCACCTTAGTCGATCCCATACCCTTCTCAACAGCATCGCCAGCGGCTTCAGTACCTCCTCCTGCTCAGAGCCCGGTAGCGCCACCAGCACAGACTCCGGTAGCTCCACCCCAGCTTCCTCCAGTAAATCCTTCAGTTGTCAGGACCCGATCCAGTGGATTGGTTGCTAAGAGGGCCAGAACTCAAACTGATAATGCTTCTACAAGCTCCGGAGACGTCCCGTACTTTCATTCCCTGGGAACCGAAGTTCCTTCTACCAGATGGGACTCCGGTCTGTGCCGATCAAATTACCCTTACCCAGCCAGAAGCTCTTCGGTCTATGGCTAAAGGGATCTGGACACCAGCTGATAGGGCCACTCAGTCCAAAATCTCCAGGACTGATCTGGCAAAGAAGACTTCCATAATGGTTATGGAGGTATACACTTGTTCTTTGTTTTTGGAACTTTGTTTATTGATTACTGCCACATTATATACTAACATCAGAACATGTTTATTTCGTGCAGCTTCTTTATGGAGTTCAGACCTACAACAATATCTTGGAGTCTGATGTTAAGAAAATGGCCAGTCTAAAGGCCCAGATTAAGCAAAATGATGCCCACCAGACTACTTTAGTCAAAGAAGCAGATGGCCTTCGCCAGGCCATCTTAGAGCCGAAGATCCTTATGGAGACCGGCGAGGTGGAGAAGCGGACTCTGATGGCTAAAAAACTGGCCTTAGCTGCTGAGCTGGAAGAAGCGAGGGCAGCTAACAAAAAGCGAGGGCTTTTGAGCGGGCCAAAGTAGAAGTGTGCCGCCTAGGAGGTCTTGATATGTATAACCGATACTGCGTCATCTGTGATCTCCGATCGGCCAGAGCTTGGCGACAGAGGCACGAAATGGATCACATTCCTCTAGAAGCTCGGGAGTTCAAGACCGTAGAGGAATTTGATGCCCACATGGGAGTGCCTATGCCCTACAAAAACCCTCTTGCCTCTGAAAATGAGAAGAAGTTCGATGCCATCCTAAAGGAGGAAGAATATCATCCTCCCGATCAGTAGTTCAGGCTTTTTAATTTTATCTGTACTTACTCCTCTCAGTAGGGTACTTTTGTAACTTCCTTTTTTTTTTTTTCAATGAACAAGAATTTTTTCCTTATTTTAGTGTTTATTCCGTTCTAGTTCTGGTTTTAGTGTTTGAACTTTAATCATTTATGAAAATAATTGAGCCTTCGGGCATCTGGCCCCTGAGGCTTTGTCCTTATCCTCTGGTTAGTTCAAATCAGGTTTTGAACTCAACACTTAGGAAAATCTTAATAAGCATGAAACCTTCGGGCATTTGGCCCCTGAGGCTTGTTCTTTATCCTCTGGCTAGTTCAAATCAGGTTTGAACTCAACACTTAGGAAAATTTAAGTTTTAAGATTGAAGCCTTCGGGCATTTGGCCCCTGAGGCTTGCCCTTGTTCTCTGGTTAGTTCAAATTAGGTTTGAACTTAACCTTTAGGAAAATTTTAGTCTTTACATGAAGCCTTCGGGCATCTGGCCCTTGAGGATGGGTTCTATCCTCTGGTTAGTTCAAATTAGGTTTGAACTCAAACATCTAGGAAAATTGTAATATTAAACATGGAACACTCGTGTAAAAACATAATGTATCTTTATTGAAATGAGCTTGAGAATCATGAAGCAGAGGTGCCGGACATCGGGCACATATGCTTTATATAAAAAAGGTGTCGTGGTAAGACACAGTTTTATTTCTTAACAAGAAAAGTAACTATCTAAGGATAATACCTCTTTAACCGATAGGCATTCTGAGAGTTGGACTCGATGCGGCCTGTTTCGTTCTTCCGAACCTGACATGTTCCACGCCCGATGATCTCAATCACTGTGTAAGGCTATTCCCATGTCTCTCGTAATTTGCCTACAATCCCAATCTTTCTTCTGAGTACCATATCCCCTACCTGGAATTCTCTCCTTTTGACTTTCTGATTGAACCGGGCCCTGATTTGTTGTTGATAGGCAGCCAGTCTTATCCCGACGACTTCTCTCATTTCTTCTAAGAGGTCTAGATCATGTGCTAGATGTCGATTGTTCGGGCCTTCTTCCCAGGCTTGGTTTCTTAAAGTAGACATTCTTAGCTCGGTCGGGATAACTGTTTCGGCCCCATAAGCTATGACGAAAGGGGTCTCCCCAGTGGGTTGCCTCGGAGTGGTCCGATAGGACCACAACACCTCAGGCAATTTTTCCAACCATGCCCCTTTTGCGTCCTCAAGATTCTTCCTTAGTGTATCAAAAATGGTTATGTTCGTCTTTTCGGCCTGCCCATTTCCCTGTGGATAGCCAACGGAAGAAATGTTCTGATTGATCCCATGATTTGCCAGGAATGCTTGAACTTTCCTGTTATCAAGGTTGGTGCCATTATCCATCATTATAGTTCGGGGTAGACCGAATCTACAGATGATGTGGCTCCAGATGAACTTTATAACAGGCTGCCTGTTATGGTGGGATATGCCTCGGCCTCCACCCATTTGGTAAAATAGTCTGTAGCCAGAAGAACATGAGTGGTTGACCGTATAGCCTGTGGAAGAGGACCCACAATATCTATACCCCATCGGGCAAAGGGGTGAGGGATAATTGTTGGGTTCAGTAACTCCGGTGGTGGATGAATGACATCTTCATGAAATTGGCACTTCTTATAGTGTCGGGTATAAACCTCAGCATCTCTTGATAGGTAGGGCCAGAAGTATCCCTGGGTGAGGACTTTATGGGCTAAAGACCTCCCTCCGGAATGATTGCCACAGGCTCCTGCATGAATCTCTTCCATGACTACCGAAGCTTCGGAGGGCGTGAGACATCTCAAGTATGGTCCGGAAAAAAACTTGTGGTATAGTTGGCCGTTGTACAGAGCATACCTGGCTGCCTTCATTCTTATCTTCCGGGCTTCTGATTTTGACTCAGGCAATGCACCAGTTCTTAAATAATCTGCTATAGGGTCCATCCAACTTGGCTCCCATGGGATTACCATTACTTCTTCGGGGGGCTCCAAGCTTGATCGGATGATAAAGTCTATTGGTACAGTGCGAGTCATACTTTCTCCTGCTGCGGAGGCCTGGTTAGCCAGATGATTTGCTACGGAGTTGTCCCTTCTGGGAATCTGTTCAAAGGTTATTTGTTGGAACCATGCGGCCTCCTTTAGAACCAAATTCATGTATGCTTACATTTTCGGCTCTCGGGTTTCATACTCCCCATTTAACTGCCGTACGACCAACTGGGAATCACTTCATACCTCTGCCTTCCGTACTTGAAGGCTTCGGGCCAACCGAATTCCTGCAAGGAGGGCCTCGTATTCGGCTTCATTGTTAGAGGCTGGAAATTCCAGTCGAATGGATTGTTGGATTTTAGTACCATCTGGTGTTACGAGTACTACTCCGATCCCTGCTCCGTTGATGTTGGATGATCCGTTCATGAACACGACCCATAATCCAGGCTCACTTTCTTCTACGGAGTCTGTAGTTTCTGTTTCCAACAGGAAGTCAGCTACTGTTTGTCCCTTAATTGCAGTTCGGGAGACATAGGTTATGTCAAAGATCCCGAGTTCAATTGCCCATTTGGATACTCTCTCGGATAACTCAAGCTTTGCCATTATGGATCTGATCGGAGTTAAAGTAGGCACTATGATTGGGTGTGCTTCAAAATAGTGCTGAAGACGCCGCTTAGCATTGATCAGTGATAGTACCAGTTTATCTTGTTTTAAGTAACGGGTCTCCACATCAGCAAGGGCCTTGCTGGTGTAGAAGACTGGTGTCTGGTACCCCTTGGCCTCTTTGACCAGAGCGGCGCTGGTAGATGTTGCTGATATGGCTAGATACAGGTGTAGCGGCTCATCGGCTTCTGGGGTAGCCAGTATCGGAGGCTTTGCCATGTAACCTTTGAGTCTTTTCAGTGCTTCCGCTTGCTCTGGCCCCCAAACTTCTCCTTTTGCCACTTTTATTGCTTGAAAGAACGGCTTACACCGATCGGTTAACCGAGAGATGAAACGGCTGAGGGCCGCTATTCTTCCGGTTAGCTTTTATTCCCGTCCGATCAATTATGTGCCCCAAAAACTGGCCTGAGGACACTCCGAAAGAACATTTAGACGGGTTGAGATTCATATTGTACTTCCTGAGGGTGTTGAACACCTGCTGCAGATCGGTCAGGTGGTCTCTTTTCGCCTTGCTTTTGACCACTGTGTGGTCGATGTAGGCTTCTATGGTAGATCCCATCATGCCCTGGAACACCCTTCTAACCAACCTTTGATAGGTAGCACCTGTATTCTTTAGTCCGAAAGGCATAACTGTGTAACAAAATGTACCTGACTCAGTGATGAAGGCAGTCTTTTCCTCATCCTCTGGGTTCATTCGTATCTGGTTATACCCAGAATATGCATCCAGAAAACTCAAACATTTGAAACCTGCGGTGGCATCTACCATCTGATCGATCTTTGGTAAAGGAAAACAGTTTTCGGGCAGGCTTTATTCAGATTAGTGAAGTCTACACATACCCTCCATTTGCCATTTTTCTTCTGGACCACCACAACGTTTGCCAACCAAGAAGGATACTGGACCTCTTTTATGAATCCTGCTTGAAGAAGTCGATCAACCTCTTCAGCTATGATCTGGTTTCGATGGACCCCCATTCACCTTTGTTTCTGTCTGACGGGCTTTGCGCTGGGATCCACATTAAGAGAATGTTGGGCTACTGATGGATCGATGCCGGTCATGTCCATATGGCTCCATGCAAATATGTCAGTATTGGATCGGAGAAACGACTCCATTTCCTCTTTTTCCTGTGGATTGAGGCCTGAACCAACGTAAGTAAACCTTTCAGGGCGATCGGGGCAAATTTAAACTTCGAGCAGAGGTTCAGCTACTACTGGTGACCCTAAACCGCCCTCCTGTAATTGCTATTGATCATCGGGTACCGCCCTGGGTCATACCTCCCGCACCAGTTCTGTCTTTTTCTTCAAGCCCTTCAAGGTGACTGCATAGTATTCCTTGGCTGCCACCTGGTCCCCCTTTATGTCAATCACATCAACTCCGTTTGGGTCAATGCACCGCATGACCTGATGCATTATTGAGGGAACCCCATGCATTCGATGGATCCATCCTCTGCCCATGAGGATATTATATGAGGGTTTGACGTCCACCACCACAAAAGTCTCTCTGAGCGTGCGCCTAGCCGCTGTTACTGGTAGTTGGATCTCTCCCATTGGTTCCACTCTTCTACCATCAAATCCTGCTATCGGGCTTCTGGAAGGGACTATTTCCTGAGGGTTGATCTCTAGCTTCTCGAAGGCCCACTTGGTGATAATGTTGGCGCTGCTTCCTGGGTCCACCATCACTCTCTTGATCAAGCAGTTTGAGACCATGAAAGAGATAACCAAGGGATCGTCATGTGGATATTGAATGCCCCGCATATCTGCGGAGGAGAAAGTTATACGGGCATCCTCTTTCGGGCTTCGGAAATCGCTGACTTCCCCAACCCTTCGCAGCTTCTAGGCTTGTCGCATCTGAGATCTGCGGGCCTCTTCCAATTCTGACCGGCTTGGTCCTCCATGAACCATGTGAATGACTCGTACGGGCTGTCCCATTACCCCTTTGACAGGCGCATGGGGTGCCTGGACTGATCGAGCTCCCTCCTTAGCCACATATTCGGTCAATTCTCCTTTCGCAATCATAGCCTCCACTTGTCTCCTAAGGCTTCGGCACTCGTTGGCATGATGTCCGTATTTGCCATGGAAAGCGCAGTGCCTCGACATATCTCTCTGGTCCATTGGTTGCCTGATGGGTGGGGGCGACCGGAAGATTCCTTTACCTTTAGTCTCCTGATATAATTTTGCCAGTGTAACTTTTAGTGGGGTAACTTTGTCCTCAAACCTTTGGCATTTTTCTGGTACTGGGGAGGGAGCAGGAGGAGCACCCAGCCGCTTCCGATCGGAGACCCGATCTTTAATCTTTGGTTCGGACACCCTTGCCTCCACACTTGCAAAGGCGGTCCTCCTCTGTCGTATAGCCAACTCCTCTTCTATTCGGAGGTGCCCTTGTGCCCTGGAATTGAGCTCTCCAATGTCTGTTGGTGGCCTTTTGACCAAGGACTGATGGAACTTGGTTTCAGGGATCAGGGCCATTCTGAAGGCTTCAATAGCTGAATGCTGATCGCAGTTGTCAATTGAAGACATCTCCACATTGAATTGTGAGACAAAACTTTTCAGGGATTCGCCTTTTTCCTGGATCATGGTGAACAGACTGGAGATAGTCTTCTTCTGCCTTTTGTTGCCGAAGTATTGGGCAATAAATAACTCGCAGAGTCTAAGCCAAGTTCCAATCGATTGGGGCGGTTGCTTTCTGAACCACATGAGGGCTGCTTCGGTCAAGCTAGTGGGGAAAACTTTACAGAGTAAGGCCTCGTTCTTGTTGTAAACATTCATCTTGGTATGACCGTGGTAGATGTGCTATATTGGATCTTTTGTACCATCGAACAGAGTGAACTTTGTAATCTGAACCTCTCCGGATAGGGCACACTGGTGATAGAGATGGTGAACAGTGTCTGGACTGCATCGATGGATGCCTCGGATGCCAGATCGATAGGGGTCTGTACTTTCAGATCCTTAAGCACTTCCCGCTGGAATCTGGACATGATTTTCTCCAGTTTTCTCATGGTTAGGACTTCCTCGGAGTTACATACCCCGAGAACCTGTAGAGATGACTCTGCGTGCTCTTCCCGATCGCTGTGGGATCTAACGGGGAGGTTGTCCTTGTCTGTCTGGCGGCCTATAGACCGTTCATGCTGGCCGGACTGCTCGTCGTTATGGACCTCCAGTGGGTTCTGCAGTTGAGCCAATTTTGCCACCAGTTCAGTGTTTTGCCTCTCTAACTCGGCAGTCCTATCCTCTAGGGCTCGTCTGATCGGATCTTTAGGTTGCTGGCCTCCGTTTGGAGGTAAATCGGTCTGTTGTGAACGTGTGATCACCGCCATTGATGGTATGAATCTTAGCTTTTTGTTGAGAGTGGGAAGCTTATTGAAAAAGATTTCAATAATAGGGGTTTCCCACAGACGGCTTCAATTGTGTAGATGCAGAAAAATGCACAATAACAATTGGGGTTCAAAAATTGGATCCTTTATTCAATATTTCATCACCTATTTATACACAACTTGGTCAATGGGTCAAATCCCTTTTCCCAAGTTTATCAATCCCTTAAATTGTGAGATTTTATCAAACCCCCTTTCCTTATGGACTATTTAATCCATAAATATGATAATTCCTTAACTTGTGAATCACTTATTTTCTAGAATATTCCATAGGCCCATTATTTCTTTAGCCCACTTATTTTTGGCCCATCCGTCTATGGCCCATCAGCCTAATGGCCCATCCTGTTTGATAAAATTATAATAAACATTTTGTAGATAATGAGTTGATGTACTTGGCTCTCCTTAGATTTCACTACCTTGTTAATTTTTACTTTTTCTTCTAAATTTTTTAGATTAATCCCTTAATTATTTTTATATGTTTGAAAGCAATCAAAATTCAGAAAGAAAAAAACAAATCTAATATCAATTATCATCGATTTGAGATGACCACTAAAATGCCTAATTGATATGCAATTGATTTAAAATTGGATAAATTAGATTTTGAACCCCCTTAGATATGATATTACACCCCACACCCCTATTGTTTGGAGAATTATAATTCCACCCTCTCTAGTTCATCAGGATTCAATTCAGGTGATGGGAGCTGTGAAATGACTTATCTACCCATGACTATTTTTCATGTTTTTGCATATAATTGTGGGTATTCTAAGCACTTCGCTTCTAAAAAGGTGATGACATAAGCGTTAACTGAATTTGACCACGCCGGAAGTTCAACTAAGGGGGTATATGTTACAACTTACAAACTTAAACGGGTCTAGCTATAATTATCCAAATAACAGGGGGTGCGGATGTAATATATCATATCTTGAGGGAATGTAATTGTAATTTATCCTTTAAAATGGAAAGTTATTAATAACAAACTTGCAACAACTCAATGCAGACAACCATTGACAAGAGTGATATATACTCCAAATGAAACGAGCCGTTCGTGAGCATGCTCGAACTCGATTCCTCAAAACTAGAAATCGGCTTGGACTCATTTGTTTAATAAATGAACTAAGCCCAAACACATTTTTTTGGCTCGTTTTATAAATGAATTGAACTTGAATATTTAGAAGCTCATCTCGATCCGTTCAATTACAATCCTACTTACTTCGTAATTAATTTGATTAGTTTAAATTCATAGCTTTATTATTTGGACATCACTCAATATAATTGTCCAATTTCGAATCCCAATACAATATTATTTTATACTTTCACAAATTATTTTCTTCAAAAAATAATGGCCCCATTAAAACTTACGAATATACTATATTATCAATGAGCAAAATTGAAAATTTACACATAAATATCGGTAACTCCAAATTACCAAATATTCTTGCATCACAATCGATATATTGCAATTGATGGTCATATATGAATGGGGTCTTTTGGTTTTTTACAGACTTGGACTGAGAGAGAGAGAAATGGGCGACTAGGGTTTCGGACGAGGGTTTCATAGCTATTTGAACACATTTTCATTGCTCTTCAAGCACAATCACCATTTTTGCTGGGAAATTAGTTCATGTTAAGAACAATATTCGGTATTTTCTCTCATTTCCTTGTACATTTTGAAATTTTGATTCCCTCTTTTGTTCCCTGCATGCCCTTTAAATTTTGTTTCCTTAATATATATATTATATTATATATATATGGGTGAATGATGCAAAACCCCCCTATACTATCCAAAATGTGCAGAAAAACCCTCTTCAGGTTTTAAAACACCCCTATACTTTGCAAAATGTGCGCTTTGACCCTTTGAAGCCATTTTCCGGTTATGGAGTTGTGTATTTACTTTTATACCCTTAAAATATTATTTTATAATTTAATATAAATACAGGTTAATTGCAAAAAGACGGAAAATCTTGGGTTTTAACATAATGACATTCAAATTGTATTGATTGGATTGGGGATGGTGGTGGGTCCCACAATTATATATATATATATATATATATATATATAATGGGGTCAGGTCAGCTAGCTAATGCTAAGCTTCGTGTGGATCTAAGATTGTTAATTGTTATTAGCGTATCATTAAGTGCGTTTATTTTATTTTATTTATTACTGTAATTTTATTTTTGGAAGAAAGTGAGTATTACTCAAAAGAGTAAATAATGAATTCAAACATTAGTTTGAAGGAATACGTGGCAAGTGCCGCAATTTAGTGATTTTCTTAAGGAGGACTGGGCCTAAACTTAAAACCGCTCCGTTTAAATAGGTTTTATTTAGGAAGTTGAAGAAATTTATTTTATAATTATATTAATTAATTTTTATGTACTGAATCTATAAAAAGAATTAAATTCTAAAATTCTAAATTATCATGAATCTACAATGGATAAATTTAGTAATTCACTCATTAGATGTCATAGTCTTAAAAATTAAATTTTCCTAAAAAGATACTATTTAGTATTTATCTTAGAAATTTGGAAAAGAGAAAGTATCAATTATCTCTTATTAATTTAATTTTTGATATTTTTCTTTTTAATTGAAACACACTCTACGGACCCCTCCCCCTTCTTAAATGTCTATATAAAATTTTACTCTATTTAATTAGAGAACATATTTATGTTCTTAAATTTAGATAAATTTTATATGTATAGTTTATTTAATGTCTGTTAATACAATATAATGATTCAAACAAAAAGAATGTAATATAAATGGAGACATTTTATGAATTAAATGAGTATATTCCCATATAGTCCACATGTCATGAATTCTTTCTCATTAACATTAATCGGTTGGTTAAGCTCTTCCTTTCAATACAATTATATAAAAAACAAAAACATCTCTTATATACATATATATACATATACAGTCACGCACACACACACTTAAAAAATATCAAATTCTCTGCAAACCCAAGACTATCCTCCTCCTTGGAAGCTCACTACATTCAAGAACGCATCAAGAAAGATGTCTGATGAAGAAATTCAACCTGACATACGAAATCAAGTATACTTAGCAAATTTAAATTGAGGGAGAGAAGCTTTGAATGGAACCATTTCCGAAACTATAGAGATTGAACCATTTTCGTATGCTTAATAGTAACTAAGAGATAAAGAAGGAAGCCATACCAGAGGGAGAGAAGCTTTGAATTTGAGGTGCCCAAGTTAATGTTGCAGATCTGGAAAGAGGAAGAAGAAAGAGAAAGTCAAACCAACTTGCAATATAGCTATACATATATCCATATAAGGGCAAGGGTAGTTAAGTAATTGAGCAAGAGCATTTTGGGGTTTTAGAAAAATATATGTCATGTGAAACTCACGTGACTCTTTTTTGGCCGAAAAAGTGGCTTGAATAGTGTCCAGGGGGTGAATCTGTGCACTTTTGCCAAACCATAGGGGCTTATCTGCACAAAGTGAACCATAAGGGAATTTTCTGCACATTTTTGATATTATAGGGGCTTTTGCGTCATTCACCCATATATTTATATTTGTGTGTGTGATAATTAAAAAGATGGTGTAAGGATATATAGAGGGGACAATATATGAATTTATTCATTCTTTTTATTAGTTTATACTTGTTTATTTGTGTATACAATTTTATTTCATTAGTTTTAATCTATCTCTTTAGTTTTAATAATTCTTCGGCAAAAGAGCATAAAACCCTCCTATGTTTTATAAGAGTTACAAAATACTCCCTATACTTTTTTTATCCTCATTTCACTACCCTCACCTTTCTAAGGGTTGCAAATTGCCCCATTTGTCTATATTAAATTCTAAAAAAAGATATAAAATTCAAAAATATATATATTAAATTTTGAAAAAATTTCAAAATTCAAAAATAAATATAAAATTCGATTTTTTTTTATAAAATTCGAAAATAAATATATAAATTTTTTAAAAAAACATATAAAATTTGAAAAAAAATATATAAAATTAATTTTTTTTATAAAATTCAAAAAATATATATATAAAATTTTGATTTTTTTATAAAATTCAAAAATAAATATAAAATTTGAAAAAAACATATAAAATTCGTAATATATATAAAATTTGAAAATATATATATATAAATCAGAAAAATGTATATATAATTAAAAAAAACATATAAAATTTACTTTTTTACAAATACTTGTGTAAATAGAAATTAAGTAACCAAAGTACAATACACCAAAACAACATTTAAAATAAACAAAGTACAATACACCAAAATAACATTTGGCAGAAACATATTTTTTTTAAATTTTATATTTGTTTTTTCAAAATATATATATTTTGAATTTATATAATTTTTTCCGAATTTTATATATATTTTATATAAAATTCGAATTTTGGTTTTAGTTGAGTGTAACAAAGCATTATTAATCTTCTGGACACATTGTGTATGCATTGACTGGTTGCCTCTATTTGGTTATTTGATCTCCAATGTCAAAAGTGTAGGAGATTAATTGATTTAACAGTATAGCATTATTTGATTTTATCAATTAATGAGATTTTTGGAAGAAAAAAAAAATCTATGTTTGTAAAAAATCGATTTTTATATGATTTTTTTAATTATATATATATTTCATATTTATATATATATATTTTCGAATTTTATATATATATTTCAAATTTTATATGTTTGTTTTGAATTTTATATGTTTTTTGAATTTTATATTTATTTTTGAATTATATATATATATATATTTTCGAATTTTATATATATATTTTTGAATTTTATATTTTTTTTCGAATTTTATATTTTTTTTTGAAATTTATATATTTGTTTCAAATTCTATATATATTTTTTCAAATTTTATATGTTTTTTTTCGAATTATATATGTTGAATTTTATATTTATTTTCGAAATTTATAATTTTTTTCAAAATTTAATTTAATATAGACAAATTGGGGCAATTTGCAACCCTAAGAAAACTAAGGGTAGTGAAATGGGGGTAAAATAAGCATAGGGGGTATTTTGTAACCCTAAGAAAGCATAGGAAATTTTATGCTCTTTTGCCTAATTCTTCCAATAGTTAAGCAATCACGTCTTCTACTTTCTCTATTTGTATGATTTTCAGAGTTTGATATATTATACTATGGATGAATGGCGTAAAACACCCTTATACTATCCAAAATATGTAGAAAACCCCTTTCTTGGTTTTAAAACACCCCTATACTTTGCAAAATGTGCGCTTTGACTCCTTGAACCCATTTTTTGGTGACGGAGTTGAGCATTTACTTTTATATCCTTAAAATATTATTTTATAATTTAATAGAAATACAACTTAATTGCAAAAAGACGAAAAAACCCCTGGGTTGAAAATGTTTTATATACAAATCAAGTTTATAAAAATTATACCTTGAAACTTCAAAGCAAACAAATGTTTAATCAATTTATGTAATTTACAGTTCTTATAGAAGGAAAATAATAATAATAATAATAATTAACCCGGTTCATACAAGGCACGTCACGACCCTAAACCACCAATAAACATATATGCATCTCTCTATATATGTATAATCTCTGCCTCAATCACTCATATTAGTCAATCTATACAGACTTATATATAGAGTGATTATATACATATATATATATATAGAGAGAGAGAGAGTACTAACTACTAACCTAACCATGGACACCGCAATAGCCCACGACGCCAGTGGCAGAGCCACCACCACAGACGATCTGGCCTCAACCACCACTGCGGCGTCAGACTGGTTCCAGCACCTACTCGACAGTCGGTCCCGCACATCGGGCTCTGGTGGCTCGTCTTCACCTTATGTAATTTACAGTTCTTACAGAGTTATGTGTGTTTGTTTTCCGGGAAAATGTTAGAGTTCAATTGGAAAGTGAGTGATAGGACTCTGAATGAGGTTTTGGGACGTGTTTTCCCGTTTAAGAAAGATTAGGGCCTGTTTGGCAAGTCGGTTTTGGGCTTGGTTTTGGTTTTCGATTTTAAGACCAAATCATGTTTGGTTGACTGTTTTTTGAGTTGGTTTTGGACTTTTTAAAACCAACCACTAAAACCTGGTTTTGGCCCACCAATTTTGACTTCTCTCTCTCTCTCTATATATATATATATATGGCCGAAAATATGAATTATTTTCAATTTTTTTTTATATTTTTCGGAAAAAATATTTTTCGGTAAAATTAATTTTCGGAAATTTTTTTTTTCGGAAAAATTAATTTTCGGGGAAAATGTTTTTTGCAATAAAATCATAATTTAATGTAATTTTTCAAAAAATTAATTTTCGGAAAATAAATTTTTTTTCAGAAAAAAAATCATATTTTCTGAAAAAATTTAATTTTCGGAAAATAATTAATTTTCGAAAAAAATCATATTTTCGGAAAAAAATTAATTTTTGGGAAAATTTTGTTTTGGAAAATAATTATTTTTCCCAAAAAATTTATTTTTCAGAAAATATTTATTTTTCGGGAAAAAATTATTTTTTTGAAAAAATTTATTTTTCGGAAAAAATTAATTATTTATTTTTCCGAAAATTAATTATTTTCGGAAAAATAAGTTTTTCCCGAAAATTAATTTTTTTCCAATTTTATATATATATTTTTTTCATATTTATATATTTTTAATACATATTAATATATATATATATATAATTATACTAAGACTAAGACCAAAACCAACTCCTTACCAAACATTATATAAAGGTTTTAGATTTACCTAAAACCACCCAAGACCATCAAAACCAAAAAACCAAAACCAAGACCAAAACCAAGTTCCCAAACGGACCCTTAGGGGTATAATGTGTTCATGAACAAATTGGATTACTGAATCTTCTAATTAAAAAACTAGATTTCAATTGCGAAACGAGATAGGGTGAGAATAGTGTTATGTATCCCTAAACAATATTTGGGAACTATTTTTGTTTGAATAAAGAAAAGGATTCAAATGGGTTTATGAATTATCACACACATATATATATATATGTATATGTATATGTATGTATTTATGTTGTGTTAAATGAATCAGGCGTTAAATATACTATACTAACAATGTTGTGTTAATTCCAAATCTGGAGAGATGAAGAAGAGAGAGAAGTCATACATATACTAACATTTGTAATAAGGATAGTTAGGTAATTGAGGAAGGGTATTTTGGGGTTTTAGGAAAATATATGTCATGTGGAACTCACGTGACTTTTTTTTGGCCGAAAAAGTGATTTGAACAGTGTCATAAGGGGTGAATCTGCATACTTTTGCCAAACTATAGGGGCTTATTTACACAAATTAAATCATGGGGAATTTTCTGCACATTTTGAATAGTATAGGAGTGTTTTGCGGCATTGATCGATTATACTATCAATCAATTACATCTCTAATACTAATAATATTTTTAAAACATCAAACTTAGTACTTTGTATGCTTTATCTATTTGTCCTGTTGATTGTATATCAAGTACAAGCTTTAGTACGAATCATTTGGACCCACAATTAAATTTGAAATTAAGGCTTTTAAGTTATTTGAATCTAACATCTTTTTTATATATAAGGCAGTAAAAACAATACAACTAAAAGATTTTGAGGATGAGCACTTGAATCGTCTAACAATCCAATTCGCCTATATTTCTTAGCCAAATGTGGACAACCAAAACCTTTTCATTGTCAATAGTTGAGTAAGAAATTATCAATTTGTGCACACTAAAAGTTAAACATTTTGATTTGAAGTTGCATAAAATTTAAAATAAAAAGCAAAAAAGACCCATCGATGTCCTTGGTGCGTCTTTCCATTTTCACGTGAAAGATTATGGATCCGTTTGGAAATGACTATTTTTGTTCTTATTCTTGTTTTTTTGGCACTATTCATGAAAAGAAAAATGTTTGGAAGGATTTTTACTGTTCATTTTGTTCTTGTTTTGAAAACAATTCTGCTGAATAGTGCAGAAAACAAGATAACAAGAAAAATATGTTTTCTTGTTCTAACTTTGGAATTTTCCTAAAAATAAAAAATAAAAAAAATATTGCAAAATCAAAAAACGCATTCGTTCTCCTCCTCCACCACCACCAACGCCACCACCCGCTCCACCCCACCACCACAACCACCAACACCTACCACAAAGACCACCACCACCTCCGATACACACATATATATATATATATACACACACACATCAAAAAATCCCTTCGTTTTCCTCCTCCCCCACCACCACGCCACCAATCGACACCACCCGCCACCTGCCGCCACCACCCATAACCATCAACCACCACCACCAACACTCCTTATAAACCCTAACCCCCAATCAAACCCTAACACCCCTCGAAAACCACCACCACCAACCTAATCACCACTACCACCATGAGAGAGAGAGAGAAAAAAAACATCGTGTTTGTGTGTGTGTGTGTTTGTGTGTGAGAACAAAAAAGGGAAAAAAAAAGGTGTGGTCTCAAACAACTTTTTGTTTTTGTTTTTAGGGTGAGAAAATAAAGATAAGAACAAGAAATGGTTCTTGTTTTTTGGTTCCCAAAATAAAAACAAAAACAAAGGTTCCCAAACGGGGCCATGAGCCCGTTTGGAAAGGGATATTTTTGTCCTTGTTTTTGTTTATGAAAGAACAAGAATATGTTCTTGTTCTTGTCTTTATTTTATCTACCTTAAAAACAAAAAAACAAGTCTTGTTTGGGGCCAATTCTTGTTTTTGTTCTCTCAAACACACATACACACACATACGAACACACACACACATACAAAACCTTAAGTTTCGATCGGAGGTAGTGGTGGTGCCGATTGGTGGCTGTGGTAGAGGTGGGGTGGATTTGGGTTTCGATTGGGGGTTAGGGTTTGATTGGTAGTGGTGGTGTCGATTGTGTGTATATATGTGTGTGTGTGTGTGTGTGCGTGTTTGCTGGCGGGTGGTGATGGTGCCGATTGACTAGGGTTTCTATGTGTGTGTATGTGCTGGCGGCGACTCTTTCTAGTGGTTCTGGTGGTGGTGCCGGCATGGTGGCGGTGATTGAAGAAGGAGCTAATTTATGTTTTGGTGTTTTTTTTTTCTTTGAGAACAAGAACAAAAAAACAGGCTTTTTTTGGTATTTTTTTTTGTTCTTCAATTTTGAATTAAGGCTAAAAAAACAAGTTTTTTTTCCTCAACACTGTTCACAAATACAAAAATAATTTTTGGGCAACCAAATATGTTTTTGTTATATATTGGCACATATATATAATATGACTACTTTGTTATATTAACTTGTCCTACATCAGAAGATTGGAAAACCCATCTCTATATTCTCACCTATAAATATAGGGTTTCTCCTATTGAATTGTGTACACAGAAATAGAGAGAGAGAGTTAGGAATAATATACGTTTATATTATTCCGGTGATACAGGCGTGAGTATACACAGTGTGTGTGCGTGTGTGATCTGCGAATCACCCCCTTGTAATCCTCTTAGTGATTTTTAGTGAAATGGTGCTTTCCGTGGACGTAGGCTTATTTGGCTGAACCACGTATATATTCTTGTGTCGATTGTTTGGTGTGTTTGTGTGCGTTTTTGATTTGCAGGTGTGCACGGCTTCGTGCATAGGGTGTGTGAACCCTAACAAGTGGTATCAGAGCCCCAGGTTGGAGCAAATCACGAAGCCCGACGATCTGGTCCAGATATGATTTTTTCAAGTGCCCTAAATCAGAAACTGACCACACCAGAAGCTTTGGCTCGACGAGACAAAGCCAACAGTTTCAAGCACGTCGCCGGAAAGTTCCTCACGCGCCCCCACGCGCCGCCTGAAGTTCCAGCCAGTTTTTTGGCTCCGTCGAGCAGCAGTTTCGGTTCGGCGTGATTTTCCGGAGCATCGTTTATCGGAACGAGGCTTATAATATATCTACGGAAAGAGAATTCGAAGCCCGACGTTTTGGCGCAATAATCAGCCCAATCAGAGTAGGGACGCGCCCGCACGCACCCAGAGAAGTTACTGACTTCGTGATTAAATTTCTGTCTTTTGTGCGAATTTGATTTGGCCCGTTTGGAGTCATTTTTTACCCGTTTTGGACGCGATCAGAGGCGTTCTTAAGGTTTTGAACCGTCCCCGACGCAACCATATACTCGGTTTTGCACTCCGAATATCTCTAATAGGCTCAGTGGGAGCTATGGGAGAAGAAAAAACAGTAATGATTGACAAGTTTGATGGTACAAACTTTACCTATTGGAAGATGCAAATTGAGGATGTGTTATTCCAGAAAAATTTGTATCAACCGCTAGAAGGGACGAAGCCAGATTCGATGAAAGAAGAGGGGTGGAATATCCTAGATCGAAAGGCTCTTGGCACGATTAGATTGACGTTGGCAAAATCTGTTGCCTTCAATATCAGGAAAGAGAAGACTGCAAAGTCTCTCATGGAAGCTCTTTCAAAGATGTACGAACAACCGGCTAGAGCAAATACATTACATCTTATCAGCAGATTGACGAATCTGAAGATGTCCGAGAATGGGAATGTTGGTGAACATCTCAGTAAGCTTAATGACATTTATGGGCAGTTGGAATCAATTGAAGTAGTGCTTCAAGACAAGGTGAAATCAACTTTTCTCCTTAATCAATTGCCAGAGAGCTTGAACGCCACAGTGGCTGCAATCAGTAATTCTTCAGGGATAGAACCGCTGAAGTATGATACCGTTGTGAGTATGGTACTCATAGAAGAGATCAGAAGACAGTCGTCAGACTCTTCAAGCAGTGGCACAACATTGAATGTCGACACCAGAGGCAGAGGTTCGAACAGACAGAAAGGCGAAAACCAAAGGCGTGGCCGTTCCAAGTCTAGACAGGGAAGATCACAGTCTTGAGGTCCCAGAAATTCCAAAGCAATCGAATGTTGGAATTGCGGCAAGACTGGTCATTTAAGGAACCAGTGTAGATCCCCGCAGAAGGTAGTAGATGACAAGACAGAGGCAAATATTGTCTTAGAAGAAGCAGATGATGCACTGATATGCTCTTTGGAGAACAAAGCAGAGTCTTGAGTTTTGGACTCTGGAGCATCATTCCATGCCACCTCAAGTCGAGAGCTCTTTGAGAGCTATGCACCTGGAAACCTCGGTAAGATTTATCTAGGTGACGATCAACCCTGCAGTGTTGTTGGCAAATGTGAAGTACATATCAGACTCAACGGATCGATATGGAAGCTGAGGGATGTCAGACACATTCCAGACTTAAGGAAGAACCTGATCTCAGTAGGCCAATTGGCGAGTGAAGGTTATATGACCACTTTCAGTGAAGATAAGTGAAAAGTTTCCAAGGGGGCTATGACTATAGCACGAGGAAAGAAAACAGGTACGCTGTACACTACCACCAAGGCTAGCACATTTATAGCAATTGCAGAAAGCAAGGAGGATCATAATTTGTGGCACCAGAGGCTAGGTCACATGAGTGAAAAGGGACTCAAGGTTATGCTTGCAAAGGGAAAGCTACCAGGTCTAAATTCGATTGATATCGACTTCTGTGAGGATTGCGTATTCGGTTAGCAGAAGAGGGTTAGTTTTCAGAAAAGCGGCAGAGAACTCAGAAAGGAGAAGCTTGAGCTAGTTCACACTGATGTCTGGGGGCCAACAAATGTCTCATTTATTGGCGGAAAGTCCTATTTCGTCACCTTCATCGATGACCATTCCAGAAAGGTATGGGTTTATTTCTTGAAACATAAATCTGAAGTGTACGGTGTGTTCAAGAGTTGGAAGGCTATGATAGAGAATGAGACGGGTTTGAAGATCAAGAGATTACGATCCGATAATGGTGGAGAGTATCAAGACACCGGGTTTAAGAGATTTTGCTATGAGAACGGTATCAGATTAGAGAGAACTGTTCCACGTACACCACAACAGAATG
Organism: Cornus suecica; assembly: GCA_963922005.1. Taxonomy (NCBI): domain Eukaryota; kingdom Viridiplantae; phylum Streptophyta; class Magnoliopsida; order Cornales; family Cornaceae; genus Cornus; species Cornus suecica. The sequence goes on from OY998248.1 coordinate 36,604,502, forward strand.
GCGTAGCAGAACGGATGAACCGGATATTGACTGAGAGAGCCAGAAGCATACGCATTCAGGCAGGGTTGCCAAAACAGTTTTGGGCAGAAGCAGTCAGTAAAACAACGTACTTAATCAATCGTGGTTCATCAGTACCATTGGAGCACAGAATACCAGAAGAGGTCTGGAGCGGTAGAGAGGTAACACTTTTACATTTAAAAGTTTTTGGTTGTGTTGCATATGTACATGTTAGTGACACTATGAGGGGTAAGCTTGATCCCAAGTCACAAAAGTGTATTTTAATTGGCTATGGCGGTGACGAGTATGGTTACCGCATGTGGGATGATCAGAACCGAAAACTGATCCGAAGCAGAGATGTAGTGTTCAATGAAAAGGTTATGTACAAGGACAGACACACAACAACCTCAGAGCCTACAACACAGAGTGATCCTGTGTGTGTTGAGTTAGATGATGTTCAAGACAATGAGAGTACTTAGTCAGACGAACATATTGCATATGGAAATACTCAACAAGTTGATACACCGCAGTCTCCGACTCCTATTCCTGTACCTAGGAGGTCTTCACGGCAGCATGTGCCGAATCGGAGATACATGAATTATTTGTTGCTCACAGATGGAGGTGAACCAGAGTATTTTGATGAAGCATGCAGTGCAACAGATGCGAGCCAGTGGGAGCTTGCAATGGAAGATGAGATGAAGTCCCTTATTTCCAACAAGACATGGAAGCTAACCGAGCTGCCGGTAGGAAAGAAAGCTCTCCATAATAAATGGGTCTACAGAGTCAAAGAAGAACATGATGGTTCTAAGAGGTACAAGGCGAGACTTGTAGTAAAAGGCTTTCAGCAGAAAGTAGGAATCGACTATACCGACGTATTTTCTCCGGTTGTGAAATTGATTACCATTCGTTCAGTTCTTAGCATTGTTACATCAGAGGGTTTGCACCTAGAGCTGTTAGATGTCAAAACTGCTTTCCTCCATGGTGACCTAATGGAGGAGATTTATATGCAGCAACCGGAAGGTTTCTTAGAGAAAGGGAAAGAGAAACTTGTGTGTAAGTTGGAAAATAGCTTGTATGGTTTGAAACAAGCTCCAAGACAGTGGTACAAGAAATTCGATGGATTTATGCAGAGACATGGTTATATCAAGTGCAACGCTGACCATTGTTGCTACTTCAAGAGGTTTGACACGAGTTACATTATCCTCTTACTTTATGTTGATGACATGTTAGTAGCTGGATCTGATTTTGTGGAAATCAGTAAGTTGAAGAAGCAGTTGGCAAAAGAGTTCGAGATGAAGGACTTAGGCACAACGAATCAGATTCTTGGTATGAGAATCATCAGAGACTAGCAGAAGGGAATTTTGCAGTTGTCTCAGGCTGACTACGTTGAACGGGTTTTGAAGCGGTTCAACATGAGTGATGCTAAGTCAGTTAGCACATCTTTGGCTAGTCATTTTCGATTATCCAAAAAGCAGTCTCCCAAGTCAGAAGCAGAGAGGAACAACATGGCTAGTATTCCATACGCTTCAGCTATTGGTAGCTTGATGTATGCAATGGTTTGTACAAGACCAGATATTGCATATGCAGTGGGAGCAGTCAGCAGGTTCATGTCCAATCCAGGAAAGACTCACTGGGAAACAGTGAAGTGGATATTGCGATATCTACGAGGTACCACAAACAGATGCCTTTATTTTGGAAAAGGTGAAGTGAATTTACATGGCTATGTAGATTCAGATTTTGCTGGTGAGATAGATCACAGAAGAAGCACTACTGGTTATGTCTTTACAGTAGGTACTGCAACAGTCAGTTGGATTTCGCAGATACAGAGGATTGTAGTGTTATCTACTACAGAGGCTGAGTATGTAGCCATGGCAGAGGCTAGCAAAGAGATGATTTGGTTACAGGGTTTGTTGGCAGAGTTGGGATTCGAGCAAGGGAAGAGTGTTTTGCATAGTGATAGTCAAAGTGCTATACATCTGGCGAAAAATTCAGCATTTCATTCAAGAACCAAGCATATAAATCTTCGTTATCACTTTATCAGATCTCTATTAGAGGATGAAGTATTAACACTTAAGAAGATTCAAGGAAGCGAGAATCCGGCCGACATGTTGACCAAAGTGGTGACAACAGAGAAACTGAAGTTGTGCGCAACTTCAGTTGGTCTTCAAGCTTGAAGACAGAAATGAGGGCACCGAGCACTGATCATTGATGGAGTTGATTGATGAAGACAAAGTCGTCAAGTGGGAGATTGTTATATATTGGCACATATATATAATATGACTACTTTGTTATATTAACTTGTCCCACATCGGAAGATTGGAAAACCCATCTCTATATTCTCACCTATAAATATAGGGCCTCTCCTATTGAATTGTGTACACAGAAATAGAGAGAGAGAGTTAGGAATAATATACGTTTATATTATTTCGGTGATACAGGCGTGTGCGTGTGTGATCTGCGAATCACCCCCTTGTAATCCTCTCAGTGATTTTTAGTGAAACGGTGCTTTCCGTGGACGTAGGCTTATTTGGCTGAACCACGTATATATTCTTGTGTCGATTATTTGGTGTGTTTATGTGCGTTTTTGATTTGCAGGTGTGCACGGCTTCGTACATAGGGTGTGTGAACCCTAACAGTTTTTGTTCTTATGAACAATGGAAAAAAAAAGAACAAGAACATGGGTTGCCAAACGGGCCCTATGTTTCCCATTTCCATTTTCATAGTTTGAGTCATGAAGTGGGGACTAGGTTTCACTTCTCTTCATTTTCATTGTTCTTCAACACATTAATCTACTACACATATTAATTTAAAGAGTTATAAGCCTCGAAAACTGTTTTCGTCTCTCTCTTTAATTCTAACAATTTTAGTTACACAGAAATGTCTTCAATTTTTACATCTACTGATATTCCATCTGTCAATTTACTTCAAGAGTTCCAACTCTTGAGTTTTTATCTATTTCTTTATTTTTAATAGATCTTTCTCTACTTTTTCTATTTGTATGATTTTTAGTGTGATTGAATTGATATATTACGTACTATTAATGAATTATATCTATATTACTTCTAATTTTTAAAATTAATTTACTAATACATTTTACGAAATCTGACAAAAACCTTTCTTGTTTGTATATTAACTGTTCTAAAATCCATCATTTGTTTTTTGTATCAATAGGAGGAACAGGAAGACCAACAATCTGCATGCAAACTTTCGTCTTCTTTATTTCGGCTTGATTTTTCCTAACAATCAAAACTCCCCATTGACACAGATTTTATATTTGTTTTAAATATATATATATATATATATATAGTGGTTAATAGGTAGATTTAATTGTGAAAGACCTATTAGTGGATAATTCATGGGTAGAGTGAAAGAGTATGAACTGGACAAGTTACCAATGACATTGATGAAAGCAAGTATAAGGGGCTCCGTTGTATATAGAAGACACTTTACTTAATTTTCTTTGCTTGACAAGTGCAACTTTTTTTAGTATATACTTCGACTACTTGCTCTTCTTTTAAAAATTTTGGTGTTCATGAATGCCTAGTCATTTTGCTACCTAATACATTGACTACCACAATTGGTGATGATCATTTCATATACTTTGTGTAGTATAATCTTTTTAAGTTTCAAACTTCTTCATTACAGAAACATGACTTCAATTTTAAACCATGAGGGATCTTCAAAGAAAGTGAAACAAGTTATCAACAAGGGAGATAGGATCAGCAGCTCTTCTTGTTCACATTCTCTCTTTCCTTCCTACAGATAATGTAGTTTCAACCAGCCTACTATCATCAAGATGGAAACACCTCTGGGCTTCTGTTCCCACTCTAAACTTTGAGGCCAACCCCAGATATAATATAAGTTCTTCCAAATTCATGAACTTTATTGATCGAGTTCTTTTCAATCATGAATTGTCTTGTATTAAGTTTCTTTTGCACTATGATTCCGAAATCGATATATCTAGAATATGTACATGGATAAGTGTAGTAATAAAACGTGGTGTTCAAGAAATTGATATAAAGATTAGACCACCAGAACTTCACGTAGATGATAGAGAACCTGGGCATGAACAAAATTTTGTCTTACCTTTAAGCTTCTTCACTTGCCCAACATTGATGGTCTTGAAACTGAGAAATAAAGTCAGATTGGATGTACCTTGCTCAGCCCATTTCAGAAGTCTCAAGATTCTCCATGTTTCATTTGATTATTGTGCCAACTGCACGGTGCAAAATCTCTTTCGTGACTGCCCTACTCTTGAAGAATTGTTCATGGAAGCAAATATTTTGGTTTCCCACGAAATAAAATTTGATGTCTGCATACCGACTGTGAAGAGATTAAGTTTTGTTGTCCGGGGATTTGATGGGGATGAAATTGTGGTCAATGCTCCACTTCTTGAATATCTTACTCTCAAAGGTTACCGTCCTTGCTATGTGATAAAAAACCTAACCTCATTGGTTAAAACAGATATTAATGTTGGAGAATGGTTTTCTAAATTTATGGCAATCAAACAACAGGCTGATAATGTACTTTCGCTTCTTAGAAAAATATGTAGTGTGAAATATCTGTCTCTAGGACTTCGTACCATGGAGGTACTCAAGCTTGACCTTCTTTACTTGATCAGGATATCAATCTTGATTATTTTTTATGTAGAACTTCCATTTGACTATTCTTTTCTTTTATTATTAAGGCTTTCGAATATGCTGCTGATAATAATCTGCCAATGTTCTTAAATTTGATTCGTTTGGAGCTGCATGTTCACAAATGCTATCGCTGGAATCATCTGCCAGACTTGCTCAATAGCATGCCTAACCTGCTATATCTTGTTTTGGAGAAATCAAAGGTGACTATATATATATATATATATACACACGTATCATTACTCTAGTCAAACTGATAAGACCGATACAGATGAGATTCAACTCACTGCTCGTGTTGAGGAATCGCATGCGTTAAAATCATTCTTAGTTGGGAGTTTTACGGACCATCCTCGTACCAGAGCAGGCAATGCAATGCCAAAACTGCAGCTAGAAAGGGACCTAACCTTTGACATGGGTCTTTTGTTCATAGCAAAACTATTATGGTGGGAGGTATTGTTCTTAGGGAACAAATTATTAGTGTGTTGTGTGTGTAAATAGTGTGCCATTCTGTGGCTATGTGGGAAGCAATTGTGTTGAGGGAAGCTACAAGATGTAGTAATGGAATGGGGGCTGTCTTGCAGTGACAGTTGCAAGTTAGACCCTTTCCGGGCTACTTTGTTGGCTAGTCAAGTGGCTCATTTAGCATTGCAAAATCAACAAATTGTATGCAAGACGATAGTTGTAAGTGTGGAATTTCTCAAGGCCCAACAAGTCTTTGGCCCGGAAGCTTGATGCCCCAGCAAGGGTGACCAGAGCCCGAAGATAAGGGCTCATTCCAAGCCCAGTAGATAAAACATTCCAGAACAACTGGGGGAGCAAGTTAGTGACGTAAGAAAGAGAAAAAATAATGATGTAAGCAATAAAATGTTGCCCTAATAGGTTCAAAGCCCAAAAAGGGAATGTATATATACAAAGAAAATCGATTAATGAAAGGTTATTCTTGTGTTGTGCATTTTTGAGCATCTACACATTGGCGCCATCTGTGAGAAGTTTCTTAAAGATCACATTCTAGATCTGTGATTGTATCTTCACCTTCCAGATCTGTGATCATCTTCCCATCTCTATAGCTGAGCTTGTTTCTATTCATTCTAGATCTGTGATTTCATTTCCACCTTCCATATCTGTGGTCATCTTCCCATTCTTATAGTTGAGCTTGTTTCTATTCATCGTCACCTTTTATATCTGTAATTATATTATTCTTCTACCTTCCAAACAACCATGTCGATAACCCGTTCCCAACCAGATGCTCCGACTACTAGAGACAGCCATGCAGGTGGTTCTCAGACCATTGAACAGATCTTGCAACACCTGGTAGCCACTGAAGAACGGAGCCAAGCTCTTGAGAATCAAAACGCAAAACTTATGGCGAGGATGGCTCCTCCACCCGCTCCCCCAGCAGCACCCATCCGTTCACAGACCAGGAGGGTGGCGTCGGGTTAGAGGAACATGTTGAATCCTCTCATCGCTTGGGCAAGGCCTTCATCACTGATGAGGCATTGACCCCCCAAAAGCTCCAGGAGATGATGGCAAAGTTCTAGAGAATGGTCTTGAGATATCTGAGGACCCAATCTACCGACGATCTGGCCGTTCAGGCCTCTACTAAGTTGATTTAGTCACCGTTCACTCTCGGGATAACTCGAGAGTCCTTCCCAAAGAAGTTTATCATGCCTTGGTTTACCCCTTATAATGGCATTAGGGATCCCGAGGAACACATCTATCAGATTCACCAAAAAATGACCATGTATGCTGAGAACAAGGCCTTGCTTTATGAGGTGTTTTCCACGAGTCTTGCTGATGCAGCTTTACTGTGGTTCAGGAAGCAACCACCCGGATCCATCGCCAGTTGGCAGCAGCTGACCAAGCTCTTTGTCTCCCAGTATTACGGGAACAAGAGACAAAATAAAACCATATCATGTCTCTTCATGACGATCCAGGAGAAAGGAGAGTCCCTGAAAAGTTTCCTGTCCCGATTCAACGTTGAGTCTTCCTCCATTGACAACTGCGATCAGTACTCTACCGTCGAGGCTTTCCGGATGGCCCTGATTCCTGGAACTAAGTTTCATCAGTCTCTAGTGAAGCGCCCACCATTGGGCATCGGAGAGTTAAATTCCAGAGCCCAAGGATACTTGCGGATAGAGGAGGAGGAGGCCATTTGGCGGAAGAGGGTAACCGATCGAAAACACCTGAGCTCTTCAGGTCCTTCAGCCCCGAACCCAGTAAAACGTCCCAGATTTGAAGAGAAAGTGACACCCCTGAGGGTTAGCCTTGGTAAACTTTACCAAAAGACTAAAGCCAGAGGAATCTTCCAACCACCACCGCCTATCAGGAAACCTTTGGATCAAAGAGATAAATCCAAACACTGCGCCTTCCACAGTGATTTCGGGCACATTACTAATGAATGCCGAAATCTCAGACGCCAAGTGGAGGCAATGGTAATGCGAGGTGAGCTCCGGGATTATATCCAGCGGGACAGACCAAGGATCAATCAACATGCACCAAATGCCCCCTGGAATCTCGCAGCTGCACAGCTAGTCAGAATTATCAACATGATTCTCGGTGGCCCCACCCCTAAAGAGATGGAAGGACCCAGCTGCGTCGAACCCAAAAGATGAGGGAAATTAACGATATGAATGAAGTCCACCATCAGACGGGCGAAACACATATTATTTTTTCTACTGCAGACCTTCAAAACATCCAGACCCCTCACAATGACCCGCTAGTTATTACATTGATGGTGGCGAATTGCCTCGTGAAACGAGTCATGATTGATCCGGAAAGCAGTTCCAACATCATCACCAAGTGAGCCTTTGAGAAACTCAAGACCAGTCCGAGTGAAGTTATGACCTCCCAAAGCCTTATTGCAGGATTCGACGGGAAACATGTCGAACCAATCGGGGGAAGTCCAACTACCCGTATCTGCTGCTCAAAGGACCCTATTAGAAACTTTTGTCATAGTGGATGTGAAGCCATCATATAATTTGCTCATGGTAAGAGGATGGATCCACCAAATGCATGGGGTACCATCAACCCTACATCAAACGATGAGATGCATAGGTCCGAATGGGTTTGATATCATCGATATCAAAGGAGATCAGGTGGTTGCAAAGGAGTGTTATGTCGTTACCCTAAAGGAGATTAGGAAAGAGAAAAACCTGAAGGCAATCCGTACTGAGGATCGGGGTCCAGACCCCAAATAGCAATTAAATGAAGGGGATTCGAGTACCCCGATCGTGGTCGATCCTTTACAGGCAGTATCCGTAATACCCGATAAGCCTGAAAGAGTAACTTATGCAGGTACAAACCTTACTGATTATGAATTAAAAGAACTGACCCAGTTTTTGCAGAACAACTCCAATGTCTTCGCATGGGGGCATATAGACATGCCCGGTATTGATCCCACTGTTGCCTAACACTCCCTACATGTTGACCTAAATGTAAGGCCAATCAGGCAAAAATAGAGGCGTATAGGGACCCACAAGAACCATATCATAACAGAAGAAGTATCCCGATTGCTCCAGGCTGGGTTCATTAGGGAAGTGAAATACCTCGACTGGCTTGCCAACATTGTAGTTGTCCAGAAGAAGAATGGTAAGTGGAGAGTTTGTGTTGATTTTACTGACCTGAACATGACATGCTCGAAGGATAGCTTTCCTTTACCAAAAATTGATCAGATGGTGGATGTTACCGCTAGTTCTAGCGATTAACTTTCCTTGATGCATACTCGGGGTACAGTCAGATAAGAATGAACCCGGTCGATGAGGAAAATATATCATTCATCACTGAAACATGTACTTATTGTTTTAGAGTTATGCCTTTCGGACTGAAAAATGAAGGTGCTATTTGTCATAGATTGGTAAACAGAATCTTTAAATGAATGATAGGTACCGTGATCGAAGCTTACATCGACAACATTGTAGTCAAAAGCAGAGAGAAGGGAGACCATCTGGGATATCTGTAGTAAGTGTTTGACACCCTCAGGAGACATGGAATGAAACTCAACCCGAAGAAATGTTCATTCGACGTGTCATCCGGACAGTTCCTGTGACACATTATGGACCGGACCAGAATTCAGGCTAGCCCGACTTAAGTCAAGGCCTTGATGGAAATAAAGGAACCCCAGACACATAAAGACGTTCAAGTCCTGATGGGAAGAGTGGTTGCCCTTAACAGATTTATATCAAAACTTACCGATCGATGCAGGCCATTCTTTCAGCAATAAAGGCAAGGAAGGGTAAAGTCTGGGGTCCTGAGCAATCCGAGGCCCTTATAAGATTAAAGGAGTATATGGCCAAGCCCCCAATCCTAGCCACACTAGAACCCGATGAAGTCTTGTATCTTTACTTGGCAACCAATGCAACCCTCATCAGGGAGGATGGGAGCTTGTAAATTCCTATTTTCTATACTAGTAAATCCTTGGCAGAGGCTGAAACTCGGTACAATAGACAGGAAAAGTTGGTGTTATCACTGGTAAACGCAAAGAGACGACTCAGGCATTACTTTGAAACACACCCAATCATTGTCCTGACCTCCACTCCTATCCAGGTCATTATGTCAAAACCTGACTTTTCTGGCATAATCTTCAAGTGGGCCATCGAATTGGGCATATATGATATAACCTACATACCCCGGGTCTCCATAAAAGGTCAGGCATTGATAGAGTTCTTACTTGAGGAGGAAATTGAGGAGACCGGTCAGCAAGATGAGCCAAATACCTGGAAGCTATTCGTGGATGGGTTAGCCAGTTCAAACGGGTCAGGGGTTGGCCTGGAGATCCAGACGCCCGATGGTACTCATCTCCATATGTTAGAAAGACTGCAGTTCCCGACTACCAATAATGAGGCTGAGTATGAAGCGATCGTATCCGGTTTGCGATTAGCCAAAAGCCTCCAGATCCAGATCCTAGCAGTGCACAGTGACTCCCAATCGGTCATTCGGCAAATCAAAGGAGAGTACAAAACAAATGATATAAAAATAGAGTCTTATTAGACACTTGTGTTAAAGGAAACATAACACTTTCAAAGAATAACTTTCACCCAAATCCCAAGAAGTGAAAACATTATAGCTGATCACCTAGCTGGTCAGGTATCCTCGGCTAGTGAGGATCTGACCCGGGTTATGTTGATGGATTTCCTAGCCAGACCAAGCATTCAAGAACCTGAATAGGTAATGTTTATCTCTTGGGAGCCTAGCTGGATGGATTCCTTGGTGAATTACCTTAGGCATGGGGCTCTCCCGGAGAACAAAGCTGAAGCTCACAAGATCCGGATGAATTCAGCCAGATACTCAATCATAAGGGGGCAACTCTATCGAAAATCATTCTCATGTCCGTACTTAAAATGTATAACCCCCTCTGAAGTAAGAGCAGTGATGGAGGAAATCCACAGCGGATCCTGCGAGAACCACTCTGGAGGAAGATCTCTTACTAAAAATAATAATGTTATCCATCAGCCGCCAGAGTTCCTACACCCCACTGTGGTCCCACATCCCTTCGCCCAGTGGGGAATGGATATTGTGGGCCCTCTCTCGATGGCAATACGGTCAACCACCCACATTCTACTAGCCACTGATTATTTCATGAAATGGGTAGAGGCCAAAGCTTAGCCGACAATTAAAAGCATCCATGTCATCAAGTTCATCTAGAACCACACAATATGCAGATTTGGGTTACCGAGAACGATTATGATGGACAATGGAAGAAACTTGGACAATAGGAAGGTAAGAGCATTTTTTGCCGAACACAACATCAATCAGAACACATCTTCGGTTGGGTACCCGTAAGGGAATGGACAAGCTGAAAGAATAAACCAAACCATCTTCGGTACTCTCACAAAAAAAGCTCGAAGAAGCCAAAGGGGTCTGGTTAGAAAAACTACCCGAGGTACTCTGGTCGTATAGAACGATACCTAGGCAATCCACCGGAGAAACGCCATTCACCATAGCATATGGCGCTGAGGTTGTGTTCCCCACAGAAATCAGAGTTCCAACCATCAGGAGCCAGGCCTGGGAAGATGGCCCGAATAACCAACATCTGGCTCACAATCTTGATCTGCTGGAGGGAATCAACAGGGACTCTGATTGGAAATCTGATTTCTGTGGGCAAGCTCATGGAACCTTGGGAGGGCCCATACACCATCACCAAAGTTATCGGGCGCAGGGCATATCGCATCCGAAAAAACGAAGACGGTAGAATGGAACCAAACTCCCAAAACGCCTCTCACCTGAAGAGGTACTACCCGTAGTGGGCCAATTTGATTTCATCTTACCTTGTTCGCTTATTTATGTAAAAAGGCATTAGTGTCAGATCAATTAAATTGGCATCAGTAAAATTATCTTTTATTGGCTAAGATGGCTTACAGATGATTACTGTCACAAAAATAAACCAAGTGTTGTTATGTCTCTCACATGGCCTCAAGAGCTCAAAAGACACAACACCGATCCATAAGTGATCATAATTGTACAAAAATAACTAATTGTTGTGACATCTCTTGCATGGCCTCAAGAGCCCGAAAGATACAACATCGATCCACAAGTGATCAAAATTTTACAAAAATAACTAAGTGTTGTGACATCTCTCGCATGGCCTCAAGAGCCCGAAAGATACAACATCGATCCAAAAGTGATCAAAATTTTACAAAAATAACTAAGTGTTGTGACATCTCTCGCATGACCGCAAGAGCCCGAAAGACACAACACCGATCCACAAGTGATCAAAATTTTATAAAAATAACTAAGTGTTGTGACATCTCTCGCATGGCCTCAAGAGCCCGAAAGACACAACACCGATCAACAAGTGATCAAGATTTTACAAAATTAACTAAGTGTTATGACATCTCTTGTATGGCCTCAAGAGCCCGAAAGACACAACACCGATCCACAAGTGATCAAAATTTTACAAAAACATTTAAGTGTTGTGACCTCTCTCACATGGCCTCAAGAGCCCGAAAAATACAATACTTAGGTAAAAGAGCAGGCCACAAGAGCCCTAAAGACATAAAAGTGACCACAATATCAAAAAGCAAAGCAAATATTCGTTGGTTTTGTTCTAAAAATATCTCAAAGTTTATATTAGATATGGGCCCTAGTGGCCAAGGCTTACAAAGTACAAAAGTTCCAAAAAACAAACAAAAAATAGAGAAGAAAAACTAACTCTTCTACCCCTGGTATCTGAATTGAGGTCCAAACTCTTCAATCCTGTCACTGGCCCTGGTAACAACCCCCTTTTGAACACTTGAATTTGTTCAAGGGGGATCGGGCTAAACAGTGGAATCAGAAACCAGAGCCAATTCACATGAGACCGAGCCAGAAGTAGGATTAGACCCTAGAAAGGGTTTGGTCAAAAACTCACAGAAAAGAAGATCATCCGGGCCAACTTCTAGATCGTCATATGGATGAGCTATGCCAATGGATTCATCCAATTCCTCCACCGAATTAAAATCTCATTCCTCAACAAGTTTTTAAAGATCCAGAAAGCATGACCTCCAACCAAACCAGACCCGATAGTTGGAAGTGTCAGTGAAGCGCTTGTATATCTGATTGCCACCCTGATAACACATCTCTACTATGGACCTCTCCATTGCCAGTAGGTTATCAGTTTCAACATTATTCTTTAGAAGCTTTTGGCTTAAGGCCTTCAGGGTCTCAGTCTGGGCCAATAACTCTTGATTCTGGGCTGTCAGAGTCTGATGGGCTTCTTCCATCTCCTTCAGCTTCTGCTCAGCCACCCAAAGTTGCTACTCAGCTGATATGGCCTGCACGGTTTGAGCCTCCAAATTTTTATTGGCAGTCACCAGCAAAGTAGCCACTTTCTTCCTGCCCTCCTCCTTCAGCTTCAGGAGATCTGCTGAGTTCTTGAAAACTTTACTATCACTCTCCATCTTAGAGTTGTAAGCCTCAGTTAGATACAACATCTGCCAGAAAAACATAAGTAACACATGATCAATCTTCATATCAGAGGGACAAGAAAAACACAAGTTAGAGGCAATAAGTAACTCACCTTCATAGCTATCTTGGGGCCAGTCAGACTCAGTTCGCTCCTCGATACCTGTTAGATGGCCTTTCGATCAACTGGAATCCAGATCTGAAGTGTCATAGTCTGAAGGGCCTCAGGGTTATTGATAGTCTCACTTCCCCTAACCAAGAAGTCGCCCCCAGGAAGCTTTATGGTTGGGTGCCAAGGAACGGGCAATTCCTTCTCTACAGCTTCTCCAGTCCCCTCTTGCACACTCGGAGAAACTGCAGACTGTAGTTGGGGCCACACTGATCGACCGGATTGGTCGTCCTTAGATCGGGGACTGGAGACACCCGTCTGAGACGAAAATGGTAAGGTTTCCCCTTCACCAGCCGACGCTGAAGTCCCGTCACCATCTGATCGGGATGGAGTGGCAGGAGTCCCACCTGAAAGGGGAGAAGAGGGGATGATAACGATCTCCTCTCTTGAAGGAGGAGGATGCGGGATAATTGGAGGCTTCTCTGGAGGGGGTGGTGGTGGTAATTCTTTGAGAATTGGAGGGGTGGAGCTCGAAGGGTTAGCAGGATTGGCTGAGGGGCCCGATCCCCTCTTGTTCTTTTTCTTCAGACTGGGTTGGGGAATCCTCAACATAATTCTTACTCTTTCTGATGACAGTTCCTATAAATCATTACCAGTCAGGTAATCAGGACACATCCTCAAAGGCTTACCCCAAACTTTAGATTTAAGGAGGTCAAAACGAGATTTAATGAAATTTAGAATTTTGTAGACATCGAGCTCCCTCGAAATTTTAAGTACATGAGTGCCCAACTTATCGTTGCACAACTCATAGAAAATTTTTCCCTTATGGTAGGGTTTGAAAAAGGGAAATAGGTGTTGGTTGAACACCTTGGGGATCACAAATCCATCTGAGTTGGGATGCCTCTAATCCCCGCTCATCAGGATCATCATTTTTTTCCAACCCTTGTTGGACTTCTCAGTGTCATTACACATCTTTCTCCCCTGAGAGGGAAAAAGATTGTAACAGACCCTACAGTATTTTTGATCCTGTAACTTGTAAGAAAACATGACCTCAGCCAAACCCAAATCCCGATTGAGCATCAATACCATGGCCAAAATCCTGAAGAAGTTTCGCCCAACTTGGAGTGGGGCCAGACCTAGGGTGGACATGACGAAGAGAAAGGAAGGGTGGATAGGGAAATGAAGGACCTGAAGATGGTAAGCTGAAAGTAGAATCTGGTCATCCCCAACCCCCTCTCCAATCCTAAAGTCCAATTTCTTAGGGTAAAGCTTGATGGTCACCCATTCGGGAACTCTCGCTTTCTCTTTCAGCTTTTTTAAAATCACATCTTTCCTAAGTATGGCAGGGAGGGGATCTGTATAGAATCGTGTCCCCGAACTACCCCCAGCCTGTTCTCCAGTTGGGGCCCTGCCAGCACTGACAGTTTGGGTAACCTCAGGAGGACTGGATCTAGCTGTCCTAACCACTTCAATTGATGGAGGGCTGAGAGAGGCATCAGGGTCAACTGACGCAGGATGAAGATCACTAGCTGACCGGGTGTCATCATTATTAGGCATCGTGGTAGAAAGATAGAAAAGCCAGAAGAATGAACTTACATTAAAATGGACTCCGGTGAGATTCCGATGGGAGTTCCTGAGTTTTTCAGTAAGCAAATACAGATTCCGGCGAAAAACAAGTGAGGAAGCTAAGTTGCAGAGAGTTTTTGAGAACCAAGAGCTTTTAAAATGTAGGAAGTGTTTCATATATAGATCCTTGGGTATTTATAGAGGTCACCGAAGGAGGCAGAGGGTCATGCGCACAAGAAACGGAGCATCAAGCCATATTCTCAGCCCCTATCATGCAAATCGAGGCCACCTAAGCCATGAATTTAAAATGCTAATGATGGGTACAGTTGTTTTATTTAATGTACTTGCCACGTCACCCGAGAGAACAACTGTATGTCACAACGATACTTTATTCTCGTCCATGGGCCATTAAAATCTAAAAGCCCATAAACAAGAAAGGGCTTGTGTAAGTGTGGAATTTCCTAAGTCCCAACAAGTCTTTGGCCCAAAAGCTTGATGGCCTAGCAAGGGTGACCAGAGCCCGAAGATAAGGGTCTATTCCAAGTCCAGTAGATAAAATATTCTAGAATAACTTGGGGAGCAAATTAGTTATGTAAAAAAGAGAAAAAATGATGATGTAAGTAATAAAATGTTGTCCTAATGGGCTCAAAGCCCGAAAAAAGAATATATATATACAAAGAAAATCGATCAATGAAAGACTATTATTGTGTTGTGCATTTTTGAGCATCTGCAATAGTGCAGTGAGAGTTTGTGGATATAGAATATGAATACTTTTGAAATCATTGATTTTGTGAGGTAATTTTCTATCTCTGAAGTCGAAATCATCATTTGTTGAAGTTGTATATTTTTTCAAAAAAAAAAGAGTCTGATGTGGTTATAAAAAGACCATGTTCATTAATCCAAATTACCCTTATTTATTACGGGTGTCATATAACAAATTAAATGAGATCGTATTTGTCTTTTGTTAAAGGAAATGTCATGAAAATAAAATAACATAAAATGAAGGAGAGATATATGAACTAGGGTAGGGCTAGAGATCTGAAGGGGCAAGCTCAAGCATGAGACACTCCTTTTCTAAACCCTTTCCACCAAAACAACCCAAAGAGGTTCCCGAACCCAATTTGAGTGGCTAAAATATTTTTCCCAAACTCGATATGGGGCAACCCAAAGATGTACCCGAACCCGATTCAAGTGGCCCCAATATGCATATTTTTTGAATGGGGAATGTTCCAATATGCATATTTTTGGAATGAGAAATGTTTCGGGTATAACTGGTTGAGTGTTAGCCCTACTTAATAACTCTAGTTTTTAGGTCTAATAACAAATTAACCTGTAACAACTTCCATCAAGGCCTTCTTGTGTTTATTTTTTTAACAAAATGTGCAAAGATATTCTTGAGTAATTCTAGTAAATAGGGAATTATTTTTCTCTACAATTAGTGTAGTCAACTTTTTATACAAACATCAAATCAAATTTTCAATGAAAAAACCGTTAAATAGAAGGATACAAATTATCATATTTTAAGAAAATATTGGTACCCTTTAACTATATTTTTCAGTACTATAAAATAATAATAGATGTAGAGAAATATTGAAAATTGTCATAGTTTTATGAGTAGCATTTGTTAAGGCCCTGTTTGGTAACCAGTTTTTGCTGGTTTTGTCTTGATTTGTTTTTATTTTCAGAGATCAAACTTGTTTGGTGGGCTTTGTTTTTAAATTCAAAACCAAAACCACTTAAAACTTTGGTCTTGGATTTGGTTCAAAATGAAGTAAAACCAAAACCAAAAAAAAAGTTGGTCTTTCTTGGTCTTAGCCCACAATTTTTGACTTTTTTTTTTTTTCTCTCTCCTATATATATATATATATAATTCATGTACTAAAATTAAAAAATAATATATATGAAATAATATTATTAAATATATATAAAAATAATATATAAATTCAAAAATAATATATAAAATTAAAAAATAATATATATTAATATATATTTTTTATTTTATAATAATATATATAAATTAATATTATTAAATATATATATATAAATTCAAAAATAATATATAAAATTCAAAAATATTATATATTAATATATATAGAATAATATTTATTTTTTATTTTATCATAATATATATAAAATAAAATTATTAATTATATATATTAAATATATATAAAAATAATATATAAAATTAAAAATAATATATATTAATATATATAGAATAATATTTATTTTTTATTTTATAATAATATATATAAAATAATATTATTAAATATATATATAAATTAAAAAATAATATATATATATAAAATAATATATATTAATATATATAGAATAATATATATTTTTTATTTTATAGTAATATATATAGAATAATATTATTAAATTTATATATATTAAATACATATAAAAATAATATATAAATTCAAAAATAATATATATATAAAATAATATATAAAATTCAAAAATAATATATATTAATAATATATAGAATAATATATATTATTATTTAATAATAATATATATAAAATAATATAATTAAATATATATATTAAATAATATTATTATATATATATTAAATATATATATAATAATATATAAAATAAAAAATAATATATATATAAAGATATATAAAATTAAAAAATAATATATATTATTATTTTATAATAATATATATAAAATAATATATAAAATAATTTTATTAAATATATATATTAAATATATATATATATATAATATTTTTAAATATATATAATATATTATATATATTTAATAATATATTATAAATATATATTTAATAATATATAAAGTTATATGCATAAAATAATATATAAACTAATATATATAAAGTTTTTGTTTTCTCAGACCAGACCAGAAAACCAGACCGCTTACCAAACAGAGTTTTAGATTCAAGACAAGACCAGACTAGACCATATCAGGCCAGACAAAACAAAACTAGACCAAACAGACAAGACAAAACCACTTTCCAAACGGGCCCTAAGATATGAAGTTCATGGATTCTATGTATATTATTAAATAAAAAGTTCCAAAAGCCTACCGAAAAGCTTTCGGATACAAACATTAATGGCATTTTTTTTAAAAGTTATTTTTCGATCATTATTTTCTCGAAATTATTAGTCATATCGAAACATCCATGGTATTTAATGGCTACATGGCCTAAATGTTTGCTTATTTTTTCTTTCTGTTTTGACAAAAATGAGATTTACTTGTTTCCTATTTTTTTTTTTTGTTATTTTCAATCTTATTTTGTAGTTATTTTAATAAACTGAACAAAATTAAAATTTTGAAATAGACTACTTTATCATTTGTAGCTTTGTTGTTTAGTAAAAATTTAAAAGGGAGGTTTAGGGTTCAAGCCTTAATAGAGGCATGACGTGTGAGTAATTCTTAACTTAAAAAAAAATATATATATATATATAGGACAATATTTGGATTCTCCCCGGGAGGATGAAGTTGGTCCTCCCCACTTGTGTGGTCCAATAAAATTAAAACATATGACTAAAAGTAATTAAAGAATATATATATATATATATATATATATATGGGTATTACCCCTTATTTAATGGATTTTAAACCAAATCTGAAAGAGTGTTTTTTCCCCCTCTCAATATATGGGTATTACCCCTTATATATATGGATATTGCTTTCAATTTTCTTGAAGGAAGAGATCAGTTTTCCGGAGACCAGCCGTTTTTCTTTGAGAATGAGATCGATCTTCCGGAGACAAACCATTTAGGGCTCTGTGTGGGTCTGTGTTTCCTTGAATTATATAGATTTGGGGATCTAGGTTCACACACACAAATATATATATTTGTATATGTATTACCCATATTGTTATTTGAGATTTTTTTTATTTAATTTTTTTTGTGCATCTAAATGGGGCAGGTATTGATTGGAAGAAAATTGTGTGTATTTGATAGAAATCTGTAACAACCAACCCATTTTAAAACTAGGATTGTTAAGGTTTTTTTTTAATTCTAGCTCACATATATAGAGAGAATTGATAAGTTGATTCAGTAGGAGGGGAGTCTGGTAAGAGAAAATTCGAGGGCAATGCTAATGAAATTATGAGGTTAATGCTGAGGTTTGAGTGTGAACTGTGAAGTCGAATTATAATGGGTTGCATTAACTCGAAATGAGATTCTGGAAATGAGTATGTATAGAACAATGCTCCAAATGAGGTTCGAATGGATTTGTTGATTCCTTTCATATTTGGGTTAAAACCCATTATTTAATGAATACTACCTATTTATATTCTTTAATAATTTTTGGTCACATGTCTTAATTTTATTGGCCACGTAAAAGAAGATGATCAACTTCATCCTCCACCCAAGTATTGTCCATACATATATATATATATATATTTTACAAAATAAAACTCCATAAATTTAAATATTAGATTAATTTTACTTTCATCCTCTAAGGTTTATCCTAATCCTACTTTGACCCCCTCAAATACCTTAGTTACACTTACCTTGAATCTGATTTTTATCCCACTTAGACCCCCTCAAACCTCTGACCACTGTGTAAAATATCTAATTTTTTCTAAGTAAACCGATGTGTTTTTTTCTAAAAAATGGGGTAAATTATAATTTCACCTCTCTTGTTTGGAGTTATTACAGTTTGACTCCTCTAGTATAGACAATTACTATTACCTCACTTTAAGTTCATACTTCGATTTCATTTTTCCCCTCCCGTAAACTTTCGGCACAGTTAACGCTAATGTCTTCTTTTTTTTAGAGGTGAAATGACTATATTGTCCCTTAGTTTTGTAAAAACCCTTTTGCCCTTTCAAAATATAAAATAAATTAACATGGGTAGAACGGTAAATTTCTTTTGTCGGTCACCAAAATGAAACTCAATTATTATTAGGGGAATAAATTATAAATATCCAAAATATAGGGGTCAAACTGTAATATATTCAAACAAGAGGGGTGAAACAATAATTTATCCAAAAATATATAGGATAAATAAAAGTTATATTCCCTCCAGATATGATATATTACACTCACATTCCCTATTATTTGAATAATTATAGCTAGATCCTCTCAAGTTTGTATATTGTAACAAATTCTCCCATAGGTTGAACTTCCGGCGTGGTCAAACTCAGTTAACGCTTACTTGATCACTTTTTTAGAGGTAAAATGTCTAAAATACTATCAATTAGATGCAGAGATATGAAAAATAGTCATGAATAGATAAGTCATTTCATAGCTCTGGTCACTTGAATTGAACTAAAGGGGTGCAACTGTAATTATTCAAACGATAGGTGTGTTAGTGCAATATATCATATCTCGAGAGTTGCAAAATATAATTTACCCAAAATATAATTTTTAAGGGCAAAGAGGTAATTTCACAAACTCCATCCATCTCAACTCTCAAGGGATGTAACTGAAATATTTAAAATTTTAGGATGTCAAAGTGAAATTATGACAAACATCAAGGGGTGAAAGTGGGAATAACCGTTAAATATTTGCATACAAATGTGAACAAAATGTAAAATTAGGAAAAGTTTGTAGCATCACAATCGATGTATTGCGATTGATGGTTATTTCGCGCGTGAGTCTTTTGGTTTTCTGCAGAGTTGGACTGAGAGACAGAGACAGAGAGAGAAATGGGCGATTAGGGTTTTGAACACCTTTTCATTGCTGTTCAATCACAATCGCCATTTATGCTGTGAAATCAGTTGATGGTAAGAACAATATTCGGTAATTTCTCTCCCTTCCTTGCAATTCTTTATATTTTGACTCCTTAATGTATATATATATATATATATATATATATAAGCTGTTACTTTTTTTTTTTTTTTTCCAGGTCTGGTTTGTATGAAGGAATTATTTTTATGCTTTATCTATTTATCCTGGAGCTTTTAAACTAGGTGCAAGCAAATGCTTTTTAGCTAATGTGTGTGTGCGTGTGTGATAGTTTATAAGGTTGGTATAAATATATGAATTTGTTCATTCTTTTTATTAGTTTATCTGTGGTAACAATTTTATTTACTTCTTACAGAGTTTCAATTAAACCTTTCTAGTTTGTCTAAAGTAGTTCTTGTTTTAACATATATTTTTTTGTATTAATTTATTTTTTTGAGTAAATCGCACAAAATACCTTTTTTAATACGAATAAAGCGCGTGTATAACTCATTTAGTACCAACATATGTGAAATCTGTGCAAATTGACTCCCATATGACATTTTAAGGTTTTGCTGTGGTAATATTGGGGCATGTGAGTGTTCACAATTGAGGAATTCCCAATTTTGGTGTGGATGGTAATATTGGGTCATATGATTTTTTTGGTGTCAACTATAGTTTGTGGATTATATTTTGATTGTAATACTGGGGGCATATGAGTGAACTGATTTGAATGTACAGGTTGCAAATTTGAGGGGTCTTTTATGCAAATTGCATTTATGTTTGGGGGTTGAGATTTAAAAAGAATTTAGAGCAAACCTTAAAATATCAATAACTGAGAGTGCATGTGTAGAGAGTAAGCAAGAGGCAAAAGTGGAGAAGCCAATAGTCCATGAGGCTTATGGGGTGTAATTGTATATATGTATTTATGGGTAGGAGGGTTTAACATATCCATAGGTTTTTAAATGATAAAGATTATTATGTAATTTACTAGCTTGGCTATCGAAAATGGACGGTGTGGACCTATTTGTGGCAAATTGGGTGTTTGGAAAACAGCATACGCACTATATTCATACTACCTAGGTGTTTTTTGCAATTAATCTTCTTCTTTTTTTTTCCTTTTATAGATTTCAAACTTTAGCAAAGATTATGGCCGTGTTCATGGATTTGGATTTCGAACTACCCA
The DNA here is from genome assembly GCA_963922005.1 of Cornus suecica. Lineage (NCBI taxonomy): Eukaryota > Viridiplantae > Streptophyta > Magnoliopsida > Cornales > Cornaceae > Cornus > Cornus suecica. The sequence continues at coordinate 36,625,520 of OY998248.1, forward strand.
TTCCCATTCCCAAGCCCCAATATAGTGCTGCCAAACACAGACTGTACGTTATTGCATCAGGTTTTAATGAATACACTTTGTTTTCTTCCAGCTCTTTAGTTATGTGTGTCTTCGTGAATACAAGCGTTTGGGGTTGCTTTTGTGGTTCCCATTTCCTATACTTAGCATAATATAATCTTCTAACTATTCTTATTTGTTTTTGCACATACTAGAGAATCATGGCTTCAACCTCAAATCGTAAGGGATCTTCAAAGACAGCTCGACAAAATGGAAACAAGGAAGATAGGATCAGCAGCTTGCCAGACTCCCTTCTTGTTCACATTCTCTCTTTCCTTCCAACAAATTATTCGTTCCGAACCAGCATACTGTCATCAAGATGGAAGTGCCTCTGGGCTTCTGTTCCCGTTCTAGACTTTGATAACAAGTTTAGCTCAAATTGCAGCGGTTACGACTTGATGAACTTTGTTGATAGAATACTTCTTAATCATGATTGTCCCTGCATTCAAAAGTTCCGTATACGCGCAAATAAACGGGCTTGCCTTGATACATCAAGAATATTTACATGGGTAAGTGTAGCTATAAAACGTGGCGTTCGAGGATGATCCTTTTTTAAGATGGCCCTTGAGCCTCTTCACTTGCTCAACACTGGTAGTCTTAAAACTGAGAGATCAACTAGAATCCATTACTGCTGTCCCTTGCTATGTCCATTTTAGAAGTCTCAAGGTCCTCCATGTTTCACTTTATCTTCCGGACAATGACTTGACACAAAATCTTTTCTGTAATTGTCCTGTTCTGGAAGATCTGTTGGTGGAGGCAATTGTTCCAATTGACAAAGAGCTAACTTTTAATGTCTCAGCACCGGCTCTGAAGAGTTGCAGTTTAACTTTAAGGGATATTTTTTGGGATGAAAATTTTGATCAGGATGGGACCGAGATCATTGTCAATGCACCACGACTCGAGTACCTTTACTCTCCAAGCTGATTACTTGCCTAGCTATGTGTTCGAGATTGGTTGCTTTTTGTTGGTTGAGGCAGATGTTAATGTTGGAGACTGGTCTTTAGAAACCCTTTTTACCCAAACATATTTATCAAGTTGTTGAGCTTCTCGCAGATTTTGTAGAATTGAAATATCTGTCTCTAGGTTCGAGAACAATGGCGGTAAGCTTGCAATTCCTTTCTTCATTAATGCTTTGTGTTGAACCTCTTATTCCTTGTTTGAGTTTGTTATCGTTGTTAGTATTTATAATTTTATCTAATATAATAGCAGTTTCATGACTTGTATTAAATGTTTTGTTTAGGCTCTCAACTGGGCTAGAGTTGGTATTTCGAGTGAATATATATTTTCCCCCACTTTGATTCGTCTGGAGTTGCATGTTGACCATCGCTGTCGCTGGAAACTTCTATTAGAGTTGCTCAATTGCATGGTTATCTCGGTACTTGTATTAAAGAAAGAGGTGACTGATCTTACGATGAACAAATTGAAGTATGTGATGTGTACTTAACTTTATGTTAATTCCGAACTTCAACATGTCTGTGTAGATATGGAGACATAAGGAGGAGGATTCTTCTGAGGGTTTCGATTTTGTTGACCAAGAAGTGGTGCCTTGCAGTATGAAGACTCTTCAAGAAGTTGAACTTCCAGGTTTTTGCGGGCAAAGTGATGAGCTGAGGCTGATAGAGTATTTTTTGAGAAATGGCAGAAACTTGCATATGATGAAAAAGTAATGCAGAGGAAAAGCAAAAGAAGGAATTTCTCAAGAAAGTGAAAAAGCTTCCTAGAGCTTCAAGGAAAATGTAAATTTGTACTTTCTTAAGGAGTTTCGTGTCATGGAATCAAGTGGACTTGCAGATTTTGTTGCATCTTGGTTTTCTCTATTTTGTAGTGAAATATGGGACTGGAAATTTGGGGAATTTTTGTCCACAATATCAATTATCCTGTTTGACCTCTTCTTAAGTTCTTATAAAAAAAATTAACATGTTTTGGTGCTTTTAAGTATGGACGTTAACAAGATGATGACGTGGTTGAATTTGAGGTAGCGTTGTGAAATAGAATCAAAACTGTTTTGGAAATGAAATTGATGCTTTCTTCTTGAATAGCAAAGGATTACTGCAAAATTTGCCATGACCATCCTCCAAGTTTGTATGTATTTCGGGTTGTATGAAATGTGTGTTTTTTCATCTTAGATATGGTTATTTCATATTTCTCTGCATGGTGATTTGGTAGGATTGCAGGGTGAATGAGAGAGAGCAAAATATGGTAAGGCTAAACTGGTTTTTTGTTGGTTGCATCAGCATTTGCACAAATCTTTTGAAATATTTTGACATTGGTTTTTTGCCATTGAAAGATAATTGTGGTGGGAGGTATTGTATTGTTGTTAGGGACCGTGAGGACAAATTATTAGTGTGTAAAAAGTTTGATGTGGGCATGAGAAAACAATGAATTAGGGTTGGGCTAGAGCCTAGAGATATGGAGGGGTGTTGATGCACCGTTCGTAATACAAGGATTATGTTCCATAAACTCAGGTCCTTGAGAATAGTCAGAAGAGAGTGGAGACCAGGGCTAACGCAAGAGAATAATCTTCAGCTTAGATTAAAAGGAAATAGAGGCAAAGTGGTCCGACGTTCCACTTCGAGGGTCCTTCTGAGTCATTCATTATCTTTCCTAGTTCAATTCTACTTTTCTCTTCCGGTGGTAGATGTGTGTGGTAAATGAGGCATAAAGCCACTATGTATACTAATTCAAGAAGGGGATAATGTCCTATAGTCTCTCGCTGGCACTCGCATTTGCCCATCGGGTGCTCCCTGATCCCTATGCGAGAGTGATCCTTCGGACTGGCGGTCCTATGGGTCGCTCCCACCAACTTCGCGGGGAAGCCCGTAGAGCATTAAATGTCAGTCTCATCAATCATTCTAATTAATTAGTATGGTCCCTCGAAGCCATTCCCTATCCGTCAGACAATACTTTCCCCTCTTGCATTAGGCTCTTAGAGAGTACATCATCTCTCTCCTCGAGCTAAACCAACTAGTCTCAACCCCCATTCCACTTGATACTCAAGGTCCCGTTAAGAGAAGTCAAGAAGATAGGGTCCGGCGCTCGAAGCATGCCTCCCTCGCTTTGGTCGACATGGCATTTCTCTCATTTCATTCGGCAACTCAGGCGTTTGATCAGGATATGTGCGCACAATCAGGTGTTGGTACCATTCCAAGGTGCCCCTCTAAGCTTTCCCATTCGATTAGAAAGGGGCGAGCTTCGAGTTAGGCCTTTCGCAGTAGAGCCGAGAGGGAGGGGTGACAACACTACCCCTCGGACCTTCTCACCAGGTGGCTCTACTGGTTGGAGGTGAGAATTGGGGGGGGGGGGGGGGGGGTGTGACATCGTTGCCCTTCGAACCTTCTCATTAGGTGGCTCTTATAGGCGGGAGCCAAGAAGGGGGGGGGGGGGGGGGGGGTGACAACACTGCCCCTCGAACCCTCTCATCAGGTGGCTCTTATTGGCGGGAGCCGAGAGGGGGGGTGTGACAACACTACCCCTCGAACCCTCTAATCAGGTGGCTCTTATTAACGGGAGCCGAGAAGGGGGTGTGACAACACTACCCCTCGAACCCTCTCATCAAGTGGTTCTAATTGACGGGAACCGAGAGGGGAGGTGTGACAACACTACCCCTCGAACCCTCTCACCAGGTGGCTTTACTGGTTGGAGTCTTGTCATCACATTAAGAGGAGAGGATTAAGGTAATCCCGATTACTCTAACTTCATGTTTTTGTCGTCTACATTTAGCCCCCTGCTCAAAGGGGGGGATTCGCAAGGCGAAACCGCTCTTCGAGCAGCAGCAAGGGTCTTCTGGTGAAATGTCTTACTTTTTAAGTTCTTTAAGACTAAAGTGGGGGTCCTTCGAGAATCACAAGTAGGAGACCCTTCGAAGAGCACAAGTGGGGGTCCCTTCGAGAAGCACAAGTGGGAGACCCGTCGAGGAGCACAAGTGGGGGTCCCGTCGAGTAGCACAAGTGGGGGTCCTCTTGAGGAACACAAGTGGGGATCCCTTCGAGGAGCACAAGTGGGGGTCCCCTTGAGAAGCACAAGTGGGAGACCTTTCGAGAAGCACAAGTGGGGGTCCCTTCGAGTAGCACAAGTGGGAGAGCTTTCAAGGAACACAAGTGGGGGTCCCCTCAAGAAGCACAAGTGGGAGACCCCTCAAGGAACACAAGTGGGGGTCCCTTCGAGAAGCACAGACCCTTTAAGGAGCATAAATGGGAGTCCCCTCAAGAAGCATAAGTGGGAGTCCTTCAAGCCGGCGAACCGTCGCCTCCTTTTGAGTGAAAAGACAATATATTTTTTTGATCGCCCCGTGATAACTCCTTTAATAGGCAAAACGTCCTCACAACGCTTCCTTGGTGAACTGTTAGAAGGCCAAACATCACATTTCTTCAATGAAGAGACGTTTCTTTATCCCTAACCGTCCCATCATAACTCTTCTCGTTAAACAAAACGTCATTTTCTGCCCTTTAAATAGTTGTAGGGCACTCACACTTGTCATTTTCCTTCCTTCCAACATTTATTCCCACTCTCAAATACTCTTTTGAATACCACTCGAGCGTCTTGAATACCCTTTGCCTCCTTGAGTGGCCTTCAATTCTCCAAGTGCCCTTCGATTGAGGCTGTTCACCATGTCTGCTCCCACAAAGAAAAATACTCCCCCAATCCCCTCTCTTTTCGAGTGGCGCCTCGTACCGTACTTCAGATCCGACGATACCTTTTGGGCCAACTCCGACCTACTTCATGATGTTCCCCTTCCCGAAGAACCAGTTTTCCCTGGTTAGCCGCTTTCGTGAGGCGAGGATACGACATCTGAACGAGGGTGACTTCGACTTCGTTGAGATGGAAGCTAACAATCTTGTTAAGGCGAAAGTGAGCATCCAATGGGCACATGATTATGGGAGCAAAGTAAAATGCATTGAGCGGCGAGAAGCTAACATAAATGCGATGAAGTAAATCCAGGATCGTCTTGAGACTGAAAGGCACCTCCTCAACAGAGATGAAGAGGCCTTGAAAGAAATTGAGGATCGTCCCAAATGGTCTGGCGTGTTTATGCACTTTGCTATTTCATGGTTTATACCTTCCAATGAGCTTCTTGCTTGCAATAGTGAAAATCAAGAGAATGGATGGTTCGTCTATGAAATTACCTATACGATCAATGAAAACAGCCTAGAGGGGAGTGAATAGGATTTTTGTGGATTTATTGACAAATTAAAATTAATTGCGGAAAATTCAATTTTAATCCAATTTCTCTATCAAGATAAATCATGCAAAGATTAATCTAAGTGCAGAATATAAAGCAATAGAGACACGATATTTTTACATGGAAAACCTTAGAAAGATTCCAAGTAAAAATCACGGATACACTCAGGTATCGATGCACTATGAATTAGAGAATTTGTACAGACTTTATGAAAACAGAACTTATAATTGTTGTAATGTTGTTCTTCACTCGACGTCTGAAAGTCCAGATTCACTCGCGCTCCACGAAGCTCTTGTTTCGATCTCCGTACTCAGACGGCTCCGCTTCTCAACGGATCAAATCACCACAAAACCTTCTACTTCGATCTCCACACTTAGATGGCTCCGCTTCTTAAAACGGATCAACACAACCAAGTTACAATCAACGGTGTGTAGATTTTTTCAAAATCTAGGTCATTCAATCATGCATAAGATTGTCGATGTAGAAGCATGATAGAATCAACCCCAAAATAAGAGAGAACAAGAAGAATCACTCAATGATATTTTCTCTCACTATATCTATCTCTGTTGAAGATATTGAATGATAGAATAACTTGCAGATATCTCTCACAAACCGTAGCCTCCTCTATTGTAGACCTTGGTATTTATAGGCAATGTAGAAGAGAAACCCTAAGTTCGCCATCTTTGGTAATTTCACACTCAATTGAGTCAAACCCTTCAATATCATGTATAATATGTGATATACACGTGCTTATAGGTGTTTAGGTCGAACTCAAGGTCATCCAGGTCAACACGGATCAATCCAAGTCAAAATAGGATTTCAGCCCGATTCTGAAATTTCCAATTTTTTTTGCAGGACACCTTTCACTCTTTTGATCATATCTAGATCTACACACATTGGATGGAGACGTGTAATAGAGTTTTGGAAATCTAACTTCAAGATATTGATTTAAGGCTTAAGAATCACTCCATTCGGACATTTTTTGACTGAAATATGAGCTCCCGAAGTTGACTGAAAATTTTGCTGAAATAACTGTTTCCTTTTTTAACTAGGATTCCTTCCTTATTTAATCTTCTTATAATTGGGAATGAATCTAGTTAACTTTTGTGTACATATCCTTTATACACGTCCTAGAATATATAGGAGTGTAGCCCAAGTCATAATAGGATACGTAACAGCCAACCACGTAGTCATAATGCCGCACCTACACTTTTTAAAACTCTGCCACAGCTACGCTCCAAGCGTAGGATGAAGCGTAATTTTGCAATTTCTGGCCACTTTTTTAGTCTGAAAGCGTAGGATCAAGCGTAAAGGTTTTGGTGAAAACCACTTTTCTCCGTAACTGGGCCAGAATGGCCGTCTTGAATCCATGATACTTTTTGCTTGAAGTGACGACTTTGGAAAATGTCGTTTTCACCATCCGGGAGACATTTTTCCTCAATACGCTCACTTTTGCGCTTCACTTGTATTCTTCACTACTTCAATGCTTGATTTCGCCTTTGTCGAAGCTTGTAGATATCGTTAAGACTAAACCAATCTATCTAACACTCAACATGGTTATTGTCTAGAACATGTCATATATAAACAATTACAATAAATGTTCTTACAATCTCTTTAGCCACCGGGTCTTAATCAAGCCCATCGTCATCTCGCTTCCAAGGCGCCCGATCTCATAGTATCCACTTGGGTTCGCCCTCGTGACCTCAAAAGGTCCATCCCACTTAAGCGTGAATTTTGGTGCAAACATACCCTTCAAAAAGGGGTTCACACTCCATTTCCTGGAGCATGCCTCCCCTATCAGCTCTCAACATCGCCTAGACGTCCGCCATCATGACATAAAGGGAATGCTGAGGCTCCTCTTCTCTATTGTGGCACGAGAGCACTTTCTCTCGACGCGGATGCCTCCCTTGAAGGTTCCCTGCCACGCTAGGAGCCTTTCCTTTTCAGGGTGCTGCCCTGCAACCATTTGTAAAACCTTTAGTATCTCCCGCTAGGCTCTCTTCAAAGTTCCCAACCGAGACGACATATGATTATGTGCCTTAATCAAGGCGCTGGGTATAACCACCTCGTGCTGGTATCCCTCTCCTTCGGGCAGGCTACTCGACATTCTTTCGTTACTGTCCCCTGGTCCTGGCTCGGGCCTGTTGATCGAAGGGGGACATATCTCTCTCAACCTTGGAATTTGTGAAACACTCCTCCCCAGCAGACACAGAGCCACTAAGGCTCCAATGGGGGCAGTTGCCCCCATTCCATTTTTTTTTGGTATTTTTTGTGATAATTTCTGTATTTAAAAAAAAATATAGACAAAAATTGACATTTGACCCCATTCAATTTTGAAAAAATTAGGCTTATTGCCCCTCTTTGCCCCCATTCATAAAAATTCCTGACTCTATCCCTGCTCCCCAGCAAAGTCGCCAAAATATTGATACACCGTTCGTAATACGAGGATTATGTTCCGCAAACTCAGGTCCTTGAGAATAGTTAGAAAAGAGTGGAGACTAGGACTAACGTAAAAGAATAATATTCAGCTTAGATTAAAAGGAAATAGAGGCAAAGTGGTCTGACGTTCCACTTCGAGGGTTCTTCTAAGTCATTCATTATCTTTCCTAGTTCAATTATACTTTTCTCTTCCGGTGGTAGTTGTGTGTGGTAAATGAGGCATAAAGCCACTATTTATACTAATTCAAGAAGGGGTTAATGTCCTATGGTCTCTCATTGGCACTCGTATTTGCCCATTGGGTGCTCCCTAATCCCTAGGTGAGAGTGACCCTTCAGACTGACGGTTCTATGGGTCGCTCCCACCAACTTCGCGGGGAAGCCTATAGAGCATTAAATGTCAGTCTCATCAATCGTTCTAATTAATTAATATAGTCCCTCTAAGCCATTATCTATCCGTCAGACCGCACTTTCCCTTTTTGCATTAGGCTCTTAGAGAGGACTTCCTCCCTCTCCTTGAGCTAAACCAACTAGTTTCAGCCTCCATTCTACTTGATACTCAAGGTCCCGTTAAGAGAAGTCAAGAAGATAGGATCCGACACCCGAAACATGCCTTCATCGCTTTGGTCAGCGCGATCTTTCTCTCATTTCATTCAGCGACTCAGGCATTTGATCAAGATATGTGCGCACAATCAGGTGTTGGCACTATTCCAGGGTGCCCCTATAAGCTTTCCCATCTGACTGAAGAAGGGTGAGCTTTGAGTAAGGCCTTTCACAGTAAAGCCGAGAGGGAGGGGTGGCAACACTACCCTTCGGACCTTCTCACCAGGTGGCTTTACTGGTTAGAGTCGAGAATGGGGGGTGTGACAGCACTGCCCCTCGAACCCTCTCATCAGGTGGCTCTTATTAACGGGAGCCGAGAGGGGGTATGACAACACTACCCCTCGAACCCTCTCATTAGGTGGCTGTTATTGGCGGGAGCCGAGAGGGGGGGGGGGGGGTGACAACACTACCCCTCGAACCCTCTCATCAGGTCGCTCTTATTGGCTGGAGTCGAGGGGGGGGTGTGACAACACTACCCCTCGAACCCTCACACCAGGTGGCTCTACTGGTTGGAGTCTTGTCATCACATCAAGAGGAGAGGATTAGGGTAATCTCGATTACTCTAACTTCATCTTTTTGCCGTCTACAAGGGGCCAACTCAAGCCTCAAGCATGAGGCACCCCTTTTCCATACCCTTTCGGCCAATTAAAGTTCTTTTTCCTAAACTTGATATGAGGCGATCCAAAGAGGCCCCCAACCCGATTAGAGTGGTGCCAATATGCATATTTTTCGAATATGGAATGTTTGGAGGTATAAATGGCTTAGTGTTATCCTCACTTAATAGTTAATAACTTTAGTTTTCGGGCCAGATAGCAAAGCACTCACCCCTATCAAATTTGTTTTTGAAACTATCAATTAGGGTAAAATATAAAAAAATTAAGAACTACAAATAAGATTTTTTTTTTTTTCGTTTTTTAAAGCAAGTGAGCAAACTTTCAGAAATAATTCATATTTCTCTGCATGGTGATTTGGGAGGGTTGCAGGTATGGGGTGAATGAGAGATAGCAAACGATGGTACAATGCTAAACTGGTTTTTTGTTGGTGGCATCAGCATTTGCACAAATCTTTTGAAATATTTCGTCGTGCAGCTAGGAAGGGACCTAACCTTTGACATGGGTCTTAGGGATAAATTATTAATGTGTGTTGTGTGTGTAAATAGTGTGTGCTTAAGTTGTTAGTGTTATGGAGCTACAAGGATGTAGTCATGGAATTGGGCTGTCTTCTAGTGGTCAAGTTGCAATTTAGACCCCCTTTCTTAGCCTATCTATAATTGGTTTTTGTTAACTGCATACGAAATTAGGTATGATGATGAAAATATATGTTGGACACATTTACACACTTTAGGGGGCGGGTTGTGACCATGGTTCACCTTATTTTTCATATTGTCGATACTCAACTGATTTACACAACATAATACTAATTTTTCAAAACGGATATGATTATTGATTTCGCTCGCATATCATCGGGCACAATACATTTGGGTGTGCGGATTTGGAATTATATTAGAATTGGAATGTCATGATATCTCAATTCTACAAATACAATTCCAAATACATTGTTTGAATGTGTCTTGGAATTTAAATGTAATTGAAATTCAATTTCAAAGTCAACCCAATTTAAATGTAAAATGTCATAATTTTAAAATTAAAATAGACAATATAAATAAATATATATATATAGATATAGATATAAGTATACAAGTATATGTATTCATATATATACATGTGTATGTATGTGTGTGTATACATGTATGTATGTGAATGTGTATATATGCGTGAATTTATATGTATGTGTTTATGTGTATATATGTATGTGTGACTATATAATTGTGTGTAGGTGTATTCATATTTGTATATACATGCGTCTATGAGTTCATATATATATATACATACGTATATATAAATGTGTATATATGTTTTTATATATAAGCGTGTTTATATATATATATAGGTGTGTGTGTATATATATATAGGCGTATGTATATATATAGATATTTATGTATATATATATGTATGTATGTTGTTGGTTGTGAAAAATTTGTTGTTAAAAAGAAAATATTTAGTAGTCAATGTTTAGAGAAGATGTGGAATTGAAAACCACAGTTTCTCGTTGTGGAATTAGTGTCCTTGAAATTCCATTTCAATTCCAATTCCAAAGTATTTTGTTACATCCAAACAATAAATTTGGAATTGGAACCCCAATTCCAATTTCAAGGCTCTAATTTCATGATACAAAACCCACCCTACATATAATATGATTCCTAGAGTATTTGAAAAGTATTAATACAATTGCACAAGACTAATGCTCATATGATACACAACACCAATATGAGTCCGTTACACCACGAATATTGCAACACTTTATTGATCTGTTAGTGCAATTTGTTTCGAAATGAATTATCTCTATCATAAGCATCCTTACAAATTAAGGTATTTGATTGGAACTGGAAGATCAATTTGTTTTTTTCTCTAAAATGAATTATCTTATTCCATCTCTATCAATGGGGAGCTTGAGGGTTTCTTTCCTGGTGCTAGAGGGTTGAGACAAAGGGATCCCCTATCCCCCTTCTTATTCCTTATTGCAATGGATGTTCTCTCTTCATCTCTTAAGAAATCTATTGCTGAAGCTCCTCAATTCTCTTACCACTGGAGATGTAAGAAAACTAAGCTAACTCACATCTGTTTTGCTGATGATTTATTGGTATTCTGCCATGGGGACCCTCTATCCTTAGAGGTTATCTCTAAAGGGCTCCTCACCTTCACTAAGCTCTCTGCTCTCAAGCCTAATAACTCAAAGAGCTCTATTTTCTTGTCTGGTATTGCAAGTGATGTCAAAGCTACCATGGTGCAATTGGTTGATTTTGGGATTTGTGTTTTTCCCTTCAAATACCTAGGATTGCCCCTCTCTTCTTCAAGACTCAAAACTAATGATTTTAGAACCCTCATTGACAGAATTACTAGTAGAGTCACTAGTTGGACTTCTAATTTTCTTTCATTTGCTGGCAGACTCCAACTCATCAACACCATTCTCATTGGGATGCACTCCTTTTGGAGCTCTCATTTGATCTTTCCCCTCAATGTTCTTAAAATTATTAGTGGCATCCTCAGAAACTTCCTTCGGTCTGGAAATACTCTATCCCATTTTGGTGCTAAAATTAGTTGGCTTAACTCCTGTAAACCTAAGGAGTTTGGAGGGTTGGGTATTCCAAACCTTCTTCACCTTAATAGAGTTGCCAATCTCAGGCACATTTGGCATTTGGTCGTCAATGATAGACAATCTCTTTGGGTTGAATGGGCCCAAGCTAATATTATTAAACACTTGAGTTTTTGGAACATTAAAAAATCTTCCTTAAGCTCATGGAATTGGAGAAGGTTGCTCACTTTCAGAGGGCTTGCTAGGAACTTTGTTAAGTATCACATTGGTGATGGCTTAAACACCAGTCTTTGGTTTGACCTATGGCATGTTGTGGTGTACTTGACACTTTGATTGATAGATCTGTGAACTCCCTTCATGCTTGCTGGAGAGACAATGCAAAAGTGAAATGCCTCATTAGGAGGAATGATTGGAGAATCCCTTCTCTTCTTGCCGCCAACCCTAGTGGGCATTTCAATAATATGCCCCCCATCCATTATCACAAGAAGGATTGGATATCCTGGACTCTCTCTCCTACTGGTACCTTCAGCTTTAAGACAACATTTCATGCCCTTCTCCCACCGCTTATTGCTTTCCCATGGTACCACTCTTTATGGTTCAAGAATTGTATCCATAGGCATTCATTTGTTGCTTGGATTGATGCCCATAATAGGCTTAGTACTAGGGACAGACCTGGTGTGCCAAATGGTGGGAATTTCTTATGCCCTCTCTGTCAAAATGAACATGAAAGCCATCACCATTTGTTCTTCAGTTGCTCATACTCTGAGGAAGTTTGGCAATGGGTTCAAGAGCGATGTGGTGTGTACCTTGGTGACACTACTTTAACATCTATTCTGGACTGGACCTCTAAGATATGGGATCCTAGCAACAACTCTCTCTTTACTACCATTTTCAAGTTGTGTCTAAATGGAGCTGTTTACTTCTTATGGAGGGAAAGGAACCATAGGGTTTTTGTTGGGAATCAAACTCCAACCAGGAAGCTTTGCTCAAGACTTGAAAACTGCATCAGACTCAAATTATTGTCCTTCAAGTTTAAGGATAACAGAAACTCAAGGAGGATTGCTGGTGCTTGGAACCTCCCTAGCACTATCATGGATATTGTTTCTTAATTTGTTGTTAAGCTTTTTTAAGCTCCTTGTATTTTTTATTCTTCTTTTCAGGGTGTTTTAGATGATGTATAGGTTCTTACACCCTTGTCTTTGCTCCTAGGCTTTTGCCTATGTAGCCTGTTTTTTGCCCCCCTTTGTTCCTTGCCTTTGTGCTTGGTTGGTTCTTCTTGGGTTTATTAACATTTATTTATCTAAAAAAAAAGTAAAACTGCTATGAAGTCTCTATCACGACTCTTCTTACGAGGTCCTAAAATTTGTATATTATAACTGTTTGAAGTGCTCTCTAATGTTGAAACTTTTTAATTAATCACGAATATTTTTATATAATTTTTTTTTGTAGTTATATGCAGTATATTTTTTAAAATAAGATTTATAATTTGGGGTTATATATATTTCAATGACAAGTTTTAAAGATATAGCCACTATCGTTTTATTTGGCAATATATAAATAGAAAGAAAGACGTAGTTACAATTGAATTGTAGTTTTCTAATTTATTGTGATACTTGATATGTAAATTCCTATGATACAAAGTGAGAGCTTTCCTCTCCATAGTTGAGATTGTGAAGAGCATCAGTTTGTTTCACTTTTCAAGAACTGTAGTCTGTTTCCAGGTTTTTGCTTCTATGAAACTTGATCTCTTTTATATATATAGTTGATCAAATTTGTGCCTGGATTGATTTTTGAGTCGTGAAAATTAAATTCATCCAAATTATAATTAAAATTATATCCTTAGTTTCCTCCCATATCTCAATACTATAATATTTAATCATTTGTTCATTATTAAATATGATAAAAAATACTTAGTTTTTTTTATATAAATTTGGAAAGTCTGCTTACCTTATGTTGCCATAATTCATGTAGTTGACATGTTTATGTTGCCATAATTCATGTAGTTCGCATGTCTTTCCATGATCATGTAGTTAGCATGTGCTTTTTTCGGTATTAACTGCGTGTAATAATATATTGGAAATGTTATAAGAGTTAAATATAATATAAGGTTGTCAAGTTTGTTCTAAAATATTTGAAAAATAGTTTATCTTCACTTTAGAACCTAACTTGAATGACTGGTGTTGATGTGTTTGTGGTTCATTTGAATGAATTTAGGTTGTTTAAAATATTTGATAGGTTTAATTTCGGGTATTTTTTGGAGTGAGTGAGAATTGGGTTTATATGCAAGGTATGATGAATTGGGTTAATGTGGAGTATTTGTTTTTTTGGCAATGAGAACTACAATGCAATATATATGCGCTCAAGGTTGGAAGTGTGGGTTGTTGTTCTTCCTCTTTCTGTCATGATACATTTCTTCTTTGTTTATGTGCATGTTTGTGAAGGAAGGGCAAATATATATATATATATATATATATATATACACGGTAAAATCATGTATTATGCACGTATTGAAAGACTTCCGATGATAAAGATAAAGTGTTAACAAATCAAATAGAGGGATAGAATAGTAACTTTCAGTTGTTCTTCCTCTTTCTTATGATACATTTCTTCTTTAAGGGTTCATTTGGATGAACATGAGAGAAAAGATAACATTAGTTACGAGGGAAAAGAAAAAAAAAAATAACAATATTTTAAATTTATGTTTGGATAAATTATGAAAGATAGAAAATAAAGAATATCATTCTTCTTTGAATAAGCCAAATGAAAGAAAAGAAAAGAAATGATAATAATTAAATTACTAGTATATCCTTTAGCTAATAAAATTGTTCTTTTAATTATAGAGGATAATTTTGTTATTTTAATACTTAAAGTTGTTATCGTTTCTTTTCTCTTCAAATATTCTCATTTTTGGAGGGATAACACCAAAGGGCTTTGTAGTTATAGATTTATCCTTCCAAATCCCTTCTTTTCTCTTCAAGATGTCAACCCAAACATATATAACACTATCCTTTCTTTTCTTTTCTTCCCAAATCCTTTCAAATCTCTCATATCAAACGAAGCCTAAGTTGTTAGATCCTACCAACATCTCGAAGGAAACATGTATCAAGTAAAATCATGTTGCTTGGTGGAGGAATGCAATTTCAAATGGCATATGTATGGATTTAGGAAAATATAATTTATTCCTGGGTGATCTCAGATTCTCTCTCATCTCTTTCCCTCTCTTAAAAACATTAACAACTGAATTTTTAGTCCTGCATTGTTTAATCGCAATTCAAAATAATATTTTTTTCTAACTTTTATTTATGTATTTTTTGTACACTCAAAATTTTGTTCCATTGAAGTGTCACTGAATGCTTTAAATAATATTTTTTTTCTAACTTTTATTTCTGTAATTTGAGTAAAATAAGGTTGACACTAAAATTTTGTTCCATTGAAGTGTCACTTACCGCTTTTGATGATTTCACATCTCGGTACTGAATGTTATTCTATTTGCGGTAGGCAAAGAAGAAGACAAAACTCTTCATGATTGGCAAATATTTTTTGACGGTGCAGTAAATCAGAACGTACTGGAGTTATAGTAGCCCCTTTCTACATGCCATCTTAAAGCTCGCCAAAAGGATCCAAGAATTCATTACTCGTTGCTGCCACAGCCGTAGCCTAGTCGTTAACTAGATCTCCTACCTTTACTTCTCTTTGAAAGGGACTGCCGATTGAAGACTTGAAGAACCAATCTCAGACTTTTCCTGAGCCAAGCCTGTTTGCCCTTTTTGACCTCAGCTTTGAGTTTAACAAATTCAGCAGTTTGCATGAGTAAGTGTGATATCCGGCCACAACTAAGTGTCTAATTGACTTACCAAACACCTAGTATATATAATCTATTTTAATTATGAAATGTATTTTTGGCATATTTTACAAAACCATGGCTTCAATCTCAGACAATGAGGGTTTTCCGAAGAAAGTGGAAAAGTAACCTATGGGTCGATAGGATAAGCACCAGACTACCTTCTTGTTCACATTATCTATTTTCTTCCCATAAAATATGCATTCAAAACCAGTATACAGTGTTAGGGTTTTACACCCGTCCAAGAATACAACTAGGGTTTGCCAACCCTATTCACCAAGGCACGAACACTTGCAAATCAGAAAATGCACAAACACACACCAAACATAATCGACACAATGATATATACGTCATACGTCCACAGAAATCACCGTTTCACTATAATCAAAGAGATGATTACAAGGGGATGATCCGCAGATCATACACACGCACACACACAGTGTATACTCACGTTTGTATCACCGGAAATAATATAAGCATATATTATTCATAACTCTCACCAAAGAAGAATCTCAATCTGTATCTCTTCTTTCTCTCTCACAATCTTGTGCACAGATCTTGTGTTTCTGTCCTACTTTTGTGTCACACCATATAATAGGAACAACCCATGTATTTATAGGAGAGGCTGGAGTGGAGGACAAGTCAATTGGAATCACATCCTAATTAGAAAAGGAGTCATAAAGTCTTTCCTTTTAAAATCCCGATTCTGGGTCACTGAGTACTCGGTGAGGTTTTTATCAAGTACTTGGTGAATGTGTAATGGCGTGAGAACTCGCACACGCCTCTGGAAGAAAATCACTTTTTGCCTACCGAGTACTCGGTGAAAACTCCACTGAGTACTCGGTGGTTCTTCACCAAAATTCTTGCCAGACTTCATTTTTCTCTCCAATTCTCTTTTCAATTCTAAGGAAAGGAGTCATCAACTAACAATCTCCCACTTGATGACTTTCCATCCATCAATCAACTCAATCAATGATAAGTGCTTCTAACGATGCTCTCATTCATGTCTTCAAGCTTGAAGACCCACTGAAGTTGCGCACAACTTCAGTTCATTTGTTTTCACCACTTTGGTCAACACAACCATGCTGATAGCTCTCACTACATCAGCAATATCAAGCCTTCTACAGAACCTGCGACTTCTATTGCATCTGACCACTCTATCTTGCAACAACTATTGTTTCTGACTTCGCCTTGCAAACTTTGTCGCGTCTGTTTTCTTTCTCCCTTTCACAAAGAGACTTTCTGGTTGCAACATATTAAACTCCTCCTCTAGGTCACCTTGGAGGAAAGCAGATTTGTCATCTAACAGCTCTATATGCAAAAAATTTGCTTTAACAATGCTTGAATGAATGGTATTCAGTTTCACAACCGAAGAATGAAGAGCTTTCTTTCTTACCGGCAGCTCAGTTAACTTCCATGTTTTGATGGAGATAAGGGACTTCATCTCATCTTCCATCGCAAGCTCCCACTGGCTGGCATCTACTGCACTACATGCTTCATCATCACATTCTGGTTCATCTTTATCTTTTAGCAACAAATAATTCAGATATCTCCGATTCCGCACATGCGGCCATGAAGTCCTCCTAAATCAGAATTAGGAGTCGGGGTTTGCAGTGTATCATCCTGTTGAGAATTGCCGTCTACAATATGTTCTTCTGACTAAGGACTATCACTGTCTAGAACATCTTCTATCTCAACATACACATGATCACTCTGTGCTTTACCGTTCCATACCTCTCCTAGTATTCTGTGCTCCAATGGTACTGATGGACTATGATTCATAAGATACGCTGATGTACTGACTACTTCTGTCCATAACTATTCCGGCAACCCTGCCTGAATGCGCATGCTTTTGGCTATCTCAGTCATTTTCTGGTTCATACATTCTGCTACTCTATTCTGATGTAGTGTACTTAGAACAGTATTCTCTAATCTGATATTGTTCTCATAACAAAAGTTATTGAACTCGAAGTCTTCATTTTCTCCACCAAAGTCGGATCTCAGTTTCTTTACCTTCAACCCTGTCTCGTTCTCTATCGTGGTTTTTCATTTCTTGAACACATTCTACACCTCAGATTTATGTTTCAAGAAGTAAACCCATATCCTCCTGGAATGGTCATTAATGAAAGTCACGAAGTAGGACTTTCCGTCGAGAGATGAGACAGTTATTGGCCCCCAGACACCCATGTGAACTAGCTCAAGCTTCTCCACTATGAGACTTCTGTTGTTGCTCTTGAAACTAACCCTCTTTTGCTTACACTCATAGAAGTTAATGTCAATCGATTTCACTAGTAGTTTTCCCTACGAGAACATAACTGCGAGCTCTTTTGCACTCATGTGACCTAGACTCTGGTGCCACAAGTTGTGATCATATTTGCCTTCTGCAACTGCAATCACTATGCTAAAATTGGTGGTTGTGTAGAGCGTACCTTATTTATTTCCTCGTGCTATAGTCATAGCCCCCCTGGAAACTTTCCACTTATTTTCACTGAAAGTGGTCACATAACCTTCACTCGCCAACTGGCCTACTGAGATCAGGTTCTTCCTCAAGTTTGGAATGTGTCTCACATCCCTCAAGTTCCATATTGATCTGTTGAGTCTGATATGTACTTCACCCTTTCCAACAACACTGTAGGGCTAATCGTCACCTAGATGAACCTCGCCAAGGTTACCAGGTGCAAAGCTTTCAAAGAGCTCTCGACTTGAGGTGACATGAAATGATGCTCTAGAGTCCAAGACCCAAAACTCTGTCTTGTTCTCCAAAGAGCATATCAATGCATCATCATCTGAGACAAAATTCACTTAAATCTTGTCATATGTTACCTTCTGCAGAGATCTGCACTGGCCTCTGTAATGACCAAGTTTTCCACAATTCCAACACTCAATGGAATTTCTATACCCCTGTCTCGACTTGGAACGACCGCGCCTCTGATTTCCGTCTTTCCTTCTGTTCGAACCTCTGCCTCTGGTATCGACATTCAATGTTGAGCCACTATTTGAAGAGTCTGACATCTGTCTTCTGATCTCTTCCGTGAGTACCATACTCACTACGGAATCATACTGTAACGATTCTATCCCTGAAGAGTTACTAATTACGACCTTTGTGGGGCTCCAACTCTCTGGAAATTGGCTTAACAGAAAAGCCGCTTTCATTTTTCCAGTGATTGGCATATCAACTGATTCCAACTGCTCAATAATTTCATTAAGAGAACTGAGATGTTCACTGACCTTCCCATTCTCGGACATCTTCAGATTCACCAATCTGGTGATGAGATGTACCATATTTGCTCCAGACGGCTGTTCGTACATGCTCGAAAGAGCATTCATGATAGACTTCGTAGTTTTCTCATTCTTGATGTTGAAAGCAACGGACTTTCACAACGCCAGTCTGATCGTACCGAGAGCCTTTCGATCTAGGATTGTCAAATCCTCTTCTTTCATCGATTTTGGCTTCTTCCCTTCTAATGGTAAATACAAATTTTTCTGGAATAACACATCCTCAATTTGTATCTTCCAATAGGCAAAGTTTGAACCGTCAAACTTCTCGATCATACCTGTCTTTTCTTCAGCCATAGCTCATACTGAACCTATTCGAGGTGTTCAGAGTCGAATCACATAAAACCGATCACACGGTTGTGTCTAGAATGGTCTAAAATCTTTAAAATGCCTCTTGCTGATGACGTGGCGCTAACGTCATTGCTGAACTGATCAAGTACTCGGTAAGCACTCCTTCGAGTACTAGGTGACTCTTCAAGTGCGTGAGGGCGCGTGGGACCTCTTCTCGTGAAGCGCTTTATAGCCCCGACTTCGTCTTGACTAGATAAAGCTCCTGGTATGGTTGATTTCTGATTTTGTGCAAGTTGATCCTAAGAATTTGGATCAGAATGTACGACTTCGGGATTTACTTCAACCTGAAGTTCTGATACCACTTGTTAGGGTTTTTACACCCGCCCAAGAACACAACTAGGGTTTGCTAACCCTATTCACCAATCCACGAACACCTGCAAATCATAAAACGCATAAACACACACCAAACACAATCGACACAAAGATATATACGTGGTTTGGTCAAATCGGCCTACGTCCACAGAGAGCATCGTTTCACTATAATTAAAGAGAGGATTACAAGGGGATGATTCGCAGATCATACACACGCGCACACACAGTGTATACTCATGCTTGTATCACCGGAAATAATATAAGCATATATTATTCCTAACTTCCACCAAGAAGAAGAATCTCAATCTGTATCTCTTCTTTCTCTCTCACAATCTTGTACATAGATCTTGTGTTTCTGTCCCACTTTTGTGTCACACCATACAATAGGAACAACCTATGTATTTATAGGAGAGGCTGGAGTGGAGGACAAATCAATTGGAATCACATCTTAATTAGAAAATGAGTCATAAAGTCTTTCCTTTTAAAATCCCGATTTTGGGTCACTGAGTACTCAGTGAGGTTTCTACCGAGTACTTGGTGAATGCGCAATGGCGCGAGAACTCACACACGCCTCTAGAAGAAAATCACTTTTTGCCTACTGAGTACTTAGTGAAAACTCCACCGAGTACTCGATGGTTCTTCACCAAAATTCTTGCCCGACTTCATTTTTCTCTCCAATTCTCTTCTCAATTCTGAGGAAAGGAGTCATCAACTAACATACAGTCATCAAGTTGGAAGTGCCTCGGGCCGGGCTTCAGTTTCCAATCTAGACTTCGAAGCCAACTTGCATTTAACTATGAGTTCTTCCGACTTCATGAATTTTGTTGAACGAGTATTTCTCAGGATCGATTTATCCTTCATTTGGAAGTCTCGTTTATGCTGTGATGGATACACTAACATCGATTTTTTGAGAATGTGTACGTGGATAAGTGGAGTTGTAAAACATGGTGTTGAAGAACTTGATATATGGACTCAACCAACTGGGAAATATATGACTCACCATGGCCCCGGAAACGTGTTCCCTTACCTTTAAGTCTCTTCACTTGCTCAACCCATTTCAGGAGTCTCAAGATCCTCCGTTTTTCAATTAACTTTCTCCACGATGAGCATATACCGAACTTGATGCATTTGTTTCGTAACTGCCCGGTTCTGGAAGATTTGTCCATCGAAGGGGAGTTCTTATGACTGACACTGATGACCTGATTTTGGATGTCTCCATCCCCTCTCTGAAGAGTTTGAAATTGCAATTTGCTGAAGAATAATTTCCCGTTGGAGACAAAATTGTGGTCAATGCACCAATTCTTTGAGTATCTTAGTCTCCAAGATAATTACTTTTATGGCCATGTACTAAACAACCTAACCGCGTTGATTAAAGCAGACATTAATGTTGGATACTGCTGTCTAGATACTAGAAAAATAAAAATAAAAACAGCCAATAATTTACTTGTGCTTCTCGAAGAATTTTGTAGTGTCAAGTATCTGTATTTAGGTCCTTGTACCATGTGGGTAAGCTTGCAGTTGCTTTCATAAATATACTATTTCTTATAAATTTTGGGTTTGTTGGATCTGTTATTTTCTTTGAATTTGATTTAGTACGCTTGACACTTCCATTTGACTATTATGTTCATCTTTTATTTAGGCTCTTGACTATGTCAATTGTTGAAGGATATAAATATTTAAGTTACACACTCTCTAACAGCCTAAGTTTTTGAAGTAATTGGTAGTTAACATGGTATCAGAATCAAATGTCTCGTGTTCAAACCTCACCGCCGCCCTTTGTTAAAAATTGTTGTTTCACGTGTTGGACCAAAAAAATGCCACATGTGAGGGGACATGTTGAAGGATATAAATATAGGTCTAATAGACTTACTCAATAGCATGCCAAATATGGTGCATTTTGTGTTGAAGAAATTGAAGGTGACTAAGCGTATAAAGAGGTTGGATTATTTAAGTTCCATATGGCTCCAGAAATATAGATGTAGTTGAAAAAATGCTTCCACAGCGGAACATGCTTGAAATCGGTTGACACGGGCTCACAGGTCTGTGTGCTGTTGTGGATATCAGTTTTGTTGAACCAGAAGTTGCGTCATGTTGTCTGTCGAGGCGCTCGAAGAAATTGAAATTATTGGCTTTTGGGGGCTGGGTGGTGAACTGAAGCTGATAGGGAACCTTTTGAGAGATGCCGAAGTATTGCAAAAGATGACAATTGATTCTTGGAAGTCAGAAGAAAAGCAAGAAAATGAGTTTTTCAAGAAACTCTCAATTAATGCTTCCGAGGCTTTCAAGAAATTGTGAAATTCTGCTTTCTTGAAGACTTCACTTGTATGTTTACTTTTTAGTTCACATTGTTTGTTGGAAGTTGGTGGTTGTGACATTATTCCCTGGCATATATCGGATCGTGGATCCAATTGACAAATGACTTTTCCTCCATAATCTTGCAGTTTTCCTTTCTTTTGTATTTGTCATATAGTTACTACGCCGGTATTTTGAGCTGCAATGATTAAGTGATTTATGTGTTTAATGTCTCTTCAAACAGTTCCAATTTTGTAGGTTTTGTTCAGTTCTGATTCTCAACCATAACCTATCCTTAAACTCCTAGTTAGTGGATACAATCCCTGTAAGTAATGAATATGATCTAGGATTGAACAACTTTTAGACCTAACTAAGCTCATAAGGCTTGTTGACTGATGCATTTTCCATAACACATTCATTTGTTAAACTAACGAGCACGGGCCTAGTGTTAGTTTTAACGAGTTGAGTCCAAGCCTGCTGACAAACGTTTCAGTCCACTTGCAGTATCTATTACTTTTTTGAATTCTCGCATGTGTTGAGTTTGTTGTAGGATTGTTTTTAATAAGTTTTCATTTTTATTATAACATGCTCCTTGTTTCTTATTTAATTTTGTCTTTCTATTTTTTTTTTCACTAGTAAATTTTTTTCTGAAGTGATTCTTAGAAATGATTGCATAGTCTTATTATTCTCAACAACTTTCTTTTCAATTTCTTCAATTTTGACATGCTCTCTCGATTATGGATAATTTTAGCATTTTACTTGGACAATCATGTTCACGAGTTTGACGAGCCGAGATCTGCAATGTTCGCGCTCGACTCACTTATTAAACAAAGAATAAAAGTGTGTTCAAACTCGACTCATTTACTAAATGATTGAGCCCAAGTCTACTCACGAACATCTCAATTCATTTGCAGCCCTAATTGCTGACATTATCGTTTTAAAGGTTATGTGAACATTTTTGCTTCTTTAGAAAAATATTTCTTGCATTGATCAGCTAAATCAATTTACTAAGCCTAAATACATGACCACTGATGTAATAAGTAAGAGTCACATTTGTTCCTCCATATGGGATATATCAGCTCCCTCTTCTAATGAAGTGAGGCAGTGGCTTCACAGGCTCGAAGGCGACACAGCTGCAGCGAAAGCCCTTGCTTGGTGCACATTCCAGAATAACTTGTTGGCCTCTGGTGGAGGATCAGGTGATAGTTGCATAAAAGTTTTGGAACACCCACAACGGAACATGCTTGAACTCGGTTGACACATGCTCACAGGTCTGTGCGCTGTTGTGGAATAAGAAAGAGCGTGAGCTACTTAGTTCTCATGGTTTTACTCAGAACCAACTCACTCTCTGGTGAACATTCTTATTAGTGTTATAGTTAAGATCAGAGAATAGGGAATTCCAAGACTAAGTGAAGACCAAAGTCAAAACGATTTGTAGATCCAAAGCTCAAGGGAGATCCGAAAGGAATGGCTAAATCTCTCTCTCACACAGCCTCGTTCCCTCAGAAGTGGCTTCTAGCAATGAGACTATAATTTTATGCAGCAGGGCTGTGGCAACATTATTTGTACAGTACTAGGCTGAGTTGAGGACGAATGCGAGCGTTGTTGTACTATAAAATCATAAAGAGATACAAATAGAGAACAAAAGCTCTGATATAAAGTAGAAAATCAAAGATAAATAAAAGAAGAAGAATATCAATAATAAATCTGTATTATTGAATGTATAATAATAATGTTATGAATCGTATTTTTGTGTGTATTGTAACTGAACATAAAATACCTATATATATAGGTTGGGTATACAAGCATGTTTACTGATTGTATTTTGTATATTCCAACACTCCCCCTCAAGTTGGACATTAACATCTTCGCAAGTCCAACTAGAAACTGAGAACAAAGTCGCCTCTAAACACATCATAATGTATCTTGCCACTTGACACGTATCACACTATCGAACAAATTGATAGCCACGTACCACGGATAAATCGAAAAATACTGATGCTGAGATACTAATTCCGAACAAATCAAAAACAATTGAGAAGCAAGGCTCAACTTGTACCTGACATAATCGGTAGCACTGAATTACACTACCGGACAAATCGGTAGACACGTAAATAAATAGGGCTCAACCTGTACCAGTAGTATAAGGGATCAGGGTTTCACCTGTACCGACAAAATCGACAACATAAGGGATCAGAGCTCCACCTGTACCGACAAAATCGGTAGCATAAGGGATCAGGGTTCCACCTATACTAGTAGCAACGAATCAACAGAACAGACCCATAAACAAGGGCTAACAGAATCAATGAACCCATAAATAAATCATGGGAGATTAGGGCTCCCAAACCCTAAAAGATGAAAAAAATAAGAAACAAGAATTTTGGTGGGGTAAAAGACAAATCCCACCAAGAATATAATATATATATATTAATTGAAGATCGCTGCCGGAGATGGGATCATCTCCGGCAGAGACGAAGATAAGCGGAAAGAACTACCAAGAATCGGTAGACTCTGATACCAACTAGAAAATCAAACAGAGAACAAAAGCTCTGACATGAAATAAAAAATCAAAGAGAAATAAAAGATGAAGAATATCAATAATAAATCTGTATTATTGAATGTGTAATAATAATGTTATGAATCGTATTTTTGACATAAAGGGTCTGTATATATAACTGAGTATACAAGCATGTTTAATAAAAAACCGATGTGGGACACACTTATTGTATTTTATATAGGCTCTCCAACCACTTCTGAAGGTCCTCCCAGCTCCCCAGGTCTTAGCCAAATGAAGTTAGTTCCACTTTGTGCTGAACTTTTGGCTTAAATTTGTCATTAGGTTGATTTAGTCACTTCCTCTACATGTAAATTTTCTCATTTTCTTTGGCATTTTGAGATTAGATTATCCCATTTTATGTATGTTTTGTTTAGTCTGTTGCTAATAATTATACTTCTATGTTGATGAATTCTACCTGGTGATCATAAATCGATGGTTGCCCAGTCTTCTTAGAGATTGATTTAGTCGCTTTCTACAAGCGTAAATTTTTTTTCATATTTCGTGGGCATTTGAGATTGGTTTTTCATCATTTATTTGTGTTTTTTTTAGTCTGTTCCTGATATTGGATTGGATAGTGGTGTTGCCCTTGGTTGTGGTGATTATTTTTCAAATCTCTCTTAGATTTTATGATATACTAGTTACAGGATGGATCTTTCATTAGTGATGCTTTTGAGATACAGAGGATTACCATGCTTAGTTGATGAAACTAGGGTGGGTTCTGGCATCAAAAAGAAACTTTACTATTATTTTCTGCTACAACATTGTAGACACCTTTTGCTTAACATATCTAATCCAATAGGTTCAACACTGAAAGCTCTTATTCTTCTTCTTCTTCTTCTTTTGTGTGTGTAACTTTTTACATGGTTATTCAAAAGTCTGTTCTTTTATTACAAAATGTGAATATTTCCTATAAAGCAAAAATCAGGATTTAATGTTTTAATAAAATAAAAAATTCTACTTATATGTAAATTTTCTCAAGAGAAAAACCTATCAACACGGTCAAGTTTGAGAACAACGGGAAAAATACTAAAATACCCTTTTTCTCTCAAGAAAATGGCGATTTGGGGTGATTCGGGAGTTTTTGAGTGACCTAGCCTTCCATGATCCTTTTTTTTCCAGATCTTTAATGTTTCCTCACTCAAAACGCGATCTGAAGACAAGGGAAAGCCTCCTCACTAGACATTGAAGAACCAGACAGTATTGCTACTCTCTCAAGCCAAAGCAGGAAGGTAATGTATAGTGCACACCAAGTGTTCGACGAATTGCCCTAAAGGCCAAACAATGGTTACGTCTACTCAAGAGGACGATGAGGTGACTTTACAAGTGATGTTGAATACAATTTTAGAGAAAAAGGCGATCAATGTTATGCATGGTACTGTTGAGGGTTTGAGCCATACTTCTTTACCTAGAGCTTCTTGTGATGGCACAAAGCCAATGGTTGCGACTAGTTTGGAACCAACGTGGGCTCAAAGGCTTCACAAAAGTGTTGAGGCATCAAAGATGAAGTTGAAATACTGTCCTCCTAGTAAGGATAATCCTCACATTGCTATTTTACCAGCAGAAGTCTCACAAAATGGGGATTGGGATCAATGTTTAGTGGGTTACTTTATCGATAAGCGTTTGTCATTCTTAACTGTTGAATCTATTGCCAAACGTCTGTGGAGTAAAGATGGTCTGTGTAAGGTGCAAAGCTTGGATGGTCATTTCTTCCTTTTTTAGTTTAGCTCTATTGAACAAAGAGATGTCGTCATTGAGGGAAATAGTTGGCATTTTGCAAATCACTTACTGATATTGCAAAAATTGAGGCCTGGCTTAATAATTCAAAAGGATATGATCAAGTATGTTCTTGTCTAGATAAAGCTTTATGGCATAGCTCTTAATTACTGGAATGAGGATACAATTAGTATAATTGCTAGTGTGGTGGGGAAGCCTCTATATGTGGATGCCATGACTGCGAACAAGTCAAGATTGGCATATGCAAGGGTTTGTGTTGAAATGAATGTCTCATCTGAGTTCTTAAAGGCGGTAATAGCTCAAATGGATGATGGGGTTTGCTTTCCAGTGAAGGTGGAATATCAGTGGATGCCACAAAAGTTGTATGCATTGTTAAGTTTTTGGCCATAACACTGCTAAATGTCCTACGCATTCTCCAAAAAATCCAGTTCAAATGAAACCTCCCACTCAGCAGGAGTGGAGAGTGGTGGGTAAGAAAAGTACTGTTGCTTTTGTGGATAAGCCTAGTGCTAATAAGAAGGAGAAGGAGTTGGTTTCTTCTGACCCCATGCCTAAATTCCAGTCTCCAATTATTGCTATTTCTAATGTCTTTGGTGCCCTTCAAGAAAAGGTTGTCACAGTAGTGGATGGTGATGTAGACTTGAATGTGGATGTTCCTGTAGCTATGGGTAGTTTTGTGGAATTACAACTTGGTGTTGATTCAATTAATATTGGGAGTTCAAGTGTTTTGGTTCCTATGTCCTCTGTGTCTCCACTAGTTGCCGATGGTAATTATGTTGATACTTCTATTGTAGATGCTCATGTTTTAGCACCATCTACTAAGGAAGGTTTTTGTGCTCTTGATACTGCATTATCCTCCCAACCTCCTTCTTCTTCTAATGTTGATGATGTTCATAAAGAAGGTAAAGTCACTAAGCAAACTGAAGGTAAATCTCTGAAAATTGGTGATAAACATAAGGCCAAAGTGTTGGGTCCTGGAGGTAAAAAAAAAAAAAAAAGGTTTGGTCAAAAGTTCCCCGAAGAGGGGGCGGACTGGGCTTTGATTTTTGCACTTTGGTGCTGAGTTTTGTATATATCTTTTCTGTTTTTATGTTTTGTGGAACATGGAATGTCAGGGGTTTGAATACCCCTGAAAGACAAAGGGAAGTTAGACTTGTGGTGAAGAAATTCAATTTGTCTCTTTTTTGTGTTATTGAAACCAGAGTTAAGGAAAAACATGCTTCTAGGATTCTTGCTTCTATGCTCAATGGTTGGAGCTTTATTCATAATAATGACTATGTTTCTAATGGAAGAGTCTGGGTATGCTGGGATGCTTCAAAGCTGGATGTTTCTCCTTTTTTGAGAACAAATCAAATGGTTTTCTGCTCTATCAAAAGTGTAGATGGAAAGGTAAATTGCTTAGGTGGTTTTATTTATGGGTTAAATGATTCTATTGGCAGAAGGTAGCTTTGGAAGGATTTATTTCAAACTGCTAATCAATTTTCTCATTTGCCTATATTTTATGCTAGTGATTTCAATGCTTTGAGGTTTAGCTATGAGAGATATGAAGGCTCTTCTCATTGGGATGCTTCTATGAAAGAGTTTGGGGATTGTGTGGAGAAAGCTAAGCTTGATGATCTCAAATATTTTGGCATTCAATTCACATGGTCCAATCATACTAATTTTAGGAAAATTGATAAAGTTTTAGTGAATGATGCATGGAATTCAGCTTATGTGCACTCAGAGGCTTTTTTTGAGCCTTGTTCTGTTTCTGACCATGCTTTAATTCTTATCAAACTTGAAGCTGAGGTTCAAAGGAAAATGACTTTTTTCAGATTCAACAACCATTTGCTTTATCAACCTTCATTTATGGATATTGTTCTAAGTGTATGGGCTTGTGTAGTTCCTGGTTCTATTATGTTTCAGGTGGTGCATAAGTTAAAGTTGTTAAATATTGAATTGAAGGCTCTTAATAATGCTCACTAATCTGATCTAAGCAATCAAGTGCAGAATATTAGAGAGAATTTGAAAGCTTTGTAACTAAAGGTGGACTCTGATCCAAGTAATGAAGTGTTCAAACAACAAGAAAGGGATTGTTTATCTCTTTTTACTCATTTATCTAAGGCCGAGGAATCTACCTACAAGCAGCAATCTAGAGTCCAGTGGTTGAATTTAGGAGACAAAAACACAGCTTATTTTCACAAGGTGGCCAAAGCTAGGAGGAAAACATATAGTATCTTGTCTTTGAAGAACAGTGAAGGAGTGAGACTTGATACTCCAAGCCAGATTCAAGATGAAATTATTCAATTTTATGAGAAGTTGTTGTCTGGTTCAAGATCTTTTATGCCCGATCTTAATGCTTTTGTTAAGACTCCTTTTACTACTGATATGATTCAAGTTTTGTCCAATCCTATCTCTGAGGAGGAGATTAAATATTCTATGTTCTCCATAAAGAATGGAAAGGCTCCTGGAAGTGATGGTTTCAATGTCACTTGCTTCAAACATACTTGGTCTATCGTTGGGGCTGATATCACAAAAGCTATTCAAGCTTTCTTTCATTCAGGTCACATGTTTTCTGAGCTAAATTCTACTATTATTACTCTTGTGCCCAAAGTTGATAACCCCACTTTTGTTTATGACTTTAGACCTATATCCCTTTGTTCAACTATCTATAAATGTCTTTCAAAAGTCCTTGCTAATAGGCTTAAAGCTTGTCTTTCTAAGTGTATTAGTCTTAATCAAGAAGCTTTTATCCCTGGGAGAAATATATCTCACAATATCCTTCTTGCTCAAGAGCTTCTTAGAGATTACAATGATGTTGGGAGTGATCCAAGGTTAACCCTTAAGATTGACTTGACAAAAGCTTTAGACACTATCTCTTGGGATTTTTGGGAGGTTGTCCTTAATGTTTTTCAAATGCCTTCTCATATGGTGAAATTGATAATGCAATGTGTCTCTACTCCAAGGTTCTCTGTAAACATCAATGGTGTTCTTAAAGGCTATTTCAAGAGCTCAAGGGATATAAGGCAAGGTGATCCATTGTCTCCGTATCTTTTTGTATTGGGTATGGAAGTTTTGACAGGCTTGCTTGTTGTGAAATGTACTCATAATGAGTTTAATCACCACTGGAAATGTAGACAACAATAAATCACAAGTCTTATGTTTGCTGATGACCTTTTGTTGTTCACTGCTGGGGATTTATCTTTTGTTAATTGTATCATGAGAGTTGTGGACAGTTTCAGTGAGTTATCAGGTTTAGTTCCCAATCATTCCAAAAGTGTTGTGTTCTCTGCTAATATCAATCCATTTATTCTTGCTCAGCTTCATTCTAGATTGGGTTTTCAACAAGGCACTCTTCCTATCAAGTATTTGTGTGTTCCTCTTCTTTATTCAAGGTTCAAAAGACATGACAGTGATGTTCTTCTTCAGAAAATCACCAACAGAATATCTAACTGGGCTAGTAAGTTCCTCTCTTTTGGTGGAAGGCTTCAATTGGTAAAGTCCGTTCTTTTTTCAGTACAAGTCTATTAGTCTTCTACCTTCTTGCTTCCAAAAATGGTGCTCAAAGATCTCAATGTTCTCTTTAGAAAATTTCTATGGTCTGGTTCCAAGATGTGTCAAGGAGGTTGCAAAGTTGTTTGGTCCACTGTGTGCCTTCCTTTTAAAGAGGGGGGTTTGGGTATTAAGGACCTTGAAGAGTGGAATATAACTGCCATGTCCAAGCATATTTGGTCTCTGGTTCAATTTGATAGTTGTTCTCTAGGGGTTGCCTGGGTCAAGCTCCATATGATCAAAAGTAGAAATTTCTGGGATTTGCCTATGCCTAGGAAATACTCTTGGACTTGGGGTAAACTTCTCAAGATTAGGCCTCTTTTTAGACATGCTATTAAGTCTCTCATTGGTGATGGAAGAAGTACATCTCTATGGTTTGACAATTGGCACCCTCAAGGGCCTTTAGTTGATATTTTCACTCATTCTCTAGTGAGAGCTTCTGGGATTGGTTAAAATGCCACTGTGAGTAGGCTGGTCAGTTCTTCTATGTGGCATTTCCCTTCCTTAAACTCTCAAGCATGGTTGGATTTCAAGAGAAATTTCCCTCCTGGTTTTTTTCCAAATGTTTCTCAAAAGGATAGGTTGGTTTGGTCTCCTTCCAATGGCAGCTTTAGCATCAAGTCAGCTTTTGAAATGGTCAGATACAAAGTGGACAATGTGGACTGGGCAGAGATGATTTGGTTCTCTCACAATATCCCAAAGCACTATTTTCTGTTATGGATGGCTCATCTAAATAGGCTAAATACTTTATACTTTATTCTCTCAATAGGCCTTGTTACTGATGCCATTTGTGTTTTTTGTAAAAGATTTATGGAGGACTGAGATCACCTATTTTTCTCTTTCAGTTTTACTAATAGGCTTTGGAAAATTCTTGTTCAGAAAGGCTTACTGCCTTGGCCTGATGGATCATGGGATATTCTGCTGCAATGGTTTGTTGCTCACTTGAAGGGGAAATCTTTTATAATCACTATGAACAAGTTAATGTTTGCTGTTGTAGTTTATGAGGTGTGGCTTGAGAGAAATAGGCGTATTTTCAATGAAGAGTTTTGCACATTGGAAACTTTATTTGACAAGATTGTGCAGGTGGTTAGATTTCGAGCTTTCTCCTTTTCCAGCTTTAAATCTTCTCCAACAAATTCTGCTTTAGCTCAGCTCTGGAACCTTCCTCAATCTATATTTTCATGGTAGCTTTGGAGGTTCTTTTATTTCTGCTTATGCTGGTAGCTAAGATTATTTATTGTTATGCTTCTATCTACTTACATTATTGGTTCTTCATGGTCTCTGCTACTGAGTTCTTTATGGGCATTGTTGTTGGCAGCTTGGTTGTGCATCATGCTTTCAATAAGAGGGTGGTGTCTGGTAATGGTAGCTCCAGTTTGGCTATGGTCTTATGTTGGTGGAAGTTCTCTTTGAAGACATGCTATCATGCTCGTAATTATGTCTTTTTCATTAAGCTTTTGGCTGGGGCTTTAGTCCCCTCTATTGTTCAAGGTTTTCATAGTCTTTGTTGTTTCATTTGGTGGTTTTTTGGCTTTCACTTAATTCTTTATTTTCTGGGGAATGTCTCATAGTGATTTGTAAGGCTTTTAGCCTACTTTATGTTTAATTTTATTCTCATCTTTACCTTTCAAAAAAAAAACAAAAACGAAAAACCTATCAACATAATATAAAGCCCCATTTTTTTTAGGTTATGTTGGGTACGCATGAATGAAATGGAATGTAATGAAAATGAGAATGAGAATGAGAATGGAATAGAATAATCATTCTCATTCTATTGTTTGGTTGTAACTATGAAACACTTTAGGAATAGAATGAACTTAAAACAACATTTCTCAAAAATACCCTCTTAGTGTGAAATATATAATTTTAATCAAATAATATTATTTCATAATTTTTTTTACAAAAAAATGGTGGAAGTGAAAATAGTAGTGGTGAACAATGGAGGTGGTGGTGATGGCGGTGGCGTTTGTAGAAGTTGGTGGCACGGTGGTGAAAGTGATTTGTTTATTTCAAGTGTGAAAGAGTTGTTTTAGTAATTTTATATTTTAAAAACATTCTTTAATGAATGAAATGATAATTCCATAGGTTTACTAAGGCCATGTTTGGTAACATTTTTATTTTGAGTTTTCTGTTTTAGTTTTCAAAAAATTAAAATCAAAACTTAAAAGTTGTTCGGTAACGTACATTTTGTTTTTTCTAGATTTTAAAAAGTCAAAATTAAATTTCAAAATTTTCCAAGTTTTGAAATTTTGTGAACAAATTTGGAAGCTTCAATTGAAGCTTTTGTTTTGAGTTTTTATTTCCAAAACCCTAAATCGCGGATATAGTAAAATAAATAATAAAAATGATTAAATAAAAAATTAGTAATAAATAATTAAAAATAATAAATAAAATAACAAAAAAAACAAATAAATATTAAATAAACTTAAATAAAAAGACATAAATAAATAAATATAAATAATAAATAAAGTGTTTTAACTTTTCAAAAATGAACACTTATTTTGGGACGGAGGGAGTACCAAATATGACATTAGGGTTATTATGATAAAATCCCTTGAGATTTGCAAATTTAATCAAAATACCCCTAGGTTAAAAAAAACCCTCAATTTTCTAATTCATATCAATTACACGTCACCTTCATACTTCACATTTCAGTCAAAATAGTTTAGATTAATTTCATTTACATCCTATAAAGTTTGTTTTATCTTCAATCAAACATCTTCAAATTTGAAAAACTACATTCAAACCCCATAAGCTTGAAAAATATATATATTTCAAATATATATATATTTTTTGAAATATATATATTCTAAAACATTCATTATCATGTTAAATATAACAAAAGATATTGGCTTTCTAATATTTTGTTCAATTCATAAAATATGTTAAATATATTATTAGTGTAGCTCTATACACTAATCACTATTAACAAAAATCATAATTAAAGTGTGCAACTATTTCTCTATATGAAAAGAGAAAACACAAACAAAATTTATTAAATTTTATTAGAAATTTTTATTTTTATTATTATGCATTCACCACCATGTTAAATTTAAGAAAAATAAATAAATTAAGGCTTTTTATATATCGATTTAAATTCGCATTTTGCGACTTACAAAAATTTCAAATTTGTTCTTCAACAAGATTAGGGTCAATTAATTTAATTTATATATATATATTGGATTTTTTATTTTAAATATTTATTTTATTATTTTTTACAAACATTTCTCATCTCATAGGATGTGCTTTCACCGAGTTATTAAACCAATCATACAAAGTAGATGCTAGAGTTATTTTACTATTTCTTACAATATATAGTTCGGAATATATATATATATATTTCCGAAATTTATTTATTTATTACTAAATATAAATATATATTTTCCCGAAATATATATTTTTTCCGAAATATATATTTTTCCCAAACTATATATATATATTTATTTTTTGAATTATAATTTTTTTCCCAATATTATATATATATATTGTTTTCGAAATATATATTCTTTTCTAACCTAAGGAGTTGAATGTAGTTTTTCAAACTTGAAGAGATTTGATTGAAGATAAAGTAAATTTTATGGGGTGTAAATAAAATTAATCCTAAAGACTGAAATGTGAGGGTGAGGGTTAATTGATACGAATTGAAAATTTGAGGGAATTTTTAAAACTGGGGGTTATTTCTTTAAAGGGGTCAAACTATAATTATCCAAACAAAAGGATAAAACTTAAAATATATCCAAACAAGAGAGATAGGGGTGAAAGTGTAATTTACCTTGATAAAATTTAAAAACCTCATGGTTTTATCATTTTATGACAATTACCCTTTCGTTTATTCATAAACCCTCTCTCCCTCTCTCTCCCTATTACTTTATTCATAAACCCTCTCTCTCTCTCTCCCTATTACTTTATTCATAAACCCTCTCTCTCTCTCTCCCTATTACTTTATTCATAAACCCTCTCCCTCTCTCTCCCTATTACTTTATTCATAAACCCTCTCTCTCTCTCTCCCTATTACTTTATTCATAAACCCTCTCTCTCTCCCTATTTTAAGCAATTTACCCTTTTATGACAATAACCCTTTCGTTTATTCATAAACCCTCTCTCCCTCTCTCTCCCTCTCTCTCCCTATTACTTTATTCATAAACCCTCTCTCTCTCTCTCTCTCTCTCTCTCTTCATATTCCCAAACTCCGGTTCCAAACGGAGAATCTCAGAACTTGGTTCTGAGATGGAAGCGATTCAACCCATCGTTGATGACCCGCCCTCCGATTTTCTACAACCCCAACCACCATCGTCTGCTTTCGTTGCTTCAACAAGTTCTGATTCCGCCTCCGATGGACTCCTGAAGAAGCCCAAGTGTTCTTCATCTGACGAATCTCAGACCTCCATTGCTGTTCAAGAGAATCAAGAAATCGGTGAGGACGATTTGGGGTCTGTTAAGGACGTCGTTTTGGAGATTGGAGGTAAAGAATGTCTGTTGGTGGATGAAGAAGACATGGGTTTGGGGAAATCTGAATTGGGTTTTTCTGGTGTTCCAGAATATGATGAAGTGCATGAGATTTTGGGTTCGGATTTGGCCCTGTCTGAATTAGGTTTTTCTGGGAATCAAGAATTTGACGCAGTTTGTAAGAGTTCGAGTTCGAATTTGGTCAAGTCTGAGTTGGGTATTTCTGGGAATCAAGAATTTGATGAAGTCCATAAGAGGTTGGGTTCGGAATGGACAATGTCTGAATTGGGTTTTCCTGGGAATCAAGAATTGGCATTGTCTGAATTAGGTTTTTCTGGGAATCAAGAATTTGGCGAAGTCCATAAGAGTTCGAGTTCGGATTTTGCCAAGTCTGAATTGGGTTTTTCTGGAACTCAAGAATGCGATGAAGTCAATAAGAGCTTGAGTTCAGAATTGGCCAAGTCTGAATTGGCTTTGGCAAAGTCTGAGTTGGGCTTTTCTGGAACTCAAGAACTTGATGAAGTCCACAAGAGGTTGAGTTCAGAATTGGCCAAGTCTGTGTTGGGTTTTTCTGGAACTCAAGAATTTGATGCCCATGAGAGTTTGGGTGCAGATTTGGCCAAGTCTGAGTTGGGATTTTCTGGAACTCAAGAATTTGATGGAGGCCTTGAGAGTTTGGGTGCAGATTTGGCCAAGTCTGAGTTGGGTTTTTCTGCAACTCAAGAATTTGATGGAAGCCGAGAGAGTTTGACTGCAGATATGGCCAAGTCTGAATTGGGTGTTTTTGGAATTCATGAATTGGATGGAGTTCAGAAGAGTCCCAGTTCAAGATCGTCTTGTGTCTTCACAGCCATTGAAGATCACGTGGTCACTTCTTCTGATACTTTTGGTGAAAATGAATCTGAACTGTTCTTGAGAAACAAAGAAAAACAGATTTTGGTTGAAAATGAAGTTGAATCTTTGTGTGATACTAAGAACCATGTGTTAAAGCTTAGTGATTGTGAGAGTTCAAGATCAATTGTTGAGAACTCTGTGAAGATCAATGAAGAGTCTGATCATTCTTCAAATGGAGAGCCTGAGAGGAATGCTAACAGAAAACAAATTGAGCAGATTGTTGGGGAGAAGTTGGATGGGCTGAAAGGAGTTGGTGGGGCTCTGAGTTGTTCATTGAAGATCGAAGTCATTGATGACACAGCGGTTATCGAGACCTTTCCTGCTTCTGGGTTTGGAGTTGGCTGTGGAAAGGATATCAGTGACGATTCTTCAGATGGAGAGATGGAGGGAAATTGGCTAAAAGGGATTAGTAGGGCTCGGAGTTGCTCCCTGGAGCTGGATATCGTGGATGAGACAGCCATTATCGAGCCTATTCCTGCTTGCGACGTTGAGGTCTGTCAATTTGGACCTTTTCTCTTCTTTATGTGCAATATTTTTTTCTAAAAAAAACACTCTTTTTGAGTGCTATTCTTCATTATAATGTGTGTTTGAAGTTTTTCTTCTAATTTTGTACATGAGCGTACTTGTATGTTAAAAAGGCTTTCGTGGCTTTCTCAATCATTGTCTCAGTACGTAAATTGACATGGTCTCCATTTTGGGTTGTTGATTGTTAGCTAAATTTTTGTTTAATTGACAACATGGTATTTAAGCAAAATACCATGGATTGTATGATTTCTGAACACTTAAAGTTGCTAATATGACAACAGAATCCTGACTGATTCTGTGTGACAACAGAATCCTGACTGATTCTGTGATTTCTGAACACTTAAAGTTGCTAATATGTTACTTACATGGATTGTATGAGGCTGGAACATCTATATTTTATCATACTTTTAGTGTAGAGCCTCTTGTTCTTTTATGTTAGATGGATCTTAAGTTAGTTTATATGTGTCATTTCCTCTAATTACAATTTCATATGTTGTCAAGGCCGTGGACAATTATGATGAAGACGACAATTTGCGATTACTACCTAATATGACTCGTCTCAAGCTGACTATTTGTCCTTGCCACGGGTGGCGATGTCTTCTGGTCTTGTTAAGGAAAATGCCTAACTTGACCCACCTTGATTTGAGGCGAAATAAGGTAACCGAAGTTGAAAGGGATATTTTGAATCATGTCTTGTTTCTTATATGCGGTATCTGAACTTTAATGTAATTTGTTATCTTATTCTAGTGCTGTGAAGTTGATACTTCCGAGGATATCAGCTTTGTTGAGAAAAAGGTGGTGCCTAGGTGCATGTCAATGCATCTAGAGGAAGTGAAAATTACAGGTTTTCAGGGACTCGTTGACGAGGTGCGCATCACGAAATATATTTTGGGAAATTCCAAAGTATTACAGAAGATAGCAATAAGTTTTGGTCTTACTGGGAAAGGATATGTTGAATTTCCATATGAAGTGCTGCGGCTTCCTAGGGCTGCACAAGACTGTCTAGTTACAGTCTCTGAAGACACTGGCAAGAACATGGTACGAATTGGGAAGATTATTGGTCAGAAATTAGACGGGCTGAAAGAGATTAAGGGGGCTCTGAGCTGTTCACTTGATATGGGTGTCATTTATGACAAAGCAGTTATCGATACTGTTCCTGCTTGCAAAGTTAAGGTATTTTCTTGACTTGAAGCTTCTCTTCTTTTCTGTGAAATGTGTTCTCTATTTAAGTAAGATGTTTTAGACTTTAGTAGGACAGATTTGTGGTTTGATGCTTCATACTTAAATAAACAAAAGATACTGCTTGGTGGTGTTAAGAATGGTTCAGGTGGGGGGTCGAAACGAATGCACAAAAATATGAAAATTAAAAAAAATAATTGGTGGATTGAGGAATGAAAGCTCGAAGACAAAGAGAACCGGGCCATAGGAATCTATATACTACGAAAAGTAAGAATAATGCAAAGCTGTTAATGCTTAAAAAAAATGGAAGTTAAACAATCTTCCCATCACATGAAAGGGAAGAAAACCACTTTCTAACACTAATCCTTTATGCTTGTGGAATTCATTTCAGTTTATATATGTCATTGCCTTTGACTATCAAATATTTATGTTGTTAAGGTTGTTGAATATGCTGATGATTACACTGTGCGACTGCTACCTAACGTGATTCGCCTTCATCTAAGTCTTTGCTACTGTCATGGCTGGAGACCACTCCTAGTTTTGCTTCGTAGGATGCCCAGCATGCAGTATCTTGATTTGAGGCGCTGGAAGGTGACTAAAGTTAATATATTGAATTATGTCTGTTTTTTTAATTAAATTCTCTAAAGTTCAATATATGTTTTTTTTTTTTTTTTTATCTTTCTTCTAGTGTTGCCAAAATAATGCTTCCGAGGGTATGAATTATGTTGGAGAAGAAGTGGTTCCTTGGTGTTTGTCAAAGCAGCTTAGAGAAGTTCGCATAATTGGTTTCCAGGGGCTCCCTGAGGAGCTGAGGCTGTTGGAGTTTCTTGTTGGAAACTCTTTAGTACTAGAAAAGATAGAAATCAGCGCGTTTGGTTTAAGAACTCAACAGGAGAATGAGTTTAAGGCGAAACTGGTAACATTTCGAAGGGGCTCACGTACCTGTAAAGTTGTTATGGTCGGCAATGATTTGAAGAGTATAAAGAAGGATTGACGGCCTCACTCTGCTTAGTACTTTTTGTACCACATCCAGACCTTTTTTCATGGCTTCTCCTTTCTTCTCCCTAGTCAAGCTAAGGTTTCTGTCACTTAATTTTTTTTGGTGAAATTTTGCTGACTGGGATCTTTGTTTAGAATTTTTTGTTGTACAAAATGGAAAGTCTAATTGATTTTGTCATACTTGTACTCGATGGAATTGAACCAGATCAATGTGTATGGGAACTGAGAATTTTACCAAGGATGCGAATTTGGATTCCTCTGTTTGTTCTTTCATCTTTCTACATTTTGTTCTCATTTGGTACTTTTTCTATTATTTATATTTGTAGGTAGAATTTTACTGATGATGTGAATTTGACTTACTAATAGATTGAATTCAATAATGTAGTTTGCTATTATGATTATCCATTTTATAACTCTCATATTTCAAAATAAGCTTCTTTTCATTAATTAGTGAGTCATTGATTTCTGTTTTCAACAGTAATAATTATTGTAATAATATGTAAGTTTGCATTTATTTAGTTGTGCTTAGATCAAAGAAGTTCAAGAAAAATACTTTTAAAAAGTTATGGTTTATGGGCCGAATAAATTTATTATCAGCCCCGCATAGAAAGCCCAATTATCATCGAGGCCCAAGCGCAACCCACTTCTCTCCAAAGATTTGTGTTAAGCACTGTTATCAGACAACATCAAAAGGGCAAAATCTTGTTCAATATAATTAGTTAAATAAAGTTTCTCCAATATGATTATTAAACTACTCAAAACAGAATTAATGGCCTCTATCTCTTTAATGGGCCGGGTCCATCCTCTCCTAGGCCTATAAGCATGTAGGGTCACGGCTGAGAGACTTTTTTTTTTTTTTACCGTGCTCCACACAAATAATAAATAATGTGAATTTAAATTTTACGTGAAATAAATTTCTATATTTCACTCGGAGATGTGCACATAATGTCCTATAATACAGGACTGATTTATGTCTGTTTGTTGAAGGTGTACGCAATACAAAAAAAAATCCTTTATG
Source organism: Cornus suecica (assembly GCA_963922005.1). Classification (NCBI taxonomy): domain Eukaryota; kingdom Viridiplantae; phylum Streptophyta; class Magnoliopsida; order Cornales; family Cornaceae; genus Cornus; species Cornus suecica. Next base: position 36,663,903 of record OY998248.1, read on the forward strand.
GTGACAAAAAATTTAATGGCAGATTACTGAATCATTATAATGTGATTAAAAGTTATTATAATTAATACTTCTAATTCTAATTAGATAAAAAAAAAATATTATTCTTATCTACAATTGTATTTAACAATCCCTAATCTTAAATTAACAATCCCATCTACAATTATAATTAGTAATCCTAACTATATGGAATCCAATGACTCTCTCTCTCTACAAAATCCTACTATCAACTCCTTTCTATTGGCCTCCTTTCTTTGCAGAATAGCGCTTTCATTCCTTTTTTTTTATTATTTAAATTTAATTAATTTGATTTGTTGTCTTTGTTAGCAACTCTTCCTATTGTCTAGTGTTTCCACCTCTATTTCTTACCATTTCCCGCTTCACATGTATGTTTTCTTTGATTTCGCAGAATAGTCAATTCAATTAATTTTTGACTTTATTTTTTTACTGGAGAAGTTATGTCTCCTTGTATATATATTTGTTTGGTAGACAATAAACTTTTTTACATCAAAAATTATTTTTATTAATTTATAAATTTATTATAAATTAAAATCTATATACTTGTCTTGCACGTGTTCTTTAATTAGTATCTCTCTCTTATCTTGATGTGAAAACAGTTGAAGAAAATAATTTGAAATCTAGAAAAACACAGTTAAATAGTTTAATTAAAATTGAGAATTGAACAAGAATCCTACACAAAGGCAATTTAAATTTGATTACAATAAAATAGAACATGAGTGGATGAATTTTGTGAAACGTAATATTGTAACACTGTAGTTTTGAGTGATAAAATACCACGTAATAATGGCACGTGATGGAACTTTAGTATAACTAGGTAGGTGTATTACAATTGAATTATAGTGATGAAGATTAACTAGATATAAGATTATTTAAATGTTAGTCTTCTACTGCAATTAGGTTTTTTAGATTTATAGGAATCTCCAAATTAGAATTAGGTTTTATTAGTAATTTATATAAATTTAGGAATGGTCATTAAACATGTATTCCCAAAGTCTTTTTAACATTTTAATTTAGCTTTGAAAATCTATGTTTTATACATATAATTAACAATATTATTTTTATTATTATTATTATTTTTATAACTTCTTGAATTGGGTTTTAATTGAAACAAACTCTTATATTGAAACTTTAATCTTTCTCGCTCTCCTTCTAAAACTTTAATTCTGTTTTTCTCAAAACTTTATATCGACCATCAAGTCATATTTAAATATATAGGTTTCGTTTTACAATAAAATACTGACCACAAAATTGGACCAGGATTTAAAATTTCTTTTGTAATAGACTTTTATGTCAACTATATCTATTCACAATATTTATTTTTGTTTTATGTACCATGCAAAATCAATTCTTTATGTTGTGATTAATTAATAATCATTTATATATTAGGAGTTTATATAATTTGGAATGTTTGAGATATGAGTAAGAATAATTGGATTTGGATTTAAAATATAACACAGGAAATAAAATATATAAGATGAAAACGGGAGTTAATTAAAAGTAGTTTGTAGAGATGGATTTTAACTGTAATTACTATAATTAGGTTTGGAATTAAAATATAACAAAAAAAAAAAGACAAAATCAAGGGCTGAAACACTAAAATTCTTTACACTTTTAATAATAATAATAAAAATAATATATAAAATTTAAAGTATAAAAACACTGAAATTCCTTATATTTTTAATAGTTGTATAGATATATAAATTGTGTAGTTATATACACTGTATTTTTTAAAATAAAATTATAATATGATTATTGATAATTTATAATTTGGGGTTATATATTTCAATGACATTTGTTTGGCAGATGGTGTGGGTTTGTGGTTTTGATTTGGTTGAAAACCACACCAAGTGGTTTTGGTGTGGTTTGGTTTTATTCTGGATTGAAATTATATTTGGTACTGATGATTTTGGCCAGAGAAAAATTAAAACTCAAGAAACCAAAACATGTTTGGTGACTTGAAATGGTTTAAAATTTTAAATCTTTTTTGTAATAACATTTAATAAAGGGTTTTCAGCGAAAAAACCCTATTGGTTTCATACTAGGTGCGAAATAATCCCATTTGTTACAAATTGTATGCATAAATTAAGTGTGAGTCTGTGATTAAAAAATGTTGCAACTTACCCCCAAAAATAAATAAAATTCCTTAAATACCCCTTCTAACCTAATAAAAATAACAAATATTGAATTAATAATAAATAACCTATAATAAAAATAAAATAAATAATAAATAAAATGATTACATAAAAATAAAAAGAAATAAAATAAATTAATAAAAATAAATATAATATAATTAAATGAATAAGGAAAAAATTAATAAAAATAAATAAAAAATTGATAAATATAATAAATAAATGAATAAATGAATATTAATTAAATAAATAAATAAATAAATGATAAAGAAATTAAATAAATAAATAAAATAAAAAGTTTGAAAGAATGGAAAACTCAAATATTCTTCGTCGCTTTTTTATTTTTGTTTTTAATGCGAATGGAAAACTTCAAATGTTACAAGAACATGGTTATCTTTTTTAACAAAACCAAACCATGGGCTGCTACTGTTAAACCAAGACAAAATGGGCCAAACATCATTTGATTTGGTACCGTTCCCCATTTTCTTAAACAATAACAAAAAATTTCAGCCCAAAACCAAATCGGTTACCAAACACGCTTATGGTTATATAAACAGAAAGAGAGACCTATATATAATTGTCCTTCTGTTTTGTTTTTCACCCATGGGAATTGTCCTTCTGTTTCAGTCTCCATAATTCCTATGATACAGAGAGACCTAGGTTTTCACTTTTGGCGCGTCCTTCTGTTTCAGTCTCCATAGTTGAGATTGTGAAGAGCATCAATTTGTTTCACTGAACTGTTACCAGGTTTTTGTTTCTATCAAACTTGTTATCTCTTTTATATATATATATATATATATATATATATATTATAGGGCTTGGCTTGGTCTAATTTTAATTTTGATTTTTTCTTTTTTTGTTTTTGGATTTTGAAAGTTTTACTATCTATTCATTGGTCTTTCTATTCAAGTAGATCTTAAACTGCCGTTTAGCTTTTCTATTTTTGTGTTTTTTGTTAATATATGTTCACCAACTGTTTGATAAAATGTCTAGCCTGCTCAATCAATTTGTCTCTGTTTGGACAATTTTATACCTATGTTCCTTGTTGGGTTTTTGAGTTCTGAATTGATTATTTATTGGTTTTTTCTTATCTATTAATATTGCTCACTCACTTTGACAAGTTGAGGAAATTCATGACTAGAAACCTTATGATTCTCCATTTGATATGTACGTAGGTGCTGTATGATAGAATTGAAAATCAAGTACTTAAAAGTTTAACAATTGAATTTTAAGTCCTGATTTGATAGGTAGGTAAGTGCTGTATGATAGAATTGAAAATCAACAATTGAAAACCAAGTACTTAAAAGTTTAGCAATTGAATTTTAAGTCCTGATTTGATAGGTAGGTAAGTGCTGTATGATAGAATTGAAAATAAAGTACCTAAAAGTTTAACAATTGAATTTTAAGTCCTGAATGTTTATGTGGCAAGTGAAAAAATAAAAATTTTACTTTTATTTTTGTAATTTTCAGCGTTTATCCTCAAGTTATAAAACTGCACTCAAACTTTTGTTCTGTTGCGGGGTCACTTAACGTTTTCAATTATTTCATATCTCGGTAATGAATGCACATGCATTAATAAGTGTGGTATAGGGCTTCAATTAAGTGTCTATTGAGTTATCAAACACATTAGTAAATATAATCTATTTTAATGGAATGTATTTATGGCATATTTTTACAGAACTATGGCTTTAATCTCACACAATGAGGGATTTTCGAAGAAAGTGGAAGAAGTTATCTATGGCGTTGATAGGATAAGCAGCTTGCCAGACTCCCTTCTTGTTCACATTCTCTCTTTTCTTCCGACAAAATACGCATTCAGAACCAGCATACTGTCATCAAGCTGGAAGTACCTCTGGACTTCAGTTCCCAATCTAGACTTCGATGCCAACTTGCATTTAACTATGAGTTCTTCCGACTTCATGAAATTTGTTGAACTAGTGCTACTCAGGAGCGATTTATCCTTCATTTGGAAGTCTCGTTTATGCTGTGATGGATACACTGACATGCATTTTTCGACAATGTCTAAGTGGATATGTGTAGATGTAAAACGTGGGGTCGAAGAACTTGAGATATGGACTCAACCAATTGGGAAATATATGGACTCACCTTGGTCCCGGAAATGCTCTCCCTTTCCTTCAAGTCTCTTCACTTGCCCAACATTAGTGGTCTTGAAACTAGGAACTGAATTTGCATTGCATGTCCCTTGCTCAGCCCATTTCAGGAGTCTCAAGATCCTCCATCTTTCAATTAACTTCCTCGATGATGAGCATATACCGAACTTGATGCATCTGTTTCGTAACTGCCTTGTTCTGGAAGATCTGTTCATTGAAGGAGTTCTTATGACTGGTACTGATGATCTGATTTTGAATGTCTCCATCCCTTCTCTGAAGAGTTTGAAATTGCAATTTGCTGCAGAATGTTTTTCCGTTGGAGACAAAATTGTGGTCAATGCACCAATTCTCGAGTATCTTAGTCTCCAAGATAATTACTTTTATGGCTATGTGCTAAACAACCTAACTGCGTTGGTTAAAGCAGATGTTAATGTTGGATACTGCTGTCTGGATACTGAAACAATAAAAAAAGAGGCCAATAATTTACTTGTGCTTCTCGAAGGAATGTGTAGTGTCAAGTATCTGAATTTAGGTCCTTGTACCATGTGGGTAAGCTTGCAGTTGGTTTCATACATATACTATTTTTCTTATAAGTTTTAGGTTTGTTGGATCTGTTATTTTATTCAATTTGATTTAGTACACTTAGCACTTTCAATTGACTATTACGTTCATCTTTCATTTAGGCTCTTGACTATGCTGATTATAGTAAACTGCTTCCGTTCCGTAATTTGATTCGTTTGGAGCTGCATGTCTACAATTGCTATGGCTGGAAAGGTCTACTTGACTTGCTCAATAGCATGCCAAATATGGTGCATCTTGTGTTGAAGAAATTGGAGTCGACCAAGTGTATAAAGAGGTTGGATTATTTATGTTCTGGATGGAGCCAGAAATGTGGATGTAGTGACAAAATTGCTTGCAAGGATATCAGTTTTGTTGAACCAGAAGTTGTGCCTTGTTGTCTGCTGAGGTGTCTCCAAGAAATCAAAATTACTGGCTTTCAGGGGCTGAGTGGTGAGCTGAAGCTGATAGAGTACCTTTTGAGAAATGGTGGAGTATTGGAAAACATGACAATGGATTCTTGGAAGTCAGAAGACATAAAGCGAAATAATAAGTTTCTCGACCAACTGCTGATGTTTCCGAGGGGTTCAAGAAATTGTGGAATTTCGCTTTATTGAAGACTTTACTGGTATGTTTACTTGTTAAATATGTTTCTGATGAGACAGCAATTGATTTTGACTATTTTTAATTCACATTGTTTGTTGGAAGTTGGTGGTTTTGTGACATTATACCATGGCACATATCAGATCATGTGTTGAATTGGCAAATGACTTTTCCTCCATATTCTTGCATTTTCCTTTCTTTTGTATATGTCATATAGTTAGGAAAATGCAGGTACTAAATTCCATGTCGGGCTTGGGCATCACAATTGATAATTAAATGTTACTACGTCACTATTTTGAGCTGCAATGATTAAGAGATTTATGTGTTTAATGTCTCTTCGAACAGTTCTGATTTTGTAGGTTTTCTTCAGTTCTGATTCTCAACCATTACCGTGTCCTTAAAACTCCTTGTTAGTGAATATAATCCCTGTAAGTAATGAATATGATTTAGGATTGGACAGCTTTTAGACCTATTTAAGCTCATAAGGCTTGTTGACTGAAGCATTTTAAATACATGGGCCTGATAAGATCCATCTGGTTTTAAAAGGTTTTGGGTTGGATAATGTAATGGTCCTAGTTATTTAATCAGATGCCAAATGTTGAAGTATATAATACTCAAGTTACACCCTCTCAAATTACTTAAAGCTTTTAGAGTGGTTGGGTGGTTAACACCAAAAATTACCTCGAGCCAAAAAAGGGAAAAAAAAAATGAGCCAGCCAAACATAACAATTGCCACTCTTAGGGTTGCATATTATAATTATGTGAAGTGCTCTTATCATAGCGCATCGATAATAGCAATTTTGTTGAATGACATTGGGCATATATATGTCTGTATGAATTAAATATTATTGGGATTTGAATTGCTTGTAAGGAATATAGGTTTAACAAGTGCGTGGTAAGGACATGTAATTACATAGTTACTTGGGTTTGGTATGCTTGAATGAAATGGAATGACCATTCCAACCATTCTTTTGTTTGTACATTTTTTAAGTTGGGAATGATCATTCCTTTGGTATGAAAATGAAAATTCATTCCATAGTAACCTATGGAATGAGCATTCCATTCCCTAACAAAATTGAAAAGCTATTATTCCATTGTATATTTAGTGATGCTCTAACCAAACAATAGAATGGGAATGAACATCATTCCATTCCCATTCCCATTCCCATTCCCATGTTCATTTCATTATATTCCTGCTTATCAATCACAACATTAATTTATATATCGTTAGTCACTTGATGAAGGTATTATTATCAAGCACGATTGATCAATATTTATCTGTTACTTCAATTTCAAGCATATATTTAGTTTTAGATTGTTGTAATGTTCATGCTACACTGACGACTTCTGAGAATTGATGTTACTGAAAGGTTGAAGATCGTTGTTTCACAGGCCGAATGAGAAATGCACACATCGAATAAGATAAGCCCTAGAGCATCCAACGATGTACCATCTCCACACGACACGTGAGCTAAATTTAGCTGTCCTTTTTTCATGCTATATGTTAATATAAGTTACTAAAATGCGAGGACGGATATTGACAAAGTTCAACTCCCACTCCTTGTAAAGAGTGATAGTGACGATAGAGATGATTGCCGGTGCTGGTGTTTGGTCATTGCCAGGCAATCAAGGAAATCATGATAAATGCTCACATTGCATGTGCCCTTTAAATCCTTCTTGGATTGGGATTTTTAGGGACCATCCTTCTAAAATGCTGGCAATGCCTGCCAAAGAGATGGGGCTTTTTGGGACCATGTCATACTAGAGCTGGCAATGCATGCCCAAATTGCAGCCAGATAGAGACCTAACCAACCCTACAACATAATACACTTTCCTCCCATTTTGTATTTGTTTTTCCTCTCATTCTAATAGTTGTTTTCAGAATATCAAGTGTGCTATATATGAATATTGTGTATTGTATATGTATATGGAAATATGGGAATCTTGCTATTAGTGCAGCTTGTGGTTTTGCGGCCAGAGGGAGGGACCATTAGAAGGTGGTCCATGGACAATACAACATCAAACAGCAAATACTGTGACTTGTCAACCTCTGGAGGTCTTGGTCTAGTGTACCCCATTTTGCCTTAACAATTATTTTGTATGAGTAGATAAGAGCGCTATAATTGTACAGGAAGTACAAGATGATAGTGGTGATAGATAGATGACATACATGGTTTTTGAGTTGTTACTTGTGCATATTTATTTCTTCTAGGTTGACTTCTGTGCAATGATTGTTGATGGAATTATTTAATTTAATGGTTATCATAGCAAGCAATTCTGTGTTGTTATCAAGAAGTATGAGGTCTCATGTTCGATTCCTACTAGGTGCAAACAATTCGTTAGGGCCACGACTGTGGATATAGTCCGAGCTTTACCCGATTCGTGTTGTGGGGGGGTCGCCTTGCACGGGTCCCGTGGATTAACCGAGGTGCGCGTAAGCTAACCCGGACATCACGGTATAAAATAAAAAGTAAAAAATGTTCTGCTTTTGGTTTTTCATGTTCTCTTTTATTATTTTGGGCAAACATGAGGTGCTTAAAAACATTGTACACTGATGTAAACATGCTCTACCAAACATGAAGTATACTCCAATATATATAGGCAACTGCGGTGGTCCTTCCTTCATCACCAAAGGCTGCCTTTTTGACTATTCGAAAGGCCACATCATACCACCAATCACAACCACATACATCACATAACCAATAAAAATTCGCCACATCCTAACACTTACAAATAACGCCCACTTATTTTTGTTAGAGACTCGATCTTTCACTTTGAAATGTTGAGGAGATTCATTGACTACAAGATTGGTGATTCTCTCTGCTTACACTTGTACTGCGTTGGGAGCACGAATCCCTGCCTTGGATCTGGGATTAGAGGAAATTTAATTTGAAATGTTAAGTGCATATCCTTCAATCCCATATCCAAGCCACTGATTTGGTGCTCTTAACATAGCTTAATTTGAATTGAACTTTATTTGATAGTAAAATGTGACTTAATCTAAACTGCGCCAACAGAATCTCTAAGAATAATTATTTCTCTCATGAATTTATGATATTATCTATTAAATCAGTTGAGGAGATACATTGACTGCATAACACAATTTATGATCCTGGATAGTTGAGGAGATATATTGACTGCACAATAGTAAGTGTTTCTCAGTTCTTATCACTTTTGAATATATTACAGAACCATGGCTTCAATCTCAAAACATAAGGGATCATCAAAGAAAGTGAAACTAATTCTCAACAATGAAGATAGGATCAGTAGCTTGCCAAACTCGATGCTTGTTCACGTTCTCTCTTTCCTGCCGACATTATATACACTCAGAACCAGTATATTGTCATCCAGATGGAAGCACCTCTGGGCTTCTGTTTCCAATCTAGATTTCGAATATGAGTTGCATCAAGGTCTGAGTAGTGTTTCCGACTTCATGAATATTGTTGATCAAGTACTTTTCAATCATGAGTCGTCTGTCTTCAGAAGTTCCGTTTCAGATGTTCGTTAGATGCTGTGGATTTGCCTAGAATACATCCATGGATATGTTATGCCATCAAATGTGGCATACAAGAACTTGACATTGTGGTTCAACCAGTGGACGCTGGTTGCAGTGACGAAAGATGTCTTAGCTTGGTCACTTGCCCAACATTGGTAGTTTTAAAACTGGGTAATATAATAAGTTTCAGAGTTCCTAACTTGGTCCATTTTAAAAGTCTCAAGGTCCTTCATGTGTCCATATGTGTCTTGGGCGACGTAGTACAAAATCTTTTATGTAATTGCCCAGTTCTTGAGGACCTGATCATTGAAGGATATGTTCCAGCTGATGAAAAGTTCATAATTGATGTCTCCGTGGCGTCCCTGAAGAGTTTTAAGTGTAATATTTTGGAAGAGACTTATGGTGCAGATAATGGGAACCAGATTGTGCTCAATGCACCAATGCTTGAGTATCTTACTCTCAAAGCTGATCAGTTGCCCAATTATTTGGCAAAAAACCTAACTTCTTTGGTTAAAGCAGATGTTAATGTTGGATATTTCTTTAAGACAGAGTCAACCAAGCAACATGCTCGTCGCATACTTGTGCTTCTCCCAGAAATTCGGAATGTTAAATATCTATCACTAGGACATCATACGATGGGGGTAATCAAGCTTGAACTTATTTTTTATTTTTATTTTTTTCATACTTTTAGTGTAGAATCTCTTATTCTGTTATGTTAGATGGAACTGTATATTTTTTATTGCAAAGAAAATAGAATTAGTGTATATGTAACACTTCCATTTGACTACGATGTTCTTATGCTATGAAGGCCCTCGACTATGTTGAAGATTTTAATCTTCCTTTGTTCCCTAATTTTGACTTGTCTGGAGTTGCATGTTTGCAATCTCCATTGCTGGAAATATCCGCTGGACTTGCTTGGTATCAGGCTAACATTCCTAGTAGTTTGACGAAATTGAAGGTGACTAAAGTTGCGAGAAATAGTTTGGAGAAGGGTGATCGCCTGTTGCTATGGGGAGATTTGAGGCAGTAGGTGTTCCGATCAGGTTTGGGGCCGACGTGGGGTGGGTGTGTAAAAGGATATCCGACAGGGATGGGATTCTTTCGCCTCCTTTTGCATATTCAGGGTTAGGGATGGTTGTTGTGTTTGTTTTTGGACGGACTGGTGGTGTGGTGAGGGTACACTTGCCTCTTCTTTTCCTCAGCTGTTTAGGATCGCTCGGGATCATCATGCTACTGTAGCCGACTGTTATCACCTCGATACCGGAAGACTAGTGTGGGATGTCAGTTTTGTGCGTCCTTTCCAGGATTGGGAGATAGAGGAGATTTCTGAGCTTCTGGAGCTGTTGTACTCCTTTGACTGTTGGTGTTGGACCGGATTCTTTGCATTGGCATCCTTCCGCTTCCAAGAGTTTCTCGGTCTCCTCATTTTTTGGTTGTCTATCGCCTAGGGCGGATGAGGCTTTTCCTTGGAAGGCGGTTTGGAGGTTAAAGGTTGTTTTCTTCACGTGGTCGGCGGCATGGGGTCACATCCTCACTTTGGATATGTTGCGTCAGCGGGCCATGGTTGTGGTTAATCGGTGTTGTTTGTGCAAGAAGGATGGAGAATCTGTGGATCACCTCCTTTTGCACTGCCCGGTTGCCTACGATTGTTGGTGTCTTCTTCTCAGTCTCTTCGGGTGCCAGTGGGTGATGCCGTGTTAGGTCCGGGATGTATTGGTCGTTTGGAGGAGTGTGCGGGTTGGCTCCCACGCTCGGCCTTTTTGGAGAGCGGCCCCTCTTTGCTTTTGGTGGAGTATTTGGTTGGAGCACAATAGACGTTGTTTTGAGGGCGTGGAGTCTCCATTGGGGGCGATCAAGGATTTGTTTATTTCTAATTTGTTTTGTTGGGTGGAGGGTCGCAATTGTAAATCTTTGGGAGAGAAAATTGAGTTCTTGGGTTCTCTTGGCCCTTAGGGTTTTCTTTCGTATTTGGGTCGCACTTCTCTTTTGAGTACCTTTTATATTATACTTACAAAAAAAAAAATTTATCTCTAGTTTTTATTAACATCTATGAACTTCAGTATATATATATATATTTTTTTTCCGGTTATCTTCTTCCTCTATATTGCTGTCTAATTTATGAAGATGATGCTTCTGAGGATATCAATTTTGCTGAGCAAGAAGTGGTGCCTTGTTTCCTGTCACCGCATCTTAAAGAAATTGAAATTATTGGTTTTCGGGGTCTGAGTGATGAGCTAAAGCTTATAGAGTATCTTTTGAGAAGTTCCAAAGTATTGCAGAACATGGAAATTAGTACTTTTGGTTTAAGAGGGAAACTAGAGAGAGATTTTCTGGAGAAACTGCTACTATTTCCAAGGGCCTCAACCACCTGTCAACTTCTAATCTCCCGAAAGAGATAACAGTCCCCATGAGCATTCCACAAGGTATTTTTCGTATCTAAAGTTCCAGTCTTCAGGTCTTTTCATTGCCTCTCTATGCTTCTTCCTAGTCAGGTTAGAGTTTTTGTCACTCCATTGTCTGGTTTTGTTTTATTCCATTTGGTTTTGTTGGAAATTTTATTTTGTGAAATTTTGCTCGTGGTTTGTGGATTTGCATACATATGTAGTGCCTGGGATTGTTTGGGAACTTTTCTTCTTCTACAAAATGTGAAGTCTAAATTATAGATTGTGTGTGCAATTTTGTCTAATCTATTGAAATTTTAGGGGACTGTTAGGGAACTTCATTGCAGTAATTAGAGGATGACTGATTGCAGCAATTTGCGGATGAATCAGTCGATTTGATCCATTTCGCAGACTAATTTCTGGATCTACCTTTTTCAAACATCTTTTTCCACTGTTGTGTTTGAAAATGTTTTTGTAGTCATCCCAGTAGAAGTCTTAGTCTAGAATTGCTGCTGCCAAAGGAAAGAGACACCAACTGTCTATGAGTACAATTAGGCGTTTTCTATTTTTTTTTTCTTTAATTATTATAAAGCTTCTGCTTTGTTGGGTTCAAGTTTGGATTTAAGTTAGAAATTGGGTCACTCCAGTTCAGAAGGTTTGATGATTTTTGGTTAATTTAGTTAGCACCAATAACCTCATTGTGTCTATTTAATTGTCTAAAAAGTAAAAAACTTGTTATGACTTGATGATAAATAGAGAAAACATTGAAATTTATGCTATCACTTGATTTAATATACCATCCCATCGGTTAGTATGAGTGAAGTCCAACACGCAAATTGCTCTTTTCGCGGTAGCTGTTATCACTTTCTGCATATTTTTAAGTTCGTATATCATTATTACATTTTACCTTGTATGGTGTAATTAACTTAGTATCTAACTGATGAGGACATTAAGATTAATTTTATTATTAAATTTGGTTCCTCTTATTCCATCACCATGTAGATTATATTTTTGTATTTGTTTTGTATACACATTGGGTGCTTTTTTTTTTTTGGCCTTTCCATTTTTGATGGTTGAAAGAATTTGCATGACTGTAAGTCTACTATGTAATTTGTTTATCAGTCTATCAATCTGGGCAGTTGTTGGGAGTTTGAAGCTTGCAAATGTGGTATGGTTATTGTTTAAAGACTAGTCAAATGTTCGGGTCACTCCAATTTATTTCTTTATTTCCAACAAGTCACGGAACAATAGAATTTGCATTGTTTGATTCTGATACTTACATAGATATTCTGGCTGTGTGTCTTTTCTCTTTCACTTACTATTTCGCTTTACAGCTATAACCACATTTGATAGATCCATGAAAAATGTTAGTATTTTACCGTGTCAAGTATATATAGATATTTCTTAATATCATAAAAAGATGGAGTATTATCAAAATCTAAAAACGTAGTAATAATGTTTATGAGTTGTGCAGATTTTGGAGGACATTACGGGTGCTTGTTGTGGTGACTCTCAACATGTATCAACTTTTGACGAGCAATCAATATCTGAATCAGCTGATGCAACCTTGTTTTCATAACGTTTTGAGAGTCTAGCTATATCTCTACTCTCAAGAAGGCACAAACCATGACTAGGAAGGATTCAGTTGGTGAGTCGCTGCTTAATCTTCCCCGAATAGCATCTCTACCTCATTTTTTGTTCAACTTCTGGGAAGAGTGTAGCTATATTCTGGTCTTCGAAGATCTTGACAAGCTATCTCTCTCTTATTTTGTGAAGCTTGGGCATCTAAAAACGTCCATTGATGAAGAATCCTGTCATGTTCATTTGGTGTAGGGATTAAATTGTCTTTATGTTTTATATACTGTGTAAATGTTCTTTATGTTGTTGCCTTTGTCTCTTGAAATTAAATCATATTTGTGTTTAAAAATGATGAAGCAGGTTTGAAAATGTTTCAGTCTTTCTATAATTCATTCTGTGATGGGAAGATTGTCATCTTCCAAAAGGTGCACCACCCATTTGTTCTGTTTGTAAATGAACAAATGATTTATTATTTACAGATTGGGTTGTTCATTATGAATAGAATCTACAATGTAGACTTGTCATAAATGGTAATGGGAAGAAATTGTTCATGATACCCAGGGTATTGGTTGACTTGAAATATGCGGTTTATAATACATATATATATATATATGTATGTATACATATACTTAAATATGTATGAGCAATAAGGACAGTTTATGATCGTTTGAACTTATCTTTTATGTTTATCTATTATTTCGATAAAATTATAAGAAACATTTTGTATATAATGAGTTGATCTACTTGACTCCCTCTGGTTGTGAATTATGGAACTAACGTAGACTCCTTAGATTTCACTCCCTTGTTAAGTTTTATTTTTGCTTCCAAGAATTTCAGATTAACCCATTAATTATTTTCATATTCTTAAAAGCAATCAAAATTTAAAAAGAATAAAACAATTCTAGTAGGAATTATGATCAATTCGACGCAGCCTCTAAAGTGCCTAGTTGGTATGCAATTGATTTAAAATTTAGGGAAAACTGCATATAAGTAATGTTAGGGGAGGTTAATTAAAAATTAGTCAATATTAAAGTTACATATTTCATTTTGATAAAGTTAAGCAAACTAATTATAAATAGGTAAACAATTATTATTGAGGTCCAAAATACCTTCCAAACACTTTTTTTAAATTACCAAAATACCCACCGTCCTCCTCCACCTCTCCACCACCGTCCTCCACCTTGCCACCGCCCCTCCACTACCTCTCCACCACCCTATCACCTCTCCATTAGACACATAATTCATTAGCAAAGTTTCTCTATAAATGTGAGGTTTAATAGAGGGCAATGAGATTTCTATTGAATACATAATTCATTAACAATTTAGGTAACAAATCATAGTCTCTCATTATTGTTAACAGATAGAAAATATAGAAGAGAATAAAGAGATGAATGGATATAATTATGTGCAGATTGGTGGAATGAGGTTGAGGAGCCCCCATATCTGCCAGAAGCCATCGGAGTCAGATAAGTTCTTGTGCAATATCAGCAAGAGCACGATATTCAGCCTCAAAGCTAAACTTAGAAGTAAAATTTTGCTTCTTGCTATGCCACGAGATGAAAGAATCCCCTAAGAAGAAACAATAACCAGTAGTAGAACGACGATCAGTATGATCACCTGCCCAGTTAGCATCAGAGTATGAGGAAAAATAAAGCCCATTGTAAATGCCAAAAAATGCACTACACAAGAATATAATACTTTATTCAGATTTGACTTTCCTTATATACATTCCCTTTTTGGGCTTTGAGCCCATTAAGACAACATTCTCTTGCTTACATCATTTTTATCCTTTTGCCACGTCACTACCTTGTTTCTCAAGTTTGTTCTAGAATATTTCACGAAATGGGCCTTTAGGGTGGGCCTTTTCTTCGGGCTCCTTCCTTTGTTGGACTAGCAGGCTCTTCCTTTAGTGGGCTTGACAGAATCCGCACGTACACAGGCCCACTTCTTGATCATGGGCTTTTTACTGAAGGCCCATCATCGAGAAGCGAACGTGTGGAAAGGAATATATACATCACCCCTGTCGGGTGACGTGGCGGTTGCATTAAATGGAGCAGTTACCATCACCGTTTCGAATTTCAAATGCACGGCCCTTATGGCTTCGGTTTTCGTGAAATGGGCTGGTGAGACGGCTCGATGCCCCGTTCTTGTGCACACGACCCTTAGTCTTATTCGGTAACCTCTATAAATTCCCCAAGGTTCATTTGCGAAACACTTCTTGCATTTCAAATCTCTTGGCTCTCAAAAACTCTCTGTAACTTGGTTTCTCTTCTTGTTATTGCCAGAATCTGCACCTTTTTCCCGAAAAATTCATGAAATCTTGCCGGAATCATCCTTAGAGTAAGTTCTTTCTTCCAGCTTTCCTACATTTCTGTCAATATGTCTAATAACGATGATACTCAGTCGGGTAGTGATCGTCTCCCTTTTTCTGTCGATCTCGATGCTTCCCTTAGTTCCCCATCGGTAGAGGTGGTTAGGAGGGTCAGATCTAGTCCTCCTGAAGTCACCCAAAACGTTGTTGTGGGTGGGGATCTGGTTGAAAGAAGATCGGGAGATCAATTCTATGCGGATCCCCTTCCCCTACACATATGGCATATACTGTGCTGAAGAAATTGAGAGTTAAATGTAGAATACCTGATGGGGTGATAATTAAGAATTATTCCAAGAAGTACGATTTCAGGATAGGGGAGGGGGGTTAGGGATGACCAGATCTTGTTGTCAGCCTTTCATCTTCAGGTTCTTTGTTTCCCGATCCACCCTTTCTTTCTCTATGTCTTGTCCACCCTAGGACTGGCTTCGCTTCAAGTGGGGCCCAATTTCTTCAGGATAGTGGCTATGGTCCTGATGATCAATCGGGAGATGGACCTTGATCTGGGTTTTGTTGAGCTCCTGTTATCTTATAAGATACATAATCAAAAGGACTGTAAGGGTCGGTATAATCTTTTTCCTTTAAGTGGGAGAAAGATGTGCGATGGTAATGAGAAGTCCAATAAAGGGTGGAAAGAAAGAATGATTATGGTGAGCGGGAATTGGAGGCTTCCCGGCTCAGCCAGATTTGTAGTCCTTAGTGAGTTTAACAAACATTTATTTCCTTTCTTCAAACCTTATCATAGAGGGTCATGCTATTGTGAACAGTGCAATGATAAGTTGGGTCATCATGTGCTAGAGTTTCTGGGAGCGCCCGACCGATTTAAAACTCCAAACTATATCTCATCCCAATTTGATATCCTTAAGTCTAAAATCTGGGGCCAAGCCCCTGAGGATGTGTGGCAATTACCTGACTGATGCTAATTTGCAGGAACTAACATCAGAAGGAAAGAACAATATGTTGAGGATCCCGCCACCCGTCCTTAAGAAGAAGGCTAAGCGAGTACCAGGTTCTCAAACAAACCCTTCGGTGCCAGGGGATGCCTAAGCCAATCAGCCATCCCAGGGTATTCCAACTCCTTCCCTCGGGATAGTTCCTCCACTACCATTGGGAAGTCCTCCAGTAATTCCACCTCCTCCATCGGGGGAGGGTACTGCCGATTCGCCCTTTGTCCCTTCTTCGGGGGAAATCCCTATTCTTGGATCCCAATAAGTTGAGGGAGAGCCCAGTCTGGTGGGAACACAACGTCCCCAGTTTGAGGAAGATGTCTCCGATCAATCGATTCAGCCCCGTCTGATTACGGCGTCATCGCCAAACATAGTGGCGGAGTCCGGGGCTGCATCTGGGAAGGAGAAACCCGTCCCATGGGGACCAAAGATAAAACATTGATAATGATGTTGCCTTTAAGGGAAATGGGTCTCCAGATCTGGACCCCCGCAGACCGGAAGAAGCTGACACAGATCGATCGGGCAGAATTGGCCCTGACCGGTCCAGAGATTGCCATGAAGGTACATTTTTGACCTTGTTGTTTCTCCAGTCACACTTTGTATTTCTGCATTTTATTCATTGATCTAGCTAACACTTGTGTTTTTTCTCTTTTACTTCTGGCAGATGCTCTACCTAACCCAAGCTTATAATACAAAGCTAGAGGAGGACAGCAGGTTGCTCAATAAATCTTCAGAGCTCCTGAGGTTGAAAGAGGACGCAAGAAAAAAGGTGGCCACCTTGCTATCGATCTCTAATGATAAGCTAGAGGTCCAGACCACAAGGGCAATCTCTACGGAGCAAAAGCTTCAGGCAGCCCAAGAGAATATCAAAGAGATGGAGGCAGTTCGTCAGGCCCTGAAGGCAAAGAATGAGGGCCTGAAGGCTTCCAAGGAAAAGCTTCTAGAGGAGAAGGTTAAAACCAAGAATCTCCTGGCAGTGGAGAGGTCAACAGTGGAAATGTGCCATCGGGGTGACAATCAGATATATAAGCGTCTCTGCAACAATGCCCAGAACCAGATCGGGTTCGGTTAGAGGAACTACTTCCTGGACATCCAGAAACCTATTGAGGAGAGGGACTTTGCCTCAGTGGAGGAATTGGATGAGTCTCTGGGCATTGCTCCGCCGTATGATGATCCGGTTGGAGGTCCGGATGATGCTCTTTTTTGTGAGTTCTTGACCAAACCTCTTCCGGGGCCAACTTCTGATTTTGATCCTTCAATGCATCCCTTTCCTGTCCAAGTTTTGGACCCGATAATTTCTCCTGTGGACCCAAATGCGGCGGGCACTGAGGCTAGCACTTAAATAGTGAATTATAGGTTTCGGGATAGTAGAACGTAGGATTCTTCTTTTGTAAAACATTTTGTAAGCCTTGGCCATCGGGGCCCATATTTTGAATGAAAATCATGGTTCCTGTCCAGTTGACTTCTGTAATACTTAGATTATTTTACTCAAAAAGTACTGTGTCTTTCGGGTGCTTGAGGCCATAGGAGAGGCATCACCACCATTTTTCATAAAATTTTGATCTATTCTGGATCAGTGTTGTGTATTTCAGGCACTTGAGGCCATGCGAGAGATATGGCAACACTTGGTTCATTTTTTGCAAAATTTTGATCTCTTCTGGATCAGTGTTGTGTCTTTCGGGCACGTCAGGCCATGCGAGATACATGACAACACTTAGTTTACTTTTCACAAGATTTTGATCTCTTCTGGATCAGTGTTGTGTCTTTCGGGCACTTCAGGCCATGCAAAAGACATGACAACACTTAGTTTATTTTTGCCAAGATTTTGATATCTTCTGGATCGGTGTTATGTCTTTCGGGCACTTCAGGCCATGTGAGAGACATGACAACACTTAGTTTATTTTTGCCAAGATTTTGATCTCTTCTGGATCAGTGTTGTGTCTTTCGGGCACTTCAGGTCATGCGAGAGACATGACAACACTTAGTTTATTTTTGCATCAATAGATATTTGTAAGCTATTTTGCCAAGAAAAATAACTTTACTGATGAATATTTTTGATTGATCCGGCGCTGGAGCCTTTTTACAAAAGTGATCAAAGTAAAAGTAAACTTGCCCTGTTACTAGTAGTACCTCTTCAGGCGAGAGGTGTTCTGGGAGTTTGGTTCCATTCTACCATATTTGTTCCTTCAGACGCGGTATGCTCCGCGCCCGATGACTTCGGTAATGCTGTACGGGCCTTCCTAAAGCTCCCTAAGCTTGCCTACGAGTCCAATTTTTTGCCTAAGGACCATGTCTCCGACCTGGAACTTTCTTCTTTTGACTTTTTGGTTGAAGTGGTTCCGGACACGCTGTTGGTAGGCGGCCAGCCTGATCCCAACAGCTTCCCTTTAGTAGATCAAGGTCGTGAGCCAGGTGCTAGTTATTTGGGCCTTCCACCTAGGCCTGGCTCCGAAGGGTTGGAACCCTAACCTCTGTTGGGATCACATCCTCAGCACCATATGCCATAACAAAGGGGGTCTCTCCGGTGAGTTTCCAGGGGGTCGTTCTATATGACCAGAGCACTTCAGGTAGCTTCTCTAGGCAGGCCCCTTTGGCTTCCTCAAGTTTTTTGGCCAGGGTATCAAATATAGTTCGATTTGTTCTCTCAGCTTATCCATTCCCTTACGGGTACCCGATGGAGGATGTATTTTGGTTGATACCATGCTCGGCAAAGAACACTCTCACTTCTTTGTTGTCAAGATTTGTCCCATTATCCATCATAATTGTCCTTGGTAGCCCGAATCTGCATATTATGTGGGTCCAAATGAACTTAATGATGTGGCTACTTTTGATGGTGGGGTAGGCTTCAGCTTCCACCCATTTGGTGAAGTAATCAGTGGCCAAGAGGATATAGGAATTTGATAGAATTTCCTTCGGGAGAGGTCCTACGATATCCATTCCCCATCGGGCTAATGGATGTGGGACTATGGTTGGGTGTAGGAACTCCGGTGGTCGATGGATAGCGTCCCCATACATCTGGCATGACTTGCATCTCCGGACGTAATCCTCGGCATCTCGTGACAGATAGGGCCAAAAGTGTCCTTGGCAGAGTATTTTATGGGCAAGGGATCTTCATCCGGAGTGGTTCCCGCAAGATCCGTTGTGGATCTCCTGCATCACTGCTCTTGATTTTGAAGGCGTAATATATTTTAAATAAAGACCCGAGAAGGACTTTCGATAGAGTTGCCCGTTTATAACTAAATATCGGGCTGAATTCTTCCTGATCTTGTGAGCTTCAACTTTGTTCTCCGGGAGTGTTCCATTTCTCAGGTAATTCATCAGGGGATCCATCCAGCTGGGCTCCCATGGAATAAGCATCACTTGTTCGGGGTCTTGAATACTTGGCCTGGTTATAAAATCTACCAACATAACCCGGGTCAGGTCCTCTCCAGCTGAGGACGCCTGACCGGCTAGGTGGTCAGCTACAGAGTTTTCGTTTCTCGGGATCTGAGTGAAGATTATTTTTTGAAAGCTCTCTATTTCCTTCAACACAAGTTCCCGGTAAGACTCCATTTTAGGGTCTTTTGCCTCATATTCCCCTTTAATTTTTCGAATGACTAGCTGAGAGTCGTTGTGCACTGCTATGGCCTAAATCTAGAGGTTTCGGGCTAATCTTAAGCCAGATACGATCGCTTCATATTCTGCCTCATTGTTGTGGATGGAAACTGCAGTTGCACTGACATGTGGAGGTGTGTTCCATCGGGTGTCTGGATCTCCAATCCGATTCCCGATCCGAAAGAACTGGCTGATCCATCCACGAAAAGATTCTAAGTGTCTAGCTCAGTCTGCTGGTCGGGTTCTTCAGTTTCATCTTCAAGTAATAAATCTGCCACCGTCTGTTCCTTGATGGAAACCCGGGGTATGTAAGTTATGTCATATATGCCCAATTCGATGGCCCATTTGGAGATTCTGCCCGAAAGATCAGGTTTCGACATAATAACCCGGAGAGGCGTGGAGGTTGGGACAATGATTGGATGAGCCTCGAAGTAATGCCTCAGTCATATTTTGGCATTTACCAGTGATAGAACCAATTTTTCTTGCATGTTGTATCGAGTTTCCGCTTTAGCCAAGGATTTACTGGTGTAGAAAACTGGCATCTGCAGGTTCCCATCCTCTCTGATGAGGGCTGCACTAGTTGAGACAAAGGATATTGCTAGATACAGATGTAAGACTTCATCAGGACCTGGTGTGGATAGGATCGAGGGTCTGGTCATATACTCATTTAACTTCGCTAGGGCTTCAGACTGCTCAGGACCCCAGACTTTTCCCTTTTTTGCCTTGATTACCTGAAAGAATGGTCTGCATCGATCAGTGAGTCGTGAAATAAACTTGCTAAGGGAAACCATTCTTCCAGTTAGGACTTGAACGTCTTTATGTGTTCGGGGCTCCTTTATTTCCATCAGGGCCTTGACTTATGTTGGGCTGGCTTGGATCCCAATCCATACCATGATGTGTCCCAGGAATTTCCCGAATGACACGCCAAAGGAGCATTTCTCTGGGTTAAGCTTCATGCCATGCATCCTGAGGGTGTCAAACACTTGGTGCAGGTGTGCAAGATGATCTTCCTTTCTTCTACTCTTAACCATAATGTCATCAATATAAGCCTCAATCACTATACCCATCATTCCCTTAAAGATCTTGTTGACCAACCTCTGAAAAGTGGCACCTGCATTTTGTAGACCGAAGGGCATAACCTTAAAGTAGTAAGTACCTGTTTCAGTAATAAATGAGGTCTTTTCTTCGTCCGTCGCGTTCATTCTGATCTGATTGTATCCTGAATAAGCGTCCAGGAAAGTTAAACATTCATAGTCGGCGGTAGCGTCCACCATCTGGTCAATCTTTGGCAGTGGAAAGCTGTCCTTCGGGCATGCCCTATTCAGGTTAGTAAAATCAACACAAACCCTCCACTTACCATTCTTTTTGGACGAGCACTACGTTGGCGAGCCATTCAGGGTACTTGACTTCCTTGATAAAACCAGCCTGGAGCAATCTAGACACTTCGTCCGCTATGATATGGTTCCGATGCGCTCCCATGCGCATCTACTTTTACCTGATCGATCTTACGTTCGGGTCGACGTGTAATGAGTGCTGGGCAACAATAGGATTGATACTTGGCATGTCTGTATGTTCCCATGCGAAGACATTGGAGTTGTCCTGCAATAACTGTGTCAGTTCTTTCACTTCAGAGTCGGTAAGATTTATACCTGCAAAAATAACTTTTTCCGGGGT
Source organism: Cornus suecica (assembly GCA_963922005.1). Lineage (NCBI taxonomy): Eukaryota > Viridiplantae > Streptophyta > Magnoliopsida > Cornales > Cornaceae > Cornus > Cornus suecica. Next base: position 36,685,360 of record OY998248.1, read on the forward strand.
ATCGGGTATAACAGAGATTGGTTGTAACGGCTCGACCACAATCGAGGTACCCGGATCCCCCTCATTTGATTGTTATTTGGGGCCTGGATTTTGTTCCTTGGAATGGGACACCTCTGGGCCTTTTCCCTTCCCGATCTCCTTTAGAGTGACCGCATAGCATTCCTTAGCGGCCACTTGGTCGCCCTTTATATCAAAGATGTCCATACCGTTCAGACTTATGCATCTCATCATTTGGTGAAGGTTGAAGACACACCCTACTATGTTATGCGGTTAGTGGTGGAGTGAGGAAACCCTAGTTTTCTCTCTCTGAATCACAACCATTATTCATTATTGTTTTCTGTGTTATTTTCCTTATTATTAGATAAGTCACAAAATCAAACTATTTTCGGAAAACTATAATTCAGTGTTTTTAAACTATTGAAGTGAACAATCCTCGTCTCTATGGGATCGATATTCCCCTACTCAAACAAAACTATATATAATTGATTTGTGCGTTTGTAGAAGGGTAAAACCTAAAGTGTCATTAATGTGTCATTTTTAATCACATATTGTGTACACACCTGATGCCCATCACATATCAGGAGTGATTGTAAGTCTAAAACTCTCATAGAGTCTATACTTGTTGATTCATAGTGCATCGGTACCTGAGTGTACCCGTGATTTTTTTCATTGGAATGTTTCCTTGGTTTTTTCACGTATAATTCTCTGTGTCGTCTTTTGCTTTATTTTCTACACTATATTAATGTTTGTTTGATATTGCTTGAATGATGTGATTTGAGAATTAGGGTTTTGTGATTGGATTAAAATTGAATTTCTGCTAAATAATTTCAATTGATCATAAAATCGATAAAAAGTATATTCACCCCCCCCCCCCTTCCAGGCTGTTTTCACTATCGTCTAGGTAATTTCATAATATAATTGGCATGTACTAGTTAGGTCAGTCATGAGACGGGTTGTCGCGATCCGGTTGATGGTATTCCTTTTTGGGGTCGTATTTAGCTATCTGCGATACGATCTGATTCATAGTTATGGATCGCACTCTTACAGTTGAAAGAGTGATGAACTATATTGTGCGGTTAGTGGTGGAATGATCAAAACCCTAGTTTTCTCTTTCATCTGAATCACAACCAATTTACTTTGCTTCTAGATAATTATTAGTTAAAATAGATAATTTGGTCTTTGACCACCCAAAGCAAACAATTTTCAGAAATATAATTCAGTATTTTTAAAGTGAACAATCTCAGTCTCTATGGGATCGATATCCCTTACTCAAGCCGTTTGCTATTCTATAATTGATACGTGCGCTTGCGTAGGGTAAAACCTAGAGTCGTTAAGGTGTTGTTTTTAACCACATATTTTTGCACACCTGACGTCCCATCAATTTTTTGGCACCGTTGTCGAGGACTAAGCATTGTTCATTAGTTTTAGTAGTTTATTTTCATTTCGTTATTGTATTGTATCTAAAGTTGGAATTTGTGTATTTTTGCTAGGTACTCTGAGAAACACAAAGGGATTTGGCGGAGTAGTGAAAGTTGCGTCGTTGGACCTCTTGTGAGTTTTAGTTTATCTTAATTTTGCACTTAATTTTAGTTTTTATTTATGTTAATAGTTAGAAGAGTTTAGAAGTAGTAAGTTTTATTTTCTGGAAAAAAAGATATATATTTAGGCCATTGAATAAAACTCACTGTAATGCAGTGAGCCCAGTTGATTTTAGGCCGAAATACGTCGTTTAGGACCTCAAAACTGCGACTTTATGATTATCAGGAAAAAAAAATGGATTTCGAGAAGATGGGTTACCAAAGAGCCAATCTACCAAGGACACCAACCACATCTTTGAAAGGAAACTACACACCAGATGCGTATGATTCCTATGCTGATTTCCCAGAAGAAGAAGGTGCGAAACACTTCGAGATCAAAACGAGCGTTATCAATATGCTTCCAAATTTTTTTGGCCTTAGGATAGAGGACCCATACCAACATATTAATGATTTCTTAGAGGTTGCCTCGACTATTAGGTATGATAATTTGTCTAAAAATGAATTGCAAGTGCGTCTATTTCCTTGGTCGTTGAGAGAAAAATCTAAAAGATGGTACGTCAAATTGGTTAAGGCAATTAAAATTGATTGGGAAGCCCTTCAAAGAGAATTCATAGAAAAGCATTATCCCATAGGAAAGACCTTGGAAGCCTAGGATGCGATCAAAATTTTTAGAGAGTTACCTGGTGAGAAGTTTCATGATGCTTGGGAGAGATATAGTAAAATCTTGTATAAGTGTCCCCACCATAGGTTCTCTGAATAGGATGTAGCTAATAATTTTTACATGGGACTTGGAGATGCACATAAAACTTTGATAGATGCATCAACATAAGGTCAATTTATCCTGAAGCCGGCAAAAGAACTCTTAGATTTGTTTGATAATATTAGTGAGAATACGATTCAATAAGAATCTGAGTTAAGGGCTAGAGGTGGACAGGATAGAAGATCTGAGAAAGTTTATGGCGTGAATAATGATGATGTAAGAGATTCAGTGACATTGATAGGAGAGAAATCAAAAAGAATTGACAACTTTCTTCAGCAAAGTCATTCTCCTACAAGAGAGAGGTTAGAACTAGAAGTTGAGTATTCTCAAACTGAGTGCCATGACATAATGGCTGCCGATGCCAAGGCATTGTGGAACTATTCAAATAGTGCTCCTTTCACTAATTCATACACCTCAAATACCATAAATCACCCACTTCTATCTTATGGATCAACAAATGTGGATAATCCACATCCAAGGTTCCAACAAAGTCAACAATCATTCAACTCCCAACCAACAATCATGGCTCAAAATCCTCAGTCAAATTACCAATCCAGACAGCCATCCAATAATTCTCAAGCTCTCCAGCCATTTAAGAATAATTAGGTTGTCCAACCATATAACTATCAAAATCAACCTCAAGGAAACCAAACCCAAGGATTCAATCCAAATCCAGCTTACCCTCAATATCCTCAAAATCATCTCCAACATCAAAATCCAACTCAAAATCCACCACCAAGACCACATGGCTTTGAAGAAGAGGTGATGAGCGCCTTGAAGGAGTTAAAAAATCAAGTTTTTGGGGAGTTAAAAAATCAATCTAATCATTTTTAGGTAGTTATCCAATAAATGAACTCTAAATCCCAATCCATTGCTCAGATAGAAACCCAAATGGGGCAACTAGCTAATGTGGTGAATAGGCTTGAAAAGGAAATATTGTTTAGGTAAGTAGTGGATCGTGGTTCATTTGTTGAGCATAATTATGAAACAGTCCAAGCCATTACGACTCTGAGAAGTGTAAGGGAAGTGGATAGTAGAATTGAGGAGGAACATGAAGAGATGTTGCAGAGAAGAAAGGAGGCAGAACGAGTGCAAAGAAATGAAGCTAAAGAAGAGTGAAGAAAGAAGGCTGACAGAGTCCAGAAAGATAAATCTCAAGTGAATGAAGATGAAGAGCCAGAAAGGGCACCATATGAGGAGGAAACACCGTTTCCTCAACGTCTTATAGAGCCAGCCAAAAATGGTAAGGATATAGAGTCAAACATGTTGAAGACATTCCGACAAGTTAAGATTACTTTCCCTCTCTTAGACATTATAGACCAAATACCACCCTATGCTAAGTTTTTGAAGGACCTCTATACCGAAAACGTAAAAGCAGAAGTAAGGTTCCAAAGAAGATCATGATGATTGAACAAGTGAGTTCATTGCTTCTAAGAACATACCACCTAAGAGGAAAGATCCTGGTGCTCCCACTATTCCATGTGCCATTGGTGACAAGGAAATTGGTAGAGCTCTTCTTGATCTGGGTCCGAGTGTTAACTTACTACCATATTCAGTTAATCAACAACTAGGGTTGGGAGAACTCAATCCTACTTCAGTGGAGCTCCAATTTGCAGGCAGATCGATTAAGCAAACGAGGGGAGTTTTGGAAGATGTCATCATTCAAGTAGACAAGTTCTACTTTCCAGTATATTTCATAATTCTCGATACAGAACCTGTTCAAGACTTTAAGAAACATATCCCAATCATATTAGGAAGACCGTTATTGGCTACAACCAATGCGCATTTCGATTGCAGGATATGAGTGATGGATCTATCTTTCGGGAATATGAAAGTGAGGATGAATATTTTTTATACAAGTCATCGAATCAATACACCGATTGAGTGTTTTAATGTAGAAGAAGTCAATAAGGCTTGTGAAGAACCGATACCTCAGAGTCGAGCAAGAAATGACCTGGATGCTGTGATGGAAAGATCGAATGCATTTGAAAGAGCTCTAGGTTTGCAACCAGGGGAGAAGCCAAGAGATTCGCTTAAATCTCCATTTGTGTCACCAGCAACATTGGTGCCCGACAACTCACTTTATAAGATTAGGTTGTATGATGGCACTAAAGGTCGAGAGAAGACCTTAGTGATAAAAAAATCGGAGGTGAATTTTAAAAATTGGGAGGATCAATAGCAATCAAATTTGGAAGTTATTGCGGCATTGGAAGTTGCGTTGTACTCGCAGTTAGAGAGATCATCAAGAGAGTCGCTTGAACCTCAATTTATTCCTCCACATAAGTTGGTGTCTGAAAGCACGTTTCCTGAGATGGTGTTGCATAGGGAGGGTGATGTATTGAAAGATAAAAAGGGTGTGAAGAATGTTAGAGATGAGCATTTGTCACGAACTGTCATAGAGTCTACCAAGGATGACACCGCTCTTAAGGACCCCTTTCTAGTTGAGCGAGTGTTGAGTATAAACATGGTAGACAAGTTGTATGCCTGGGAAAATCTGCAATTAAGAAATGAGTGTAAGGGGATACGGAACTATGTGTATGAGGATGTTTGAATTTACATATCTCGGACAAGAGTACATCATGCTAAGCATGTTCGACTTAAGTTCTTTGAGCTCATCCAGAAGGGACTGCAGCGTAATTCGAAACTGAAATTGTTTCCAGGTAAAATCCGATTAAGAAGGAACGGACCATTTAAGGTTAAATCGGTTTACCCCCACGGAGAGGTAGGTTTGGAAAGTGAGAGGTTAAAAAGGCGTGGTCATCGGCTAAAGATTTATGAGAAGATTGATCCGGGATCAGAATTTATGGCATCTGTCAATTTAATGGAGAATGATGAATTGGTGGAAGGAACCTTACATGAGGTGTTGAAGGAGGATTTGTTGGACACATTACCTGTATATGGGGTGAAGTTAGAAGTATATGGGGTGAAGTTAGAACGTGACAGATGAGGTACTTTATATGGTGATTATTGTCCTATATTTGATGTCATGGATAATACTAATTGTTCACAGGTGAGAGCACTGAAAGAGTCGTCTCCTACATTTTGTCCTATGAGTAGGGGAAGTGTTGTAGAGAGGAAGGGTGTTGGATAACCTTTTGAGTGGTCATGTCGTGCCAACGACGTTAAACATTGGTCCTAAGCTGTGAAAGTTAGTTTCTAGCCTAGGTTTGTAAAATAGTAGGTCATTTAATTTATGCAATTTTTAAATTCCTAGAGGCGGTAAACCCTTAAGGCCACGTCTTTATCTTTATTTATTTTTTCTTCTTTTATTGTTATTTTATTTATAGGATTGTAGGCCCTTAAGGCCAAATCATTTGAAAACAAAAGGAAAAAAAAAAAAAGAATTTTTAATTTCTTGAAAAACATGTGTTGATTTCTGGATATTTATGATGAAATTTATTTTCCCTTGCTATGATTGGGTGTTTGTGCTTTGTTGATGATATCTACAAGTGATCCAAATCAAGTTTGGGGGAAGGAATTCATGCTTTGCTTTGGAATCCAGAATTGAGCTTTAAGGGTAACTGTATCTGTTCTCCTATATTAGTTTTGATCATGAGGACATGGTTTGATTTAAGTTTAGGGGTGAGGGTATAGAATTGGTATATAATTACAAGGAATGGAAATTTTCGAAAAAAATTGAAATTTTAAAAATTTTGGAGTAGTTTTTGTTTTCACGCATGAATGTTTTGCATTACTATTTGATTAAGTTTGTGTATATGATGCATGAGTAGTACGTAATGTGATATTCTCATTCATGAGAGTAATGATTAGATTGAGTTAGTGAAGTGATGTGGTTTTACATGGGTGAGTGAATGAGTGAAATTGAAATTAAGAAAGACAACTTTGACCTATAAGCATAAACACACATTCACTATGAGAAATAGGTTGATTTTTTACTATATAGTTGAAAAATAATTTTGCCACAATAAAAGGGGAGATGGGGAGATGTTATGGTTGAAATGGAGAAAATTGAAAAAAAAATTATTTTGAGAAAATAAAATGTGAAAAGTAATTCTTCGATCTGAGTAACCGGGCCTTGGTATCACTAAATATCATTGTTCGCGTAAAAATGAGAGAAAACTGATGAGCATAAATCCCATGGAAGAAGCTCGGGCTCAGTTGTTTGGGATTAAAAATCCTCACTAGAAAGTCCGGAGACTTAGAAAGAAAAAAAGGGATGAAAAGTGGAAAGTTGAAAAGTTACGTTTTGATGAAAAATGACAAAGTTTGATCAATGAAGTAGGAGAAGAGAAACTGAAATATTGTAGTTGAATGTTCACAAAATCACGGAAGCTTGTCTGGATTTTAAGTAGAAAGTAGCGAAATCATTCACTTTAGTGGGAACCATTCATGACACGAAGCTTGATATAATTATTGTTCGGTAGTGAGTGGGAGTATTTTCATCCATACTGTCTTTTGCATTGTATTATGACTTAATTAAATTTGTGTTTGAATTCATGAATGCATGACTATAGAGAACTAAGATATTTGTAGGTACCATCACTGAAAACCTTCACGAGACTTCACTCATCCACTAGGGGTAACCTAGGGGTTTAAAAGGCTTGTTACACGTGCTAAGTGTAATCGTCGACCCTCACGAAAGCAAGGGATTAGGTTAGAGTAGTTAGAGTAAAAAGATCATCACAAGAAAAGTTTTCCGAGTTTATTGCTAAGGGACTAGCAATATGTAAGTTTGGGGGTGTGATAGGTGTCAAATATTAGTCATTTTGACCCCTTAACTCACTATTGTTACGTTATTTCATTCCATTATTTGGTATTTTTATGTTGTTTGCGTGTTAAAGCATGTTTCAGGAGCTTAATGAAAAAATGGAGCTAATTTCGGTGAATTAATTGAAGAGTGTGTTCTTTCTATCCAAGAGGAGAGTCAAAGAGGTAGTCCGAGACAAAAATGGCTCCCGGAAGGCAAAAACGGCATTTTCAGAAGCCGTCATCTTCAGCAAAAAGTATCGTGGGTTCGAGACGGACGTTTTGGCGCATTTATGAAGAAAAGTGGTTTTCCATAAAAATCCTACGCTTGTGCCTACCCTTCCAGTACTTAAAAGTGGCTAGAATTGCAAAATCTACGCTTGGGACCTACGCTTGAAGCGTAGGCCAGCTACGATGCGTAGCCCCCAAGCGTAAGTGTGGCAACTTTGAGGATTTCTGCGTGATTTTTTATGTTTCACCCCGGGCTTAATTGGAAGACTGGTCGCGACTCCAGACCTCTGTATACATGTATATACGCTTATATTTAGGATTTGATGAGTTTTGAGAGTGAAAAGACTGAAAATGGTCTCTCTATGCCATTGCATATATATACAAAACCATACATCATTCACGAGATATATATAAATTTTGGAGGTTCTGATAGATAGAGGTTGGTTGGTTCTGTAAGACATTCATTCAAGAGGTTTATTCATTCAGACTTGCTGCTATTGAGAGCCATATTCAAACCTAGAGATCCGAATAAGAGGATTATGGAGAGCGTTTCTACATCAACGATGCAATCACCTTCTACCATGGCCAACTAACTCGGTATCTAGGGTTTTCTAGCAAAACCTTAGCCAAGTAATGTAGTTCTTTTATTATTTTTAACTGTAAACGAGGGGAAACTGTGACCATAATGTAATGATTATAGTAGTTAAGAGACCATACTGATTAGAGACCGTACTGATTTGTAATATAAAATTATATGTTTGTTCTAAATTCTTGTCTTAGATGAAATAAATATATTATTTTGCACAATTATGATTATTCAATATGGGCTGGAACTCGGATGCTTAATCATGGTTTTCTACACAATGGTGGTAATGAAACTTGAAACCCTAGGTTGACAGAGGCTATGCCTTGGCGATTTAATATAGACATGTTTTAGTTTATTTTCATGTATTAGGAGTAGATTAGAGTAATATAATTGGCATGTACTAATTAGGTCAGTTATGAGACGGGTTGTCGCAATCCGGTTGATGATGCTCCTTTTTGGGGTCATATTTAGTTATCTGCAATACAATCTGATTCATAGTTATGGATCGCCCTCTTACAGTTGAAACAGTGATGAACTATATTATGCGGTTAATGGTGAAGTGATGAAAACCCTAGTTTTCTCTCTCATCTGAATCACAACCAATTTACTTTGCTTTCTAGATAATTATTAGTTAAAATAGATAATTTGGTCTTTGACCACCCAAAGCAAACAATTTTCAGAAATATAATTTAGTGTTTTTAAATTATTAAAGTGAACAATCTCAGTCTCTGTGGGATCGATATCCCTTACTCAAGCCATTTGTTATTCTATAATTGATACGTGCGTTTGTGTAGGGTAAAACCTAGAGTCATTAAGGTGTTATTTTTAACCATATATTTTTATATATCTGACGTCGCATCACTCCCTTAACAATTTCGCTCTTAGTAATTTTTATTAATTCTCAAAAATTAACATGTCCCATCCGCTAATGCCAAATTTTAACTACATCAAGTTTAACTCTATTGCATGACAATTCAGAACTAGGAACAATGCAATAACAGTTATCAGTTGAACACATACCTTTCATCACGCAATTCCCAAAAGAGTCAATGATCGAACACTTATCAGGAGAAAAAGTGACCTTATGATTGTTAGCACATATCTGACTTATGTTCAACAAATTTGCTTTAAGACCCTCTACATAAAGCACATCTTCTAGTTTAGGTAGACCAGGAATCACAATCGTACATTTTCCTTTAACATTTGACTTCTTTCTATCACCAAGCTTTACTATCCCACCATGACACTCCTCAATAAATCCAAAAAATGACTTATCTTTAGTTATATGCCTCGAACATCCACTATCTAGATACCAAGAAGTAGACTTGCATTCTCTAAGAGCAGTATGAACTATAAAATAGTGTAGCTCGCCTTTGCGAATCCATGCCTTCTTCATCTTCGGAGCTCCATTCGCCAATCTTGACAAATTCTTCATTTCTTAATTCAACATTCGAATTTGATCTTGAACATGATCTCCATGTTGAACTCTTTGTTCCTTCACTGACTTCAACACCTTCCCTCGCAACTTAGAACACCAAGGTCGAATGTGATCTCTGACACCACAGTGGTGACATATTGGAATGAACCTCTGAACTCTTTCAGTCAACCTTCTATAATATCTAGCGATAAGAAAAGGCTTGCTTTCAATAGGTGTTTTGACATAGGCTTGACCACTAGGATTCCAATTTGAATTTCCTTGTGAAGAACTAGACGCTACATGGGAGGCCTTTACAAAGGTGGTTTTTGCAACAACATTCGAATTCAGCATTACTCCAACAAAACCCAAACCCTTTGTATTTCCTGCAGGTTTTCCACCACTCAACATATGATTAAGCTTAAGAGTTCCACTAGACCACTTCTGAATAGTCAAGTTAACATATTTCAGCTCTTTTTCCAAATTGTCAATCTTAGTAGATTTCTCCACCACTTCCTTATTGAGATCATCTACTAATTTCAAAACCTAAGTTCTTTCTAGTTCAGATTTCTTCAACTCCTCAACCAACTTGGCCTTTTGAGTCTGTAGAAGATTTTGAGCTTGAGAACTATTGACTAATTCGTCTTTTAAAGAATGTAATTCTCTGTCCATGTTAAGACTCTTAGTCAATAATTTCATGTGATTTTATGAAGTTGTGCAGTCTTATCAAGTAATTTGTCATAAGACTCTTGAAGCGTTTCATCACAATCTTTATCACTCTCAAAACCTTCTTCTTCAGACATCGCCAAACTTGAAGACATTTCTTTAACCTCCTTGCTCTGTACAACAAACACAGTGAAATTCTCAGAATCATCACCTACCTCTGATTTTGTCGCATCACTAGCTGATCTATTGTCAGAGTCATCATCCCAACTGACAGTTAATCCTTTGGATTTCTTCAGAGTGTTTGCACACTCTGCAACTATATGACCATATCATTGACATTCAGAACATTGAGGTTTCTTCTTTCTAGGATCAGACTTGTCCTTCCTAGTTTGAGTCTTATTTCTACTTATAGACTCACCCAACTTATCCCCAAATTTTTGTCCTTGGACATTCTATTTAGCCCTAACAAATTTATTCAACCTTTTAGCAAACATGGCAATATCATTTAGACTTAACTCACTTTCTTCATCAGGTTCAATACGATCCTCCCTAATGTTTTAAAAGCTATGTTCTTCTTTTTTGTGCCACTAGCCTTTTAGGGGGATTTTTGAACATCTTCATCTCGTAAGATTTTAAATTTCCAGCCAATTCTTTAACCTTAATTTCTTTAAGACTCATGACCTCTGAGATGACAGTGACCTTAGATCGAAAACGTTCAGAAAGAGACCTAAGAATTTTTTTTACTATCGTAGTATCAGGAATAGGTTCACCTAAATTGTGATAGCCTATCACAATATCAGTTAATCTAGTCTTAAAGTCAGCGAAGACCTCATCCTTCTCCATTTTCAGCTGTTCAAATTGAGAATTCAAAATTTGAAGCTTTGATTGTTTCACCTTCGACGTTCCTTCATGAGTGACTTGGAGAATGTCCCAAGCTTCTTTGGCAATTACGCACGTAGAAATCCTCTTGAACTCACTCAGAGTAACAACATTATATAACGCATTCAACGCTTTTGAGTTCCAATTCGCGATATTCGTCTCAGTAGTAGTCCACTCACTTAACGATTTTGCTTTCACTTCATTAGTCACATCGTCTTTCACAGTGGGAGGTGAGTATCCTACTTCTACAACATTCCACGCTCTCTCATCTAAAGATTTCAAAAATGCTCTCATTCTCGCTTTCCAATATGTGTAATTCGACCCATTAAACAAAAGGGATCTAGATATGGAACCTCATTCACGAGGCATCTCCATCGCCTAAGTTCACGATCTAACCCTAGGTAGTTAACATAAATTGGGGCAACCACGCTCTAATACCAATTGAAATTACCTAGACGATAGTAAAAACAACCTAGAGGGGGGGGGGGGGGGGTGAATAGGTTTTTTGATGATTTTATGATCAATTAAAATTATTTAGCGGAAATTCAATTTTAATTAGTCACAAACCCTAATTCTCAATTCAATTCTCAAAAACAGATCAATCAAGCAAATATGAATATAAGTGCAGAAAATTAAATCATGAAAAGACACAGAGATTTTTACATGAAAAATCTTGAAAAGACTCCAAGTAAAAACTACGGATACGTTCGGGTATCGATGCACTATGAATCAGAGAATTTGCACAGACTCTATGAAAACAGAACTTACAACCGCTGTAATTTGTTGTTCTTCACTCGACGTTTGAAAGTCTAAATTCACTCGCGCTCCATGAATCTCTCGCTTCAATCTCCGTACTCTGACGGCTCTACTTCTCAACATATCAAAAATCACCATGAAGCCTCCTGCTTAGATCTCCGTACACAGACGACTCTGTTCTTCAACGGATCAACGCAACCACGTTGCTATAAACGATGTGTGAATTTTTTAGCAATTATACCATTCAATCCTGCATAGAAATCGTCGATGTAGAAGCACGATTGAAGACGTCCAATAAGAAGAGCGAACTTGTGTATCTCTAATCACTCAATAATATTCTCTCACCATATGTTTATCTTTATAGAAGAAGAAGAAGATGAAGCTGTAGAAAACTTGCAGAGAATTCTTAAAGACATGCCTCCTCTAGTTGTAGACTTGGATATTTATAGACAAAGATGATCAAATCCCTAAGTTTGCCCTTTCTCGTAATTTCACATACAAACCCTATATTCCGGTGAATATAATGTATATAGCACGCACTTCGATGTATATAAGTCGTGGACAAATCATAAAACCAACCCATGGACAAATCAGGCATCGTAGCAAAATTTACCCAAAATCTTGTCGCAGCTACGCTTCAAGCGTAGCTGACCTACGCTTCAAACGTACCTCCAAGCGTAAAAATGTGTTTTCCAGCCACTTTTTGAAATTGAAAGTGTAGGCATTTTTGTTAAAATAACTTTTCTCCGCAACTGCGCCAAAATGACCATCTTGAACCCACGATACTTTTTGCTTGAAGTGACGGCTTCGGAAAATGTCGTTTTCGCCCTTTAGGAGACATTTTTCCTCAATATGCTCACTTTCGTGCTTCATTTGTATTCTTCATTACTTCAATACTTGATTCTGCCTTTGACGAAACTTATCGATGTCATTGAAACCAAATCAACCCATCTAAGACTCAACATGGTTATTGTCTAGAACATGCCATAAATAAACAATACACAAAAGTGTTCTTACAATATGTTAAAAACAGACATGCAACAACTCAATCTAGACAGTTATTGACAACAGTAATATATGTTACAACTGAAACGAGTCGTTCGTGAGCAAGCTCGAGTTCGACTCGTTAAATCTGGTGTTCAGCTTGGGCTTGTTCATTAATCAAATTAACCGAGTTTGAACACATTTTCTAGGCTCGTTTAGTAAATGAATCGAGTTTGAATATTCCAAAGTTCGGCTCGATTCGATTCGTTTGCAGCCCTATACAGGACTGTTTCACGATATGAAATGTCTGTTTGTTGAAGGTGTACGCAATACAAAAAAAAAATCATTTTTAGTGACAAAAATTTAATGGTAGACTAAAAATGTCTATTGCTAAATCATTATAATGTGATTTAAAGTTACTGTATTGAATCGTAATGTGATTAAAAGTTATTATAATTTAACTATAATTAATACTTTTAATCTTAATTGAATAATAAAAAAATTCTAATATCATCTATTTAACAATCCTAATTCTAAATTGACTATAATAGTGAATTCTAATCTTAATAAATTTGACAGTGTAATGTGATTAAAAATGATTCTATCAAGTTATATATATATATGGAATGCAATTCCTCTCCATCTCTATAAAATCTTACTATCAATTCCTCTCCATTCGCCTCCTTTCCCCGGTCCACAAATATCGCTTTCATTCCCTTCTTTAAATTTTTTGGATTAGTTAATTTGATTTGCTGTCTTTGCTAGCAACTCTTCAGTCAACTACGGTCCAGTGTTTTCACACCTCTTTCTTACCCTTTCCTGCTCATTCACAGGTAAGTTTCTTTTGATTTCGTAAAATAGCCATATCAATTTATTTGACTTTAATATTTTACTGTAGAAGTTATGTATTTGTTTGGTATTTACATTAAAAATTATTTTTATTAATTTATAAATTTATTGTAAATTAGAATTTACATGTGTTCTTTAAGTATTATCTTTCTCTTATCTTGATGTGAAAACAGTTGAAGAAAATAATTTGAATTCACAGAATAACTCAATGATATAATGGCAGGTGATGGAACTTTAGTTATATTACAATTGAATTATAGTGCAGAAGATTAAGTAGATAAAAGATAATTTAAATGTTAGCCTTTTACTGCAATTAGTTTTATAAATTTATATGAATATAATCCAAATTAAAATTAGGTTTTATTAGTTATTTATATAAATTTAGGAAGGGTCATTAAACATGTAATCCCAAAGTCTTTTTCACATTTTAATATAGTTTTGAAATCAATGTTTTATATATATATAACTAACATTAATATATATATTTTTATAACTTTACTTGAATTGGGTTTTAATTGAAACAAACTCATAGATTGAAACTTTAATGTATTTAAATTATTTAATCTCGTCTTAAAATCTAATATTTCTCACTCTCCTTCTAATACTTTAATTCTGTTTTTCTCAAAACTTTATATCACGACCATCAAGTCATATTTAAATATATATATATATATATATATATATATATACTATTCTAAAAGTGTAAGCCCCCTTTGGATTATTTCTCCCCACTTTAATATAATATTTTAAATAAAAAAACATTTATTTTATAATTTATTAAATCTATTTCATTAAAGAAGTGTATTAAATCTGTTTCATTAAAGAAGTGTGAACCTTGAATTATTTATCTCCACTTTAATATAATATTTTAAATAAAAAAACATTTATTTTATAGAAATTTACATCTATACTATTCTAAAAGTGTGAGGGTCTTGGAATATTTTTAAATATTTTTAAAATAAAAATAGTATTATTTTAAATATTAATTGCATTAAATAAAAATAGTATTATATTATCAATTACCATAATTATTATTGTTATAAATTTACATAGACTTGTAATATTTGTATATATTTTTAAAATATATTAAATAAAAAATAAAAAATTATTTAACTTTGTAACAATTAAATAATAATTATCTAATTAACCGTTATCAAACTATTTTGAACTTTTCACTAAATTTAATTATTATTATTATTATTATTATTATTATTGTTATAAAGAGTTATGTTTTAAATTTAAATCAAAGAAAAATTTATAACATTGATATTTTAACATTTAGATATACTATAATGGTAACAACTAATTCATGATTTTATACAAATACTTATTCTAGCCATATATTTTTTAATAATAGTTACAAATCTAACTTTTATAAATTTGTTGTAAAGAATGCACTCCAAAAGACACAAACCAACCATGTTTAAAAATAGACTCGAACTTCAAGAGGTAATGTCAATCCTATTTACAGTTTTTACACCCAAAGAAGCAAATGTTAATTATTTAATGATAATAAATTACAGTTATTACTAATTAAATTTTAAAACATTGTTTCACTAAAGGCAGTCCAAATGACACAAAATCAAATATATTAAGAAAAAATAAACTCGAAACTTGAGAGATTGTTAGAAAGAATTTGAGAAGTCATAAATTGTTGGAAAGAATTTGAAAAGTCTGTTCAAATTCTGTATATTTTTTATTTAATAGTTAACGAAATAGTCACTAATTTATCCATCTTTACATAAATGTCTTTTCAAGTTTTCATGTTTAATGATGAAGTTAATGATGAGAAATTATAAGAACCTTTCATTTTCACGTTATTATTTTTACAAGTTTTTAGATGAAAAAATGTAACTGATCACTATTTCAACCCTTTCAAGAAGTCAAGAAGTAGGATAGTTCTAAACGTGTAAAGATTTTTTTTTTCTTTATATAAGAATTTTTTTTCTTTATATATACATTAAATTTGATGATAGTATTTAAGAAAAAATATTATAACTGACAATTTAGTATAGCTAACTCTAACATTAATAAGAATTTAAATATATATAGTGGTGTCATTTATTATTAATTTTTTTAACCTTTAGATTTCCTACAACAATAGATTAAAATGAACCAAACAATCACACTTGAATGCGTTGGATTTTGAACAAATACCAAGTGTTCAAATATATCATAAATTCTATTCATTTTTATCATTCTACCAAAGATATGATGAAATGAAGATGAAGATGAAGCACATGCCTATATACAATCGGCCTTGTCGTGGGAGGTAAGTGGTTGCCTATATATTTAGATGATGGGTTTGTATGGTTTGCTTCCTTTTATTAGTGTGTTTTTCCTTTGATATCTTTTGTAGTTTTATATTTTGATTATGATGAATATTTGAAGCTGGATACAAATGAGATATCATTTTGAGTTCAGGTAAAAAGAAATACTCCACATTAGCTTAAGCAATGTGAGTTGAATGAATTAGTTTTATCTCTTGTTATGAAAATTTTGAATGATAAAAATATTGAATGATGTTTTTGTATTGATTTCCTTGTGAACTTATTTAAATTTATTTTAATAAGGAGATTCCATTTTTTAAATGAATATTCATGAATTTTAAATTTTTATTGTGTTAATCATGAGTTATTTATTAGGTTGTGATGTAAGGTAAAAAATTCATTTGTCTCTTTGTTAGTTTTATTGTTTTATGTTTTTTTATTTACATCTTTGTGTAATTTGCTTTTTAATATATTGTTTTTCTTTCCTTGTATTATATATGGGTTAATGTATTTTTGAAATCCTTATTTATATAGTTTTTCAATTTTTAAATTTACAATTTCTTTCCTTGTGAACTGATTTAAGTTTATTTTAACAGGGAGATTCCATCTTTGAAATGAATATTCATGAGTTGTTAAATTTTGGATTGTCTTATTTATTAGATTGTAATGCAATGTAAAAAATTCATTTGTCTCTTTGTTAGTTTTATTGTTTTATGTTTTTTTTTTCAATTACATTTTTGTGTAATTTGTTTTTAATATATTATTTTTCTTTCATAATCCTTTAATCACAACACGTGCAAATGCACGTGTTAATCATCAGTTATTTATTAGATTGTAATGCAAAGTAAAAACTTCATTTGTCTCTTTGTTAGTTTTATTGTGGTATGTTCTTTTTCATTTATAGATTGTGTAATTTGCTTTTTAATATATTACTTTCCTTTCCATTTATTATATATGGTTAATATATTTTTGTTTTATTTATCTATATACCTTTCCAAATTTTAGATTTATAATTTCTTTCATTTGATCAAGTTAATAATTACAATAATTTATCTCTTGAAGTTATAAATGATTTCTATTTTTACTTATTTTTTTTATTCTTTTTTTACAATAATTTATCTCTAGTATATATATACATGGGATTCGTTTTACAATAAAATACTTACCATGATCAATGTCACTGACACAAAATTTGGGGTCCTGATGATTTAAAATTTCTTTCGTAATAGACTTCTATGCCAACTATATATATTCTCAATATTTAGTTCTGTTATAACGTACCCTGCAGAATCAATTCTTTATGTTGTGATTAATTAGGCACCGATTAATTAATAATTAATTATATATTAGGAGTTTATATAATTTGGAATGGTCTTAAATATGAGTAAGAATAATAGGATTTTGGAGTTAAAATATAACACAGGCAATAAAATAGATAAGATAAAAACGGGAGTTAATTAAAAGTAGTTTGTAGAGATGGATTTTAACTATAATTAGGTTTGGAATTAAAAAAAAAACACAAAAAAAAAAACTCAAGGGCTGAAACGCTTAAAAAAAGAAAAAATAATATATAAAATTTAAAGTATAAAAGCACTGAAATTCCTTATATTTTTAATAGTTGTATAAATATAAATTGTGTAGTTATATGCATTGTATTTTTTAAAATAACATTATAATACTATTATTGGAATTATATATTTCAATCAATTAATAACCGACCGCTTTACCAATGGAAGATTAGATTTTATAGGGTTCTCCCTGAAATGCGTTGAGACGCTTATGCCCGGTTATGCAAGAGAAACCATCGAAAAGCTACTAAATATTGTGAATATTTTTGGTATTAGGATAGCCATTCCGCCCATTTCGTCGAGATAAGCAAGACGTATTCTAAATTTATAGTTTTTGGGAATTGGTTGGAATGTGTTCGTATTTATTAATAGGATTTTGGTTCACCTGTTGCGGCAAATGCTTATCAAAAAACGTTTGTAACTACTAAAAAGTTTAAGAAACCAACTTAAAAATGAAAAAACTTTCATCTTTTTTTTCTATTAATTGGTCAAGCTCGAGGAAAGAGTGGAGTCCTACTCCTAATAGATTGACTCCAAAATAACATATTCATACATACATGTAATTAGAAAGAGAGACCTAATTAGGATTGAATTATAGTTTTCTAACTCTTTTTGGTAAGGGAGACCTGTATTATGGGGTAATACTTGTCTTAGACAAGTAGGAAGTTCCTGCCCCAATCAAATCTCAAAAAATTTAAAATTATAATTATCACAATATATTTATGAAATTAAATTTATAATTTCTTTCCATTAATAGAGAATTCATACGGTGGACAAGAGAACGAGATTACCGAAGTTTGAAGTTGTTCTTGCATGTATGTATGAATATAGAGATGTGATTTGTTGGTTTGTATGTATATATATATATATATTAGTACCTAGGTGGGTGCGTGTATATATATATATATATATATTGGTATGCAAAGATGAATATAGAAATATATAGATACATATTTATATATATTGTGAAGATCATATAATTCTTGAGATTGGATTCGAATTTTTAGTTTTTAATTATTAATTATATATTAAATAGGAACTTGCTACCGTAAGACAAGTATTGCACATATATATTCCTATGATACAAAGAGAGACCTAGGTTTTTACGTCTCCATAGTTGAGATTGTGAAGAGCATCAGTTCGTTTCACAAGAATTATTACCAGGTTTTTGCTTCTATCAAACTTGTTCTCTTACATATATATATATATATATATATATATATATATATAGCTTAGCTTTAATTTTGATTTTGAATTTTTTTTGGTTTTTGAGTATTCGGTTTTAGCAAAGTTTTACTATGAATTCATTGGTTTTTTCATTCAAGTAGATCTTAAACTGCAGTTTAGGTTTTCTATTTTTGTGTTTTTTTGTTAATATATGTTTACCAACTGTTTGATAAAATGTCTAACCTGCTCAATCAATTTGTCTCTGTTTGGACAATTTTATACCTATGTTCCTTGTTGGGTTTTCGAGTTCTGAATTGATTATCTATGGGGTTTTTCTTATCGATTAATAATGCCCACTCACTTTGACTAGTTGAGAAAATTCATGACTAGAAACCTTATGATTCTCTATTTGATATGTATGTAGGTGCTGTATGATAGAATTGAAAATCTAGTACTTAAAACTTTAACAATTGAATTTTTAAGTCCTGATTTGATATGTAGGTAAGTGCTGTATGATAGAATTGAAAATGAAGTACGTAAGAGTTTAACAATTGAATTTTAAGTCCTGATTTTTTATGTGGCAAGTTAAAAAAGAAAAAAATTAGTTCTATTTTTTTGTAATTTTCAGCGTTTAGCCTCGAATAATAAGGCTGCACTCAAACTTTTGTTCTGTTGCGGTGTCACTTACCCTTTTTAATGATTTCATACCTCGGTAATGAATGCACATGCATTAATAAGTGTGGTATACGGCTTCAATTAACTGTCTATTGAGTTATCAAACACATTAGTAAATATAATCTATTTTAATGGAATGTATTTATGGCATATTTTTACAGAACTATGGCTTCAATCTCAGACAATGATGGATTTTCGAAGAAAGTGGAAGAAGTTATATATGGGGTGGATAGGATAAGCAGCTTGCCAGACTCCCTTCTTGTTCACATTCTCTCTTTTCTTCCGACAAAATACGCATTCAGAACCAGCATACTGTCATCAAGCTGGAAGTACCTCTGGACTTCAGTTCCCAATATAGACTTCGATGCCAACTTGCATTTAACTATGAGTTCTTCCGACTTCATGAAAGTTGTTGAACGACTATTACTCGGGAGCGATTTATCCTTCATTGGGAAGTCAAGTTTATGCTGTGATGGATACATTGACATGCATTTTTCGAGAATGTCTCCATGGATATGTGCAGATGTAAAACGTGGTGTTGAAGAACTTGGTATATGGACTCAACCAATTGGGAAATATATGGACTCGCCTTGGTCCCGGGATTGTGCTCCCTTTCCTTCAAGTCTCTTCACTTGCCCAACATTAGTGGTCTTGAAACTAGGAACTGAGTTTGTATTGCATGTTCCTTGCTCAGCCCCTTTCAGGAGTCTCAAGATCTTCCATCTTTCAATTAACTTCCTCGACGATGAGCATATACAGAACTTGATGCATCTGTTTCGTAACTGCCCTGTTCTGGAAGATCTGTTCATCGAAGTAGTTCTTACGACTGATACTGTTGACCTGATTTTGGATGTCTCCATCCCCTCTCTGAAGAGTTTGAAATTGCAATTTACTGCAGAATATTTTTCTGTTGGAGACAAAATTGTGGTCAATGCACCAATTCTCGAGTATCTTAGTCTCCATGATAATTACTTTTATGGCTATGTGCTAAACAACCTAACCGCGTTGGTTAAAGCAGATGTTAATGTTGGATACTGCTGTCTAGATACTGAAACAATAAAAAAAGAGGCCAGTAATTTACTTGTGCTTCTCGAAAGAATGTGTAGTGTCAAGTATCTGAATTTAGGTCCTTGTACCATGTGGGTAAGTTGCTTTCATACATATACTATATTTCTTACAAGTTTTGGGTTTCTTGGATCTGTTATTTTATTCAATTTGATTTAGTACACTTGGCACTTTCAATTGACTATTACGCTCATCTCTTATTTAGGCTCTTCACTATGCTGATAATAGTAAACTGCTTCCGTTCCGTAATTTGATTCGTTTGGAGCTGCATGTCTACAATTGCTATAGCTGGAAAGGCCTACTTGACTTGCTTAATAGCATGCCAAATATGGTGCATCTTGTGTTGAAGAAATTGAAGTCGACCAAGTGTATAAAGAGGGTGGATTATTTATGTGTTGGATGGAGCCAGCACTGTCGATGTGGTGACAAAATTGCTTGCAAGGATATCAGTTTTGTTGAACCAGAAGTTGTTCCTTGTTGTCTGCTGAGGTGTCTCCAAGAAATCGAAATTACTGGCTTTCGGGGGCTGAGTGGTGAGCTGAAGCTGATAGAGTACCTTTTGAGAAATGGCAGAGTATTGCAAAACATAAAACATGACAATGGATTCTTGGAGGTCAGAAGACAGAATGCAATATAGTAAATTTATCGACAAACTGCTGCTGTTGCTGAGGGGTTCACGTAATTGTGGAGTTTTTATCGAAGACTTTACTGGTATGTTTACTTCTTGTTAAATATGTTTCTGATTAGACAGCAATTGATTTTGACTATTTTTAATTCACATTGTTTGTTGGAAGTTGGTGGTTTTGTGACATTAGATCGTGTGTCGAATTGGCAAATGACTTTTCCTCCATATTCTAGCGTTTTCCTTTCTTTTGTATATGTCATATAGTTAGGAAAATGCAGGTAATAAATTCCATGTCGGGCTTGGGCATCGCAATTGATAATTAAATGTTACTACGTCGCTATTTTGAGCTGCAATGATTAAGAGATTTATGTGTTTAATGTCTCTTCGAACAGTTCTGATTTTGTAGGTTTTCTTCGGTTCTGATTCTCAACCAAAACCCTGTCCTTAAAACTCCTTGTTAGTGAATATAATCCCTGTAAGTATTGAATATGGTTCAGGATTGGACAGCTTTTAGACCTATTTAAGCTCATAAGGCTTGTTGACTGAACCATTTTAAATACATGGGCCTGATAAGATCCATCTGGTTTAAAAAGGTTTTGGGTTGGATAATGTGATGGTCCTAGTTATTTTATCAGATGCCAAATGTTGAAGTATATAATACTCAAGTTACACCCTCTCAAATTACTTTTAGGCCCTGTTTGGTAACCGGTCTGGTATGGTCTGGGTGATTTTCTGAAATTTTGTTTGGTAAGCGTCTGGTCTGAGAAAACTGGAACCAGACCATGTTTGATAAACTGTTTGGTTCCAAATTTCTTTGAATCAGACCATGTTTGGTAAACTGGTCTGGTCTTAAATTTCTAGTAAACTGTGAAAATATTGAATATACTTTATATAATGTAATAACCTTAAAACCCACACATTTAATTTGTAAACATTTGTTTAAGTCTTTTTGATTGATTTTTATTATGTATTTCTTACATAATAATGTTATATTGGTTTTGTAAAAATTTCTTAGAGTATGATTATTGCACTCCAATTATTAAATATAACAACAAATAAGTTTTATACAAACCTCATTTTTTATTATACAAAAATTACGATCACACAAATTTCACAAGTCACATACTAATATTACATAACAACTTCAACTGTTGATAATATGCAAATAATGCACTCTGATATTTTGGCTTTTAAAAAAAATTATTATTTATTATTATTTATCATTTACTATTTACTATTTATTTATTATTTATTATAATATATATATATTTATTATTATTATTTTTATATATTATTTAATTCATTTTGTTTATTATTTATTTTTATTTGTTTATAAATATATTTTATTAATTTATTATTTATTATTTATTATTGTATTTATTTATTTATTATTATTATTATGTATTATTTAATTCATTTTATTTCATTTAGATTGTTTATTATTTAATTCATTTAATTTATTAATTATTATTATGTATTATTTAATTCATTTTGCTTATTATTCATTTTTTTATAAATATAATTCATTTAATTTATTATTTAATTTATTATTTATTCATTTATTTATTTATTATTATAATTATTAATTTATTATTATTTTTATGTATTATTTAATTCAATTTTATTATTATTTATTTATTTATTATTATTTTTATGTATTATTTAATTCATTTTTCTTATTATTTATTTATTTATTCTTATTTTTATATATTATTTAATTAATTTTGTTTATTATTTATTACTATTTATTCATTTATTTTTATTTGTCTCTAAATATATTTTATTAATTTATTATTTATATTATTATTATATATATATTTTAATTTTTAATTTTTTGTATTATTTAATTCATTTAATTTATTAATTATTATTATGTATTATTTAATTCATTTAATTTATTATTTATTCGTTTTTTTATTATTATATTTATTCCTTTATTATTATTATTTTTGTATTATTTAATTCATTTTGCTTATTATTTATTTATTTATTATTCATTATTTAATTTATTATTTATATTATTAATTTATCATTTATTGTTATTAATTTATTTGTTTAATTAATTTATAAATATATTTTATTAATTTATTATTATATATATTTATTATTATTTTATTCATAAATATATTTTATTTTATTTTTATTAATTTATTATTTATATTATTATTCATTTATTTATTTTTTATTCATTTATCTATTTTTGTTTTTTGGTTTATATATAGGTTAGATATGGTTCAATTATTGGAGGACATTTTGGTTAGATTTTGGATAGATTTTGTAATCAGACCAAATAGAACCACAAAAAATTATGGTCCTAAAAAATGTTATTTTGGTTCAATTTGGTCCAACTTGGTCTAATTATATGTTTTGAGACCAATGCAAAACAAATATGATATGGTCTCAAAAAATTATGACTAGACCAGAAAAATGGGATCATAACTAGTAAACAAACATGGCCTTAACTTTTAGAGTGGTTGAGTGGTTAACATCAAAAATTACCTTGAGCCAAAAAAGGAAAAAAAAAAAAAACACCCCGAGCCAACCAGACATAACCAAATGCCACTCTTAGGGCCCGTTTGGTAGGCGGTCCAGTCTGGTCTTATCTGGTCTGGTCTGGTCTTATCTGGTCCGGTCTGGTCTGGTTTTATCTGGGTGGTGTTCTGAAAGTCTGTTTGATAAAACTGTCTGGTCTTATGATCTTATTCAAGCTGTTTGGTCTTATGTTTGGAAAATAATACAAAAAATAAAAAAATAATATATAAAATTCAAAAAATATATTAAGTATGAAAAATATAAAAAATTTGAAAAAATATAAAAAATTTGAAAATAATATAAGAAATTCAAAAATAATATATTTTTCAAAATTTATAAATTATTTCAAATTTTATATTATTTTTTGAATTTCATATCATATTTTTGATTTTTTATATTATTTTCAAATTTTTCATATTTTCTCAAAAATATATATATATCTAATTTTGTATATTATTTTTGAATTTTATATTTTTTTTCAAATTTTATACATTATTTCAAATTTTTTATATTATTTTTCAAAACTTATATATTATTTTTTAAATTATATATATATATATTTAAAATTTTATATATTAATTTTGATTTTTGTATATATTTTTTCGAATTTAATACATTATTTTTAAAAAAATTATATTATTTTTCAAATTTTATATATTATTTTCGATTTTTATACATTATTTTTGATTTTTTCTATTATTTTGGAATTTTTTATTTTCCCAAATTTTAAATATATTTTTTGCATTTTATATATTAATTTTGAATTTTATATATATATTTCAAATTTTATACATTATTTCAAATTTTTTATATTATTTTTTTAATTTTATATATTATTTTCAAATTATATATATATATTTCAAATTTTATGGTCCTATGTGTTAAGACAATTATACATAAGACCACTTGAGACCACTTGAGACCATCATTTTTGGTTGTCTCAAATTATCCCATTTGGTCCCAAGTGGTCCTTGTTGTTTTGGAACCGTGTTGCCAAACAGTGTCCGGTTCCAAAAAAACCATTATGAGACCGGACCACATGGAACCGGACCGCGAACCAAACAGGGCCTTAGGGTTGCATATTATAATTATGTGAAGTGCTCTTATCATAGCGCATCGATCATAGCAATTTTGTCGAATGACACTAGGCATATATGTCTGTATGAATTAAATATCGATCATTATGAAGCATGATTGATCAATATTTATCCGTTACTTCAATTTCAAGCATATATTTAGTTTTAGATTGCTGTAATGTTCATGCTACACTGACGGCTTGTGAGAGTTCATGTTACTGAAAGTTTGAAGATCGTTGTTTCACAGGCCGAATGAGAAATGCACACATCGAATAAGATAAGCCCTAGAGCATCCACACGACACGTGGGCTACATTTAGCTGTCCTTTTTTCATGCTATATGTTAATAAAAGTTACTAAAAATGCGACGGATATTGACAAAGGTCAACTCCCACTCCTTGTACAGAGTGATAGTGACGATAGAGATGATTGCCGATACTGGTGTTTGGTCATTGCCGGGCAATCAAGGAAATCATAATAAATGCTTACATTGCATGTGCCCTTTAAAATCCTTCTTGGATTGGGATTTTTAGGGACCATCCTTTTAAAGGACTGGCAATGCATGCCAAAGAGACAGGGCTTTTAGGGACCATCTCCTACTGGAGCTGGCAATGCATGCCCAAATTGCAGCTAGAAAGAGACCTAACCAACCCTACAACATAATACACTTTCCTCCCATTTTGTATTTGTTTTTCCTCTGGTTTTCAGAATATCAAGTGAGCTATATATGAATATTGTGTATTATATATGTATATGGAAATATGGGAATCTTGCTATTAGTGCAGCCAACTAACACAATGGTTGTGGTTTTGCAGCCAGAGGGAGGGACCATTAGAAGGTGGTCCATGGACAATACAACATCAAACAGCAAATACTGTGACTTGTCATCCTCTGGAGGTCTTGGTCTAGTGTACCCCCTTTTGTCTTAACACTTATTTTGTTTGGGATTATAAGAGAGCTATAATTCTACAGTAAGTACAAGATGATAGTGGTGATAGATAGAGGACATACATGGTTTTTGAGTTGTTTCATGTGTATTTATTTCTTCTAGGTTGACTTCTGTTCAATGGTTGTTGATGGAATTATTTAATTTAATAGTTATGCAAGGCGCTGAAGAATTCAAGACTTATTAGCTTTCGACTTATTTTTCAGTCCCTGGTTCCCCGTATCAGACGATATGGTCTAATACATTAATAATGCTTTTAAAAGGTAGCGACATTGTTTGCATCGATATTTGTCCAATACTTGCTTTTAAGACGAAAATCTCCATATCATAGCAAGCAAATGTGTGCTGCTTTTGGGTTTTCATGTTCTCTTCTGATTATTTTGGGCAAACATGAGGTGCTTAAAAGTCTTGTACACCAATGCATACATTTTGACCTCTCTCAAATATCTCTCTATGTTGTCCATGACCCTACCAAGTACCAACCAACATGCAATTCCCAAACTGATGCATTCATTGTGTAATGGACTTGGAGAATATCGATATTAAAAGTGAGTATCAGACAAGTCTTGAAATTATTATACGGTATTGAGCGGGCTATATGGAACGTATTTGACGATACAGCAAATCATGGTTTCATCCAAGTTTCATGCTGGTCATGGGTACAACATTCAGGTTTGGGTTCATAAGCACAACAATTGCCTACAAGACTCAACTAATGTAGTGCAAGCCAAGCCTATAGTGTCATATTAACAACCAATCATGTTGGCATGAAAGTGCAAACGATGAACTGTAAACAAGAACTTTTGAAATTATGAATCTATGGTTTAGTTGGTTTTCTGATTTTTATTTTAGTTACACAATTGAGAGTTTATTTAGATGTAAATTAAAAAGAAGAGACCATTAATTTGTCATCCTTTAGTATAACATAGTTATATACATGATTATATAACATTGGTATTGATTTTAAATAGTACAATTTTTACCCCCTTTTGTTGCCATATGGTAATCTATGGGGCATACTATTAAATCCCAAAACCAAATCCAAAAGATGAGAAATGTATCAGAAGGGTTGGGACTTGGAAGACCTTTTTTGTGCCTGTGGCTCTGCTTTTGCCCTTTTTTACACTTTGCATCCAACTCAATGATTCCCCCTTTTGTTTCAGTTTCATAGTGGATGGCCCCCAAAGTTTTGTAGTGATTCCTAAACATTATGGACCACACATGTAGATAATATAATAATGGTAGATTTGGATCTTGCAGTATATATATATCCCATTGTGAATTTAATTTTCTTAATTACTTTTTATATCTACGCAATTTAATTTCGGTTGCGGTGGTGGTAACGGCCTAATGAAGTTAGATATTATCGTTCTTAAGAATAAGTATCAATGCAATGTAACGATATTAACACATTTCAAAACCTTACAAACTGAAAAGAGCATAACACATCGAATTCGGAACCATAATCTATTCCACACAATCTTTGCCATGGCAACCATTTTTTGCTTATCTAAGTTGTTTTATTATATGCTTTTATTTGTGGCTCATGTTGGATCAAGTCATCTACTTATGTTTTGAGGTCCAAAATATTATTTTTGGTTTAATGGTTCTAATATTATCTAAGTTGTTTTATTATATGCTTTTATTTGTGGCTCATGTTGGATCAAGTCATCTACTTATGTTTTGAGGTCCAAAATATTATTTTTGGTTTAATGGTTCTAATAAAACTGTAGACTGTAGTGGAACTGTAGACTGTAGTGGAGTTATATATATTTGAAGAAATTAAACAATTATAACACAGAGAATAACATTTTCCTTTGCCTATGATAGACCTATAAGCAAATCTCATCTGCATTATATCTAAAAGTAAATGTATTATAATGATAAATGACCCCCCAAATTAACTTTTGGTAGATGGGACCCATGCCTTACCACCATTTAGCATTATGGGTCATATAATAATTGAGCTTTTACATCAGATTTACATAATTATGTGACATTTGATTGAAGAGGTGATACTGCTAATTGAAAGTACTAGTTAACTAAATTGTCAATAATGACCTTGATGCTGTTATTTGTTTTAGTAGATAAAGTAGATGTATGGGAAAATGGTTTATCATCCGTCCGATATAATAGATTCAGATAATATTAATCTTAATTTTAAATATTAGTATCATGTGAAACATATAGCACATGAATAATATATGCGCTTTTCAAAAACATCACAAATCAAGTAATAAATAACATATTGTAGGATACGCCAAACCATGTGAAACATAAAAACACTAGGAAGGTGATGCATTTGTATTAGTGGATGTATATTGAGAAACAAAAACGAAAAGTGAGGTAAAATGGAAAAACATACAAATAATATATATATATATATATATGGTGGAGAATTGAATGATATTGAATGATTGCAGTAGCATGACGCATGACTTACACTTCATTGTCACAGCTCATACTGTAAAAGAGGACTAGAAAGATTGATGTCTTTCTCACACGCCCTCATATATCTTTTGATTACTAAACGACTAGCTAGAATGGCATGGTTCCACTACTTTAACCAGATCATATACACACACATATATATATCATATAGGTTTGTGTTGATTCTGACACAATTGCTCCCAAGGATTTATATCCTCTCTAATAATTTTTCTAGCTAGCATCTTGAGGAATTCATCCAAAATTAAAAGAAATATAAATTAAGTGTCACATTAGTCTTTCTCTAGCTCAATATAGATTTCACGCGGAGTTGGATATAATTTGTTTCAAATATACCTTTACGTGTTCACTTATAACTAAGATTCTTCGTTTTATTGGTCATATCATAATTGTTGAACTAATAATAATTTTTGGAAGGTATCCATATCATTACGTGATAATTACATTTGAAATCCCATATTGTCTTAATCCCATATTACTAGTGGGAACCATACTATAACAATATGTAAACTTTGATTAGCTAAATAATTTGTAGAATAATAACAATAGCTTGTGAGAATTTGCTTTTGGCCCCACAAAAGAGTTGTGTGATGTTCCAAGAGTAGGTAGAAAGAGCAAGTGTGTGTGTGTGAGTGGGAGAGATGTGTGAACTAGTAGTAGTCGCTATGATCTATTAGATTGTTGTGTATGTACAAAGCAATACATATATATGTATGCGATGCACTCACGTGCTTGCTTATGCAATATGAATATATTATCAATGAAATGCACCTAATCTTGTTGATCTTGAAATAAAGTAAAAAAATAAACATTTGTGGATGCATTGGGAACATCTCAATTTCTACTTTAAACTACCTTTCCCGCTATATAATATGTTTGATAAAAATAAGGGTAAATTGCAGTAGCACCCCCTGAGGTTTAAGTCAATGCCACAAATATGTCGGTCAACGCAATACTTTGCAATGACACCCCCTGGGCCTATGAAATGACTAGAATACCCCTTTAATTGTTTCACTTATTACATTAGGGTAATATATAAAGTTTGAAATTACTCATATGCCCAAACACTAAAATTACTAATTACACTTCCACCCCTTATTACAAAATATATTTATATATATTACGAATATATATATATATTACAAAAATTACAAAATTCTAAATAAACACAAAAAATTTGAAACAAACATATAAAATTCGAAAAAATATATATAATTTGTAAAAAATATATAAAATTTGAAAAAACATATAAAATTCAAAAAAAATATAAAATTTGAAACAATATATAAAATTTAAAAAAACATATAAAATTCGAAACAAATATATAAAATTCGTAAACAATATATAAAATTCGAAAAACATATAAAATTCAAATATATATATATATATATATAAATTGTGTCTGAAGTGATTCCTACCACATTTGGAAATTCAAATTATTTGGAAATGATTCCTACCACATTTTCTCCCTTCTATATCTAACATTTCCTAAAGAGGAAAGAATTGTATAATAGAATCATGCAATATCAACTTTATTCCTTCCTAAAATTCTTCCTTTTCAATAAAAATAATGTAAGGTAAAAAAATATCATAAAAGTTTCCTTTGCAATATCACTTTCTTTCATCTGTCATTTTTTGTTTCCACTTCTAAAAACAAGGAATCAATATAACGGTATTTAAATTTTAAATAATAAAAAAGGAAAATCTAGTGCTAGAAATATCTTAACTAATGAACTTTTTCTTTCTTTTATTTCAAAATAAATACTTTAGCAATCTGTTAAATATATTTGAATGAAATTTCAAATATATATATATTGAAATTATTTCAAATTTTAAAATAATTTGAATTTTTAAATGTGGTAGGAATCACTTCAGTCACACTTTATATATATATATATATATATTTGAATTTTATATATTTTTTAGAATTTTATATGTTTTTCGAATTTTATATATTGTTTAAGAATTTTATATATTTGTTTCGAATTTTATATGTTTTTTTTTAATTTTATATATTGTTTCAAATTTTATATGTTTTTTCAAATTTTATATGTTTTTTACAAATTATATATATATTTTCAAATTTTATATGTTTGTTTCGAATTTTTTGTGTTTATTTAGATTTTTGTAATTTTTGTAATATATATATATTTTCGTAATATATATATATATATATATATATTGTAATAAGGGGTGGAAGTGTAATTAGTAATTTTAGTATTTGGGCATATGGGTAATTTCAAACTTTATATATTATCCTAATATAATAAGTGAAACAATTAAAGAGGTATTTTAGTCATTTCACAGGCCCAGGGGGTGTCATTGCAAAATATTGCGTTGACCGACATATTTATGGCATTGACCTAAATCTCAGGGGGTGCTATTGCAATTTACCCTAAAAATAAGTATCACCATCCCCTTTTCCCTTTCAAGGATATCTCATAGTCTCCTTCCCTTCTGCCCACTATCACTTTTATTTATATATATATATATATTTATTTATTATTACAATATATATATATATATATATATATTGTAAAAATAAAGATAAAAACAGTTTTTACGAAGCATTCAATTTTTTATCTAGTGACAAGCTAAGCACGGGCTTGGGTGCCATCATCTCAGAAAAGTCCGGGTCTAAAATTGGATAGACATGTACATAATCGGATCGTAATAAGAACCTTGCGAGTTAGAATAGGTGAAAATGTTAAGGTGCTTAAACCAAATAAACAACTGAAGGTCCATCGGTCAATGATGAACCAAAGAACAAACGTAGACTAACTTCGCAACTCCATTAATGATCTGGTTTGTCGTTATCTTTCGGAAGAAGGAATGACCATTGATGGCTTGTGAAATTTTTGGTACTTGTTAAGGTACTTGCATTGCATAGGAGTTTTAATTAATATTATCAATTGATGTAACGTGTGTTGTACCCTTCTCTATTAAACACAAGATTCGTATTCTTACACAATTTTTTTTTTTTAAATAATTGCTCATAATATATATATATAATTATATATAAATGTGTATATATGTGTCTGATTCTTAGAATTGACTACAGTATTCAATCTTTCTGTTTCTTTTATGAAAAAACTACAACCCAATTGCTTATTTGTTTTATACGTTTGACTAAGAGGTGAAATGTGAGGGGCTTGCTCTTTTCCTAACTTACAGTCTTACACTATCTTTTGTTATAGGTTCCGAGAAAATGAATTCACATTATATGATATATTATACTAGCATCTATTGTTGTTTGAATAATTACAGATAGATCCTCTTAAATTTGTAAATTGTAACAAATACTCTTTAATCATCACTTTTTTAGAGGTGAAATATCTAGAATACCCTCAACTAGATGTAAAAATATTTAAGTGTATGAAAAATAATCACGTGTAAATAAGTCATTTCACAGTTAGAAATGGTGAAACTGTAATTATTCAAATGACAAGAGTACAAGTGTAATATATCATATCTCGATAGTTAGGTAGTTGTAATTTATGGTTTATTTTATAATTGGACATTTAAGGAAGGGAAAAGTAATTGAAAGACTAAAAAATAGAAATTTTCCAAATTACTTCATACCTTTCATTTTCATTCATTAATGTGATTATAAGGTATGCCTCACAATTATTTAGGAGCCAAACTATCAATTTGAAGCTAATTGTATAAAAATTACATAAAATTATCTAATTACAAATTTTAGTTGTAGTATATCAACGAAAACATCAATCATAGTTTTACACAATATTTTTTTTCACTAAAATTAAATTAGGGTTAATTTCAAGAAATCCTCTATACTATTCAATTTAATCAACTAACCTCCATTGTGTCCACTTTGCCCCCTATACTATTCAATTTCATTATTATGCCCTCTCACCTCACATTTTGAGTCAAAATGTCTAAAATATCATCAATAGTATAAGGGGGTTTAGTGAAATCAACCATTTAAAAAAATTATTTTTCGAAAATCAATTATATTTTTCGCAAAAATTATAAATTCAAATATATATATATATATTTTTCGCAAAAATATTATTTTTCTGGAGGGAGTATATTATTTTCCAAAATATGAATTATTTCGGAAAAAATAATATATATTTTTCGGAAAAAAATAATATTTTGGAACATAATAGTATATATTTTTCTCAAAAAAATTATTTTTTGGAAAAGATTATATTTTGGAATATAATAGTATATATTTTTTGCAAAAAAAATATTTTTCGGAAAAGATCATATTTTGGAACATAATATATATTTTTCGGGAAAAAAATCATATTTTGGAACATAATAAATACTTTTTCGGGAAAAAAATCATATTTTGGAACATAATAAATACTTTTTCACAAAAAAATATTTTCAGAAAAAAAATCATATTTTGGAACATAATATATACTTTTCGGGGAAAAAATTATTTTTCGGAAAAAATTCATATTTTGGAACATAATATATACTTTTCGGGAAAAAAATTATTTTTCGGAAAAAATTCATATTTTGGAACATAATATATACTTTTTCGGGAAAAAAAATCATATTTTGGAACATAATATATATTTTTCACAAAAAAATATTTTTCGTAAAAAAATCATATTTTGGAACATAATATATATTTTTCGCAAAATATTTATTTTTTGTAAAAAATCATATTTTCCG
The DNA here is from genome assembly GCA_963922005.1 of Cornus suecica. Classification (NCBI taxonomy): domain Eukaryota; kingdom Viridiplantae; phylum Streptophyta; class Magnoliopsida; order Cornales; family Cornaceae; genus Cornus; species Cornus suecica. The sequence goes on from OY998248.1 coordinate 36,717,751, forward strand.
AAATATATATATATATATTTTTTGAAATTTATAATTTTTACGAAAAATATTTTTTTTAAGAGTTGATTTCACTAAACCCCCTTATACTATTAAGGGAGGGTAATTTAGACATTTTGACTCTAAGTATGAGGAGGAGGGGCATAGTAATGAAATTGGATAATATAGGGATAAAGTGAACACATTAAAAATTAGTTGATTAAATTAAATACGATAGGGTATTTTCTTGATTGTGTATTACATTAGTTATAATTAAGTTTTAAAATTCTTAAAAAAAAAGGAGAGTCAACTTACTTTTCCATTTTTATTCCACTATTTTCACTTATTTATTTTAAAATTTTATTTCTTGTATAGTAGTTCTTTTATTCTTTTTCCTTCTCCCTCCTCCTTATTTCCCCTTATCTTCCTTTCCCCTTCTCCCACACCCAACACAAAAAATAATAAAAAAAGGAAAGATAAGATCATGGAAGCATTATAGCGAGCCCCCTTATTCCCCACAAATTCACAATCCATCTCTCTTTATAGACTATACACATATATGGTATATCAATATATATACATATATACATGCACACCCACAAACATACAAACATATGTGTGAAGGAAGATAGAAGAAGAATCAGTCACTCAAGAGTCAAGACTACAGGGTGGTGCATTGTTCTGCAACTTTATGCTCTGTTTCTTCCCTTTTAATATTCATATTCATTATATTATATATATATACATATATATTTAATAGGAGTATAATGAAACTTAGTTTAATAGTAAACGACAATTTGTGCTTCTTCTCCATCCGTTACTCTTCGCATCCTGTGACATTGAAGCTCGAAACTTCGTCGTTTTCTTCCCATTGGTCTGGTCTTCGTTGTTTACTCATGCCCATCAATATCGGTAAACCCATTTCTTCATCTTCACCATTATCGATACTATATAGGCAAACCAATCCATTAATGTCTGTGGATCTCTTTTGCTTTCCATTTTCCCGCCTTTTTTTCCCTCTCTCTCTTGATGGGAATGTAAAATTTCTCTCTTCATTTCTCTACAGAGTCTGTGTTCTGTTCGCTAACTCTAAATATACGTACAAATATATATGTGTATATATATATATATATATATTCTTCTCTAATTTGTTAATCAGTGGAAATTGATGTGCTTCTCAACGTTTCTCTGATTTTTTACAGGAAATTGAAAAATGGGTACCAGAGTTCGTACATTGAATCCTAAGGAAGTGAGTTTTTTTTTTTTTTTTTTTTTTCTTGGTTTTGGCTCTTTTGGGTTTGATTTCTATTAAAAAAACTTTGATTTGTAAAAATCCTAGGTGGGTACATTTACGATATAAATTGTTGGGTTTGGAGACTAAAAATGGAAGTTACCTGCAAGTTGAATTGTTTTGCTTTTGGTAGCAAATTCTTTTGGGTTTTCGAAATTATTATTAATTGTCTTTTGGTTTTGATACCAATTTGATTTGGGTTTATCAAATATGAAAGGGGTTGTTTTGATTTTGATAGGAATTCGATTTGGATTTTCAAATTTTAAATGAAAATGATCTCATCCAAGGTCCCTCATTTTTGTTTTTTCCCTTTCAAATTATTTAAATGTTGTCTCTTTTCAATTATATAATGTGGTTAATTTGTGAATTGGCTTTGTTGAGTCGGAAAAGTTAGTCCCTTTTGATCCATATCAGAATTGGGTTCTATAAAATTCTCAAGAAACGAATAATTCTGTTTTAGTTTCCTTCACAATTCACATGCTCATATCTTTTTATATATATATATATATACATTCATTCAAATTTTTACATCTTGAATGTTTATAGCAGAAGATGGGCCGGAATTTTCCAGCTGCTGAGAAAGCAACGGCGTTTCGATCCAGAAGAGAAAGAAAATTGGCTTTACTACAAGATGTAATGCACATTGATTTTTGGTTTCCTTTCATTTTTTTACTTTGATTTTTGGATTTTATTCATTTAGTAAGTTGTTTTACCAATTTGCAGGTTGATAAGCTGAAGAAGAAGCTAAGACAAGAAGAGAATGTTCATAGAGCATTGGAGAGGGCTTTTAAGAGACCTTTAGGAGCTCTACCACGCCTTCCTCCGTATCTCCCACCATATGTTAGTATGATTTCATTCCATTTCACCCCTCATTATGCTAGATCTGTCATTTACTCATTTTTCGTCGAAAAAATTTCAACTTTGTTTTGATGTTACCAAAGGGTTAATGATGCAATGTAGAAATTTGTGTTGAGAAATATTATTTACCCACGGGAAATCGCCACTCAAATTATTCTATTCTGTTCGGAATTTTAGAATTTTCAATATTTACACACACTGAGATTAATTTGAAGCATCGTAGTTTAATCATTCTACAATGTCCTGAAATTTGCAAATTTCAACATATACAACACGGGCTAATTTGGAGTGGATTAGTTTGGTAATTCTATATGGTACTTAAATTTGGCAAATCCAATATATACAAGCACAGAGGGACTAATTTGGAGTGTATTAGTTTGATCATTCTATATGGTCCTTAATTCTAGATATATACATAGAGGGACTAATTTGCAGTGCATTAGTATAATCCTTCAATATGGTTCTTAAATTTAGAAATTTTATTACATATTCACAGAGATTAGTTTGGAGAGTATTAGTTTAATGTAGAACGTGAAATTTAATTTTCAGACACTGGAGCTTCTTGCTGAAGTGGCTGTTTTGGAGGAGGAGGTTGTTCGCCTCGAAGTGCAGGTTGTAAATTTCAGACAAGGTCTATATCACCAAGCTCTATGCATATCAACCATGAGAAATGCTGAGACTTCTGTAGATTTGCATCACCACGAATCGACTAGATGTTCCAAACAGGACTCCTCAAAATGGCTGTCCAAGAACGAAGCCAATTCATCGTCCACAGCAAGGGCATTACATTCTCTTTCGAGAAGTGCTTCGAGTAGGAAGTTAATGTCATCTGACCCTGCATCCGATCAAACGAGGCATTGTTCTGATATTGCAGCGAGTGAGAAACCAGCTGTGAAGAAGCTCAATTCCACGTCAGAAGATGGGCGAGGGAAAGAGAATTGGTCATCTCCTAATTCTGCTAAGGACAAGCAATCTCCCGAAAAGAAGATTCCCGCAATCAAAACCCCAGTTAAGAGAGCTTCAATAAAGCCTGAATCAGTAGAAAAAAGTATTGATCCTCTGAAGGTACAGGTATATGATGATTGGTAGTTGATCTAGCTAAGAATTAGTCTCAACCTATGTTACATGGACTCGGCTTTTAACTCATTTTAAAGTAACAACGTAATATAACTAAATGACTAGATATGATTTTTAAGTAGGTGTATAAGAGCCCATGTAACGTAGGTTTTAGCCTTTTCGTATTGGAAATAATATTGGTTTTTTTATGGTACAGCTAGACCGCCGATTAGTGGACCAGGGGAGTGCAGAGGAGAGCTCTTCTGGCTCTTCTTCAGATTACACAATGCTTGAAGCTGAAAACACGCCAAACAAAATATCCGAGGATGTCGTAAAGTGCTTGTCTAACATCATATTAAGGCTGAGCACATTGAAGAACAAGAAAGCTCAATCAGGAACTTGTCCGTCTTTAGTGGCATTTGCATCTAATGGAAAGGGTCGGGAAAACGAGTTCCCTTATGGCATTTGTTTGGAATTCAGAAGAGACGTAGGTCCGTATAAGCATCTATGTGCAATTGAAACTGGCTCAATTGATCTGAACCGAAAAACAAATGCTTCATTTCTGATCCAACGGCTAAAGTAAGTCTTGAGGTTGTTTTCTCCTTGTGTATTAGTACGGTTGGTTCGCGTACTTATTGTGTCTGACTAAAATATCCAGGCTACTCCTTGGCAAGCTAGCATCTGTCGATTTGGAGGGTCTTAACCATAAGCAGAAGCTCGCATTTTGGATAAACACTTATAATTCCTGCATGATGAATGTAAGAGATCTCCCTATTACCAATATCTCCAATGATTTTGAAACAAGAGACTAAGAATGTATTACAAACAAAAAACTAAGTAAATTTTGGATATTATATTCCTTGAACCTTCTTTGCCTTTGACTGAATTACGATACTCATGCAAGAGTGATCTTTGTTTGTTGTTCAAATTTTCAGGCATTCTTAGAGCATGGAATACCCGACAGTCCTGAAAAAGTTGTAGATGTTATGCAGAAGGTAAGATTTTCCCAGCATTCTTGTCATTTACAATTCAGTATTAACAATGTATATATGTTGTATGCCCTTTCACCCATTAATTTATAGGCAAAATGGGAATATTACAATATTACTACATGTTATAAATTAGCTCAAGTGTCAATTTTTGTACTTCAAATAAAATCAATGGTTTAGTCTTTCAAACTAAGCAAAGTGAGATGGCATATACCAATATTCCAAGAATTTCATCATGGATGTGACTTTTGTCTGCTCATCCCTATAAAATTTCTTAATGAAGCTCTTAAGATGCGAAAAGATCATTTTTGTTAAGAACTATAGTGAAATTATTCGATCATCGTGCTACCCCAATCTTGAATGAAAGGCTTCTAAATTAAAGCTCCTAATAGTTTCAATATAGCATATCGACTCCACAACTGAATTTCAGCTATATATGTTTCTTCAGGCAATGATAAACGTGGGTGGACACTTGCTAAATGCGATTATAATCGAGCATTTTATCTTGAGACTGCCTTCTCACTTGAAATATGTAAGTTGGCATTTATATAATTTCTTTAATGAAATATTTTATGTTTCTTACATTAGCGAATAAAGCCTGCTACGAGCTTTTTTAGCAGTCCGATCTTCGTTTGTTAACATCCTTTCCCTATTCTCAATAGACTTGTCCGAAAGCTGCAAAGAACAGTGAAACGAAGGCACGTAGTATATTTGGATTGGAGTGGTCTGAACCCTTGGTCTCATTTGCACTCTCCTGTGGAAGTTGGTCCTCTCCGGCTGTAAGTTTGCTGCACATTTGGATTAGTTTGTTAAAGTACTACGCAATATCACCTAAAATGTATAATTATAACTACAGGTCTAAAGTTTAGTATATATAGAGATCGATCATGATCAGAAAGCATTTGCAACATTGTATTTGTTATGATGAGAAGATGCACACTTTAGTTCGACCCCAAACACCACTCATCGAGAAAAATGCCTATGTTCTTATGATTACGTTTTCTTCCCGCTCCTTGTCATCCATTACTCCTCCCCCTCCTTCCCTTCCCTCCTCAACTCACTACCTAAAGAAGAAGAAAACAAAAACATCGGAAATATATAGAGTTGAATATGGAATTATGTATTTTCTATTGACATATTCATGCTTCATTCTAGAAAAACGAAAAATGGAAGTCCATTTACAACTCCGCATTTGCACCTACTGATGTAATAAGTAAGTAGATTGAAATATATAAACCCTCACTCTAAAGAGTCTTATATTGTAGTATCATCTTCATAATATTACCCACACTACGAGAAATAAGGGCTTTTATTGGCGGTCGCAACTGCCACTAAAACACGTAAAAACCACAGCTATAATCTTTAGCGACCGACTGGAAATTACCACCTAAAGTCCCGGCATTAAACTTTTGTAGGATATAGTGACAGTAAAAAAATGTTATACCATAGATCTTCTAGATGGAAAAACTAACTACTGTGGTAGATAATTTTAGTCGGTCACTAAATTATATCAGTGTAACCACATTTTTTTGTAGTGCCAAGTGAAATTCAATAAATACAATATATATACATTTGTGCTAGTTTTGAGACGCTATTTGTGAAATGAAGGTGAGGGTGTACACTGCAACTGAAGTTGAGAACGAGTTGGAGGCCGCAAAGAGAGACTATTTACAGGCAGCAGTAGGCGTTTCGTCAACGAACAAACTCATAATCCCCAAGCTGTTGGATTGGTATCTGCTCGACTTCGCCAAAGATTTGGAAGCACTGCTGGATTGGGTGTGCTTGCAGCTGCCCAACGAACTCCGGAACGAAACATTTAGATGCCTTAATAGCAAGGGAGGGAAGCCTCTTTCACAGGTAGTAGAAATAATGCCATATAACTTCAGTTTCAGGTACCTTATAGAGCACTAAAGGAAGATTATATTTGCATTCATGCATGGTCTTTATACTGATATACTGCTATATCTATGTAAGAAGAGATGAGAATATATCTCAGGACTTTATACTGGTATACTGTAGGAGGATTTTGTTCCTCCTTCTAATAAGTTCGGGTGTGGTGATTGGCTTTGTTTTTTTTTTTTTTTTTCCTTCATTTGATATTGGTTATGGGTAGGGCTATTCAAACCGGTTCCGGTTCCGTCTGGAATCGGAACCGAACCGATTTTTTCGGTTCTTGAAAAATCAGAACCGAAACCGGAACCGAAAGGGGAAGGAACTGAACCAAAAAATCGGTTCGGTTCCGGTTCCTTCTATATTTATTTATTTTTTAAAAAAATCTCAATTTTATAAAATAATATAATTATAAACTACAATATTTGAATTAAAGCAAACCCAAAACCAAATATATAATTAGTAGAATAAAAAAGTAGCTTGGATTTGTATTGTTATTGAAATTAGTGGAGGTTTATTGCTAGTCTTTTTGCTTAATAATAAAAAATATATATATATAAAAAAAAAAAAAAAACGGTTCCGGTTCCGGTTCGGTTCCGCGGGGACGGAACCGTAACCGAACCTAAAATTTCGGTTCTTGAAATTTTGGAACTGGAACCGGAACAGAACCGCCAGTTCCAGTTCGGTTCCGGTTCCGGTTCGGTTCCTGAACACCCCTAGTTATGGGTAAGGGTGTAATAATGATGATTTGATTAAATTAATTCATTTTAGTTGTACTCTTTTTTAAGTTTATATTTGTTGTTTGAGTTAATTTCATTTACACTCTCTGAACTATGTTTATACGTCAGTTGCACCTCCTAACTATGCAAAACATCAGTCAGACCCCCTAATTAAGAAAGTTGGACTCATTTGCGCCCCATTAACTCTTTTGGTACTTTTCGAGACCTGTCATAATTTTTAATACTTAAACTATCCTTGTCCCTGACCCTATTTTAATATATCAATTTGATCCCCTCAATTTAGAAAATGGTTATATTATTCAAAATTCAAGGAGAGAGTGTGAATGAAATTAACCAAAAAAAATTATTTACATATTTCACTAACACAAATATTTACATTTAAAATATTTTTATATATATTAATCAAACTTGTAAACTAACACAAGCTTTCATTTTTTTATTTTAATCTTGAAACATATTTGACTTTTCTAATACCGATTTCCAATAATATTAGACATATTAGACACACTTCACAATAAAATAAAAATACAAAATATTTGAATTTACCAAAAATATTACATTACACACATAAATAGCAATTTTTTATCATACAATTTTTTTTTATATATATAAAAGATTTAACTTGTCAATTGTAACTTTAATTTTATTATTATTGTACGAGTCACACACATAAATTCTTAAATAATAATAATATAAAAAATATATTATATTTACATTTACCAAACTTGTAAGCTAACACAAGTTTTTATTTTTTTATTTTAATCTTGAAAAATATTTGACTTTACTAATACCTATTTCCAATAATATTAGACACACTTCACAAAATTATTTTATTTTTACTCAAAATATTTGAATTTATTAAAAATATACTAAATTACACACATAAATAATGAAATAAAATATAAAACGTTTTACTCATACAAATTTTAATAATAGATTAGATTGGTTAATTTCACACTTTATGTAAATGAAGGATTTAACTGGTCCATTGTAAATTTTATTTTATTATTGTTATATGAGCATCGAAATCGCACACATAAATTCTTATATAATAAAAATATATTTAATAGTGAAAACATAATAACTTAATATTCAAACATACAAATTTATTTTTTAATATTGAAATAAAATATAAAAATACTTTATTCATATAAAATAAAAAATAATTTTAAATATTCTAAACTAATTCAATTTTCTCTTGCTAAAACAAAATCCAATTTTCTCTCTCCTCCCATCACCGCCACCACCACCATCTGCTCTCTCTCGTCCCACCACCACCATCTCATCTCCACCTCCTCCCACTACCACCACCACCATAACCCTAATCCAATCGATTCCTAAATTTCAGCTGAAAACACACAATTGGTGTGTAATCTATGTGAAATCCAGATCTATGATTCTTGAATCCCGATTTAAAGGCGATTTGTGGTATTACTCTGGATCTCCGAGACCTGTTCGTGTTTGTTCGAACTATTTGGGGCCAATTTGGAGTTAGAATTTGAATTTGGTTCGTATTGCGTGGATTGGATCACCATTAATTAGGTTTTTATGTATTTTGACATTGAATATATTCTTGCAATATTGAATTGTTTTGAATTATTAAAGGAAGTGTGATTGGATGGGAGAAGGGGAAGCATATGTGAAAACTATCAAGTTGTATGAAGAAATGGGGGGTTAAGGAAGATGGGTCAAGTGGTGGTGGTGGTGGGTGGGTGAAATTAAGTTTAGGTTTGGAGGAGGGGGTTGAGGGAGATGGGTTTGGGTGTTTGGTTAAGGTCTAACATATCCCAGCTATCCTTATATTGAATAGATTTATTATTCGAAATAGGGTGTTTGGGTAAGGGCATTTAAGTCATTTCCTTCAAAGTCAAAGTCCAAAAAAGTTAAGGGAGTACAAATGAGTCAAAATTTCTTAATTAGGGAATCTGACTAATGTTTTGCATAGTTGAGGGGGTGCGACTAACGTATAGACATAGTTTAAAGGGTGTAAATAAAATTAACCATTGTTGTTTTGGTTAAAAAGTGTTTTTGGGGTGAGAAAGAACAAGAAGAAGCAGATAAATAAACGATAATTCAATATTCTTCAAAAATTAACACGTCTGTTACATCAAAGCATTTTATAGGCAACTCCAACCCTATATAAAATAATAATCAATATAATTAAAATAACAAATAACTACTAAAAATTAAAGTACTAAAATATTCCTAAATCATCTCTTTTTCCTACGTTTTCAATAACAAAGATGGGTCATATGGTTTCAAGCTCACATGCCTTGCCGTTCTCCATCACCTAACTTTCAAATTGTGAATTTAGGAGTGAGTAGAAGAATTTAAAAGGTAGACTTACAAACCAAGCCATTTATTGGCAACATATATATTCTCCCAAGACTTCAAGAATTTTCTTCCTATGATCTAATCAAACCTTTTTTAAATAATCTTTTGCCTTTTCATTTTTCTTTTCATTGTTTATATTCTCTTTCTTGAAAATGTAGGCATGCCAATTATGTTATTCTCTCAATTCCATTGAAGATTCAAGCTTTGATTTTACCATTTTCATGCATAAGTAGGGACCATGGTTAGTCAAATCGTGTCCATAACTATTTTGGAAAATGTCGATATCGTTACGTAGCCTATATAATTATTTTTAAAATCGATATTATTCGAGTCTATTACATTATTTTCGCGACCCCGACCGAAACCAATATCTTAACCGCGAACCTACCATGGAATAGCATGTTCTTATTGGTGGATCATTTACACCATTCAAAGTTTAGTTTTGAGAATACTTGTAAAAATAAAAAATATTTTTGGAAAGTGAGAATAAGAAAATGAGTTTTCCGTAAATTTTATTTAGCCTCTAATTAAGTTAAAATATAAAAGGGGTTACCTTAAATTCTGAGCCTAAGTTAAGATATTTGTCTCTTTTTCGTTTTTCACGGATAAGAACTAGTTTGAACTGGCTTGGTTCAGTTTTCTAAAAATAATATTATAATTTCAAATTATTATAATTTAGAAAATTAAACAAATAAACTTGTTTGATCGATAGTTTTACAGAATTGCTTTATGCATAGCTATCAGAATAATGATTCTAATTGTAAAATCTTATGATTTTACGATTTAACACGATTTTGTTCACATGTGTTTTAAAATTTTTTGGACTGAAATAATGGTGTGATGGTTAGATCCTCCATATGAAAAGCCTAAAATCTTAATGATTTAGTTCAATAAGGTCCAAATTTGTGAGAAAACAATCCAAAATTTTAATATTTTTTGTTGACCCAAGGTTTTTCACCATAGGTAAACATGACATTTTGATGATAACAAACCATTGAATGTGGTGAATTTAATGTCTACTTGAGTTGTGTTATAAGTTGTTAATTCAAGATAAACTCAAGAGAGCTAGTGAATCCATGAGAAGATCAAGTAAAAGTGCTTAGAGCTTAAAAGATATTGAAGACAAGAATGAAGATATCAACCCAAAGCTTAAAGAAATTGAAGATCAAAGAATTGGGTAAAGTAGGCTTGGGTGAGTGCTAGATTTAATTTAAAGTTATTTTTGAAATAACTTACTTGAAAGCTCAACTCTTGACCATATAACATATAGGATCATGCATATCATTAATGAGTCATTGCATCATTAGCATTAGACTATGAACATCATTTAGTCTTTGCTAAAGTTGAGTTAGTTCAAGCTTTCATAAGCTATGGAAAAACTCAACAAAGATGTTGTCCTAGAACCATTAACTTAACTCATATTACTTGAAATTAATTCTAGATGCATATTAAAGCTTTAAAAAAAATTGTTAAACTATGAAAAGCTTTTGTCTAATATTGAGAATTTGTCTATTGGAAAATTATTTTTATGATCTCAATATTAACTTTGGGCATGTCAAGGACCTTAGTAAGTCTCTAAGACATCCTAGGAGTGTGTCTAAGTCATTTCGGAAAAATCCCAAAAGATTTCACGAAAAACCTTCAAGTGGGTTAGAAGTTCGAAATGAAGTGTCACATTCAAACGAGCATATCGGACTCAAAAAAAGGTTAAATGGAGCAATTAAAAATCCTAAAATCAATATCTTGAAGTCCTCTTTCCAAAAAGCTAAAGAACGCCTCTATCCGAGTTACAGAACTCTAGTTATGACGAAAAGCGTAAACTGCGTCGAAACTGGGTCGAAGGTAAACAAGTTTGAGTCCTTCTTTGGGAAGTCGACTCTTGGTGTTTGGGAAGCAAACTTCTTTAGGACGAAAGAAATCAAGTTTGAGTCTCTATTGGGTAGTCGATTGCTTAAAATAGGAAGCCGACTTCCGGCTTCGGATCTTGAACTCTAACGGCTATTTTTGAACTTCCAAAAATTACCTAAACATCCCCCACAACTCTCAAACGGCTATATTGATTCCTATACTATATATATGCCATATATGAGCCAAAAATGGGTTGGAGAAGAGGTAGATAGAAGTATGAAATATATCTACCATTTGTGCATCATTTTTTTATGTTTTGGGTAGAAACTCTCCTATAGAAATCACATCAATTGTGCATCATTAACATCTTCTTCTTGTGATTCATTCTTCCACACATTGAGTTTGAGCTTTTCATTTATAACTCTAAGTATGTGAGGAAGTGAGCTTTGATTTCTTCATCTATCTATTGAGAGAAAATATTGTACCACTCTATCTTAAATTCTTATCATTTGTGAGTGAAAGACTAAGAAGTTATCTTAGCATGGGAATGACTTGTTGAAGCTATGTAAATGTTTTTCTCTACCTTAAAAAGAGAGGATTATGTTGGCTCTCCACCCGCAAGAGTGAGCAAAGGTCGGCTCTTCACCCGGAAGCAAAAGTGATCGAAGGTTGGCTCTCCCCACCCACAAAAGTGAGCAAGGTCGGCTTTCCACCCGGAAGGAGAAGCATGTAAGGGTTTGTTTTTCACCCGTAAGAAAAACACGATAGTGAAATCCTTGAGAGGTTTTCTCAAGGCATGGACGTAGACCAAAGCTTTGGTTGAACCATGTAAAATCTCGGTGTTTTGGTTTGCATTTTCTCTATCCCTTAACTCCTTACTTTACAAGCAATTTCATTTCAATCTTGAGCTTTATTTATCAATGCTTGTAAATTGTGTGTGGGAAATATTCATGAGGAGATTGAGAAAATGCTTGGTTAAAGTAAATTGTAATGTGAACTTGATTATAGCTTAGATTATAAATTCTCTACTTACTCATTAGTTTGTTATAATCTAGTTGCACACCAAATGTTTGATATAATTTATCTTTAACACACCATAATGTAAAATGTTCAGATGCACCCCAAGTGTTTAACACAGTGCAAATTCAACATAACATTCTATTTGAGAATTTATGCTTATACTTAATGTTTGATTAATTTTCATAAACTCTACAAGATATTTATCATGACAAATAACACTTTGCATTATGTCTATATGTATGAGAAAAGTGCTTATATGATGTTAGTTAAATTCTTACTTAGGTGCTTGAACTATTTCTCATTCTACTTGAATCAATGGTGCATAAATCACTAGGTCATGATTCAAACTATGAAATGGTATGGTTACTTACAAAATCATCTAAACGACTAAATGTTTGATTAGAGTCATATGATACCTATCTTTATCAAAATAATATCAAACCAAAAAAAATATCAAAGTTTGTCATTGACCCTATTCCCCCCCCTCCTCCCCCCCCCCCCCCCCCCCCCCCCAGGTGTCAATATGTGGCCAACAAAATATTTTATTTTTTGAGTATATATATTTTTAAACAAAATTATTTATTAATAATGAGGTAGAATCTTACGATTTTACTTACGATTCAACAATTCCGATTATATGGACACTCCAACGATCTTACTTAGACTCCCGATTTTAACAGCCTTAATTTTATTCCAATTACATATTTTCATTCTATATTTTTTGTACAAAAATTATATATTTTTTAACTGAAAAACAAAAGCACATCTGAAGTTTTGTTTCAACTTATTTCAGACATCTATTAGGTATACAGTCCTTTATAGTCCACTGAAATAGCTTTGGGCCTGTGAGGAGTCCAAAATTCCAATAATAACAATATAGATGATACTGGTCCTCCAAAGAGCTTTGGACAAGTGAGGAGTCCGAATTTCCAATTATAACAATATAGTCTAAACCTTTTTTTTTTTACTCCTAGAGTAAAACTCGGATTAATGAAATTCATTATTCTTGTCCGTCTAATATAATCTGAACACGTGATTAAATTTTTTTTTTTTAAATAAAAGATAGATATAAAATTCTTATGAAAATGAATTTGTCTCAATCTTTTTTTATATATATAAAAAAAAATTAGCCGCATGTTCAAGTTCTATTACAGCACATCAACATGACGAGCTTCATTCTTCCCATAGAGTATCCAAGTCTAAACAACTGATTAATTATTTTTTAAAAGAAAAAAAAGATGGACATAAAATTCATAAAAAAAAAAAATGAATTTTTCTCAATTCCTTTTATAAAATTTACCCACATATTTAAATTGTATTATACCACATTAAGGAAGATGACCAACTCCATTCTTCCCTTAGAATACCCCGAGTGTTGTTCTAACTATATATCATATCAAGTTAAAGTGAGCAGCCAATTTAAAAATTCATTAATTTCATAAGTTGCAATACAAGTGCATCGCAGTTGCACTTTTTAAAAATTTCATTATTTATCCAACAGGAAACACAACCTTAACATTTCTTTGATAGATATGTTAATACTTAGAATAAATTATACTGACCTCCCATGAGGTTTGGACAAATATCACACAGGAGGTGGAGTATTTAAGATTTATTACATCATTTGACCCATGAACTCAACAACCCCCTAAACAATAATTTAAAATTTAAAAAACATTTTTCCCTTGTATGAAAGACAACATGAACCTACTATATGCTTAAATGACTAAAATACATATAAAATATTTAAGGTTATAACATAATTTTTACATCAAATTTAATTTTTTATTTTACCTATTAGGAGGAGAGATCATTGTAATAAACGCTCCATCTGTGTGAAATTTGTCCAAACTTCAGAAGAGGTCATTGTAATTAACCCTAATACTTAATACTTAAAATTTTGATAAATATTATAAAATTTAGTAACATATAATTAGCATCTAAAATTATAATTGTTAAAACTTTTATACTATGTTTGGTTGGAGGAAAGGAATAAATGGAGGATAGTATAATTATTTTGTGTTTGGTTATAGGAAAGAGAAGAAAGGAAACATCCCTCACTCCTTTCCAATTTTCTTACAACTTATATAGCACCTAATTAAGATATATTTGTAAAAGTGATATAAAAATTCATGGTTTCTTTTCTTTCAATCAAATAATAAATATGTGTTAATTGATTCATTTTTTCTAGGATCCACACTACTCAACCAAACAAAAAATAAAAAATACATTATCCCTTCCCTAAGATGTCACATCCATCCCCTCTCCCTTTCATCCATCCCCCCAACTAAAGGAAAGATTAAAAATTTTAGTGCTTCCTTTTAAAATCAAAGATATCAGAATTTACTCTAAGCATTACATTTTTCCATATATCAATGTCAGGAAAAGGCAAATGGGTCAATATCACCTACCAATCAAAATGAACTTTATCATAACAACTACCAACATGGTAGAGTGGACTCGCAACTATGCACCAATCATTGATATCAATTTTAACAATCGCAAGTCAATTCATTTAGTGTCTGGCAACACGTGCGGTGTTGGTGTTGGGTTCGGTGTATTTTTATTCCGAAATGAAATTATATTTAGTAAAGATAGTTTTGATGTGAGAAAAAGTAAAATTGAAAAATTAAATCACGTTTAGTAGAGTTGATATGGGTTGAAATTCTAAAACCAAACCATGTTAGGTAACTTGAAATGGTTTGACATTTTATTTATTTATAATAATATTTTTTATAAATATATATGTTTTAAAAAATAAAATATATAAATAAAAATACATTAAGGATGAATTTTTTTGTATAAAAAATATTAATATTGGATAATAATATTTCACCATATTGCAAGAATTATTCAATCTTTTTTCATTTGAAATTTAAATATTTTTTTACCAATTTATTATTTTTAAATATTTATTAATCAATATTTATTCATAATATTTTTGTTTATTATTTATTTGGTTTTAATTTATTTATTATTTTTAAATATTTATTACTCAAATTTTATTTATTTATTATTAATTATATTCAATTGTTTGGTAACTTTTATTTAGTTCTTTAATTTAATTAAATGAAATTTTTAATTAAATAAATGTATATGTATATGATTGGGCCAAGAGATGGTTTGGAAAATGGTTTTGGTTTATGTGACCGGTAATAAAACCATGCAAAACCATGTCAACAGATGGTTTGAAAAACACCACATTTGGTACACCAAAAAAACACTATTAGCCCAAAAATCAAATGAGTCAAACATGATATGGTTGGTACTGTTCACCTTTTTCACAACCCAAAACAAAAAAAATTCACCCCACACCATCTACCAAACAACCTCTTATTGATTCATCCTCAACTAATCACCACTTTCACACCAAACCACCACCATCGTCTCACCGACCACCACCACCACTCTAGAAAAAGAGGTGTTAGTTCGCGTATCATTTGATACCGTTCAATATTTTCAGTTCATAATGAAAAGATGTCAATATTGTTATGAAATGTCGATATTCGTTTGATATTCACTTTCAATACTGATATTGTCAGAATCTATTATACCGTATTTGCGACCTCGATTGAAACTAATAACGCGACTATGAATTATAGTACCAATTAGAGATATACAACCTGGTTTGAAATTGGCTCCAAACCACAAGTTGAGAAATTCAAAATATAAAAATACTTTTATATTTATATATGTGATTAAGAATAAACAACAATTAAGTCATGATTTTATATAATCATCCACATCATTACTAATCAATTATAAAATATAAAATTTTCATGATACACTTATCAAAAAAATATTTCGATAATGTGATTTATTTATAATCATTAGTTTAACGGTCTAGATAAATTCTAAGGAGATTATCTAAATTTGAGTGTGACCATCCGAACTAATAATTACTATGTGGTGATTTGACTTTTTATTATTATTATTATTTTTGAATGGTAAAACTTCTTATTATTGTTATTATTATCATTATCGCTGCTTATAACACCTTAGCCGAATTTCACAAAAGAAATAAAAATTAGAAACGAGTAAATAAAAAAAATGAATTTATCGTTTCTAGTATTAATATTGTCGCTAATAACACCTTAACTAAATTTTAACGTCATAAAACAAGAGTTTGAAAAAATAAATAAAAGAAAAACCAATAAATGTAAGGAAGCCAACAGGGTGCATGTGAACCCATTTATTGCAACAGCCCCCTTTTATCTAACCTTATTCCAAGTCGTCCCCAAGCTTTGTCTTGTACTTGTAGAGGGCCATACCTATGCAACTTGTAAAACAGCTAGATCATTAGTGCACATATATATATAGAGATAGATAGATATATGCTTGGCCTTTATTTATTTATCAGTCACATACGATCTCTTTTGCCATGCTAGGGAATCTGATGATGAATGCAGTCTGTGCAGTATATAGAATATGCAGGGAAAGTGACCATACACCATTGCTATTATCCTCATTTTATCTTCACTTTTCCATATATATTACAATTTATTTTCTCACCATGGACCATGTATATATATATATAACACTCATATATATACACAAAAAGGAACTAGAAGATCATGAAAAAGGACTTGCTCTCATTTTCTTGGGGTATTTCCCAGACGGGGTTCATGATTGGTGGCTGAGCTAGCCTAGCTGGAAAGTTGAATATTGTTTACTTTTATACATATATAGGTTTTAATACAGAAAAAAGTATATAAATAATGATAAAAGAGGTTGATCTCTCTTGAAGATTGGTTTCGTTATATTTGTCATTTATTACACCCTTAGTATCCGCAATCATCTTACAATCATATTGGTTACTGAATTTTTGCACAAAAGTTCGAATATAACTTTGATGAGGGAAATTTTGTTGTGCATGAAGAACATTTCACATTAAAATATTTTTATTTAAATAGTAAGTAAAAATTTATGCCTAAAAAATGACATACACTTCGTATAACAAGATACGTTTTAATGAAATTGGAGATCTTAGGCGAAAAATATAAAAATAACATTTTTTTATATTTTGATTATTACTTGTATGGCCCGTTTGAAAATCCTTATTTTTGTTTTGGGAACCAAAAAATGAGAACCAATTCTTATTCTCATTCTTCTTTTGGGAATCAAAAAATAAGAATCAAAAACTTGTTTGTGACAAAAAAGAAAATTTCAGTTTTGTGTCACACACACCAATACATCAAAACACACACACATATATACACAGGGCCGACCACTACTCCTCCACCTCCACCACTCACACATACACACACACCAAAACACACACACACATATATACACACAACTTCGAATTGGGAAGAATAATTTCGAATTAGGATTTCAAATTGGGAAGAAGATCTTCGAAATGGGGAGAAGAGCTTCGATTGGGGGACCGTCGCCAGCGACAATGATGATCGGAGGTAGGAGTTTTGATTTGGAAGTGGTGGTGGTGCCGATTTGAGTTTCTCTGTGTGTACATATATGTGTGTGTGTGTGTATATATGTCAATTTGAGCTTCGATTGGGCGACAATGATGATGGAGGTGATGACCGTCGCCGACCAAATATGGAGGAAGGATATGGTATGTTTGCCGTCGCGTGAAGAGGAGAAGATGGAGAAGCTGCCCTAGCCCTTTCTCTCCATATTGATTTTTTTTTTCAAACAGGGAAAAGAACATCAAATTCATGTTCTCATAGTTTTCACTACTGTTCATCAAAAAGATTCTCAAATAAAAAACAAGTGAGCAGTGCCAAGTTTTCCAAACACGTTTTTTTTCTCATGAACAGTGCCAAAAAACAAGAACAAGAACGAAAACAGACCTATCCAAACGCACTCGTAACAAAATTATCAATAGTACATTTTTGAGGTTCAATTAATTAATTTATTCTTCTTTCTTTTTAAGTTTTTCATATCCGGATTTGTATTTCCTATACGACAGAATTAAGCATGTGAATAAAATTAATCGCAAATCAAAAATAAAACAAAGAAATCTAAAAAAAAATAACAAAAATTAGAAGAAAGTGAACTTTATAATTTTACTGAATAGTGATTTTAATGAAGAAGAGAGATTGTAAACCAAGTATTTGTGTAGGCTTTGGGTCTTTTGATTATATATAAAAATGACTTAATTTTAAAAAAGAAAAAGAAAAAAGAATATGATATAAAAGAGATTCATTTTAAAAAGTCAAAAATAATTATATATAGAAAGTAATAATACCGAATTAAGATAGAAATCTTTTCTAAAAACTAACTTTGTTATTGGATGGAATCTTACATAAAAATAAAATATATATAATATAATATATAATATTTGTGGGAAATTATTGAAAGGGAACCATTTCTAAATTTATTTGGTGGATAGGGACCAAATGTTTTTCAAAAGGTAAGAAGAGACCAAAATCAAAATTTAATTTCTTGAAATGGACCATTTTATTGTAATGACCAAAAAACCCTTATCAAAGTGTAATATTTTGTTGTGAAGCTTTATATTAGTTTATTATATATTAATTCCGAAAATATTCAAAATTAAATCCGAAAATATTAATTCCGAAATATTAAGTCCAAAAATATTAATTAAATATTGATTCCAAAATATATATTTTTTACCGAATACAACTTCAATAATATTATATATCACTTATATACAAATAAATATATATATATAGGTTTAAGTACTCAAAATACCCCTCTAGTATAGATATTGTGTGTATAACACCTATTAGTTTCAAAATATGTGTATTGAAACCAATATTTTTGGGACAAATGCTTAAAATACCCTTGTAATATGGATATAGTGAGTATAATACCCATTAGTTTTAAAACGTGTGTTTTGACACCTACATTTTTTGGATAAATGCTTAAAACACCACTGTAATATAGATATTGTGTTTTAACACTTATTAGTTTAAAAATGTATATATATATTTTTTTTTGAAGTAAGTTTTATATATAATATCAAAGAAAATGACTATGTCATACAAATAAAAATGTATATTGACACCTAAGTTATTATGAATCACTCAAATTGTATAAAAAAAAATTAGTTTCATGAGTTTCTAAATTAAAATTAATTATCTATTTTTTGTATTCATATGTTTTTATAAGGGACAATCCTTGATTTTCAACATTAAAAATCCAAAAATACGATGTCAACAATTATTTTGGTATTAATTAAACAAACTCTTTTTTGTTTTTTTGATAAATAAACCCACATAGTTTCTCAAATAAGTTGGTAAAAAAATATTTACTATCATTTTTTTTGTTTCAACAATTTAAGAATATATACACAAAAAAATGGGGTCAATGCAATCTATGGTGGAGATCGTGAAAAAACACGACCAAAACTAACTTCAATAAATATATATATTTTTTAAAGTTAACTTTAATAAATATTTTTTATTTTTTTTTTTTTCTAAAATGAAAAATAAATGTGTGAATTGTCCCCAGAATTGTTCGAGCTTTTAACCACCTATATTATTCATATAGTGCGTTTAATCCCCTATGGTTCTTCTTTCCCCCAAACTTTTGAATATAGTGCGAATTGCCCTCATTTTGGGAATTGGGGGCAATTCGCACTATATTCAAAGGTTTAGGGAGAAGTAGAACCACATGAGTGTTATACGCACTATATGCATACCATAAGGAGTTAAAAGCTCGCGACCCTATATATATATGAAATTTTACTTTATTGATAGATAATATTAAAAAATATATATATATTACAATTCCAAAAATATTAAAAATTAACTCTGGAAATATTAATTCCGAAATTTTATTTTTTTGCCGAATACAACTTCAATATATATATATATATATGAAACTTTACTTTATTGATAGATAGTATTAAATTTTTTGAAAATATTACAATTCTGAAAATATTCAAAATTAAGTTAGAAAATATTAATTCTGATTTTTTGTTGTTGTGAACTTTTATATAAGTTTATTATTTAATATTTCAGACCAATTTTTTAAAAAAAAAAAAAATCAGTTGAAGTATAGGTATTTTGGAGCAAAATAAAAATTTTGGCAATTTTTTATTAGCTTTTGATGTACATAAGAGAGAAGGAGGAAAATATTTAATTAATATTTTCGGACTTAATATTTCATATTTAATATTTAATTAATATTTTCTGATTTGATTTTGAATATTTTCAGAATTAATATATAATAAACTAATATAAAGCTTCACAACAAAATATTACACTTTGATATGGATTTTTTGGTCATTACAATAAAATGGTCACTTCCAAACAATTAAGTTTTGATTTTGGTCCCTTCTCATCTTTTGAAAAATATTTGGTCCCTATCCACCAAATAAGTTTAGAAATGGTTCCCTTTTTATAATAATCATATATATATATATAGAGGAGAAAACTTGCGATCAAGTCCGATCATGTTCAAAACTAATGCTGCAATTTAAGTTTATTTTTATATTTTTACTATTAGTTTTGAACATGATCGGACTTGATCGCAAGTTTTCTCCTATATATATATATATGTGCATAAATGCTTTAGAGCACTTCCAATTTCTTCTTCCATTGCTTAGAACAACACATTCGAAAATTAAAGCAAGAGTGGTTGAGATGGAATTTCCGAATAGGGTAAAAGTGCATTAAACCCCTTATTCTCTCTCAACTAACCCTCCTGAACTACATTTTTTACACAAAACTCTCTAAACTATCCCAATTTTTACAATTCACTTCATTCCGTTATAACACCGTTAGTTAAATTAGGATCATTTGCACTCAGATCCCCTGAGATTTCGGTCAATTGCACTCGCCCCCTGAGATTTCATTTTCCTTGCAATGACATCCCCTGAAGGGGTGAAGATCCCATTAAATGACTCTTGTGCCCTCGCTTTAGTGTAAAAGACATGTTGGCTAAATTAATGGACAAAACAACCTTTGTGTCTTAAGCTCAATTTGGAAAACTTTTCAAGTACGTATATAATGATTTTTGAAATATTATCACATTTCTTTAAATTATTTTTTTAAAATTGCATTTTTGTAATATAGGCCCCAAAAGTTATCATTTTTTAATTTTTCCCTAAAACTAATACTTTGACCTTTTACATTAAATAATAATAATACACTTTATTTATGATTTATTTTTTTTGTATTTTAGAAGGTGATACATGTATAAAATATTTGTGAGCTGATATAATTTAATTTATTTTGTAAATAAATAATATACAATTCCTACAATTTAAACAAGTAGTAATACATTTTAATTATAGTTTTTGTTGTATTGTAAGAGGTGATAAATGTATAAAAATGTTACAAATGGGTTATAATTTATTATTCTTTGTGTAAAATTAATTTAAGCTCTTACACTATAAAATAATAACAAATTTTACTTATTGTAATTTTTTATATTTTTATAAAAATATGACAAATGGTTTATTATTTATTAATTTTTTTGTAAAGTTAATTTAAGCCCTTACACTTTAAATAATATCAAACTTTACTTATTATAATTTTTTATATTGTAAAAGGTGATAATGAATCGAAATATTAGACAATTCTTGTGTTTTTATTAGTAGTATCTAGATAGATAGATAGATAGATAAATATACAAATTTTTGTATTTTAAGTTATATTAGTTTTCCTTACCAAAATATATTTGTCATCTTTACTCTATATCTTATGAAATATCCATTAGAGTTACATTTCAATTAATATATATTAATTAATTATTATTATTTTTAAATATGAAAATATTTATAACCCATTGTCGTATATTTTTACTCTATATCTTTTGAAATATTCATTAGAGTTACACTTCAAGTAATGCATATTAATTAATTATTATTATTTTTTAAAAGTATTGAAATATTTCCAATCCTTTTTCTTTTACTCTACATCGTTTTGACAGACTCGTTAGAGTTGCACTTCAACTAATACATATTAATTCATTAATTTTTATTTTGAAAAAAATGTTTGGAAATATTCTCAACCCCTCACATTTTAGAATAGTTGTTATAGATATTTATACATTATAAGGTTTTCATCTTGAGACATGGATGTAATTTCACCACTTAGATATTTGTCTCATGAAATAAGGGAGACAACACAAGGGCATTCCGGTCATTTCTCCCCTTCAGGGGGTGTCATTGCAAGGAAAATAAAATATTAGGGGGCGAGTGCAATTGACAGAAATATCAGGGGATCTGAATGCAAATTATCCTAATTTAACTAACGGTGTTATAACGTAATGGAGTGAATTGTAAAAGTTGAGATAGTTTAAGAAATTTTGTGTAAAAATTATAGTTCATGGAATTAGTTGAGAAATAAAAAATAATCCAAGGAGGTTTAATGAACTTTACCCTTCCGAATATGAAATGTAGAACCACATACATCAACAGAATATCAAAATATGGATTAAAACTTGGGAAAATTCCTCACAAGTCCTATTTTCTACAAAAAAAAAAAAGAAGATAAATAAGTCCTAAAATATTTTTCTTTGGAGCAATAAGTCCTACTTTTGAGATTCCTTTTCAATAAAATCCTAAACTATTTGTCGTTGGACCAATAAGTCATACTTTTGATACTTCTTTCCACTTAAGTCCAAAATTCCTAAAAAAAAATAGTCTATACACTTAGTAAATTAGTTTTGATGATAAATTTATCAACAATTAATACATAGTTTATTTTGTTATAAGTTTTAGTTACAAAAATATTATATTATGAATTTAAAAAATAATTTATCTATTCTATATTTAATTTAGAAAACTTGAATGCATATATATAATAATAAATAATAAAATTCCTATATATAAACTTTAATAAAAAAATAATAAATTCCTATATATAAATTGAACTACAAATTTATATTTAGTCTAATATCTTCTATACAATTTGATAAGGGTTGGATTATTTAGAAATCTTACTTTTGGTGTTTTTGTTCCATATAAATTATAAATTACTAAATAATCCATTTACACTCTTATCAAATTGTATGGAAGATATTAAATTAAATATAAATTTTTAATTCAAATTTGGCACGAACACTTACATTAAACGATAAAAATTGAATGAAACTTTATTTTATTATTTTTATGTATAGTAATATATTATTTTTTTAGTAAAGTTATTATATATGCATTCAATTTTATTAAATTAAATTTAAATTAGATCAATTATTATTTAAATTCGTAATATACTAATTTTTTTGTAACTAAAACTTATAAAAAAAATAAACTATGTATGAATTAATGAATAAAGTTATTATCAAAACTAATTTACTAAGGATGAATAAAAAAAATTAGGAATTAATTAAATGGAAAGGAATCTCAAAAAATAGGACTTATTGGTCCAAAGAGAAATATTTTAAGACTTGATTGGAAAGAAATCTCAAAAAGTTGGATTTATTAGTCTAAAGAGAAATATTTTAGGACTTCATTGAAAATGAATTTCAAAGTAAGATTTATTAGTCTAAAGAAAAATATTTTAAGACTTCATTGAAAATAAATATAAAAAAATATAACTTATTAATCTAATGATAAATTTTTTAGGACTTCATTGAAATTGAATCTAAAAAATATGACCTATTGATCTAAAAAAAAGTAAGACTTACAAGGAATTCCCTTTAAAACTTCGAGACCCTCGTTACTATAGAGGATCGTGGATGATCCTGAGGGACCACAAAAAGAGAGAAATGGGATAGGGTTATGACTAGTTGGCAAGTTGTATGATGAAGGAGTATGAGGATTTCTTTTTTGCTTGGCCAAGAATGGAAAGTGCCATTAGGGCGCAAACAAATTGAGTCGAGCTAAGCTTTGGAATGTTCAAATTTGATTTATTTATCAAACGAATTTAGAAAATGTGTTTAAGCTTGACTTATTTACTTAACGAACGAACCCGAGCCGAATGTTAGATTGAATGAGTCAAGCTCAAGTTTGCTCACAAATGACTCGTTTCAATTGTAACATATATTACTTTGCCAATAATTGGCTAGATTGAGCTGTTACATGTCCGTGTTTAACATATTTCCACTAGTATAATTTTTTATGAATGATTTTTATGTTATGGCTATATAATTTCTATAATTTTTTCATAATAATCTTCATAATTTTTTCAATTTGAATACTTTATTTTATCAAATATGAGATAATTTTTCTATTTAATTTAGATGAGCTGGTTTACGAGCTTGGCGAGCCGAGCTTAGTAATGTTCAAGCTCGACTCGTTTACTAAACGAGCCTAAAAATTATGCTTAGGTTCGGTTTGTTTACTAAACAAACGAGCACGAGCCGAGCTCTTAACAAGCCGAGCCCGAGCCTACTCACGAACGACTCAGTTCATTTGCTGCCCTAAGGCCCTGTTTGGTAACCAATTTTTGTTGGTTTTGTCTTGATTTGTTTTTATTTTCAGAGACCAAACTTGTTTGGTGGACTTTGTTTCTAAATTCAAAACCAAAACCACTTAAAACTTTGGTCTTGGATTTGGTTCAAAATGAAGTAAAACCAAGACAAAAAAAAAGTTGGTCTTTCTTGGTCTTAGCCCACAATTTTTGACTTTATTTTTTTTTCTCTCTCCTATATATATATATATATAATTCATGTACTAAAATTAAAAAATAATATATATGAAATAATATTATTAAATATATATATAAATTAAAAAATAATATATATTAATATATATAGAATAATATATATTAATTATTTTATAATAATATGTATAATAATACTATTAAATATATATATATTAAAAATATATATAAATTCAAAAATAATATATATATAAAATAATATATAAAATTAAAAAATAATATATATTAATATATATAGAATGATATTTATTTTTTATTTTATAATAATATATATAAAATAATATTATTAATTATATATATATATATTAAATATATATAAAAATAATATATAAATTCAAAAATAATATATATAAATATATATATATAATTAAAAAATAATATAAATTAAGATATATAGAATAATATAAATTTTTATTTTATAAACATAATATATAAAATAATATTATTAAATATATATAAAAATAATATATATATAAATATATATAAAATTAAAAAATAATATATATTAATATATATAGAATAATATATATTTTATTTTATAATAATATAATTAAATATATATATATAAATAATATATAAATTAAAAAATAATATATATATATAAAATAATATATAAAATTAAAAAATAATATATATTAATATATATAGAATAATATATATTTTTTATTTTATAATAATATATATAGAATAATATTATTAAATTTATATATTTTAAATATATATAAAAATAATATATAAATTAAAAAATAATATATATTAATATATATAGAATAATATTATTAAATTTATATATATTAAATATATATAAAAATAATATATAAATTCAAAAATAATATATATATAAAATAATATATAAAATTCAAAAATAATATATATAATAATATATAAAATAATTTTATTAAATATATATATATAATATTTTAAATATATTATATATATTTAATAATATATTATAAATATATATTTAATAATATATAAAGTTATATACATAAAACTAGACTGCTTACCAAACAAAGTTTTAGATTCAAGACAAGACCAGAGTATACCAGACCAGGCCATACAAAACAAAACTAGACCAGACCAGACAGACATGACAAAATCAGACAAAACCACTTTCCAAACGGGCCCTAAGTGTCACGCCCTTTATTAGAAAAGTCCAAAAGGTGCAGCGGAGAAGGCAAATACTCCCTCCCTCCCAAAATAATTACACTTTTCATCTTTTAACCGTTCCAAAATAAGTATCCATTTTAAAAAGTCAAAACACTTTATTTCATCAATTTACCAATTTAACTTTTAAACATTAAAGTCATGAACATATATACTATAAATCATCACATCACTATAGTGAGATCATGGGTAAAGTTGATATTTCATTCACTAACACTATAATAAACTCATCATATTAAAAGATTGGATTCCCAAAAGTGACTTATAATTTGGGACAGAGGGGGTATATCACTTTAAATATATGGATATTTTATACGGACCTCCCCTAAAGTTTGGTTTAATCACTTTAACAAGTTAAAATGGCCCGATAATTTATTTAGAGTAATGCTTGCTTCAGTCGTATAAGTAAAAACTACTTTAAATTCTTTGAAAAGTTATTTTAGAATAGATTGAGATTCTGTAAATTTAGTTGTGAAATCAGTTTTCATTTCTTGAAATGAAATATGAAGTTTAAGAAAACAACAATAAAAAAATAAAAAGCCTTGTAGCCTGATGATATCACTTTTCCTCTCCAAAGGGAGGTTAGGGGTTCAGCCCGATGGGGCTCATGTGTGTGGGTATGTGCAATTCTTACCATTCAAAAAAAAAAATAACCAATAAAAAATGCAAACTTTACTATATATCCAAATGAGTGATATTTTATTATTAGTTATGTGAAAAAAATGATTAAAATTTATTCAATTTATACATAACTTTTTTTATGCATACATGTAGCATCGGGTGCTCACTTGGCTAGCTAGAGAAGATGACTAAGGGCCCGTTTGGGAACCATTATTTTTGTTTTTGTTTTTGTTTTGGGAACCAAAAAACAAGAACAATTTTTGTTCTTGTTCTTATTTTTTTCACCCAAAAGAACAAGAACAAAAAACATGTTTGGGGTTAAAAAATATATTTTTGTTTTCTCTCTCTCACACACACACACATCGCCGGCTTTTTTTTTTTCTTTTTCTCTCCCTTCGAAAGATTAGGGTTGAAGGTCAAATTGAGGGTTAGGGTTAGGGTTTCAAATTTGAGGGTTTCGAATTGGGGGTGGATGTTGGTTGTGGTGGTTGCAGGTGGTGGCGTTGTGGTGGTTGCAGGTGATGCCGATTGGGGTTTACAGGTGTGTGTGTGTGTGTATGTGGTGGTGGAGGGTGGTGGCGGAGGGTTGCAGAACTGTTCGTATGAAAATTTCTCAAATTTATTTATTTATTTTTTTTTGGGAAAATCCCAAAGAGAACAAAAAAATATGTTTTTGTTGTTTCTCTTGTTTTTTCTACTATTCATGAAAACATTTTCCAAATGGAGAACATAACAAACCGTAAAAAGGGTTGTCAAATATGTTCTGTTCTCCTGAACAGTGCCAAAAAACAAAATCAAGGTTTCCAAACGGGACCTAACTCCCCCTTGCCCTATATCACATTTCACAAATACTTTAATTCATCGCTTGAATAATGAGAATCAAATAAACGAATAAACAAAATTAAATAAATTGTTCAAAGAAAATTTATAATATATTTATCATTCTTCATTCCTTACACAAAAAATAAAAAGATCAATGACCAAAAAACTTACGACATGTTAATTTTTCCTTCCTTGATAACATAATAATTTTTTAATAACAAAACCTACAAGTTCATATTTCCTACTCGATGACAGAAAAATAGGGTAGCTCTTACTGCGAATACTAAACAGATATTCCATTTTACTTCATAAGTTTTTAATTTAATTGTTCAAAATTACATCTAGTGCCCTATCTTTTGTTGTTGTTTAGGTTTTTAATTCCATTAATCAAAATTACATTAAGAACTCCATTATAAAAAAATTCAAAATATACCTTGTTGTATTCCTCTCGTGTTCCTCACTTACCCTAAACGTGTTCAATTAAAAATATTTCAGAATATGTCTAAATAGTATTAAACACGTGTTCGAGTCGTGTCCCAGGTGTTTAGGTCGGCGGAAAGTACATGATCCCAAAAGATAGGATGATAAGATAATGACAAGATAAGTATTTACACGATTCAAAGATATGTCAAAGTAGTGACAAACCTAAAGATTAGTTTGAGTGGGGGCGGAAATGCAATATTCAAAATTTAGGAATAGAGAGATTAAAAAACAAAATATTTAGTGGGGGCTTTTAGGATTTAGTGAGGCAGAGTAAAAAATTACCTAAAATTCAGTGGATGGTGTGTATGTAGGTTCGTGTTTTCATAGAAAATAGAATAATTGTTCACTATCGACTCGGTTAATTTACAAGCCTATCCGTGCCCGTGCCGAACTATCCGGCTTCCAACGAAATAGAATAACAATGTGATTGGTGCATCATATTCCACCTATTCAAATCACTTTTCCTCCAAACCCCAATCATTAGTCAACACACTTGCAAATGTGGTGTCACAAAAGATTCAAAACCACTTTTCAAAAAAAAAGATTCAAAACCACCAAAAAGAACACTTCGTTGCCCAGACAGCGGCGGAGGAAACTGTTCCCTCCACCTCCCCGAGAAAGAAGAATAAGGAGACAATGATATAAAAATTAGGAGTGTTTGGTTCTCGAGAAAATTTGGATTCTCACTTTCTCCACTTCTCTCTCTCCCTTTTCGGCCACCGTCCAAGCTAACCATGCGCAACATGGCGAGCTCCCCCTCTCCCCGAGGCATCGCCGCCATTGTCGGCGTCGGTCCCAAGCTCGGCCGCTCCATCGCCCGCAAGTTCGCCCACGAAGGATACACTGTCGCCATCCTCGCCCGCGACCTAGGCAGTCCTCTCTCTCTCCTCAATTTCACTCCAATTTATCATTATTCTTTCAACAATGCTATTTAATAACTTTATACATATCTGTCGAACAGAAAATTATTGATTATTCCTGGAATAAGTCTCATAAATGGTACCAATAACATTGTGGTCCAATGGTATTTTCATTCTCTCCAAATTGAGAGATGTCTGCAAAAAAAAAGTGGTGTCTATCCTTTTTCTGTCGAACGCACTCAAAAACTCTATCTGGTTGAAATTTATTTCATAACATATAAAAATTGATTTAAAATCATTTTTCCCCTATGCAGACAAGTTATCTAGATTTGCAGATGAAATAGCGAGGGAAGAGAAGGCACAGGTGTTCGCGATCCGAATCGATTGCTCGGAGTCTCGGAGCGTGAGGGAGGCATTCGAGGGCGTTCTATCTCTAGGGTTTGTGGAGGTTTTGGTGTACAATGCATACCAGTCTACTAATAATTGCCAACCCACCAGCTTCGCCAACGTCCGTGTTGACTCGTTCGAGAAGTCCATAGCCGTGTCCTCGGTGGGAGCCTTTCACTGTGCTCAACAGGTAGGTTGTTTTTCTTGGTGGTGATTTTTGGCAAGAAAATTTGGTGTGTTTCTTTGTTTGCTTAGCGGGAAAATTTGTGTTTGTTTGGTTGGCATGAAAAGGTACTTCCCGGGATGGTGGAAAGAGGAAGAGGGACGATTCTCTTCAGTGGCTGTTCCGCTTCTCTTGGTGGCATTTCTGGTTATACTGAACTATGTAAGTTCCAGTTACTTTATTTTATTTTAGGAAATATATATATATAATTTTTAAGTTTAATTTTTTTTTAGTATTACTTTTTGTGAAATGTGAACTTAGGCTGTGGGAAATTTGCGTTGAGAGCTTTGTCACAATGTCTGGCAAGTGAGTTCCAACCTCTGGGTGTACACGTGGCTTATGTTATCATCGACGGCTTCATTGGTGCACCTAGGTTTGTTTACTTCCTATTCTTTTATTATTATTTTTTTATTTTGTTAAACTTTGGTTATGTACTCCGATTCTTCAATTTATGAAAAATCTCATTTTAATTATGTTTCTTTTGAAGGTTCATATTAACAAAACTAATATAAACATAACACGGTGTAACATAAGGTTTCTAGGAGAAGTTTTAGAGCCTGCTATTTCTGTATGAAATATGTTAAAATCCAAATTTATCTGTAGTTCTAGGTTTAGGAACAATCAGAAATGAATGTCTTAAAAGAAATGAAAAACAAATCCTAAAATGTTTATCCCAGGATTAAAATTGATTTTTTTTAGTTTTCTCAAATAGAAGTAGGGTAGCAAATGAATTGAGCCGAGTTTTGGGATGTTCAAACCTATTAACTTAATAATCAAGTCTAAAAAATGTGTTTGGAACCGGCTCATTTGCTAAACGAACGAGCTTGAGGCCAAGCCGTATTAGTTTTAACAAGTAGAGCCTGAGAGTTGAGACTGCTCAGGAACGACTCAATTCAGTTACAACATACATTACTATTGTCACTAGTCATCTGGATTGATGGATTGAGTTATTACAAGTTTGTTTGTTTTTAACTATTTTCGTTTTTATTTTCGAAGACCATCTTCCTTGGTTCTCGTTTAAAATCTAAATTCAAAATGATGTTTTTATAGTTTTATTATTATCAACAACTCTCTTTCCAATTTCGTCATATTCTTTTGACGATGATGAAATAATCTTACTATATTGCTTAGATGAGCATGTTCTCGAGCTTGGCGAGTCAAACTCCTCAATATTTAAGTTTGCCTCATGTACTAAACCAACCTAAAAAATATGCTCAAGTTCAATTCATATGCTAAACAAACGAGCCTAAGCAAATCTCTTAACAAGTTGAGACTAAATCTACTCATGAATAACTCGATTCATTAGCCGTTCTGGTCCGAGGCTCCAGATTCTAGCCCAAGACATCCCGTTATCAAAAACTATAAAGGATATACTTGTGTATGTATATATACTAGCTAATATTAAAAAAAATTGCAAAATTGTTGCAGGGGGGCATCAACGTCACAGCCACACCGACCATGGGTTGGGGAGCAACAGAGTGGAGGAGGGGATGGTTCTATGGACCCAGACATGATTGCCCAGACTTACTGGCAATTGCATATTCAGAATCGATTGGCTTGGACCCAAGAGATCGACCTACGTCCCTACAATACTAGATCCTTCAAGTTATAGATCTACTATATTTTGGAAATTAATTTGTTCAATTATTATGGTATATTTATGGGAGGGTTTGTAGCGTGATTTGATATGATTTGCCTTCGAATATAGGACACAATGTTGTTATATAAGTTTATGAAATGATTAAGATGTGGGTTTTGCACTAATCACTTTGTTAGCAAAAGCATATTCCTATTGGGAGGGTACCTACACTAAAGTAGTAGTTCCACTGATGATGGAATTTTATTTTTATTTTTTTCGAAAATTTTTAATGACGAAAGATGATTAAAAATTCACACCAAGTAGTAGTTCCATTAATGATACTTGGGTGTGAATTGCATCTGTGAACCATCAAATTTTTTAACACAAATTGTGCCTAGTCAAGGGTACGTATGCTTGGGCATCTCACATCACGTCGCCTCCCTCACACTCCATGACAAAAGATCACGCAAGTGAGGAGGTGAATGATGGCCCCAAGCAAAGATTTTATAGTCTAATGATATAATTTTTCCTATCCAAAGGGGGAGGTTGGGGGTTCGAGCCCTCTAAGGAAGCTCATATGGGGAGTGTGTGTATTGAACTACCTAAAAATAAATAAAAAATAATGGCCCTCATGCACTTCTCATTCGCAATTGGCTAAAAAATTGATTCGCAGGCGACGAATGTCACAACAAGTGGTGATTTGAGAGAATTAATGATGTAATGTTATTGATGCATAATAATAGTATAGCGACGTGAAATAGTTATATAAATAATAAAATATTTTAATTATGACACAAACATGATTCATCGTTGCGGTATCGGTTTTTATTAAAGTTGCAGTAAGGATTCAGAGAATATCGATATTCAAAGTAAGTATCAAGTATCAGTCAAATATCATTATCACATATTGATATCAGCAACTTCCAAAAACGTTAGGAACTCGATAATACTTAACTTATCAAATGATAAAACGAATCATGAACACAAATAAAGTCAAGACACACACGAGAACACACGAGAGTATGCGTTATCATGATAAAATGAAGGATGGTTATATGTGGCACAATAAAGTAGTGTGTAATGTAGGCCATGTTTGGTAGGTGGTATGGTTTCAGCTGGTCTGGTCTGGTCTTGTATTTTATGGGACCAGACCATGTTTGGTAGCATTGGTCCCAAATTTTTTGTTAGACCAAATAAGACCAAATCAAACCAAAATAGCCTCATTTCAGACAAAAAAAAAAGGTGGTTCCTGGTCGTCCGGTCTGGTCTTATTAATAAAATATATTTATAAATAATTAAAAATGAATAAATAATAATAATAAATTAAATAAAATATAAATAATAAATAATAAACAAAATGAAATAAATAATACCTAATAATAATAAAAAATGAATATAATAATAAATAAATGAATAAATAATAAAATATATTTATAAATAATTAAAAATGAATAATTAATAATATAAATAATAAATTAAATAAAACATAATAATAATAAAAAATAAATACAATAATAATAAATAAATATAATAATAAATAATGGATTAAATAATAAATAATAATAAATTAATTAATAAATTACATAAAACATATTTTAAAATATAATAAAAATAATAAATAATAAATAAATATAATAATAAATAATGAATAAATATAATAATGAATAAATACTTCATAATAATAATAAAAAATGAGTATAATAATAAATTAATATTAAATTAAGAAAATATATTTTTAAATAATTAAAAATGAATAAATAATTTATAAATTAAATGAATTAAATAATGAAATAATAATAAATAAATAGAATATATTTATAAATTAATAAATAATAAAATATATTATAAAGTGAAGAAATAATAAATAAAGAAATAAATAATACATAAATAAATATTATAATAAATAATAAATAAATAGTAAGACCAGACCGCTTACCAAACAGACTTTTCCAGATCAAATTAGACCAGATCAGACCGGACCAGACTAGACCAAACCAGACCAAAAAGACCGCCTACCAAACATGGCCTTACAAAAAGTTACTGTGCTACTTTCCTTTTGTAATATATGTAGCACTAGTACTTATATTTAAGTATCTTTTTGTCTGTGTGGAAAAGATAGATAGAGAAGGACCGACCATAAGTGGGTAAATGGGGCCGAAGTTGAATGGATAGTAAAAGATGATCGTGTTCGAATAAGGGACGCACAAGGTTAAAGTACATAAATCTCAACATCCACACAATTGGTCTCTCTTCATAGAAAAAGATAGGGTAGGACGGCAAATGACCGAGCCGAGTGAGACTCGTTTCTTTGTAAGCTTAGTTCGGGCACTCGGACTCGTGACGAGTTTCAAAATTTGTGATCAAGTTTGGGCTCGTCATGAACTTGAAAATTTCGGATTCATCCTGGGCTCGGCTCATTTAAGAAAAAATAAATAATTAATATATAGAATCAATTCAAAATCATTTTCAAGCAGACTCGTTTACTAACATTAGATTTCTATTATAAATTTCAATCATTTGCAAAAATGACATATAAAAGTCATACTTAAAATATTATTAGGCAAGAGCTCAATTTAAATATGTAATTACTAACTAATACGAATCTATGTTAACAAACTCAAACGAGTCTATACGAATTTATGTTCACGAATATATACGAGTCGAGCTTACTGTTGCTCAAGTTCAGTTCGTTTATTAAACGAGCCTGAAAATAGAAATCAGACTCGGCTCATTTGTCTAACGAACGAGTTCAAGCCGAACTCTTAAAAAGCCGAGTCTGAGTTCGGTTCATTTGCGGCCCAGGTAGAGCTGGTAATTTCTGACACGAATTAACTCGTTTGACACGATTATATTTATTTGCTGATTTTTTATATTCTCTAATTAGTCATGGATTGAAATACATTAATAAACTATTACTGAATTGTGTCAAATTCAATTTCAATTTCTTTTTTATTTTTTATTTTTTATTTTTCGTGTTGGATTGTATCATATTTAAAATGTTTGATTTTCGTGTCAACTAATATCAGATTGCCCTATTGACCCGTGGGTCGACCTGTTGACATGAATTGTCAGGCCCAGGGAAAGGATAGAAAGATGGAAAGAAAAAGAGATGGGTATCAATCAAAAAGCTGTATCTGAATCTATATATGTATATACATATAAAGACAGAGAGGCGTATATAACGTGTCAGGTAGGCTGTTTCCACTAAATGGCCGTTTTTTGGTGGGCCGCAATGTCTAGTTGAGCCTGTGGCCGAACGGGGTTTGTCTCCTTGGAAGTCTGTTATATATCACACGATTCATGAAAAGCTCAAGATGCGACATAACCTACGATTCACCCACTATTACCCAAATTCTTCTTCGCTTTCCCTTGCAAATATTGGATTTTCCAAGTGTATTCCACATCCTTCCCACTGCATTAGATTTCCCAAAGAAATTTCAGATCCTTCTCTAATTATTCAGTGCAATTGACAAAATTTAGACTTGGGACTCTATTTAGAGGCTACACCATGATTAGCTGTCATGTAATCAGTTTCAATAGTAGTAAAGGTACAACACAAATATTGATCTTAAAAGTAAGTATCTAATGAATATCAATATTGTAAATATCATATATGTATCGATGCTTCGTAACAATATTAACACCTTCCAAAATCATTACAAACTGACAATGTTGGATACGAATCCGGGACGGACCCAATGCAGGCTGGCCCCCACTGAATCTTTTTTTCCTTTGCAATTTTTACCTATAAAGTTATATATTTATGAAAAGTTCCCACTAAAAATACACAAAGCTCCCACTGAAATTCCAAAAAAATACTATTATGCCCCCACTTAGATTAATTTCTAGGTCCGTGCCTGTACGAATCATGTTGGACAATACGGTGAATTACGGGGTACACTTCGTATGAGGGTCGAGTCATTTGACAAAATTTTTTTAAAAATTTAAAAATAAATTATTGATGTGACGATAACTTAGTAAAGGAAGAGATGTATTAAAATCTGAACTGTTCCACCAGTCCCTCTGATTAGCCTCAAAAGTGGTATCCAGACGCTCGCCCATTTGTTGTCCCAAATCAAATCGAAATGCAACACATCCAAGTATCGAATAGGTTTACATTTTACGTTGATTTATATTATATCTTAATCTTCCTTTTAAGTTAACAAGTTAAAATCCTTTCACATGGTTGCACAGAAGATCCAAATTACATATTAAGGTGATTTTCCATTTCTATAACTATCATCTAAAATTCTACCTTCAATTTAGTTGACATTTATTTTCTTAATGGTAATCGTATGGTATTACTAAACGTACTAAACTGAGCAAGTTGCATGTGTTAAACAAACTATACTTATATCAAACAACACCACATCAATTTATCAAGCCATAAAAAAAAAATTCTGAATTTACGAAGTTATAACAAAGTGATCGATCTCACCAATCCCTCAAGCCAACCACCATAAGATCTAAGCACCCTCCAGACTCATTTTAGGAGGAACGAATGAAATTTGAAAATTTGAGCAAGGAAATAATAGTCCTTTTAAGTTATGTGTTCAAACATATTGGTAAGTGGAGGTATATTTCAAACACACTAAAGCACAAAATCTTAATAATAAACAGATATTGAATGTAATTCGTCAACTCCATCGTACCTGATAACTCCCAAAGCGTACCGGTTGTGCCGCCTCCTGATGCTGTTTCAGAGGGTTCCCCTTGGTTGTTGGGGTGGTATGCCTCCAATGGTAACAAGCTTACCAAAAGAAAATTTGCTTTGCACAAAGCCAAATCCATCGAGGGAGGGAATATGGTTGCCGCGATGGCCATTCCATATCTTACAGCAGCATTTCTGATGTGCCTCAACTAGAGAGCTTTGGCATGACATCCCCACGTAGATATTCAATAAGATCTATAATTCCTCGGTCCAAATGTCTCGTTCCCATAGGGATACGAGTGTAATGGTCTATAGATGTTCATTGATTCTGGAAAGTGATTTGGGTTCCTTGGTTGAAACTCGTAGGTAGGATGTAAATTGGCCTGGAGGGGATAAGTTGCATGGTTCATACCTTGGTATTGAGATGCAGGCATGACAGATGAACCCACATAACTCCTGAAATGTGGGAATCTCACTGTAGATGATGTAGAACCGACATTATAATGAGGAAGGGGAACTGGGAGGCTAGGGCGGTGGAATTCCAAATGAGGCTGGTGAAAATTTCGGGGAGGATAAGGATGCGACTGCAATGAGTAGTCTATGTTTCCAGTGGCATGGGCGAGGTTTTCATGCCTACTAGATTTCAATGGTCTTTGCTTAGACTTCACTTGTCCAAATTGAGGGGCCTTTTGAGGATGTGCCTTTGAGGCATTTCCACCTCCATTGACACGCTTTCGTTTATCTGGCTCAGTTCTCTGTTTCACCCTCTCTCTCCCCTTGCCTCCATTTGTAGACCATGGCCTCTGGGTCTTCATTGCTTTCTTGAGTCTTGCAGCTGCACCTCTTTTGTGCTTCTCAGAAAGGACTCTCGATCTTTCTGCCTCATTCTTCCAACACTATGAGGTGAAAGCAAACATAAAAACACTAAGTGAACTGCAGCTAATAGGACTATAATAAAGAATTGATGCACCAGTTGGCAGTAACTACCAAAATTACCTGTCTGAAAGTCTTCAATTTATATAGGTTTCGGCCTTTGACAAGCAGAGGAAAAAGTGGAGGCAATTTTTTAATCCCCTTGCTCCACAATACTTCTACCTTGTAATTCACAAAGACAAAAATTCAAGATAGGAAAGTGTCATAAAAACACTTCAAAATATTTCTCCAAACCATAAAGTCCTCAAGGATTCCAGTATCGGAAATACAAAAAATAGTACATTACAGAACAAAAACCCACCAGTTTGAAGACCTGTTGACATCTGTCAGAAAACTTGATTTTCGAAACATATTTTCCGTCATACCTGCCTTTAAATTATAGTCATCATAAAGACCTACTGATGACATCACATTCATATTACCATGACACTGGCCTCACAAACTGTATTGATAGCTCAAAAATTGTCGGAGAGGCTTCATAGATACTTCCATTCTAAATGTAAGGGAAGAACCAACCTATAGTCAATAGATGCCCTACTTCCCGTTTAAAGACCTCGTCACTTCAATTGAAGCACCCTACCCAACTGGTCTGACAATAAGAAGATCCCTGGATCTGGTAGCTAATGAATCCCCACTAGCCACTTTCATATACAAAATCCATGCAATCTACGAATATTATCACCAGCAAGATGTTCATAGAGGGAATGCTCATAAAACTAATATGCTAAATAAAGAACCGATATTTATCATGATCAAAATCAACTTTGCATTCTCAAATTGATTATACACAACTAAAGCATTGCCTCAATTCAAATCTATTAAGGTAAAATGATAGCTTCATTGTAGCGTTTGTGCTAGCAAAAGCAACAGTTTCCAAGCTTGTGGCAACAAAAGGAGAACTAAATCAATCGAGCCAAATAAGCCAGAGAGCAGAACATATATTGTGATGAGATAGAGATCCCAAACCCAAATAGAAGGTGAAGCTTTAGAACTCTTTAGTCCTACGGTTGATAATAGTGATAAATTAGATGATTTATCATCAATGGAGATGGTAAAGTAGTTGCAGAACGGATAGTGCAAACCAGAAGTTCTAATGTACACATTACACAGAATAAGCCTTTTAGGATGCTGAAGTCGGTGGAGACAACATAATGATCATAATACGCATTTCACTCATTTTTACAGCTATATAAGATATCTGCTTTGAGGTGCGTGCCCAACTAAATATGTCAAACCATATCCTCTACCACTATTAGCGTGTGGCTTGTTCGATAAGGGCATATCTCGTACATTTGAAGAGTCTATAAAACATTGGTGGTGCTATATCACCTTATGGTGTAGACAAGACATTGGTTGAACATACAAATTTGGGGAAAACAGGATTCTCATTGAAGGACATAACTGCAATCCAACTTATTGAGATGGAAATTTTGTGTAGAAAAAGTATTTCCGTA
This sequence comes from Cornus suecica, assembly GCA_963922005.1. Lineage (NCBI taxonomy): Eukaryota > Viridiplantae > Streptophyta > Magnoliopsida > Cornales > Cornaceae > Cornus > Cornus suecica. The sequence continues at coordinate 36,755,478 of OY998248.1, forward strand.
AAGGCTTCTGACTAGGTGTTAATTGGTGAACTACCGGATACAAAATGTTTTTCTTAGAAATATACGATCCATATATATGTATATATATTATAGTTTTAGGAGGAGCGGGCTACTTAACCATACTAGCTGTGCTTATCTGAAAATAACATTCAATAGCTTTACTCAGCATTACCGAGAAGGTATGTTGTTGCTTGGCTGCACCATAGCTTTCCTTAACAATCCTACCAGCTATAGTTCTCTTCCCAAGAAATCTTCCTGTCCTGGTCACTTTGTCAAACCTGTTTGGTAGATCCCCATATTACAAAACAAATACAGTTTAAAACCTGGAATGGACGAATAAAAAAATTCGTAGATCAAAGAAATATAAAAGCTGGAATGAGCGAGTACTTCTCATATACTCTCTGCGTGAACAAAACTACATCTCCTCTACAGACATCCCCTTCATGAAAAAATATGTTTAATTTAACAATGAATGAAAAATAGCTACAACTTACATAATGGATAAACAAGTGCACCAAAAAATAAAAAAAAATAAAAAGTTTTACCTGTACAATTAATGGTAAAAGATGATCTGGGATAGAGTGCTTCACCATTTCCATCTCTGATCCTGAGGTGTAGAAATTATACGATAGACAGAAAAGATCATTCAGAAAAAGAAAAGAAAAGAGAACAATACCCTCAGAATTCCCTGTTCTCCACATTACAAGTAAATAATGCAAAACTTGTTCCAACAATTAACCCCAAACTTCCAACTGAAATAGACAGCGACTACTAGACTTCACGGAGAATAAAAGCTTGATAATTGCCAAGAATTTTAGTATGATTCGGTCATTCATTAATTCTGAGACGAGGATTATAAGATTTGTGCAATTACACATAATACTCAAAAATTCTGACTGGGAGGATTTGATATGATTGGAACCAACCAAGATCGTGCCAACATCATTCAGGACTACAAGAGAGATAAGAATAAAACACCTCTTTCAAAATTAATATATACACAAATGTAAAATGGTTAATGCTCATGACTTGGTGCAAGGATATTGGCATTCTAAAAGACTAAAACTAGGATGGTAATAATTTTTGTATCCTTTTCTTTATTGAGTTTGGGGGGTGGGTGAGAACATACAAAAGAAACCAGTAAGTAAACAAGAAAAATCCAAAAAAAACCCTATTATATTCAGAGGATAAATGAATAACTAATCAGACACATTAAGAAGTGCGGGCAGGTCAGGAACCGACAGGGCACCTCATAGAAGTGTCCCTGTTTCATAGCTTATATGTGGATCAAAAGAGGTTGGAAGCTAGTACCCAGTAGTTACATATAGAGTAAGAGCTGGCAGGTCAAAAGCCAAAACAGGCTGATTCTGTCAGCAGCTTGCGGGCTCGACTGATTTTTCTTTTACTTTTTCGAATTGCGGGATCGACTGATTTTTCTTTTACTTTTTCGAATTGCGGGATCGACTGATTTTTCTTTTACTTTTTCTCCTTTTTCTTTCCCTGGGAGATAATTGTTTCTATTATTGTTCTATATTTACTAGAATTTATTATTTTGGATTTTCATTCGTTATCTGTGGGTAATTCGGAAATAATCAAATGAGACAGCTGAGGGTTTCTTTTAACCCCATATATTCCCTCCAATTACAACCTTCTCACATGTAAGTACTATATCCAGGTTGAAAGAAAAATTAAAGATGACCATCAACACAAAAACTCTGATAAACCATACATGCATACAACAAAGTAAGCAATATATATGCATGAAAGTAATCACCTCCAGTGTTCCTTGATTCTCTGTATACATTCTGCCTTGGTCCCTGTTATTCTCAGTCCATACTTACGTAGATAAGCTTTGAAATCTTTAAGATTCAGTTCTTGTAGATCACTCCTTTCTGCAGATAATAAGAAACATTGGAAAATATTACAAGTATTATTTATTATATACACATTACACAATGCAGTGGCTTCCAGTGTTCCTGCAACAAGGTCTTATAAAACAACAAAAATATGATTTGCAAAAACATGCTTATCATGATACATAATTGTTCTGTAAATTAACACGTTCTGAAACACCTTTTAATTCCATCATAATAATATGTACATATTGGACATCACTGACAAAGCTTAAACACAATAGTGCACTTCACATTCAATAGAATGTGGTCACTGCAAAATGATAGCGAGACAATTGGCAGTGTTCGGATGCTACGAGCAGTAACATTCTTTCTTCCATCAATCCCATGCTACAGATTTTCATCATAAAATATAGAAGATGCCCTAGGTAAATCAAGCTAAATTTATATCTACGAAAGCACGCGCGCACGCACACATATACCAACTTGTGCAAGTCGACAAATTTCTACGAAAGTCTAATATTACTGTTAACTGCCCAACTGCTCCAACAGCTTAAGCTTTTGAACACGAGACATAGTACCATGTTAACTTAGGGGTGCAACTTGGGCGGGTTGGCCCAGCCCAACCCGGACCCAACCCGAAAATTTCGGGTTTGGGTCGGGTTCGGGCTCAATTTGGGTCAGCACGGGTTGGGTTTTATCGGGTCAATGTTTAAATTGGGTTGGGTTCGGGTTAAACCTAGACCCAACCCGAAACCCGGTTTTGTTAAGAAAGAATGATCTGAACCGTTGCTATACACAATCCATCGGCTGAAATTGGGTCACCTAATTAACCCTAAGAAACCTTCACTCTTCTGAGTCTTCTCAATCTCACTCGCGTCTCTTTGCTCTTGAGAGTTGGGCAACAAAACCACGATTTCAAAAACCAAATTACTTTATCGGCTATTTTCTGTACAATCACAGATTCAGTCCCAAAACTCTCTCTCTCTCTCTATATATATATATATATATCACTCACACACACAAACACACACAATACTTGAATTTCACACACTCGCGTTTCAGTTCCAGAACTCCACTCATTCATGGCGGATTCTGGTTGTATCAACCCTAGTACGCGCACGTTTCCGTATCAGAGAGTTCGAATCGTAGCAAAAATTAGGGGTTTTACAGATCAAGAATCTGAATCTTCGAGTGGAGGTTCAACATCGTGGATCTCGGTACACAAGCCCAAGGAAGAACAGTCCTCTGACAGAGTTAAAATCTCATTCGGGGACCAATTAAACAGGTATTAGCCTCTAGGGTTTCCTCAATTTTCATTCAAAGAAACCCCTATTTTTCAATTCTTTTTGAATCCTCAATTTGAAACCCTAAATCCCCAATTTTAGCACTGATTACCATCATGCCTCATGTTTCTGATTTTTTTTGGGTTTAAGGTTTCAAGTTTGTTTATAGATATCGACCGCTACTTTATTTTTGTTTCTAGTGGCTTATATGATTTCATAAATTTCTTGAAATTTGCATTCTATTGTATCACTAGATTTGAGCATTACTTGTTACTTGATTTACCATTGATATGATAATGAGCTTTGAAAAACCAGTGGATTTTTATGGGTTACTCTATTGTTTGTTGTCCTTTTGAGGGTTTTCACTGAAATTTACCAACAGGATAATGATTTTGTGATTATCAACATAGGTCAAAGTAAAAGTGAAAAAAATCTATATATATATGTATATATAGATATAGGTATATATACACACACAGTATATGTGATTTGTTTTTTCTATAAAAAAAAATTTTAAAAAAGGTTCAACCCAACCCATGAAAGAATGGGTCGGGCTCAACCCGAACCCGGACATGTCTTAAGGGCTGGCCCGACCCGACCCAACTTGGATCTGGCCCAGCCGGGTTCGGGTTGGGCTCGCCCAAGTTGCAGCCCTATGTTAACTGCCCAACTGCTCCAAAAGTTTAAGTTGTTAGAGAGGGTGTAACTTAAATATTATATCTTTCAACAATTACATTCCTATCCATTGCAATTACATACCTCATAGTACAAACTAAGACAACCCAGCTTCCAGAGTTGAATATAAGCATGTAACACAAAAATTTCCACAAGCATTCTCAAGATTGCATATTTCCACAATAATTAGATAAAGTATCCAGCTATTGAGGCATACCTAAATGCATATCAAGAAACACATACAGACATATGCACACACACTTACATATATATACATATATATATGTAATTATGTATAGTTATAGATGACATAGTATAACTCAGCTTTCTAGCCTTCCATAGATGATTGTAATTATGCAAGACAAGATTTTCCCCAAAAATACCTAAATACACCATTTCACAAACACCTAAACAAATATATGTATATATATATGTGTGTGTGTAAACGTATATATCTATAATTTTATGTACGTATGTAGAGGCTGTATATTTCAAGGAAACAAATTAGGTGAGGTAAGCAATTCATAAAACCATAACCTTGGAGGAATCGGATGACTCTATCGCAGCGAGACTCGTCGTCGCCGTCGGGATCAGACGAGTCCTGATCGTCCGATTCATCCCCTTTGTCATCACTCCAATCACTCGAACCCTCATCTTCATCATCACTGACCCTCGAAAACCACCAAAGCAATTGAATCATGTTTCGATACACATATTACTATCTATACATACATATATAGAGAGAGAGACTTGTCATACTCTTCATCGTTGTCGTCATCGTCTTCTTCTTCTGATGAGTCTAATTGTTGTTGGCTCTGCTCAGATTCTTCTTCTTCGTCGTCGGAAGAGGAAGAGATTGTAATCAAAGTGCGTTTCTTACCTTTTCTATCAGACATTTTTGACAAAAAATTGTCTATATTTGTGTGTGTAAATGTGTGTACTTGTGTGCGTGTGATGGGAAGATTTTGAGCAGCTATTTTGTGCAGAAACCGATTAGAAATTTCAAATTTTTTTGTGTCTGACGCATCCAAGACAAAAAAAATTATGTTTTTTGGGGGGCTAAACAAGAATTTTAGTAAAAAAATTACTACATGGATAGTAAAAATATGTTGAATAAAATAATTTTAGTTTTTCTTATTTAGAAACTATTTTTTATAAAATAAAATATAAAAAATGAACTTTCCCTAATTTGAAAATTGTATGCTTTTTTTAAAGAAAAAATAATTTGGAAACTGAATTAAGATTTTTGAATAAATTACAAATTATTTTTTTGTTTAATTTTATTTATTTATTTAAATTCAAATCTTAGTAAATATATATTTTGTTAAATACATTTTATATGTTTTGTTTTAACTTTATAAAAACAACTTATTAATATTATTTATGATTTTATTTAAAAAATTAAAATTAAAAATTTAATTTTAGAGAAAGTAAAATATTATTAGTAAACATAACCTTTGTGTAGCAAAGTTGTATTTAGGAAGTTTGTGAAAGATAATTCATCACTCGTAACATTTATGTTGTGCTTTGACACGCAAATGAAATGTTATGTTTCCTTATTATCCATTCATTTGTTTTGTTCAAAATTTCAAATAATATTGATCTTTTACAGAAAAATTTATTATTCAAATAAAAATTCATTTTTTAAAATGATAATTCATTCCACTATTAAATTTATGAAAACATTTCATTTCCCCTTCCACCTCATCCACCACCACCTTCCTTCACCATTGCCACCAGCAATACCTTCCAGAACCACCACTATCAACACCACCTTCCACCACCAGCAGCTCTATTCGCCTCCACCACCACGGCGGCCATTTAGTGCTCCTCTAAATAACAGCTGTTACCTTGAGGTGCACTTGTACGTTTTCGAGTACTCCCAAAATCTGATCATTTCTAACTCTATTCTTTCTAGACTTGCATCCATCTCGATTCTAAACACGCACTTCTACAGTTCTACTACTCTTGCCAGAATAGCGATTTTGATCATTTCCAACCGCTACAATAAAATAATTAAACAAGGTGATGCACGAACTCTTACTTTGATTTCACAATGAAAATTGAATGGATAAATCTCAAGTAGACTGTATTTCGAGCTGACCAGTCCAACATTTCAGAACATGAGCTAGAACCGTGTTTCATAACCAGTCGAAAAATGTCCTCAACTACAATATCACACACAATATAAACAACTTTACAACAGTGGAACACAAGTGCATGGTATTTATCGCTCAAGCAGCACACCTTGTCCAATCCATGCTAGTAGAGGAGAACACAAGCTTGTGCTCGTATACCTAATACCCCTAAACGGACCATGCTTCACACATTTGCAGTCGTCGCTCTAAATCTGAATATTAATGAAGGCCTGAGAAGTGTCTTAGCCACACCTCTTACCAGCATCTTTATCGCACGCAGCACAGAATAGTCGATGACAGTGCCTCGATGTGCAAGTGTCATTGAGCTTTTACAAGGGAACGGCTAGACACGCCATGCAACAATTTGACAAACCCGAGGAAACTCAGCTTCCCATCTGTGTGTCTAATCCAGTCATGGAGAACCGCATGAACTGGGACTGACGTGCTAAGGCCAAGTTCCTGAAACATATTCCCAATTTTTTTCATATATTAACTTATGACCTAGGTTTGCGTTGCTTGATGAGATGAATTCAACTAAAGGGGCATTTCTTTAGGAATAAGAATCAACTTACAGAAGCTAGTTCATCGATGACAATAGCCCTATTTCCTTCCTTTTCAAAAAGTTCATAGGCACAACGAGCATGTTGCTCCCATCGATCAAGAGCCTCAAGCTGATACACACTTAGTGAAGCAGCGCAGAATTCCTCAAAATCCATTCTTCTGTATTGAAGTGCGTTAAGCTGTTACATAAAAAGAGAACGGTTTACCACACGAATGCCATAAAACCATTGAAACACTTGCCTAATTGTTATGTCTAGGATAATGGTCAAAGAACATACTGATGCTAGAAAATCATGAACACGAGAGTCTTTCATAGCGTCCGTTGCATTTTTCGTCAAGGCCTGACCGGTTAAAACTGTTGAGAGCAACATTCAAATAAAAGATGATGAATAAGGTTTTGAATTCTGCAAGAAACCTACCGCTTTGATGTTTTCCAGGCTTATGGTGCCATTTTTGGTTGGCTCCAACAAGGCAAACTGCTCTTTCAAATACAAAAGCTCATCTACTGTTAAGGTTTTAGACAAAGCCTGCCAAAAAAAATATATATATTGGTAAATAAACTTTGACTGTGTGTACCATTAGCACAAGCAATCAAAAAGTAAAACAAACCAAGAAGATGCATATCTAAATTACAAAAAATTGTCCCCGGGACCGACTTGATGAAAGAATAACTTTTAAATCAACTATTACAATGTGCACACCACTAGCACACAGAAGCGAGTCAAATTTGTATTTTAGAGAAAGAAAATTTGAACAAATTTGAGTCTTATATAACTTGAAGCAAATTGATGTGATAACAATAACAAAGAAGTAACTACTCCTGAAATGCCCTTCCATAACACTCCCAACAACTTTCAAAAAAGCATATGATGCCCATTTTTAAGGAATCAATTCAACACTGATCTAATACAAAAATGGTTGACAAAGTTCCTTGATTCTCAAGAAAATTAAAATGAACCAAAAAAATAAAAAACAATTCAAAACCATTCTTTCAGGAAATTGGTTCCAAGAATTGCCTAAGTTGCTTTCATAAGTTTGTATGCTAAACCACAATAGATATAGCACTCGGAGGACGATAGGAAGGCCTTTTTTTCATCTGCATTTTGTTTTTCTCTAGAATGAAAAGAAAATAAATAAATGAGAACAAGGCAAAATTTCTCATGAAAGAGCACTCACTCATATACAATGTTTAATTTTTAATTTTTTTATTCTCTTGTATTCAATGGGATCAAGTAATTTTTTTTTTCCTGTTAAGCAAGTTGATATTTTAAGGTAAAAATTGTAGAATGCAAAAGGAGAACAAACCCCCCCTCCCCAAAAAAAAGAAAAAAGAAAAAAAGAAAGGCCCAGTGGACAATTGGTACTAAAACAAGATGCCTATGTACAAGACAATACTTAATCAAATAGCAGTCACCACCACGGCTAGTTGCTCAACTGTGGCCATTTCAATGTTGCGGAGCTCAACGAGGGACTGAAGCTCTCAAATAGAGTTATGTAAAAGCAATAGTGGCATCTAACCCAGATACCCACTTAAATTCACGTAGTCACAACCAGGAGAGAATAAAAAGAAACATCACCATTTTCAAGCAGCATCATATACACACCCGTAAAGCAGCTTTCCGTAGAGAAGATGAACGCATATAAGCCTTCATCAGTTTGAAAATTAGTATATCCAGGGGTACTTTCACGTCATTGGTATTTTTAATCCACGGATGACCTGAAGCAATAAAATTATAAGATGCAGTCCAGGGATAAATAAATGGAAAAATATATATATTTGGCACACTTGACAAGGGTTGAGACGCTCACTTAGGGCTTGAGCAGCAGTCATTCTTTTCCGTGGGTCCTTGTTCAATAGGCGTCTCACAAAGTCCTTTGCCTCAGAAGACAGAGAGGGCCAAGGTGGCTCGTCAAAACTAGGATCAGCTTTTAGGACAGCACGAAATATCCCAGACTCTGTTCGAGCCCAAAATGGACGGCTGCCACACAATAGAATATATGCGATAACACCTATACTCCACACATCAGCCTCTGTGCTGTACGATCTATGTAGAACTTCGGGTGCTACATAGTATGCGCTGCCCACAATGTCATTAAGCCTTTCATCTGCAAACCAATTGAGACATTAAAAACAAAATCCATAGCTGATTAACAGCACCATGTAATTGAACAAACAACCTGCAACACCACAAAAATATAGAAGATGCAAGGACAAACCTGGCTTTACAAAATCTGACAAACCAAAATCTATGGCCTTTAGATGTGAATCCTCCTCCTTAGACGTAAACAAGAAATTCTGTTGCAGCAATTAGCTATAGTTAGGCAAGAGCGCAGATAGAAATAAAAAGACATCTACAAATACAACATAAAGCAAAAGAAAATACATTTCTAGAAGAGGAAATGCCAAACAGATCTTTTTTCCATAACCAATCACTCATTCCTTCAAGAGAGTGATTTGGTCAGGCCTTTCAATCAGAGATCTATGATTCAGTTCAAGAACAGTCATGCACTATACAGATACATACATTACTATCCCACTTGTCATTTGCAAAGAAAGAGAAGTTTCTCGTGGTTCTAAAGCAATTCTGTTAACTTAGAAGAAGCATAGCGTGTAATTTGCCAATGAAGAATACAAAGCTTGTAGTATAACCCATTCAACCAGGCAGTTCAATCCTAACCATGGTTCACAGTCGCGATATCTGCTTCAGTCGCAGTCGCGGTTATGATAAAACGGACTCAAGCGATATCCTTGTTAAATGCAAGTATCGGACTAGTATCGATGGTACGTAGTCGCGATATCTGTTTCGGTCGCAATTATGATATAACAGACTTGAGCGATATCCTTGTTAGTATCGATGCTACGTAGCGGTATCGGCACCTTTTAAAAGTGTAACAAACCAGACGATACATTGCGTATTGGCCAATATGGTGAACCATGGTCCTGACTTACTGCTACTTGTGCTCGAAAAAAAGGGAAAAATACTTGCTTTGTAAATTTTATTAGTATCCCCTTTAGATCTCCCCAATTTAATATACAGGATTTTTCAATTGCTGACCAAAGAGCGATCACAAACTCCCCCCCATATTGGCCAATACGAGAAGTTTCTCGTGGTTCTAAAGCAATTCTGTTAACTTAGAAGAAGCATAGCGTGTAATTTGCCAATGAAGAATACAAAGCTTGTAGTATAACCCATTCAACCAGGCAGTTCAATCCTAACCATGGTTCACAGTCGCGATATCTGCTTCAGTCGCAGTCGCAGTCGCGGTTATGATATAACAGACTCAAGCGATATCCTTGTTAAATGCAAGTATCGGACTAGTATCGATGGTACGTAGTCGCGATATCTGCTTCGGTCGCAATTATGATATAACGGACTTGAGCGATATCCTTGTTAGTATCGATGCTACGTAGCGGTATCGGCACCTTTCAAAAGTGTAACAAATCAGACGATACATTGCGTATTGGCCAATATGGTGAACCATGGTCCTGACTTACTGCTACTTGTGCTCGAAAAAAAGGGAAAAATACTTGCTTTGTAAATTTTATTAGTATCCCCTTTAGATCTCCCCAATTTAATATACAAGATTTTTCAATTGTTGACCAGAGAGCGATCACAAACTCCCCCACCCCCCTCTTTTCTCTTATAAAGTAGAAGGCTGATATTCAACACATGTGGCAAGCCAGCAGATCCAAATGTAACACAGATAAATAATGCAAACTTGAAAGTCTCTCACCTCCGGCTTAAGATCCCGGTGAACTACACCTTGGAGATGGCAAAATGCAACAACATTCAAAATTTGTATCATGACAGCCTTCGCATCATCTTCCGTGTATTTCCCACCCCTGCATTACAAACATATACAACTATTTCAGATGCTATTAGTTGCCAACCAATTCTTCTCTTTAAATGTTCCTCTTACTAGTCCATCAATAGCAACCAAACGGATCAAAGTTACAGTATTTTAGTATAGCTAACACTCATACCAATATACCTTGAAAGTATTCTATCCAAAAGCTCCCCGCCTTCACATAACCTGAAAAATTCAGTCATGAAAGCACGTTAGAAGTAAATTAAGGTCAAGTAAAGAGTGATACTCTCCTACTTTCGAGATTGGATAACAGCTTAACTAAGTTATTTCCATAGAGCTAGTCTTAGTGACATTCAGTTCAGAGAAATACTAGTTAGCACTAAACCCGTTAACACATGTAAATTCTATAGCTGAACACGAAACCAGCTCCCACAAAACTATGGAACCCATCCACATTAATGTGATCAAACTCAAATCAGGCATCAAGATACTTACTCCATCACAATGTAGACATTATCATGGTCTTCATATGCGTCATAAAATTGAACTAAATTGCTATGTCCTGTCAAAGCTCTCAAAATTTTCACCTCCCGTCTAACATCCTCAATCGCTATGGCAGTCGTCATCTAGTTGGAAAACAAATATACAGAAACAGACACAAAATTAGCGAATAAGATGTGATAAACAATACAAAATTTTCAATTCAGATAAGAAACCATCTATAGTTATCCACTATATGATATACTTATTTTCGCATTTTAGCAGAGGAATCCAAAGTTCAAAAATTCAAGATATCAATTCACGTATTTCAAATTAAACAAGCACGTCAACTATACCAACGCAATTAGTACACAGTTTCCACCCATGAGTTCACCATAACCATTGCATTATAACATCTGCACACTATCTGCCTTCTATTCACCAAGCACCACTAGCCTATGTATATTGATGAAAAGAAATCATAAGATTCTATTTCAGGTCTTCTCACCTCCAACCTTCCACATTATGATAAAAACCCACATTATTTTGATATCAAATGCTTGAAAAAGTTCACACTTGAACTGTTCAACACGTAAGAATCACAAACTAATACTCACTGATAGTTCTTGCAGCTTAAAAATCCCCCTTCTTCCGCAACGCCAACCAACTATTCCTACCTTAGATTCAATCCAATTTTCATATCATTATTCGAAACACCCACAAGAGTTGACTTATAGCCATTAAATTACATATATCTAGTTTGACCCTCCCAAAAGTGTGCTTCAATCACAGGATTATCATCAGTTCATTACACCAAAATTGATACTTCCCCACAGATCTGATCTCTATATTTTCAAGAGGATCACCTAAACACTAAATTCCCACAAATCCAATATCACTTAAATTCAAATAAATCCCAACAAATCCAAAATAAATTAAATTCAAATGGTTGACCTTACTCATCAATAACACACAAATATATCACTTAGATGCAAATGACTAATCTTACACACACACAGTGAAAATCCATACCTTTACTTTGGGGATGACCTTAACAGCAATGTCCTGACCTTTGAGCTCACCCTTCTTGAACTTGGCTTTACAAGTATACCCAAAATGTCCCCTACCCACCTCCTCCCCCATCTCATACTTGCTCCCAAATTGCTTCGAATACCCAAAACCCTTATCTAACCCACCTCCGCCTCCGCCATCCGACTCACTCCCCTCCGGTATCGCCGCCTCATTCGGCTTCACCGTCCCATGCCGCCGCGCCAAAACCGCCCTTATGTGCTTCGCCGGCGAGGGCGGCGGAAATGGCCGCTTGAAGAACCGCCTGGGCGTCGAATTCGAGCTTGCATTCGCCGGAGACCTCGCCGGAGACTTCTTGGAGAACAAGTAGTGCGCCGGACTCGGACTGTAGAACGGGAACAGCGGCGATTTCTTACCCACGTTCTGAATTTCAGCATTCTCAGCTGGGTTGACGCTATCCTTTGCTGGAATAGCGGTGTCCTTGGCCGGAATGGGGCTGTCCTCTGATTGGGGGTTATCAGAGATATTGGGTTTGGAAATGCAGAGACCCATTGGACTTAGTGGTTAACAGAACTGAATTGAAACCCTAGTACTGCGAGAGGATTAGCTAAAGGGTTTGATTTGATTTGATTTGAAGTAGTGTGTTTGAGACATTTGCTCTAGGGTTGTACTCCAATTTTGTCTCTGGTGTTGTAGAGAGAGAAAAAGGGGATCTATGTAGATGGAGATAAAAAGGAAACGACTTCGGTATTTGTTTTATTGTTTTATTTATTTATTATTTTTTTTGGGAGGTACAAATCATAAATTTTACGAGTTAATTTTCAATATATGGATTAGATATCTCAAGTTTATCAACTAGGAATGGTAATTTAGCTCTGACCCGAATAGGATGAATTTAGTAAGCTCTTAATCGGGTTTACGGTGAATTTGGTATTAGAAATCTAAGCACGAAGCGGGTTTGAAAATTTTGTAAAACCTAACTCGTTTATTTACCTTTTTATTATTAAAAATTTCATACTTTTATAAGTAATATAGATAGGTAGTATCTAAACATAAAATTAAAAAATATATATAGTAATTTGGGTGTTCATTCATCTTCATTTGTAATTACTTTAAGCTTATAATTTAATATACTCTTATTACATTTTAAATGTAGTTGTTTGAGACTTTCCCTTTAATGATAATATTATTTAATTATTGTTATTTTTTTTTTTAAATGTGTAAATGTATAAAAATATTATATTGGTCTTACACTTTTATAATAATATAGATATTTGGAACAATGTTTTATGTTTTTAATATAGTCTCTTTCATGATTCACCGTTGTTTTTTTAAAATGATTGGATTAATGTTTTAGTGGGTGTTTCTTTATCATGTTGCTTCATTAAAAAAATTAGAACTATAATTTGGTATAAATAATTTAATAGAACCGATAGTAACCCGATGAAACCGTTTAATCTAACGGGGTGATGGTGGTATTACCAATTACACCACATCACAGGTTTGGGGTGGATTTGATATTAGTAATTTTTAAATAGGATGGTAATGATATTAGACAAACTCGTCCCAAACCCGATCCATTGTCATCCCTATTATCCACATTTCTCCAACGAGTCAGTCACATATTTAGTGAAAATTTTAATTTTATAATTTGTATGTAAAGATTATTTGATGAAGTCGTCATCAGGTAAGCAATTTTGATTTGTATGTTAATATTTCACTAATCTAAAAAGGAGGTTGATAGTGTGGGAGAAGGAAATTTTTTACCTGGAAATTATGTCATGGTTATGGGCTAGTAGGTAAGGTCCCGAACTCATTATTCTAGTTGGAGTTAAGTGACACGTTTCAACGAATTTAAATAGATCGTATGAGTATCATAGGGTGATCCTCGGACCTTTCAAATATTTTAAATTTGACAAGAGTTGGGCGACACGACCTAGTAAACTCTATGATCACTATACAAGTATCTTGGGGTGATCCTTGGGCCAACCGAATAACTTATCTTTGTGGGAACGCATTTTAACAAATCGAGCAACAGACACGGAGTGTGAGCTCATACTCAACTCGCAACATCCGATGTTATGGTGGTATCTTGAGGTGTCTCTCACCATTAGGCACAATCCTTTATAGTGGGTGTACACACTGTGGGTATTATTTGGGAATAATCCATTGCATGACGATCCGGTTGTAATCACGGTCATTGTGTAGCCATGACACATGGACAGCGGACACGTCTTCACATTATGAAGGGACTTGATGGAGCATGTGGCTTGGATGTAAGGGGTGCGGGTTCATCATGCTAGGAGCATACTAAGGAACATTTTCCAAAAGGAAAATATTTTTTGTTAGTTGTCAACATGATCCAAAACATGTGCGGTGGACACGTGGAGTTATGGGAGAGGTTTGAATGAGCTGATGTCATATTTGGTATGCATGAATGGAAAGTTGATTCATTTCATTTCTTAGTTTGGTACGACATTTTGAATGAGAAAGGCCATTCTCAAGAATGAATGAAATTTCATTCCATTAGTAAACATATGGAATGGTCATTCCTTCCCGAATGGTTTTAAAACATAAAAGTACTAAAATAACCCTTTCGCATTTTAAATAAACAAACCAACTATTGTCGTCGCCTTTCACCTCCTCCTCTTCCTCCACCACCACCACTATTGTCATTACCCGTCACTATTATTCTTTATTACCTTTTACCAATTTGTTTTTTAAAAAAATTATAACATAATATTATTGTATTAAAGTTATATATTCATAACCAAGGGGACATTTTTGAAATTTTTTGTTTCAAGTTCATTCTGTTCCTAATGTCCTTCATATTTATAACCAAATAATAGAATGATAATGATTATTCCATTTCATTCCCACTTGCATTCCATTTCATTCATACATACCAAACATAGCCTAAGAGTGTAATAAAATGAGATGTACTTTATTATAAGTAGTAAGAGTGAGATAAGATAAAGGGACTCTTCCTAACCTAGAGGGAAGGACATATTTGGAGGGGAGAGAGGGGGAGAGAAGCTCTTTCATGGCTCCTTGTCTGGGCTCCCACTCATTATAGTGGTCACACCATTTGCTCCTCACCATCTGCTTGTATTTGGTCTAGTACAATCTGTTCGGTTCGCAGTAGCTGATTTCAGGACGGGTCAGACTGCACTGTTTCTTGAAAACCCCACCAGAATTAGGGTCCAGCCTACTTTTACACTTAAATAGACACATTCAAATTGAAAAGGTAAAGTGGAAATTGAACTGAAAGGTGAGTTTATTAATCCAAATTCAATTGAAAAATAAAAGAATTTATCACTTCACTTTATATTTTTGTTTTTTGTTTTATTTTCTTGGGAGGTCCAAAATAGGGAAGACAGATTATACAATTTATATAATAGGCAGACCAATTGAGAAAAACTGAAATTGAATAAAAGTAAGATATATGTCAACAGCTTATCGAATGTGGTCCAATGGTATATTAATGTCTGACGTGGCAAATAAATGGCATTTAACTATAATTAATATAAGAATTAAAAGATGGGTCCTTGTTTTAGAAGATGAAAATGGGACTTAAATGTTTGTCCCACATAATGGTACAGGTAAAGTTAAAAAGTTTTGTCTGGTTCAAAAATAAACAATTTAGTTCGAGGGAACAAGAGGAGTGTGTTTCTATGGAATTTGGACTGTTTTTGTAATGAATTTTGTCTTCCAATGTTTTCAAAGGTAATTTCAAGGGTTAGAAAGTTATTACATTAATAAATTTTAATGGAGTAAGTTTTGTATGAAATTATATCAGAATATATTTGTACAAGTTATGAAAATGATTTGTGGAATTGGTTTTCGTTGCGATTGCGGTACTAATATAACAGACCCCCGAATAATATCAGTCTTAAACCGATGTTACATAATAGTATCAGCATCTTCCAAAAATATTACGAATCGGAGAATAAACTTACACATAAAAATATGCAGAAAAAAAATGAATAAAGGAAAATAAAACACTAGAGAGCAGAGAAATATAGGGTAGAAAGAAGAACATAAACAGACCAACATAGTTAGTTGGATAAAGCCAAAAATAGAATGTAAAATTAGTGATTGGATGAGCAACAAAAAAATAATTAAAGTAAAATAAAATAAAATTGGAATATCAAGAAGCTTTATACAGAACTCATTTAAATAGATGTAATTTATCGTAAATTATAAGGTTTTGTATAAAAGTATTTTCACATCAAATTGATGACAATTTGTATTGAATATGTTAATATGATGAAACAGTAAACCTATATTATATTTGTTGTATCAAATTTAATTATATCGAAATTTCATTCATTATTAACATGCCTATTTTAAAAATACATACCTGAAGAAATTTGAGACAGTTCAATTAGTAATAGATTAACGTGTTTATTACCGTCAAAGGATCAGATTCTTATTAGTGATCAATGATCATGATAATTACACTATTATTCATCCATATTTCATCCATTCAGTTATAGATTATAATATATAATTTCAGTCGCGATATCAATCACCATATTAACAATGTACATATTGAATTCAATCAATATCAATAAAAATAAAAATATCAATATCGATATGACGTAACAATGTCGGTACTATTTCACAAATCTTAATATATATATATTCAATAGTTAGCATTTCAGAAGGTAAAATAGCCTACCGAACTTTGAATAGAAACTTATATAATGTGAAACAAGTAAGGAGTGTGTTTCTGGTTTTCAACCGAACTACAGAAATATTTGACAAGTGACAACGGAAATCTTCTTTCAGAAAGTAAAAAAAAAAAAAAGCGTCTACACGGGGTGCAAAACTTTTGTTGATATATGTATGTAATATATATATATGTATGTATCATATATGTCAAGCAAAACGTAAATGTATTCGTGATCTAGAAGCAAGCATGCAAGAATGATATATTCAACACAAATATATATGCCGGTCAAGATATGTAATCATAGGGAACAAGAAGAATAAAATAGTAGAAAGGAATAAAAATGTCAAACAATAATTATTATATATATGTGAATTGTCAAGCTAATATGGTGCATGAATGTTCAACTAAATACTCATTCTTCATATAATGACGCGTTAGTTTTTGCGGAGCAATATATAAGGTATTTTACAGTAGAATTATTTTAATTTCATATTTATCGCTGAAAATATTTTTAAATGAATAACATGATGCAATATGTAGGTGAAAAAAAAATTCCGGTAAATTTTTAATTTTTCTGTAAATTATGGAGGTGAATTTTTCATAGTCAAACATGATAATATCTCATGGTGATCACTGATTACACAGTTATTTTCTTTTTATTTGCAGAAGAAATATTTTTAAACCAACAACATGATGCAATATGTAGGTGATTTTTCATGCTCAAATATTATAATATATCATGGTGATTACAATAATAATAATAATAATAATTATTATTATTATTTATCCGAAGATAGATAGATAGTGATGTTAGACTTCTTAGAACAATCCAAAAAAAAAAAAATCAGAGCTAATTGTGATAAATAGGATTATCAAATTTCTAAAAATTGAATATACCACAACTAGAACACCACGTGAGGTGTTATAAATTAATTTGTCTGTTATAATGGACCTATTTCATTATACTGTGTCAATTGTATGAGTCCTTCCAATGTCTTTTTAGGTGTTTAATTGTAATTTAATTTTTGGAATATTACAATTTCATCCCTCAAAAATTAAACACCCACACACCCACTTGTATTGATAATTACACTTTCACCTCCTTAAAGTATGAATGGCAATGAGGTGGTTTTCTTGATTCCCATAACTAAAATTGTAAAAATTCTCATTCATCATAATCGCTCCAAAATCATTTAAAATTTTTACCATTACCCCCCATAACCGCCCCAAACCATCCCATGTCCCCCAAACTGGCCTATTAAACCGTACTTTTTTCCGGTAAATATTTAAATTGTATTTTTTTTCCGAGCAAGTGAAAAATAAATAAATTAATATAACATTGTGATCTATATAGGAAATGATCAATTATCCAAATGATTTACTCGCAATAATTTTTGACACACAAAAAAAAAAAAATTATCCAATTGATTTAATCACAATAATTTATAACAAAAAATAAATTCAATAATTTAAATCTAAATAAACAAACTTTAATAAAATGAGACAGCTTTTTTTTTGTCATCCCCACCTTTAAGTGATTGTCGTTAATATCAGCAACCGAATATGTGAAATTACCTATATACTTCTTTATTATTTAAAGGGTAAATTGCTTAAAAAATCCCTGAAGTTTACTCTCTTTCCCACGGATACCCCCTCAACTAATTATACCCCCCTGAACTTTCATTTTCTTGCACCATGGACTTGCTCTCAAAACTTTTTACCATTTTACCCTCCAAACCTTTTATATTTCCACCTTACCTTTAATCCTCTTATAGGACAAAAAAATATATAAAATACTATCATACCCTTACTATTATATTTCTTAATTATTTAAATTACAAAAATATTATTTATTTTAGTTAGAATATTAATTTTGCCATTTATCTTTAATGTATTAGACTAAATATACTCTCAAATGTTAATTTTTTTTTATAAGTTCTAATTATTTTATTTGTAAATCAATTAAATTGGTATTAAATTTTAGTTTGATTTAAATCATAAAACTCATTATCCTAATTAACTTTTTCATGCCAAATGAAACAATCTTTTCATAAAAATATATTAAAAAATATATCACAAAATACTTAATAATAAATTGTGATTTATTTATGAATATATTAATTAGGATAATGAGTTTCAGGAATCGGAGAAGTAGCATAAGAGCTGGAATAGGAGATTAGGATTTCAGGAACAGAGGATAACGACTTTAAAGGGTTTTATCGAATATTCTAGAATTTCTTCAAGGGGTCTACGTTGATTATTGTAACAATAAATAGTTATTTTTAGCACTTTATTTTCAATATTTATTATTATTTTTTTATTTTAATTAATATAATATAGTTGTAGTTTTTATTATTTTTGAAACTAATGAAAAAGGATAATTTTAAAAAATATAAAATTATCCAAAACCAAGTATAATTAAAAAATTGGACAATTAATGTACGAGGAAGGAAGTAGAATTATGTATGAGCAAGTTCTTTATCAACATTTATCATTCTTTCATAATAGACAATAATTAATTTTGAAATATCATAAAATACAATGAGATGAGATTGGTTAAATAGTTGAATATAAGGATTTGTTCATTCTAGTTAAATTATCAAATAAAAAAGTATTAAAATAATAGTAATTTCTGGTTTTTTGTTAACAAGTCAGTTTCATGTAAATCATGGAGGTTGATTTTTAGTTATTTAAAATCTTGTTTCAACACGTACACAATTAATTAAAAATCCAAATCCATAAATATTTACATGGTGTCGAGACCAACTAATCACAAATTGAAACCAAGAAAAAAAAATCACCAACTACAACATAACTTTAATAAAAATCACTAAGACCCATAAAATAAAATGAAAAATCATCAAACATGTAATCCTCCCAACAATGTCTACAAAATAAAATCAAAGAAAATGAAAAACACATGTTCAGACTCAACAAGCTAGCCAGAATCTGACACAGTGTTCAACCAACATAACCAAATATATATAAATATATATATATAAATATATATATATATATATATAATCATCAGAAAAATAAAATATAATAAGTTTTAATTACCAAAAAAATAAATAAAAAAAAACAAATAAAAATGAGCACTAAGGTAATGAGTTCTAATTATTTTATTTGTAAATCAGTTAACTTGTAATTAAATTTTTATTTGATTTAAATCATAAAACTCATTATCTTAATTATTATTTTTTTTTACCAAATGAAACTTTCTATTCATAAAAATATATTCATAAATTGTGATTTATTTATAAATATATTAATTAGGATTGAGTTTTATTATTTAAATCAAACTAAAATTTAATAACAAGTTAATTGATTTACAAATAAAATAATTAAAACTTAAAAAACAAAATTTTACATTTGAGAGTATATTTAGTCTAATACATTAAAGGTAAATGGCAGAATTAATATTTTAACTAAAAGAAATAATGTTTTTGTAATTTAAAGAATTAAGAAATATAGTAGTAAAGATATGATAGTCTTTTATATGATTTTTTGCCCTATAAGAGGATTAAAGGTAAGGTGGAAATACAAAAAGTTTGGAGGGTAAAAGGGTAAAACATTTTGAGGGCAAGCCCATGGTGCAACCTTTTATGAAACTTTAGGGGGTTCTAAACTCATTTTATAGTTGAGGGGGTATATGTGAGAAAGAGGGTAAACTTCAGGGAATTTTAAGTAATTTACCCTTATTTAAATGAAGGTATTATAGACATTTCTCCAAAAAAAAAACTGTCAACGTTAAGTGTTGACTACCGTTAACTATGCCGAAAGTTCACAAGAAGATGAGTTTCGTTAAAACTTACAAAGCAGAAGAGATGAAAGTGTAATTATCAGAATAAGAGAGTGTTGGTGTAATATTACAATTCTCGAGGGGATGAGACTGTAATTATCCCTTTATCCCGGACTTGTATTTTCTCTGGGCCTCAATTGTTTTGGTGGTGGCCGTCTTGCAAACTCTCCTCGCGTTCTTGGACCATTCACTAGATTGGCTTGATTAGTTGATTTTTGATTTTTGATTTTTTCACAACAAAAGAAAAAAAGTCAAGTGCAAACTGTGCAATGGACGTGGATTTTAAAAAATAATAATAATTAGAATATTTGCATAACATATTATATTCTATTTTTGTCATTCTATCCAAATTTGAATTTTTATGAATATACATAAATTAAAAAAAAAATAGCATAAAACTGAGCATAGTAGCTCTAGTTATTAACTAGATTGGAATGAATTTCAATATTTTAAAATAAATATTTATTCATTTCTAAAGGTTGTTATTATAGTCATATTCCCTTACAGAAATTATAATATATTTAAAACTCTTTTCTAATAATGTAACTCTCTATACATAAACGCCTAACTAGTTATAATTATATCTTAATTATTTTTACTTCCAAAATCTAAATTTATTGTATAACAAACTACGTAATATACCAATTTCAATAGGAATGGACATTGGGAATTCAAGAGCTGAAAAATGGTATCAATATTTTTACTCTTTAAGAACATTTATTGTGCTATTTGTATTTGACATATTCTAGACAATAACTATGTTGAGTGAATTGTGGAGTCGGAAAGGTTTAATAGGCATGGAAAAACTTTGTCAAATTCAAATCAAGTTTAAAAAAGTGAAGAAAATAAGAGAATTTAAGAGGAAACAAGTTTGAGTAAAAAATGCATCCAAAAGAGCAAAAACGACATATTCCGAAGCTATCACCTAAAGCAAAAAGTTTCGTGGAATTAAGACGGTCATTTTGGCACAGTTACGGAGAAAAGTGGTTTTCATGAAGAATCTACGCTCAAGCCTACGCTTACAGAAGTAAAAAGTGGTCAGAAAAGTGAGTTTCTACGCTCAGAGGTTACGCTCAGGACATACGCCTAAGGCGTAGCTCTTCTATGTCTAAGACGTAGGTGCGGCAGGAAATTTATTTCATGCTGCAATGTCTATTCTGCTCCTGTTTTAATTCCATAATGCGTTTACGACTCTCACACCTCGAAGTACATGCAATACACATTATATTCATTAGAATATAGGATTTAACTTGGTTTGGTGTGAAATTACAGAAAATGGGAAGATTATGGTTTATTTTAAGCATTGTCTATAAATATCAAGGTCTTCTACAGATATGAGAGAGCTTTGGAGCCCTAGAATTTTTTAGAGATCTCTGAAAGTTATTTACAGATTCATATTCATTTACAGAGATAGAGAGAGAAAAAAAAAAGTATCATTGAGTGATTCTATATATTCTAGTTCTCTCTTGTGTTAGAGTTTATTCAATTGTGCTTTTACATCGACGATCTTATGAACGATTGAATGACTTAGATTCTGAAAAATATACACACCGCTGATTGCAACGTAGTTGCTTAGATCCGTTTGAGAAACGAAGTCGTCTGAGTGCGAATATCGAAGTAGGAGGCTTCGTGGTTCATTGCTCCGTTGAGAAGTGGAGCCGTCAGAGTACAGAACGGAGTGAGAGCTTCGTGGAGCACGAGTGATTCAAGTTCGTCAGACATTGAGTGGAGAAAGATAAATCTTGAGGGATTTGTAAGTCTAAAACTTCATAGAGTCTGTGTAATCCTTGATTCATAATGCATCGATATCTGAACGTATCCGTGATTTTTAATTGGAGTATTTTCAAGGTTTTCCACGTAAAAATATCGCGTGTCTCTATTGCTTTATTTTCTGCACTTAGATTATTCTTTGCATGATTTATCTTGATAGAGAATTGGATTAAAATTGATTTTTTTGTAATTATTATTAATTTGTCAATAAATACACAAAAAATTTATTCACCCCTCTCTAAGCTATTTTCATTGATCGTCTAGGTAATTTCATACCCGTAATAGATAATTGTATAACAAACTAGGTAATTTACCAACTTTAATAGGAATGTTTTATCCTATTTTCTTTTAATCGTTTTAAAAATATATTTTCGTGAAATTTTTTTTGAATAAGGAGCTATTTGATAAAATTAAATATTAAATATTAAAAAATTTAAGATCTAAATTTTAAGTATCGAAAGTTTTAAGTGATGTTTAAAAAATTTATATTTTCTGAATTTTTTTAAAAAAATCAGTCTTCAGACTTTAGTGTTAAGTGATAACTCCAGTGATATTTAAATTTTTTATCAAACACATTTAATTGAATAAGTACTAAATTTATTCAGAATTAGGTAAAAAATAAGTATTATCAAACATACCCAGAACATAAAATTAACATGCGTCATTTTCAATACCCCAAGTGATTAAACAGACTATAACTGGTCCAAATCCATTGTTACGGGAGGTCTTTGAAATTCAAGAGTGAGAGTAAAGGATCAAATTGCACATGAAGTAGATTTCATCACTCATCACCTTAATTCTTTCCTTGCTTTCAGTGGAAACGGTCTAATCATGAAAGTATAAGCCACTTAGAGATTGTACATCACTTTCATTTGTTTGAATATTGGCTCAAGACTTTGGTTACAACTTGCAAAGAAGACATTGTATATATGTCATTTATTTTTCTCTAAATTATTTTAAAGATAATTTGTCAATAAAATTTTATATAAACATTTGAAGGACTTGCCTTCTACGGAGGAACTTTCTATTCTCCCATGACATACCTCAATAAAATATGGACATGTATAATTATTATTATTTTTTTAAAAAAACCTAAAATTGGAGTTTTTATCACCAATTTTCTCAATTCTCAACTCCAAACCCGCAAACCTTTTCATTTCTCTCTCTCTCTTTATATGTATTGGAAATGTGATAATCAAATAACATTATAATTTCAGAAAAAAAATATTACCTCTGTCCCAAAAAGGTTGTTCATATTTGACTTGTCAATAATTTTTTAGTTTTTTTGTCTTTTCAATTTTTCCCCCAAGTAAAGGCAATAAATGATTAAAGTTTTGTTTTTTAGTGGGGCCCATTGCATTTGGAATTGAATAAAGAGGGATAATTTGAAAAAGTATATGTTTATATTGTATTGCAATTTGAAATTGGATAAGTATTTTGAGACAAATAAAATTGAGAAAGTAAACAACTAATATGGGACACATGGAGGATTTGTATGCAACCTTATGACTGCAGTTGTTACTCGGTGAAGTCTTGAAGTAGGTTGTGGCATACCAATGTGACATGGGAGGATGACATAATGACAATTTTGGTAAATAAGTCCAACTTTGGAAGTTGGACTTAGGAGTGTTGGAAAATTATAGGGACTTAATTGGAGATGCTCTATATCATAAGAAGATGGGCTATCAAAGAAAATCCGGATTTGGAATTTGGGAACTTCGAAAAAGGTCATTATGACTCCTCAAGTAGAGTTAATATTTGTTCTCGTCAGAATTGTATTTGTGAATTCTGCATATATAGGGAGGGGTAGGTCTCTGACCTAAGTGGGCATTCAACCACTTAACAAAGCCATGGGTAAGCCTTGGCTAAGGCATGTATAGGGAAGCTTGTTGGCTTGTAAATACATGGTTTGACATGGTTTGGTGGCACGGTTGGCAAAGATGGCTCGGTTAGACATTGTGGGCTGTGCTGGAGCATGCATGGCTCGACAAGCCATGTATGCATATCCACGAGTGTGCCAACTTGCATTTGGCAATGTGATGTCTTAGCTTGGCATGCATTGGTGTGCATGCAATGCACTTGGCTCGGCAAGCCATGTGTACACCAAGCTTTGGTTAGGCCAACTTATCCTTGGGGTAAGGCCGTGACACGAGACAAGCAATGGTTGGTGCTGATTTAAGACATTGGCATGTCACGACATGACCTATATGCCAAGGCATTGACATAACCAAGACATGGGCGTGGCTAGGTGTTGGCTCGATGGTGAAGGCATTGGTTTAAACTTCGCAAAGCTTTCAAATGCGTGTAGACTTGAGAGAAGCTGGGATAAGGCATTTGGCTTAGCAAATGCAAGCATTATGCAGTGTTGGCATATGGTTAGCATTGAGTTGGCTCAAGATGGTGCAACATGGTTCAAACTAAAGCAATACAAAGACTGGTCAAGGCCAATGTGTGACTCAGACATGCAGTTTGGGCAATTTGGTGACACAACTGACTTTAACCATCAAGAGGCAAAGTGGCATTGAAGGGAAATGTCATAACATCCTAGCAGTTGGGAGTAAAACTGTGTGCTATGTGTTGGAAACCTCTGATTGGTGCCAACACAACTTAGGTGGATGGGGATGTCATCCACATCAGATATAGGCAGTTTTGTATATTGGCCTATATAGGCACATATGTATGGCATTGTATAGGCAACGAATTTCAGAGAGAGATAGTGCTTGCATATGTGCTGTAGTGTGCCTGATTAAGAGAGAATTCCTGTATTATTTGAGTTTATAGTAAAGGTTGGAGAACCATTGATTGTGGGTGTTATATTGCATTTCATATACTGTGTGTGTGTGTGTTTGTGTAAGACTTAGTGTAATTTAAGGGCACTAAGTGTGAGAATTGACTGACTTGGTTGGTGTCAAGTGCCATCATAGGGCAAAATTTCATGATTGGATGTTGACATCTATGGCAGTTGGTATCAGAGCCCCTTTGAATCTCAGAATGGTTGGTGGAAATGCTACAGAAACACTACGAGAAAGAGTTTCTCGGTTAGAAACCTTGGTGGGTGGTCCATTCTTTGGAAGTTATGACCCTTTGTCAGTGAAAACCAATTTTTTTGTTGTGGAATTACAGACTCTGCGTAAGTTGATAGATGAGTACATGACTGACATGAATTCCAAGATGAAGGCTGTCTCAGAAGACTTTGTTGCCGTTGTTGATATCTTCAAGGAAAATGTTTGGGATCTGGAAGGGGAAATACGGGCTGATCAAGCGGGCTGTACAAAACTAGACAAGGGTCGGGGAGAAACCATTGTCAAAGATCAAAATCCCTAAACCGAAGGCCTTTGGAGGGAAACGAAGTGCCAAAGATCTGGAGAATTTCTTATGGGATATGGATCAGTATTTTTGGGCTTCCCATATTCCAGAGGAAGATCAAATTACAATTACTAACATGTATCTAACTGGTGATGCGAAGTTGGTGGCGGACACGCTTGGAGGACGAGTCACGCCCAATGATCAATTCTTTTGCAGAATTGAAGAAGAAACTCAAGGAACAATTCTTGCCAGCGAATTCAGGCTGGGTGGTAAGGGAGTGCCTAAGAAATCTCAAGCACATTGGTTCGGTGCGTGAGTATGTGAAGGAGTTCACATCCTTAATGTTGGACATCAAAGACATGTCAGAAGGTGACAAGCTGTTTAATTTCATGGCGAGTTTGCAATCTTGGGCTCAAATCGAGTTAAGAATGAGGGGTGTGACTGGCCTCTCTTCTGCCATTATTGCTGCAGACAGTCTGCTAGACTTGCAGATGGAAAAGTTCGATCCTAACCCAGACAAGGAAAAGAAGAAGGAAAAGTTCGATGACAAGCCCAGAAAGCCCCTGGTTGAGGAAGACAAAGGCAAGGCTGAGGCAAGAACGAGTCAACAAAAGCTAAGATATGACTCAGGTTGTTTCATTTGCAAAAGATCGCACAGGGCCAGAGATTGTCCAAAGAAGGAGAAAATGAATGCCATGACAGCGGATGGTCCAGAAGGGGAAAGTTTAGATTCGGATGGGGGTGGTGTTCCTGTTCGATTGAGTCCATTGATTGTGATGAAAGATGGGCAAGTTATAGGCCTGCATGCTAAAAAGTGAAATAGGTTGATGTGGTAGGTGCGTAGCTGTGAGGAAAGGCTATGCAAGGATGCTCACCAAAACATGGCATTACTACTGATTTGGTAATGTTAATTTCCTCAAGTTTATGTTTTGTTGTGATGGGCTGCTGACTACAGAAACAGAGTTCATGTTTGTATTATTTGCTTGACAAGGGTTAATGCGAAGGTTGGGACTCTTGGCAAGATTTGAATTATTAGTGACTTGGTCAGAATTGATACGGATGATGGGATTCGAGACCAGGCATTTGTTGTTAGATGTTAACCATAATTGATGCGAAAATGGATTTATGGCTAAGGAATGTGATATTCTTGGTCAGAAACTGATGCGGGGAACGAGTTTGTGATCAAGGCAAAGGTCCAACAGTGTTTGATGCAGAGATATTGTCTGAAGTTGTGCATGGATGTGCTAACTTTTTACTGATTCAGAAATTAAGGTTAAGATTTCGGGCAACACTTGAATTGTAGAGTGTTGGGTTGTGGCCACAGAGGTTAATCACATAATGGGTTTGCTCCAACGAGGACGTTGAACTTCTTCAAGTAGGGGAGGTTTGTTACCTGGTGAAGTCATGAATTAGGTTGTGGCATGCTAGTGTGACATGGGAGGATGACATAATGACAATTTTGGTAAATAAGTCCAATTTTGGAAGTCGGGCTTAGGAGTGTTATAAAATTATAAGGATTTAATTGGAGATGCTTTATATCATAAGAAGATGAGCTGTCAAATAAAATCCGGATTTGGAATTCGGGAACTTCGAAAAAGGCCATTATGACTCCTTAAGCAGGGTTAATATTTGTTTTGGTCAAAGCTGTATTTGTGAATTCTGCATATATAGGGAGGGGTGGGTCTCTGACCCAAGTGGGCATTCAACCACTTAGCGAGACCATGAGCAAGTCTTGGCTAAGGCATGTATAGGGAAGCTTGTTGGCTTGTAAAGAATGGTTTGACATGGTTCGGTGACACGGTTGACAAAGATGGCTCGGTTAGACATTGTGGGCTGTGCTGGAGCATGCATGGCTTGGCAAACCATGTGTGCATACCCGCGAGTGTGCCAACTTGTATTTGGCAAGATGATGTCTTAGCTTGACATGCATTGGTGTGCATGCAATGCACTTGGCTCGGCAAGCCATGTGTACATCAAGCTTTGGCTAGACCAACTTGTCCTTGAGGCAATGCCGTGACACGAGACAAACAATGGTTGATGCTGATTCAAGACATATGTATAGCACGACATGACCTATGTGCCAAGGCATTAACAGAACCAAGACATGGGCATGACTAGGTGCTGGCTCGATGGTGAAGGCATTGGTTAAAACTTGATAAAGCTCTCAAGTGCGTGTAGGCTTGAGAGGAGCTGGGGCAAGACATTTGGCTCAACAAAGGCAAACATTATGCAGTGTTGGCATATGTTTGACATTGAGTTGGCTTAAGATGGTACAACATGGTTCAGACTAAGGCAATACAAAGAATAGTCAAGGCCAATGTGTGACTCACACATGCAGTTTGGGTAGTTTGGTGACACAACTGACTCTAACCATCAAGAGGCAAGGTGACATTGAAAGGAGATTCCACAACATCCTGACAGTTGGGAGTGCAACTGTGTGCTAAGTGTTGATAGCCTCTGATTGGTGCCAACACAACTTAGGTGGATGTGGTTGTCATCCACATTAGATATAGACATTTTTGTATATTGGCCTATATAGGCACATATGTATGACATTGTATAGGCAACGAATTTCAGAGAGAGAGAGTGCTTGTATATGTGTTCTAGTGTGCCTGATTAAGAGAGAATTCTTGTATTATTTGAGTTTATAATAAATGTTTGGGAACCATTGATTGTGGTTGTCTGTAAAGTTGTGGGTGTTATTATATTACATTTCATATATTGTGTGTGGGAGTTTGTGCAAGATTTAGTATAATTTAAGGGTACTGATTATAAAAATTGACTGATTTGATTGATGTGAAATGCTGGGCAAAATTTCATGATTAGTAGTTGACTCATGTAACAGCAGCCATGATGGCAGCGCTCACCATCTTACTATTGGTTATGGACCTACGGGTGACAATGCAATTAACTCGGACAATATTTACTAAAACACTCAGAAACACTGTATGCGACAATATGCCAAATCATAATGGGTAGGTGTAAGTTTGTTTTGTTTTTGAAAAACTATAAGTAAAATAAGTTGTGCAAGTGGTATTTAATACTCCTCACTTTTCCCTATAAGGGACCGGATTCAGAGGGCTAGTATTGCCAATATGATTAAATATCCATGAGTAGTGTTGCTTCTTACAATTGCCTTATGGTTCACCTAACTATATTTGTATCTATCTTTATCCAGCATAATTGTGAACCATGACTGGTACAGTCGCAATAAGCACAATTATGCTAGATAAAGAGATACGAATATAGTTAGGTGAACCATGACTAAAAGGATGTCAAGTGCAATTGTAATGATAAGAGCTTTCTGTACTAAGAGAGGACTAAGTTGATCATTTTTCTGATATGAAAATATATATAAGGAAAAAACCATTTTAATACAATCTTGAAAATGGCCTAATGACCAAAATTTAGTGCTTTTTTTTTTCTTTTCTCTTGCATATACATGTCGTGAATCTTCTTCCCTTCTCATCATCGCTAGGGATGGGAAAAAATTCCCTTCCCTCCCTAATCAATTTTGTATGATTTTGGGGAATTGATTAAGTAATGTGTTTGAAAATCTGGTCGGTTTCGGTCAACCCGCCTTCATTATACTATTTATGTACTAATTAATATGCCATTCAGTCTTATTTTATATTATTAATAGACTCTTGATACAAAATACATTAACCATTTTTTATTTCCCAATACCAAAATCCTAGTATTTTTACATTTACATTCTTCTCGCTTTAATTTCATTTCAATTATGTAAAAAATTGCATGTATTATTTTGATACAGTATAAAAAAATAAGTTCAAAATTTTAATTAAGAAGTTAAATATTATTTTTATTTGCACAAGATCAAAAATTATTTTCATGATAAAAAATTGCTCGGCTCCATGCCGCACCTAACTTTACCCCGCTCTGTTTAACAAATAATTTTAAAACAGATATGAAAATAAAAAAGTTAAACGAAAATAAAAATGGAGATCCAGAGTACAATCCCTGTCCTAATCCGCCCCATTGCCAATCCTAATTATGGCTATCCATGACGTCCTTCAATAAAGAGAAAGAAGTAAACGATTCTACTCCAATGACCCTCTCATTGGGTTGGACAAGTGAGGGTAAATCCTGACCATTGATGTATGGTGGTGGGCCCGAATGGATGGATGGTGGTGGGTTCTTAGAAAAAGAGTAAATATGGGTTTTCCTATGCATGATGGATCCCTCACTTGGCCGACCCATTGAGAGGGTCACTAGAGCAGATTAATTTTCGAGAAAGAGAAATAAGACATTGTATTTCTTGAAGAGTTAAGTACTCAAAATACTTATGTAATATAGATATTGTATGTATAATATCCATTAATTTTTAAATGTGTGTTTTGCACTTATTTATTTTGGACAAGTGTTTAAAATACTCATTTAATATAGATATTGTGCTTATAACACCCATTAGTTTAAAAATGTGTATTTTTTTTTTTGAAGAATTAAGCTTTATATATAATATCAAAGAAAATGCTTAAGGCATACAAATAAAAATATGTGTATTGATACCTAAGTTATTATGAATCATTCAAATTGTATATATATTTTTTATTTTCATGAGTTTCTAAATTAAAAATAATTATCTATTTTTTGTATTCATTATTTTAGAAGGGGCAAACCTTGATTTTTCACATTAAAAATTCAAAAATATGATGTCAATGATTATTTTCGTATTAATTAAACAAACTTATTTTTATTTTTGGTAAATAAACCCACCTAGTTTCTCTTTTTGATTTTTTCTTTTTTTTTTTTTATTTTTAAAAATAAAAATATAAAAGGTGCGAATTGCCCCATAATGGTGCGATCATTTAATCCCTTATACTATTCATATATTGCGTTTAACTTCCCTGTGATTTTCCTTCACCCTAAACCTTTAAATATATTGTGAATTGCCCCCATTATAAAAATAACTTGCATACTATTAAAAAATTTGGGATGAAGTAAAATCACATCAAATTAGGGTAATTTGTATTGACAACTCCTGAGGTTTGGGTTAATTGCAACAAGATGACGGTCAATGCACAAGTTTGCAGAGACACCCCCTGAGCTTTCAAAAGTCTTACAGTGACACCCTTTGGGCCGAAAAAAGTCAAATTTTCCCTTATTTAATTTTAATAAACTCCATTCTACTATTGAATTTAATCAACTAACCACTCTTATATCCGGATTGCCCTCTATGTTTTACAATTTAATCAACTAACCCCTCCTATATCCGGATTGCTCCCTATACTTTTCAATTTCAATCACATTACCCCCCACCCTCAAACAATATATATATATATAATTCAAAAAGTATATATCAAATTTCAAAAAAAATATAAAATTCAAAAAAATATCTACAATTCAAAATAATTATATAAAAATATAAATATATATATTTCAAAAATAATATATAAAATTTGAAAACAATATATAAAATTCAAAAAAAGTATATAAAATTCAAAACATATATAAAATTTGAAACAAATATATAAATTTCAATTTTTTTTTTTATAAAATTTGAAATTATCATATAAATTTTGAAAATGTCATATAAAATTTGAAATATATATATAATTCAAATATATATATATATATTTTGGAAAAATATATATAAAAAAACCACTACTTGTTGTTGGTGTAAGTAGTTTGATTCACTTCATTAGAAAAGATATGATATTTTACCAATATATATTTTTTTCTTTCAAATTTATTTATTTATTCTAATTTTATTTTTCAAAATATATATTTTTTGAAATTTATATATATATTTCGAATTTTATATATTATTTCTAAATTTATATGTTTTTGAATTCAAATATTTCTTCCGAATTATATATGTATATATATATATATATATATTTATTTTTGAATTTTATATATATTTTTCGAATTTTATATACTTTTTTCGAATTTTATATATATATATTTTTAATTTTATATAATTGTTTTAAATTATATATATATATTTTGAAAATTGATATATATATTTTGAATTATATATATATTGTTTGAGGGTATGGGGTAATGTGATTGAAATTGAAAAGTATATGGGGCAATCCGGATATAGGAGAAGTTATTAAATTAAATTGGAAAACACAGTGGACAATCCGAATATAAGAGTGGTTAGTTGATTAAATTCAATAGTAGATGAAATTTTATTAAAATTAATCATATTTATAATAAGAGCAAATCTGATTTTTCATGGCCCAAAGGGATGTCATTGCAAGATTTTTGAAAGCTTAGAGGTGTCTCTGCAAACTTTTCATTGACCGTTGTCTTGCTACAATTGATCCAAACATCAAAGGGTGTCAATGCAAATTACTCTAAAAATGATAGGCACTGTATGTATGGTTAAAATCTCGCAACCCTTTCTTGAATAGGCGGCTAAAATAGAACTTAGTACCATCAAAACAAGTCTGCGCTGACTGTTCTGCGAAGAAACTTCAAACATCAAGTCGTTGGATGTGATGCTGGTCCAGGGCACTGAACACTTGCACCAAAAAAACAAAAACATAAAACTAAAACAAAATAAGACAATGAGAATAAAAACTAGAGTAATATATTAACAAATAGGTCTTTGAATCATATAAAGTCGTATCAAAAGATTGAAAACATTTTCTTTAACTAACCAACCCTCTTTTTTTGGGTATATACTAACCGACCCTCTTTGGTCTTTTCAAAGTCTTTTGATTAATGGGTTTTGTATTGGATAATAATATTTTAATGTGCACATAAATCGCTTAATATACTTGCGACATTCTCTTGGAATTCTTAATTAAACCTTTATAAAAAGGAAATTAAATTTTCTTATGAAATCTTCTTTTCTTTGTTTAGATTAAGATCATGTCATAGTGATCTGATTATGGTATTTACTAGTTTGGCATGAAGTATAAAAAGTTATATATGCTCCTTAGGTCGACTTCAAATTATAGTTTCTGGGTAGTGATTTGGAATAAATGCTGCATATACAAGAGTAAACCGAGACCATTTAAGTTTTATGGACCAAAGGACGAAAACACGTGTAATTCTTGTGAACTCGTGCAAGAATGAAATAGATCACATTAAAATTGAAATAAATAACAGAATGAAATAGCTATGAAACTATGGGCCAAAAAGTGAATATATATATATATATATATATATATATCATTCTTAAGTGTTCCACTCTTTTTTTTTTTTTTCCTTCTCTGTTTATTTTGGGAGGAATTCCAATGATGTTAAGGCAATAATGAAAGAGTATAGATAACACGTATGTCCTGACTCCAATTATGGTATTCTTAAGTCTTAATGATCATTCTATGGGCATGTAAAAAAAGGATAAAGAAGAAGAAAAAAACTGTATATTATGGATGTTGTCAGGCACGGATGTAGAGATTTTCATGAGTAGGGGTGAGATTGTATTATTTCAAATTCAGTGGGGCTTTAGGAATTTAAAAAAAAAATTAGTAGGGGCATAAGCATTATTATGCTATATCTTAGGATAAATAATTGAAATAAAAAAAAAGTTCCATCCCCACTTGTCACCAAGCAGGTCCGTCCCTAGATATTGTAGCGGTCCGTTTAGGGTTAGGGCACTTTGCTATCTATATATTGACCTCTAAATGGATTGGATCCGATCAGATCAATCTTCATCCTATTCGAATTTGATAAATATAATTTGGATTCAATCCAATCCAATAATTTGACAGATTTTTATTTATTTAATTTATATCTAATTTTTTTGGATAATCGAATCTCCGATCCAATAATCCTATCCAATTATAAAATTCATCAAAAATACAAATCAATAAGTAATAATGATTTTTTATTGTTATTTTAGGAACATTAAAAATTAAATGATTTATTTATACTTATAATACATATGAATGAAAGTCGAATAACAAACGAAAATTTGAGAAATAATTAGAGATACAACTAAGCATATATAACTAATAGAATAATTTTATGTATGCATATATATATAGAATATATAATTAATTAGTTTATTATCAGATCGGATCACCTAAATCATCCAATTTTTTAATGAACTGGACGGTCATCATTTTCAGATTTTTCAATTTTTTCATTAATTTATATCTAACTAAATAGATTGGATTCGGACTAAAATATGATCTGAGTCGGACTAAAATATAATCGATTCACAGGTCTATCTATATATGTGCCAGTATAATTATTAATTTAAACAATACTCCATTTTCCAAGTATTCGTCAAAGTCAATCCCACAACCATCAAACGCCAGACCTAAGAAAAAAGGAAAAGGAAAGGAAATTATTATAGGTTTTAATTTTTTTTTTTGGCTAAATAAATAAATATCTATTGATGACAAAGAAGCATGTACACATGCAGATAACGTTCCTAAAGATTTTCAAGACCATTCAAAAAGGAGAAAATGGTTGACAAAATCAACAATGGAGTCTCAAGAGAATGATCAAAGAAAGTTACACATACATATATAAACAAAGGTGTCTCTGTTGATGCATATGCCATTAATTATTTGAATCCTTTGTTTTTTTCCATCAATCTTTAAAGAAAGTTACACATACATATATAAACAAAGGTGTCTCTGTTGATGCATATGCCATTAATTATTTGAATCCTTTGTTTTTTCCGTCAATCTTTCTGTATAAATATCTTCTCGAGTTCATCACAATCCCAATAGTATGCAGAAAACAAATCTCTTCATTGCAATCTGTTTCCTATTTACCCTTCTCATTCTAAAACCTCAAATGGCTTCTGGATTGACAAAAGGAAGAGTGGTGACAGTGCTGAGCATCGATGGAGGTGGCATAAGAGGCATTATTCCCGGTACCCTCCTCGCCTATCTTGAATCAAGGCTTCAGGTAGTACTTCATCAAACATGTTTACCCTTTTCATCCTTTTCAGTTTTGCATGACATGATCAGTGTACGTATTATTTCTTACTCTTGTTTGTATATGATTTGCTTGCTATATAGGCACTTGATGGACCTAGTGCAAGAATTGCAGATTATTTCGATGTGATTGCTGGGACTAGCACCGGTGGGCTTGTCACAACCATGCTTGCAGCTCCGAACAAGGACAACCGCCCTATATATGCAGCAAAAGATATCAACAATTTCTACTTGCAGCACACCCCCAAGATTTTCCCTCAGAGCAGGTAATAAAATGGAATATATGTTAGAGTATGACTCATTTTCTTGCGTGAAAAGTAAATTTGGGTAGCAAGTCTCTCTATTTGACTGAAGATTGATATATTTGGTGACTCCTTTCTTAAGGGGGAATATAATTTAACCATAAAACAATCCTTAATTAGGTAGGAGATCAATTCCTAATTGGATTGAGTGACTTTTCTGTTAGGAAATTTGGATTATTTGGACAATCACAAATTCCCTATCCCAGGATCCTCCTTTGCAGAAAATCAAAGAACAGAGAAATAGAAAATACGACACAAAGATTTATAGTGGAAAACTCCAAACCGGAGAAAAACCACTGTCGTTGTCAAAGACAACCAGAGAAAAATTCACTATGTGGAAAATTGTTACAACCACACTCTCAGTAATTTTCTCTCACCCCAAAAACACCCACAAGAACAAATACAAGCCCAAGAGAATTTTCCCACAAAATTCTCTCTCAAACTTATCTCTCTACAAGCTTTTGTTTCTCTTGTATTTTTGGATGTTCCTATCTAACCTTCCTAACCCTCTATTTATAGGAAGTATATGACCTTAGCTTAATGGCTAAGTCTTTGACAATAGAGAACTTCCTGGAAACTTCCAGCTTACCTTAAAGGATAAGTATGTGACCATAAGAAGTTTCTGGAAGCTTTTGACTTACTTTAGATTCTTCTGGGATCTTCTTGAACTTTCTTGAATCTTCTTGATTTTATGCAATTCAAAATCAACTTTGCTTCTTCTTCTTTATTCAGCCACAATTGGAATAGTGTAGAATTTTAGTCAAAAATCTAACAATCTCTACCTTTACTAAAATTCTCCACCTCGCCTGGGACCCACTGTTTGAAACAACTCTACCTTGATTCAAACATCATAGCTTCTGCTACAAATACTGTCTTCACCAACAGTCATAATTCTCAACACAGAGAATTATCATACTTCACCATAAAGAGTACACACACTTAGAATCAACCATTCTAAGAATTTTACCTCGGCTCATGTCGAACTAATCCGCTGAAACATTATGGTGCAACTTCCTCGTTGACTCTCCAGGAAGTTCATCAGCCATCGACATCAATTCCACCACACACCTTGCATCAATACCAACCAATGCCCGTGTGCAAATTTTTGAACCCGCTAGCAGTAACACATCCTCTTTTCATGGCAACTTTTGAAAACTAGCGGTATGCCATGAGGATGTACATGCTCTTTCAGAGAGCATCAACAAAGTCCACCTCTCCCAAAGCAGACATACTGTTAACTTCACCGTCGGTATTTGACCTTAAGCTGCTTGTCAAACCAGCTCCACCTTTTGGACAATTTCTCTTGAAGTGCCCAGATTGTCCACACCCCCAACAAACTGATTTCTTATTCATAGAGTTCTTTTTCTTCCAACGTTCAGCTGCCACCAATGCCGAATTTTCAGGCAGAACACTATTTCCACCACTCAACCGTTTCTCTTCGGAGAAAAGTTTGCCGGTGACTTCTGAGAAGGCTATCTTCTCATTCCCATGAATCAAGATAGGCTTCATGTGTTCGTAGGAAGGTGGAAGAGACCAGATAAGCCTCAAAGCTATATCTTCATCATCAATCTTAACTCCAATGGCTTCCAGTTCAGAGACGATACCATTGAGAACACTCAGATGGTCAGAGATAGTAGTCATGTCATTCATACGCAAAGTATGAAACTGCTCCTTAAGATACACTCGATTTGAGACGCCTTTTGTTTGATACATTTCTTCAAGCTTCTCCCAAAGTTTCTTGGCTGTGGATATTCCTTGCACATTAGCAAGAACATTTTTGGCCAAGGACAAACGAATTATGCTTGCTGCTCTCAAATCAAAATCTTCCCAATCTTCATCGCTCATATCGGATTTCGAAGCTTCTTTGTTGGAATCAGGGGTCGGTCGCCCCTTCAAAGCCTTGTGTAAACCAGATTGAATCATCAAATCTTTGACTTGTACTTGCCACAAGCCAAAATTGATCCTCCCATTGAATTTCTCTATTTCGAATTTGACGCCTGTCATTTCTGCTTCAAGGAACCAAAGCTCTGATACCAATTGTTAGGAAATTTGGATTATTTGGACAATCACAAATTCCCTATCCCAGGATCCTCCTTTGCAGAAAATCAAAGAACAGAGAAATAGAAAATACGACACAAAGATTTATAGTGGAAAACTCCAAACCGGAGAAAAACCACTGTCGTTGTCAAAGACAACCAGAGAAAAATTCACTATGTGGAAAATTGTTACAACCACACTCTCAGTAATTTTCTCTCACCCCAAAAACACCCACAAGAACAAATACAAGCCCAAGAGAATTTTCCCACAAAATTCTCTCTCAAACTTATCTCTCTACAAGCTTTTGTTTCTCTTGTATTTTTGGATGTTCCTATCTAACCTTCCTAACCCTCTATTTATAGGAAGTATATGACCTTAGCTTAATGGCTAAGTCTTTGACAATAGAGAACTTCCTGGAAACTTCCAGCTTACCTTAAAGGATAAGTATGTGACCATAAGAAGTTTCTGGAAGCTTTTGACTTACTTTAGATTCTTCTGGGATCTTCTTGAACTTTCTTGAATCTTCTTGATTTTATGCAATTCAAAATCAACTTTGCTTCTTCTTCTTTATTCAGCCACAATTGGAATAATGTAGAATTTTAGTCAAAAATCTAACATTTTCCTCCACTCCAGTCTCTTTATATAGGTGTAGCCTATTGTATTCTGTGTATCGTGCCAAAGTGAGAGCCAAATTAGGCTGGTGCCAGAAAGCCAGAATAGGCCGGTACCGATGTGAGTGAAAGAGGGTATGCACAGAAATAGAGAGAAGAAGAGATACAAAGTGATATTTCTTGGTGTGAGTGAAACACCGATGAGGGTGAGCGATACACGTGTGAGTGAAACACTATGTGCGTTGTTGATCTCATGATCATATTGTAATCCTCTCATTGATAGTGATTATTGGTGCTTTCCGTGGACATAGACTAATTTGATCGAACCAAGTATATATCTCTGTATCGGTGTGTGTGATTTTGATTATAATTAATTGTGTATGTTTTTGGTTCGGTCTTGGGCGGGTGTAAAAACCCTAACAATATATACTTATATAGATGCTTAAGCTTAAATTTTATGTACCTTATCGTACTATATTGTCAATGTGTACACAATCTGTGAGATAAATTATTGATGTGTGTTTCTTTTATTAGAAACAAGGGCTTTGTGGAGACATTGACAGGTTTGATTGGCGCAGTCTCGGGGCCAAAGTATGATGGGAAGTACCTAAGGTCATTGTTAAAGGAGATACTAGGTGACCTTACTATAAATCAGACCCTAACAAATGTGGTCATACCAGCTTTCGACATCAAACACCTCCAACCGGTTATCTTCTCTACCAATAATGTATGAAACTTGCGAATATTACTTTGCATATTTTGATGTTCAATCTTGAAATGTGAAGTGAAACTAATTGTATAATATATTTTGAAACAATGTATAGGGAAAAATGAACGTTTCCAAGAATGCTTTGCTATCGGATATCGGCCTCAGCACCTCTGCAGCCCCTACCTATCTCCCAGCACACTACTTTGAGACTAAGGATGCTGATGGAAAAACGCGCAGTTTTAATCTCATCGATGGTGGCGTTGCTGCAAATAATCCTGTGAGTAGCTAATATGATATCGTCCTAATTTTAGTGTCATTTCTAACTAACAATACTTTGGTTGTCCTAGGGAGTATAAAGTTGGTTCTCCCCGCTAATATGGTATACAATTTAGCAGACATGTGACTACATTTTTCAAAAAAGAAAATTTACGTCAATTTTTCTTTTTACGAATTCTATGTATGTCATACTTTCTTGAAAATCAAAATTGATCACATGTTCAAATTTTGTATTAGACCACATCAGTGTAAAAGACAACATCATCCTCACTTGGGAGTACCCAAGATAAACATAATGGGACTATTGCAAGTTAATTAACTATGTTAGTAGCTGAAAGTTAACATGTTTTGAGTAAATTTGCAGACTCTAACGGCCATAAGCCACATTAGAAAAGAAATTGTAATTGGCAACAATGAGTTCGTTGACGTGGATCCAACGCAAGGCAAAAGGATGTTAGTCCTCTCATTGGGCACCGGTGCAGCCAAGCGAGAAGAGAAGTACAATGCAACCACAGCCTCCAAATGGGGACTGATCAATTGGGTATATGACAATGGTGCAACACCATTGCTTGATGTTTATAGCGATGCAAGCTCTGATATGGTTGACATCCATGTCTCAACTCTTTTTCAAACTCTGAATGCCCAGGAGAACTACCTACGCATTCAGGTAATTATATCAAGAATCGCATACATTTATCAATGCACATATCATTGTACATCATGATGATCATATTAAGAAGTTGTGATCGAAATTTATTGCTACCCGAAAAGAATTTTGACTTGTTTTTGTCTTGGGGTCATGAATCCGTATTTTAGTATTTCTTATAACCTGGTTATATATGAAATTAGAGTTTGAGTAGGGGTACCAGCTTCTCAAAATGACTTTTGTTTTTTCTTTTTCTTTTTTGCGTATATGTTTTTTCGTAATATACTAATAATTTTTTTAATGGACGAACAGGATGACACGTTGACGGGTGACTTATCATCTGTTGATATTGCAACAAAGGAAAATTTGGAAGGACTTGTGAAAATTGGAGAGAAGCTGCTAAAGAAGCCAGTGTCGAGGGTGAATATGGAAACAGGCAAATTTGAGACCGTTGATGGAGAGGGAACTAATGAAGTAGCTCTTAACCGCTTTGCGGAGCTTCTTTCGTATGAAAGAAAGTCCCGTACTGTATAAATATTAAGTTCATGTATATCATGAAAAAGTTTAGGGACCTCCCTATAATATTTGTCCTTTTTTTTTTCAAATTTTTTTTTTCCAATAACAAAAGAGGACAACATATCCATATTGATCACTTCTTTATTTCTTTTCCTGTGCAGCCTCTTTTCTTCTCCTTCAGTTCACAAGTCAGCTTATATATAACTAGCAATGGATCACATGTATATCCATATACTACTATTAAAAGTGTGAAGGGTTTCAGTATTTCAGCATTAAAATTATAATTAAAATATAATTTTATCTCCAAAATTTAAAATAATTCATTAATTTGGATTCTATTTAAGTTATAGTGATGGAATTAATTAAAATTAGTGTGTAGAGATAGAGTTTAAGGGGCTGTTTGATAAAGCTGAAAATTAAGTACTGAAAATTTTAAGATCTGAATTTGAAGTACTGAAGGTATTAAGCGGTGCTTAAAAATATTATATTTTCTGATGTTTTTGTTAATTTTCAGTCTTTAGACTTCAGTGTTAAGTGATGATCCTATCACTTAAAATTTTATCTCATTTTAAGTGACACTTAATGTATTAAGTGATGTTCAAATTTCTTATCAAACGCATTTAATTGAATAAGTGCTGAATTTTTTCAGACTTAAGTGGTAAATAAGTGTTATCAAACACACCCTAACTAAGCTTGGGTTTTGAAATTAAAATATTTCAAAAATTAAAAATAGGGTGCATTTTGAATATTAGTATAGATATAGACTTGTTATGTTTCACAAAATTTAATAATATATAAATATAAATATACTAGCGTAATTATCTTACAATCTAATTTTAATGAACATTGATAGTTTAAGCAATAATAGTTTTAATTAAATATCGATAGATTAAGCAACAATTGAATCCAAGAATTATCGAATATATATATATTTTTAAATTAATTAAGCCTTATAATATATATAGAGAGAAAGGAGAGATCTGGGTGACGGGTGACTCCAAACTTAACATGGTAATTAGAAGGATAAGGACTCTTGTTTTATTTTGTAATATATTAATATAGAAAGTAGAATTATAAACAAGTTATATAAATTAAAACACAAAACAAACATGATATTTGTTAAATTTTATCTTTAAAAAACCTATTGAAATAGGATTCTATTTGTACACCAATTAAATTAGAATTTTATTTGACTATTTAAAGTTCTATTTTTTCATTTTAAATTATATTTTAATTTCAAAATGTAATTATAATTAAATTCTATCTCTATTACTTAATTTCAATAATCTATCCTAAACAAAAGACATAATGATAGTTGAAGACTCCAACTCTACAATTCCATTCTATTTACAAAACTACTTCAGTGAGTTTCTTGAAATTATCAACTCAACTTTTTTGATAAAGATGCAAATAAACTCCAATTTCAAATATTAATTATTATTAAACTTAACAATTCTATCCTAAGAAGGAATACCATAAAAATCCTAACAATATCAAGTGTATGCAACATTTGTAAGATTCTTTTACATTTGTAACTCTTCACATTGATAATTTTCAATTTATATTCGTTACAATTCTATTCTATTTAAAATATGTTCTTTAGTTGTTTAAAAATCTACCTCAACTCAACTTGATAAATATGCAAATATACTTAATCCCCTAAGATTAGGACATTATCAATCACTTATTAATAAAATATATAAGAATTTGATTTTAATTAAACAACACTTTAATTAGTCAATTAGAGATGCACACAAACTCCTTTTTTTTTTTGTGTCATATAGGATTTAATCAATTTTGTCATACATATATGCACGAGTCTACCCTTGTTCACAACATATTTTGTCTCTTTGTAACAATTTTTCATAGAGTTAAGATTAGGTTATTTTGTGTTTTTTATATAGTTACTTTTTGTGATATTAGTGTTATTATTCTTGTTCATTTTTATAATATGTAATTTATTTGTTCTAGGGATTCATAAAATGCCATGATTGTTAGGAGTCGAATGTTACACATTCTAGGCTATTAATTCGGTATTGTTAGTTTCTATATCTTACTACCTTGGTATTTTTTATGCGATTTGTATGTTTAAGCATGTTTCAAGTTCGGTACGTGTAAAACGAGCTAAATCCGGTGAATTAACTGAAGTACTAGCTTATAACCAATCAAGAACCAAGACTGAGGTAAAATAAGGTGCAAAAATAGACTAAAAGGAAGTTAAAAAGACAAAACAAATGCATTGGAGGCAAACGGAAACAACTAAAACGCATGTGGCAAATTTCAAACAAGAACAAAAACATTTGTTGTTTTAGGATCGATCCCACATTTTTGGGATCGATCCCACCTTCAGGCGCTGGAATTGGTGAGAGTTACTCTGGGATAGATCCCCAGAATATGGGATCGATCCCAGGTCACGAATCAACTTAATATTGTGGACCCCAATTGACGTATTGCACACTCTGGAACGTGATATTGAAGATTTTTAAGTTTCTTTACAAGAATTTGACACCAATCAAAGAGTCCAACTTTTACATGACTCCACATTTATAAATATAAGTTTTATATCAGATTTGAGGGCTTTCTCTAGATCGCCTATTTTCTCTACAACAGAATTATTGCATAAAATACATATCAAGAGAGCGACAGAAGGGAGAGCAACGAGAGAAAATTAGATAGAAAAGAACACCAGGAGTTCCATGGAGTCGAGTTCATCAACAACAACACAATCACCGACACCTATGGGCAACTAAACGGTAACTAGGGTTTTCTAGCAAAACCCTAGCCCATGTAATGTACTCTATCGTTTATTTATTTTTAATGTGAAAGGGGAAGCTAAAGAGAACTCCTATAATGGTTATGTAGACAAGAGATTTGTGCTTCATGTTTAAATAAGAATTTTCATTTTATTTATTCTAGGTTGATTTTATGTTAATTCTTGCACAATTGCACCTAATTGCTACGAGCTTGAACTCCGAAAGTTAGGTTGTTAGTTATCTACATAACGATGCTTAAAACATGAAACTTTAGTTTGGACAGTTCATGCTAATGGAATATGAAATGGATGCGTTTTTAATTTAATGCATAGTAGGAGTAGTGTAGGGTAATGGCATATCCAAATCTTGTTTCATCCGAAGATGAATTGTGACTGAGCTCGGTTAAATGTAACATTTGATGGGAATTAGAAGCTTGC
The DNA here is from genome assembly GCA_963922005.1 of Cornus suecica. Lineage (NCBI taxonomy): Eukaryota > Viridiplantae > Streptophyta > Magnoliopsida > Cornales > Cornaceae > Cornus > Cornus suecica. The sequence continues at coordinate 36,798,026 of OY998248.1, forward strand.
TTACAGCGGTGCTAGTCTGATTTGTAGGAGATAACTCTCCCTTTCGTAATAACATGAATAACATGTTTGCATTACGAAACTAGTGGTGGCGCTAGATACGCCATAGTCTATCTCATTATTGAATTTTCTCAATTTATCTTTATTTGTTTTATTTAATTTAATTATTTATTTAATTAGTTTAATATAAAAATCAAAATCAAACTATCTTTACAATTCAAGAATATTATTTTATTAAAATTTAGAGTACGATTTAGTCTCTGTGGGATCGATAAACCCTATCTCAAGCTATATTATACTACGAACTGACTCGTACGCTTGCGATAGGCAAAACGAGATCGTATTTAGGGTCTATTTTTAAGCATATTTTTAGCCGACCTACTGAGCCGATCAATGATTTACAGGTTTTCAAACATATTGAGAGAGATATAGAAGAGACAATGAAAGTATGCAACTTGTATAATAGATGACCAAGTATGTTTCTATTTTATACGTATACATATCAGCATGCATTTGTATCTATACAGTGTGGTTAGATAGGATGTGTTGTGTGTGTATATCTATTTTTCGTGAATTTACATGTTTACAAATATATTGAGAGATAGAGAAAATGCAACATGAGTATGCGACTTCCACAATAAACTGACCAAGTATTTTTCTATTTTATACATATACATATCACCATGCATTTGTATCTATGGTGTGGTTAGATAGGATGTGTTGTGTGTGTATATCTATTTTTCGTACTATATGCATGATAAATGTAAAATTACATACTATAGAATAATATAATCCAATTATTATTGCTATAACATGTCATCTTGGTTTTAAGTTGTATCAGATGAATGTAAAGAGTGCATTATTGAATGACATTGTTCATGAGGAGGTATATGTGGAGCAGCCAAAAGGATTTGAAGATCTTCATTATCTAGGTCATGTTTACAGGCTAAAAAGTGCTTTGTATGGGCTAAAGCAAGCTCCTAGAGCTTGGCATAAAGGTTGACTGATTATCTGTTGGGAACAGGTTTTGCTCGAGGGGGAGTGGACAAAACACTGTTTATTCAGAAAATTGAGAGTGATACAGTTGCTCAAATATATGTTGATGATATTGTGCTTGGTTCCTCTTTTGATAAACTTGCTCATTATTTTGGAGATCAAATAAAACATGAATTTGAGATGAGCATGATTGGTGAATTGAACTTCTTTCTAGGGCTTCAGGTTAGGCAATTAAGTGATGGGATTTTCGTTTCTCAAACTCGTTATGCCTTGGAATTAGTAAAGAAGTTTGGTTTGAAAAATGTTAAGGATGATCGCACTCCTATGAGTACTAGTGTCAAGTTTAACATAAATACTAAAGGCAAAGATGTTGATTCTACATTTTATAGGAGTATGATTGAGAGTTTGTTGTACTTGACTGTCAGTCGACCTGATATAACTTTTAGTGTTGGTATGTGTGCATGTTACCAGGCAAGTCCTAAGGAGTCTCATATTACTGCTATGAAAAAGATTATCAAGTATGTTAAAGGGACAGTGAATTATGGATTGTGGTATCCATCAGGTACTAATACTGATATCGCATCTTTTTCTGATGCTGATTGAGCCGGTAATGTTGATGATAGAAAAAGTACCAGTGGAGGGTGTTTTTATGTTGGAAATTATTTAGTTGTTTGGCATAGCAAGAAGCAAAATTGTGTTTCTCTTTCCACTGCTGAGACTGAATATATAGCAGTTGGTAGTTGTTGTACTTAGGTTTTGTGGATGCGTCAAATGTTGCAGGATTATGATTTTTCTCAAGGCACGATGACTGTGTTTTGTGATAACACGAGTGCGATAAATATTTCTAAAAATCCTGTTCAAAATTCTAGGACAAAACATATAGATATTCGACATCATTTCATTCGTGATCTTGTTGAAGATGGTATAGTGTCTCTAGAGTTCATATCCACAGATTCTCAGTTAACAGATATTTTTACAAAATCATTAAATTTTTAAAAGCATGTTAGTCTTAGGAAATCTATTGGTATGCTTATTTAGAATAGATATATTATTATCTATCATTCTAGGAACACATTACATTATTTTCCTAGAATTGATAGGTAATCATGCATTTATATTATTTTTATTCATGCATGCATTTTATTTTGAAATAAATGACAATAAAATTTTTGAGACTGTTGAGCTTGGCTAAAGTACACAAGTGGTCATATTTTACTCTATTTTCAAATTTACTTGTCTCATTATGCATATGTGAAGTAGATGTATCAGTCTAACCTAAGTTTTTGGATGATCACTTGGCATGATTATTTTATGTTACAAAACTTTAATCTTAGGTGTTAGTTGCTTCGGTGATGATTATAATGCCTGCTAAATCTGTTATTTTTTTTTATTTAACCCGAAGTGGTATAAAGGTTCATGAGCTATGCTAGATTGGTCTATGCATGAAATATCTTTTGCATGTGTATGGATGTTGTGGTGAAAGCAGAGGAAATGATAAGATGATAAAAAATAAAAATGCAAAAAATAGTTCTTCAATCCAAAAAGGAGAAATAACTGATGAGCATAAATCCCATGAGCATACATTTGTATCAAGTGTATGCAACATTTGTAAGATTCTTTTACATTTGCAACTTTTCACATTGATAATTTTCAATTTATATTCGTTACAATTCTATTATATTTAAAATATGTTCTTTAGTTGTTTAAAAATCGACCTCAACTCAACTTGATAAATATGCAAATAAACTCCACCCGTAAAAGGATATACTTAATCCCCTAAGATTAGGACATTCTCAATCACTTATTAATAAAATATATAAGAATTTGATTTTAATTAAACAACACTTTAATTAGTCAATTAGAGATGCACACAAATTTTTTTTTTTTTTTTGTTATGTAGGATTTAATCAATTTTGTCATACATATATGCACGCGTCTACCCGTGTTCACAACATATTTTGTCATTTATATTTTTTTTCTTTGTAGCAATTTTTCACAGATTGAGTTAAGATTAGGTTATTTTGTGTTTTTTTATATAGTTACTTTTTTGTGATATTAATGTTATTATTCTTGTTCGTTTTTATAATTTGTAATTTATTTGTTCTAGGGATTCATAACATGCCATGATTTACAGGTTTTCAAACATATTGAGAGAGATATAGAAGTGGCAATGGAAGTATGCAACTTGCATAATAGATGACCAAGTATGTTTCTATTTTATACATATACATATCAGCATGCATTTGTATCTATACAGTGTGGTTAGATAGGATGTGTTGTGTGTGTATATCTATTTTTCATGGATTTACATGTTTACAAACATATTGAGAGATAGAGAAGAGGCAACGTGAGTATGCGACTTCCACAATAGATTGACCAAGTATTTTTCTATTTTATACATATACATATTACCATGCATTTGTATCTATAGTGTGGTTAGATAGGATGTGTTGTGTGTGTATATCAATTTTTCGTACTATATGCATGATAAATGTAAAATTACATACTATAGAATAATATCATCCAATTATTATTGTTTTTCTTTGAAGTACAATATATAATATCATCCAATTATTGCTTTTTGATTAAATTTAATTAATTAATTTATTTTTCAATGTAAATTTGATTAAAGTATTAATAGCTAATAAAATTTTATATATACATTTTTGGTAAATTATAATTATATTTAGTATTCAAATTTGAATTTTTTTTCCTTTTTTCATATATTTATTATAAATTATTAATCTCAGTATATAAATTCTTTATAATTTGAAATTTACTTACGTGCAACGCACGTGCTTGTTACTAGTATATAAATATCTACATATGATATAAATAATTACCATTTACATATGCGGGTAGAGCAATAAATTTTTTTGGAGGGGGCCATAGGCAATATTTTAGAATTTTTGTTGACTATTAAAGGAAAATTTTAAACTTTGGGATGGGCCATAAGCAATTTTTTGTAAGGTAATTTACAATATATATATATTTGGGCTATTAACAGAATTTTTAAAAATTTTGGGGAGAGCCACAGCTCCGCCCCTATACATATGGTATAAATAATTACCATAATTTTTTTAGCAAACACATCAAACGGTAGTGAGTAAAAGATCATTTTCGATTCCATGTACATCAATGCATGGACTCTTTATTACTACTTTATGGAGTCAAATTCATATAGAGTGCGTTTGGCAGTACCGAGTGGTGTTTTGGAATTAAAATTCTAATTCTATTTTTTTTTTGTTTGGATGCTATATTTGGGATTGCATATACCACTATTTGGATGTTCTTCCTTCTTCTGTTTCTGTGTGTGTATTTTGGACTTCCTATTTCTAGATTTTATGAAAATTGCTGCCTGAAAGTTTAATTTTTTTTTCCCCACTAGTTTGGTAGAATCTTACGCTTTCCAGCTTCGATTTTACTTTTCCCATTTTGAGTCCCAAACAATGCACACAAACTCTAAATTTTAAAAACTTTGATTACAACTTATAACCACATATCTTTCACCATGATTTATATTTGGTTTATCATTTTATTAGTATTTCATGTTTGGTTATAAAAAGTATTGACAGAGAGTGTGAAGTTCTAACCTTGATTCAACTTTGGAGTTATATTTTTATTCAATTTTTGTGTTTTCTTTTTGTTATATTACAAAGATATTATTGGTTTAGGATTAGTTTAATTATTTTTTTACTAATTCGGTACATTTTTACTATTTTAATTATATAAAAAAATTTATATTTATGATGAAAAATTGCCCTGCTCCATTTAATTTTACCCGACTCAATTTAATAAATGATTTTTGAACATATATAAATATTTTTAAGTTAAACAAAAATGAAAATAAAGAGTACGATCCCGGCCCTACCTGAGCATCCCTAATCATACTATCCATGACTTCATCTTCATTCAGTCCATGTCCAAAGAGAAAGAAGACAATACATTCTTGAACAAGCGGCTAAAATAGATTAGTAGAAGTAGCTTCATCCGTGGTTTGCTGTTGCAGTTTTGATTTTGGTATTGTTATAATGAATTTGAATAATATTAAATTTTTAAAATAAATATTGAATAAATATCAATATTAATACTTTTTTAAATACGTTACAAATCGAATAATATATAATGATTTTGGATAATACAGCAACAAACTATGGTACCATCAAAACAAGTCTGCGCTTACTGTTCTACGAAGAAACTTCAAACATCAAGTCCGTGGATGTGATGGCTGTGCGGAAAGCTTCGAGTTGGTCCAGGGCACTGATAAAGAAAAACAAATTATAGCCAGGGTACGCTAGAGAGCTTCGACCATGATAAATAATAAGAATAAAAAATAATGGTTTATCCTTAATTTATTTATTATTCCTAATTAAATCATAAATGATAATAATTAATAATTTAATTAAATAAAATATATTCAATTTAATATTTATTTTTAAAAATAATGGAGTATTTCAAGATTTCACTCACACCCCAAACAACTTTTTATCACTTTTGAGAAGCAAAATGTCATGCTACCCTTTTTAACTTTAGTTAAATTATTAAACCTTGATTGTTGTATAAAATAACTAAAATATCTCAAAAAATTATTAACATTTATTTAAATTATCCTAGCCTCATAAACATTTCTAATTTATTAATACTCATCGTACAAACTATATAAAATTAACCACAATTGCACAAAGTCTCATTTTTTACAATTTATTAACAGTAATTGAAGAGATGAGGGCCAATTTTTAATTTGGCCATAACTCATAACTTATTAACACTAACTTCAAAAATTAGCCCAAATTATTTTTAATTACAAAAAAAAGACAATTAAAAATAATTTTAAATATTAGTAGACCAAAGTATACAAATATAATTAATTTGAATAATTAATCAAGAAGGTTTATTAAATTACTAATGTTGGTAAAATTAAGACTAATTGAATTTAATTTGTTAAAGGAGTAATAATATAAGTTTTTTGTCATTATACACTAATAAACAAGATTATTTTACATATTCATCTAAAATCAAACGGTAGAAATAATATTTTACTTGTCAAAAAATGATAAAAAGTAATTTTTGGGTGTGAGCGTGAAATCTGGAGTTGAAGTATGGGGTCTCATTAAAAATTAAAATCAAAATTTATTTTTTATTGAAATAAGGTCAAACATGAGGGTGTCATTGAAATTAACCCTATTTGTTATAAATATTAAGGCAATGATGGTACTCTTCGATCATGATCATTCTGTGAACATGCGAAAAAATAATGAAGAAAAGAAAAACAATTAATTATAGATCTAAAACTGGTCCTTTTACTTTGAGGGCACTTGCTCTCTATATATGTGACAGTCTCTTTCATTTTCTAAGTCTTCGTCAACGTAAATCCCACAGCCATCAAAACACGAGACCTAGGGAAAAAAGAAAAGAATAGGAAACTAAGGTCTAGTTTGTTTGTTTGTTTTTTTTTTTCTGTTTTTTGTTTTTTGTTTGTAAAACAAATATGGTCTAGTTGATGACAAAGAAGCATAGCCACATTCAGATAACCTTCCTAAAAATTTTCAATACCAATAAAAAAGGAGAGAGTAGTTGACAAAATCAATAATGGAGTCTCAAGAGTCAGAGAATGATCAAAGTTAGTTACACACATATATAAACAAAAGTGTCTCTGTTGATTCATTTTTCATTGTTTGAATCCTTTGTTTTTTCCCATCAATATATATATACATTTGTAATAAATATCCTCTCGAGAACATCACAATCCCCATAATATGCAAAAAACAACTTTCTTCATTGCAATATGTTTCCTAAACACCATTCACTTTCTACAGCCTCAAATGGCATCTGGAAAGACAAAGACAAGGGTGGTGACGGTGCTGAGCATCGATGGAGGCGGCATAAGAGGCGTTATCCCCGGTACCCTCCTCGCCCATCTTGAATCAAGGCTTCAGGTAGTAAAATTCATTAAACATGTAAACCTTTTTGTTTTTTGTTTCTGGAAATTAAGGATATGCATAAATATTGAAGAAATAAATATAAGGCTAAGATCGCGGACATGCCTAAATTACAACTCTAATGAGATGTTTACCTTTTCATCAAATACATTTACCCTTTTCATCGTTTCCTTTCTATTTGGACAATATTTTGGTCCTCACCTATGAAGACGAAGTTCGTCCTTCCCGCTGAATGTGCAATATAATTTGGACACGTGCATGACTATTTTTTAAAAAGAAAGATGGATGTAAAATCTCTAAAAATATGAATTAATGTGAATTCCTTTTTAAAAATATTTTGACCACATGTTTATATTATATTGGACCATTTCAGTGGGGAGGACAAATATTATCCTTTCTATTTTGCATGACACACCCATGAGTGTATTATTTCTTACTCTTGTTCATAAATGATTTTGCTTGCTATACAGGCACTTGATGGACCTAATGCAAGACTTGCAGATTATTTCGATGTGATTGCTGGGACGAGCACGGGTGGGCTTATCACAACCATGCTTACAGCTCCCAACAAGGACAACCGCCCTATGTATGCAGCAAAAGACATCAACAGTTTCTACTTGCAGCACACCCCCCAGATTTTCCCTCAGAACAGGTAATAAAACGGTATATATATGCTTAAGCTTAGATTTTGAGTACAAACTCCGTGACACGAATTATTGATGTGTGCTTCTGTTATTAGAAACAAACACTTTGTGGACAAGGTGATCACCGGTTTGATTGGCGCGGTAGCGGGGCCAAAGTATGATGGGAAGTACCTAAGGTCATTGTTAAAGGGAATACTAGGTGACCTTACTATAAAGCAGACCCTGACAAATGTGGTCATACCAGCTTTTGACATCAAACACCTCCAACCAGTCATCTTCTCTACGAATGATGTATGACACTTTGCCTATTTTGATTTTTTTTTTTTTTTTGGGGTAATCGGGGTGATCCGGGCCAGCTTACACGCATCTCGACTAATTCCCGGGGTCCTGAAGTTAACGATTGAGTAAACTTTCAGTGGCCCAAACAGAAACGTAGTTGGGAGGATTTGAACATAGGACCTCATAATGAAGGACCCAGGAACTCTTCCATTCCACCCACCCGTCCGGGTTTCCTATTTTGATGTTCAATCTTGAAATATGAAGTGAAACTAATTGTATAATATATTTTGGAACAATGTATATATAGGGAAAAATGAATGTTTCCAAGAATGCTTTGCTATCGGATATCTGCATCAGCACCTCTGCAGCCCCTACCTATCTCCCAGCACACTACTTTGAGACTAAGGATGCTGATGGAAAGACGCGCAGTTTTAATCTCATCGATGGTGGCGTTGCTGCAAATAATCCCGTGAGTATCTAATTAATTTGATAAATTTGAGATTTTGTAGAATTAGGTCAAATTATGATGCAGGAGGATCAGAGCTCATCCTCAAAATTTGCTGTTTTCCTTTTCGAATTTTTATTTTTAGTTAATTTTTGCTATTTATGATAATTTTATATTTGTCAATTAGGAATTGATTCTGAACCCGATTTGTGCCAGATTTTTTGGCAATTTTATTTATTTATTTCCGTATTTCATTTTGGTAAGATTTTTAGGGTTTTGCTATTTTTGGTAAACATCCTATAAGATTCGATTTTCAGCTATTTAAACCCGGCTTGTGGGTTGTTTTTTAGTGAGTTTTGAATATTAAGAATTTTATTAAATTTCAGAGTGTTCTCTGAATTTTGGGTCAAATAATTTCTCCCTTTTCTTTCTTGCAAATTACCCGTTGCGCTAGCCTGCAGAATAATCTCTATTCTGTTCCGGCGTCAATTGGTATCAGAGCTCAGCATCTTCCTGAGGCGGTATTTTCATCAGTTTTTTATGGCTGGTGGTCGTGGTGGTCGTCGTGGGCAGGTTCCGATTGAGGAAGTCCCGCACCGTGATCGTAACGTTCAGGATGTCATGATTGAGGATTTGCAGAGGCAAGTGGCAGAGTTAACCCAGCGCCTGGCGGCGCAGGAAATCGGTAATCATGATGTGGAAGATTCTGATACCGACAATTCCACCTTCGAAAATCCGTATCCACTGTTATGGCCAATATTTTCGGAAGATTCTGATTCCGAAGATGATTGGTTGAAAACCGATACTTTCGTTGGAGAGCCAGTGTATGACACAGAAGGAGATGAGGATGTGTTGTATGGGGACGACCATGAAACTCTGGTCATTCCTAAGAGCCTCCTTACTCCCAGAAGCGATTCCGAAGATGATTGGTTGAGAACCAATATTTTCCATACAACCTGCACCGTGGCCGACAAAGTCTGCGAGATGATTATTGACAGTGGCAGTTGCGAGAACATAGTCTCTGAAGACGCTGTCCGAAAGAAGAGTTCTCCCTCGTCAATCTCTATGATGTCTCCTTCTGCATTTAATCAGTCGATGTCTCCGTCGTCTAATGGCCAACATCTTCGAGGCATCCATGAGCAAGTGAAACTAGCCATTCACGAGAGCAATGCCAAGTACAAAACTCGAGCGGACAGTCATCATCGTCAGGTACTTTTTGATGTTGGTGATTTTGTTTGGGTTGTATTAACTCGTGATCGTTTCCCTGTTGGCGAGTATAATAAGTTTAAGGAGCGGAAGATTGGACCATGTGAGATATTGCAGAAGACATCTGATGTCTTTAATGTGAAACACCTGAGTCCTTGTTTTGCGGATTCTGCTGATGCTGCTGTGAACTCGAGGACGAGTTCTTTCCAACCCGGGGTGACTGATGCAGGAGGATCAGAGCTCATCCTCAAAATTTGCTGTTTTCCTTTTCGAATTTTTATTTTTAGTTAATTTTTGCTATTTATGATAATTTTATATTTGTCAATTAGGAATTGATTCTGAACCCGATTTGGGCCAGATTTTTTGGCAATTTTTTTATTTATTTCCGTATTTCATTTTGGTAAGATTTTTAGGGTTTTGCTATTTTTGGTAAACATCCTATAAGATTCGATTTTCAGCTATTTAAACCCGGCTTGTGGGTTGTTTTTTAGTGAGTTTTGAATATTAAGAATTTTATTAAATTTCAGAGTGTTCTCTGAATTTTGGGTCAAATAATTTCTCCCTTTTCTTTCTTGCAAATTACCCGTTGCGCTAGCCTGCAGAATAATCTCTATTCTGTAGGCTAGCGCAACGGGTAATTTGCAAGAAAGAAAATGGAGAAATTATTTGACCCAAAATTCAGAGAACACTCTGAAATTTAATAAAATTCTTAATATTCAAAACTGATCAAAAACAACCCACAAGCCGGGTTTAAATAGCTAAAAATCGACCCTTAATAGAATTTTACCAAAGATAGCAAAACCCTAAAAGTCTTACCAAAACAAAATACTGAATAAAATCAAAAGATTGCCAAAATTCTGGCCCAAATCGGGTTCAGAATCATTTCCTAATTGACAAATTAAAGATTACCATAAATAAAAATTAACTAAAAATAAAGATTTGAAAAGGAAACCGCTCCAATTAGGCTAGATCACGATTTCCTACCATCCTTGCGCTGATCCTCCTGCATCAGTCACCCCGGGTTGGAAAGAACTCGTCCTCGAGTTCACAGCAGCATCAGCAGAATCCGCAAAACAAGGGAGATGCAACCTGACGATAATGACTGTCTGCTCGAGTTTTGTACTTGGCATTGCTCTCGTGAATGGCCAGTTTCACCTGCTCATGGATGCCTTCTGGTGGCAGTCCAGGAGGAAGGTCTGAAAACAGCTGCTGGACCTCCGTGGGTAATACTGGAACCTCACCTGCTGCACTATTTCCACAAGGTAGTAAAGCATAGACTACATTCTCACGCTTAACCAAAAACCTGAACATAGAAAGTAGATTGTTACTATTAACAACCGGGGTGGGATTGGGTCCTTCCCGCCGAGGTGCCAACACAATCTTTTTCCCTTTGATGCTAAGGGAATATGTATTCTTCCGTCCGTCATGTACCACACTTCGATCATACTGCCAAGGTCTGCCTAACAATATATGACACGCATCCATGGACACTACATCACACCAAGCATTATCGAAATATTTCTTGCCAACAGAAAAAGACACTAAGCATCGTCTATCTACTGTTACCTCACTGCCTTCATTCAGCCATGACAGTTTGTATGGCTTGGGGTGACGATCTGTCTTCAACTGTAATTTCTGGACAGCGTCTTCAGACACTACGTTCTCGCAACTGCCACTGTCAATAATCATCTTGCAGACTTTATCGGCCACAGTGCAGGTTGTGTGGAAAATATTGGTTCTCAACCAGTCATCTTCGGAATCGCCTCTGGGAGTCAGTAGGCTCTTACGAATGACCAGAGTTTCATGGCCGTCCCCATACAACACATCCTCATCTCCTTCTTCGTCATACACTGGCTCTCCAACCTCCTCAGTCTCATCTTCCATGCCTTCCTCAAGCAACAGATTTTTACCCGTCTGACTGGTAGGCTTCCTGCAATGGGTTGCTATATGCCCCGGTTCACCACATCGATAACACTTAATCGAAGGGTTAGGATTACCCTTTGGTGGCTGCTGGGGAGGACGGGATTCTTGAGGGCGAGATGGCCTACTGCTTTGGTCGTTTCTGATGACGGGTCGTCTATTCTGCTGTTTCTCTACAGCAAGGGCACGCTGGTAGGCTTCAGAAACTGTCCACAGCGAGTGAAGGCTGAGGGCATCCTGTAGAGGTTGTCGTAAACCTCCCAAATATCGGGCTACCATCTGTTCTTCTGTCTCTGTTAAATCATTCCGAGCGATCAACTGATAGAACTCCTCTGTATAATCTTCCACGGATCTCATCCCTTGCCTCAACGAATGAAGTCGCTGAAACAGGGTTTGAGTATAGCCAAAGGGAAGGAAGTGACTCTTCATCTTCTTCTTCATCTTCTCCCAATCAGTGATCTTGGCCTTGCCCTGCCTGTTTCTTGAACGTTTCAACTGTTCCCACCACGCAGATGCTCGACCCTTGAGTTTGATGGCCACCAATTTCACTTTGATACGATCCGGGACCTCTTTATAATCGAAAATTCGTTCTACTTCATTCAACCAATCAATAAAGCAATCGGCTTGTAACGTACCAGAAAACTCGGGCAGGTCTACTTTGAAGCCGAGATCTCTATGACGGTATTGATTGTGATACGGATTTTTGAAGGTGGAATTGTCGGTATCAGAATCTTCCACATCATGATTACCGATTTCCTGCGCCGCCAGGCGCTGGGTTAACTCTGCCACTTGTCTCTGCAAATCCTCAATCGTAACATCCTGAACATAACGATCACGGTGCGGGACTTCCTCCATCGGAACCTGCCCACGACGACCACCACGACCACGACCACGATTATTAGTCATCGAAAACTGATGAAAAAAAATCGCCTCAGGAAGATGCTGAGCTCTGATACCAATTGACGCCGGAACAGAATAGAGATTATTCTGCAGGCTAGCGCAACGGGTAATTTGCAAGAAAGAAAAGGGAGAAATTATTTGACCCAAAATTCAGAGAACACTCTGAAATTTAATAAAATTCTTAATATTCAAAACTCACTAAAAAACAACCCAAAAGCCGGGTTTAAATAGCTGAAAATCGAATCTTATAGGATGTTTACCAAAAATAGCAAAACCCTAAAAATCTTACCAAAATGAAATACGGAAATAAATAAAAAAATTGCCAAAAAATCTGGCCCAAATCGGGTTCAAAATCAATTCCTAATTGACAAATATAAAATTATCATAAATAGCAAAAATTAACTAAAAATAAAAATTCGAAAAGGAAAACAGCAAATTTTGAGGATGAGCTCTGATCCTCCTGCATCAAATTATCATCCTAATTTTAATGTCATCCTCCCAGAGAATATGAAGTTGGTCTTTCTCGCTAATATGGTATACAATTAATTTAGACATGTGACTTAGGTCAATTTTTCTTTTGCCGAATTCTATATAAGTCATACGTTTTTGAATTTTTTTTTATCACATGTCTAAATTATATTGGATAACATCAACAACATCATCATACCTTCTTGAATTTTTTTTTTATCACATATCCAAATTATATTGAATAACATCAACAACATCATCCTCCCTGGGACCGGAGTACCCAAATGGTGTACGTCCATTTTTCAATAGAATATATGGGACTATATATACAAGTTAAATAAATATGTTAGTAGCTGAAAATTAACATGTTCTGAGTGAATTTGCAGACTCTAACGGCAATAAGCCATATTACAAAAGAAATTCTAATGGGCAACTATGAGTTCGTTGAGATGGATACAATGAAAACCAAAAGGATGCTAGTCCTCTCATTGGGCACGGGTGCCGCCAAGCGAGAAGAGAAGTACGATGCAGCCAAAGCCTCCCGGTGGGGATTGCTCAATTGGCTGTTTGACAATGGTGCAACACCAATTCTTGACGTTTTCGGTGACGCGAGCTCTGATATGGTCGACTTCCATGTCTCAACTCTTTTTCAAGCCCTCCATGCCCAGGAGAACTACCTTCGCATTCAGGTTATATCAAGAGTCACATACATCTATCAGTGCATATATCCTTGTATTTCTAGATTTTTTTTTTCTTTCTTAAATAAATGATTATATAAAAAAGAAAAAAAGTTACAAAATAAAACATAAGGCATACCCAATGCAACAAAGTGATAACGTTGGCCTTCTTTGGCCGAACTTTTGTTTTTGCTTTTACACAGAAGAAAAAGAGAAGTATAAGTCATTTTCAGAAGCTGGTACCTCATATATAACTTCTTCAAAACACTTTTCCAAGGCCAGAAAATATCCTAAATTTTTTGCCAAACACTATTCAAAACAACTTTTCACTCCAGAAAGCGAAAAACAGATTTTGAAACTCAATCCAAACAGGGCATTTAAGACGTATGCAACATACCAAATTTGAGAAGTTGTGATAAAAATGTATTGCTGCCCGAAAATGCTAATAATTTTTACAATGGATGGACAGGATGACACGTTAACAGGCGATTTATCATCTGTTGATATTGCGACAAAGGAGAATCTGGAAGGGCTTATGAAAATTGGAGAGAAGCTGTTGAAGAAGCCGGTATCGAGGGTGAATATGGAAACAGGCCGGTTTGAGACCGTCACCGGAGAGGGTACTAATGAAGAAGCTCTTGACCACTTTGCTAAGATGCTTTCATATGAAAGAAAGTTTCGTACCATGTAAATATATATTAGGGCACACCTGCATATACATGTATCATGAAAAAGTGTAGACTGTAGAGAAATCCCTATATTATATTTGTCCCTTTTATTTTCCATTGTTTTTCTTTATTCTAATAACAAAAGAGGACTACAAAATGTTATTCATTTCCTTATTTCTTCTCCTTCAGTCTTATAACTAATAATGGATCACATGTATATAAATACCTAAATAAGGTATAAAAGTTTTGTTACATGCATATGTACATCGATCAACTCATGGCCTCATAGTTTCTATTTTATGGAATCAAATTATTGCAGGGTGTGTTTGGCAGCATGTATTGAAGGTTTTTTTTTTTTTTTTTTGGGTAAATCAAAGCACGTATTGAAGTTTTGAAAGCCGAATTGGGAGTTTCAATTTCATGTTTTTTGTTTGGATGTTTTTAAATAATATGGATTTGAAATTGCACTAGATTTGGGATTGCATATGCCATTATTTTTTTAATTATTTTTCTAGCTAGTTTGGTAGAATCTTAAGATTCTTGCTTTGAATTTATGACTTCGATTTGGAGTCCCCAACAATCTACGTAAAATCTAGATCTTAACAATTTTGATTAAAATTTATAATTATGTATCTTTCACCATGATTTATATTTATTTAATCAATTTATTAGTATTTTATATAGATTTATTGCTTACGAAGTTAATTTAAATAAATTTTTACTTATCGGTAGACTCTTATTCTAGTTATAATCCTACGATTCTAATTTTATAGACTTCCCAATTATTTTATTTAAAATTTTAGTTTTAACAATCTTGATACTGACAATGATAGGTGGTTTGATACTTTCTCTAACTATGCCACTTGCTTTGGAGCTCAAACCATTTTTGACCACACCTTTATTCATCTTAGAATGAACACGTACAACCACTTCTGAGCTCAAAAAACCCTTCAGATTCAACAATTTCCTCACCCATCATGATGGTTTCCTGCCAATGGTTGCTGAGGCTTGGGCCAAGTATGTTAGAGGTACTAAAATGTACTCTATAATGCAAAAGTTGAAGTTGGTCAAAGAAGGTCTTAAACACCTTAACAGATCCCATTTTTCTACCATTTCTCAGAAAGTTATTGAGTCTAGAAGGAAGGTTATTAATATTCAAAACTTGATTGATTGTGACCCTCATAACAATGCTTTGATAGGCATGGGACATGAGTGTTTGAAAGACTTTCATATGTATGCAAATGCTGAAGAAAGTGTTTTAAGATAGCAAGCTAGAATTCAGTGGCTCAACCTAGGGGATCAAAACACTTCATACTTTCATAAGATAGCCAATCAAAGGAGAACCTTCAACATAATTTCTTTCATTACTAACAGTGAAAACATTACCTTTAGAGACAAAGACACTATTAAGAACATGCTCATTGATCACTACAAGAACCTTTTTGCCAAACCTTCATCTGCTGTTTAATGCCCTTCTTTGAACCAGTTCATTAAACACCCTTTCTCTAACCATCATAAAGATTGGATGTCCAGTCCTGTGACCCTTGAGGAAATCACTCAAACCTTATTCCATATGAAAGATGATAAAAGTCCTGGGCTTGATGGACTTAATAGTGTCTTCTTCAAAGCTGCATGACCAATTATAGGAGTTGAGGCTTCTAATGCAGTGCTTAACTTCTTTGAAACTGGGCAAATGCTAAGGGAAATCAATGCCACATGTCTTACTCTCATTCCCAAGCATGATAACCCCTCAATTGTTGATGACTACAGACCTATTACAGTGTGTAACATTATTAATAAGTGTATTACTAAAATCCTTGCTAATAGGATTAAGCCTGCCCTCCATGAATGCATCAGTGATAACCAATTAGGGTTCATTCAAGGGAGATCTATTGCTGACAATATATTGCTTGCCTAAGAAGTTATGATTCATTATCACAAGAACAACTCTCTTGGAATAACATCTATGAAAATTGATTTGAAGAAAACATATGGTACAATCTCTTGGGAATTCATAGAGGCTACTCTCACTGCCTATGGAACCCCTATCCATTTCAAGAATCTTATCATGACCAGTATCCAAACCCCTATGTTCTCTATCAACTTCAATGGAAATCATGAAGGATATTTTAGTAGTGAAATGGGGCTAAGACAATGGGACCCCATGTCCCCTTACTTGTTTGGGCTTGCTATGGAAAACCTTTCTGGTATGCTTAATGACCTAAACTATGAAGATGAGTTCAATTATAATTGGAGGTGCAATAAAACCAAACTTAATCACTTAATATTTGCTGATGATTTGCTTATTTTTTGCAAGGGATACACTTCCTCTATTGAAGCAATCATGAGGAAGCTTAACTACTTCAGTTCTATCTCAAGCCTTATGCCCAACCCCTCAAAAAGTTTTATTTTCATGCTTGGAATTGATGATGATATTAAGGACCAGTTTCTTAACTTCACTCACTTCAGCTCTGGAACCCTTCCCATCAGAATTTGGGAGTCCCCTTAGTTTCTACCAAACTCAACACTGATGATTGTACTGTGTTGGTGTCTAGAATCTCCAAAAGAATCCAATCCTGGAACTATAGATTTCTCTCTTATGTAGGCAGATTACAGTTGATAAAGTCTGTTATTTTTGTAATGCAAGTTTATTGGCTATCCACCTTCATAATTCCTAATCATTAGTGATTAAAGTTATCACTAGTTTACTTAGAAGATTCTTATGGAAAGGACATGAGCATAAAGCTAGAGGGGAGAAGGTTGATTGGGATGATGTTTATATGCTTAAGGCTGAATGGGGGCTTGGAATCAAAGATCTATGCCATTGGAACCTGCAGGTTGCCATGGCAAAAAATATGTGCAATCTGCTTCAACCTCATCCTATGTCCATCTGGGCTAAATGGGATCAAGCTACTTTAATCAAAGCCAAAAGCTTCTGGAGTCTCAAATACTCTTGCAACAGATCCTGGACTTGGAAGCAAATTCTCAAAATCAGATGCTTGTTCAAGGATAATCTCAGGTTCCAAATTGGTAATGGGGCTAAGATAAGCTTATGGTATGACCATTGGTTGTTTGATAAGGCTCTTGTTGATATGTATGGCGAAGACATTATCCATTACTTAGGGTTGGGTAAATGGGACAAAGTTGATTCTTTATGGGATGGTTCTCATTGGATCAATTCACTTAATTACTCAAGCCTTGAACTCTCTCCTGTCCCCTTCCAATGAAAGAGATAAAATTTTATGGAATGACAATGACAAGTTTAGTATTTACTCAGCTTGGAACTCAATTAGAAGGCATAAATCTCCCACTGCATGGGTTGTTATCCCTTGGTTTAGAGGAGCTGTCCCTAGACACTCTTTCATCCCGTGGACTGCTCTTCATAGAAGGATGTTAACTCAAGATAGGCTGCAACAAATGGGAATCATTTCTTCTAATGTTTGTGTTTTTTGCTCTGATTATGAGTCCATTCCTCATCTATTTTTTGAATGTCCTTTAACTATGAGGGGTAGGAATGTCATTAAAGGCAGATGTTCTCTCCAATGCCCTTTTCATAAATGGAAAGATCTAATTCTATGGCTCTCCAATATCAATGGTAATGATCTTCTATCCTTTCTCAGAAAATGGTGCTTTGGAGCTACTCTTTATGTTTATTGGTCAGAAAGAAACAGAGGATTCTATAAGAGCGAAGTTAGAATTGAAAACTAACTTTTGAATGCCAAGTTCAAGGCCATATCCCTTCTTAAAGTTCAGGTCTTTGACCTCAATGTTAAGCTTGCCCAGACTTGGAGTCTTCCCAACTCTATCTTCAAGTAGGCTAATGGTTCTCCCCAAGTTTCAAATACTCAACAATGATTAGGTCTCATACCTTGCCCCTCTTCAAGCTTGAAGTGATTTTGTGGTCTTGTTTAGCTTGCGGGTTTAAATTGTTATTACTATTGATCTTCTTAATTCCTTGATGATGCTTATGTTTTAGGACTCCACTACTACTGCTTCTAGGACTCAGATGTTGAAATCCTGGACCTATCATGATGCTTTACTCTATGTTGGGTGGAATGATCTTATTTTTCCTTTTTGGTTCCTTTTAGTTTGGTGGATTTGGGGAGTTTCCATAGGAAACACATCCCCTTGGTTTATTTGGCTGTCATAGCCTCTAATACAAGCTATCTTTTCGGGGAAAAAAAAGTTGAAAAAAGAGTCTTGTTGACCACAATGAAAATTAATAATAAGAACAATGCTTGGTACTTATTCTCTAATGTGGTCCAATACAAATTAGATATTTTATTAAAAATTTTTAAAAAATAAGTTTGACTATAAAATTTATAAAAAGAGGATAGACTTGAAAAATCATTTTTTTAAATTTATTTTAACAAGATGTCTGAATGATATTATTCCATGAGTGATAATTCTTGGGGATGACCCATCCATAATCGTAATTATATATTTACTTTAAATAAATGGAGTTAAAAAATTGTAATACTTGCATTTTTTTTTAACTCTTTTCATGTAGACAAAATAATTTTGGAGTTGCAGATTCATTTCCTTTGCGGGAAGGCTGCAACTGATTAACTCTGTGATTTTTGCTTTACAGGTATATTGGTCTACTACTTTCATATTCCCCTAGTCCATAATGAAACAAATCTCTAGTATCATTAGAAGATTCTTGTGGAAGGGGCCAAAACTGAAACTAGGGGGTGAAAAGCTAGCTTGGAAAGAAGTTTGCTTACATAAGGAGGAGGGTGGCCTTGGGATCGAAGATTTGGTCACTTGGAACTATGCTGCCATGGAAAAACACCTTTGGAAATTGCTCCAGCCTAACCCTTCTTCTCAATGGGCTCATTCTAACATCTTAAAGGGTAAGAGCTTTTGGATTATGAAATACTCAAATAATAGATCTTGGACATGGAATAAGCTTTTGGGAATTAAGGACTATCTTAGGAGCTTATTTAGTTTCAAAGTTGGGGATGACTCTTAGATTTCTCTATGGCATGACTCTTGGTTGTTTGAGAGACCTCTGGTTGATATTTTTGGGGATGAGATTGTGCAGTTCTCTAGGCTTGGTAGGAATGCAAATATGGCTGACATTATCTATGACTCTAGATGGACTTGGCCTCCTTCTTTTGCTATCCAGCAATTACTTGAAGCCACTGGATAACTCCCCATTCGTAATGAACAGGACAAGCTTCTTTGGAATAAATCCACTCATTTAGCATTGATTCAGCTTGGCATGCCCTAAGATACTCTAGGGAAAAGAAGCAATGGTCCTCTTCAGTTTGGTTCAAAGGCTATGTTCCAAGACATGCCTTTATTCTATAGACAGTTGTGCACAAGAGAATTCAAACTCAGGATAAACTTCAAGCAATGGGGCTTACTACCCAAAACTGTTGTGTTTTCTGCAAAGGAATTGAAAGTAGAGAGCACTTATTCTTTGAATGCACATTCTCTACTCATATATGGTCTATGATTTCTAGCTCGGGTAAGCTTCACTATCCTCACTTGTCATGGCATGAAGTCCTGTCTTTGTTTTCTTCTCTGAAGTAAGCCAACCTTTTTACAATCATCAGCAAGTGGTGCTTTGCTAGTACTATTTATATCCTATGGATAGAAAGAAACAGGAGGTTATACACTGGTGTAGCAAGAACTGAAGCTTAAGTGTTTAATGAGATCCTCACCACTATTAGGTTCAGGGCTTTGTCTCTACAGAACATGAAGATGTCAGCTCAAATTTTGAACATGGCTCCAAGCCTGGGGTTTACCAAACTCTATTTTTAGATGATCGTTGTCATGCTGTTTATTCTTTAGGGTCTATTACTTGAGGCATTGGTTGTTAGTCTTCATAGGAGGCTTTGCTACGTAGGGTCTGTTCTTTTGGTGGTAGAGTTCTTCTTGGAGAATCTTGTTGGCACCCTTTGGGTCTTTTTTTTGTGGTGGTTATGGGGTTTTCAGTTAGGTTTTTGCCTTCTTACCTTGTAACCTTGTAAGGCTTACCTTTATGCTTCTATACTGTGCTGAATTTTGAAAAAAAATAAAAAAATTTAAATAAGTACTCATTTTTTGTCTAAAGACTAAAAAGAGACTCAGATTTCATGAACATATATTTTTTCATCCTTTGAAGTAGCAGATTCCCACCCTTTTTGTATTGATTTTCTTGGTACACTGTATAGTGGTTTATATTTAAAGCAGTGGTTAGAAAGCCTCAGAAGTAATTAAAAATCATATTACAGTAATCTAAATTTGGCATCATCACTTCATCATTAACAAAAGTTAGAAGTGTTGTGGACCACAGAAGTTATATAGAGTATTCTTTATTTTTTTTTCCGTTAAATATATTCTTAATTTTTTCTTAATAAGAGAGAGAAATCAATAAATGCTCGCATTTAATCTGACAATTAGTCTGAGAAGAAAATTAGAAATCCATCAATTCATAGTTTCCATATAATTTTTATTGGGGAAATATTTTTGTTCATGTTCTACTATTTGTGGACCTTCAATTTTAAATAATGGGAGTTTTGTGGACCTCAGGTGAAATTAATAATATGACTCATCTTTTCAGGGAAAGATTAGTTAAATTAAATTTCACAATTAATCTTTCAAATTTACAGATAGGAGAGGCGTTGTCCAATCTTCAATAGTTCCAAAAAAGTAGAAATGCATTTTGGTTGGCATTTAAAAGGGTGTTTACAAAGTGTCAAAGTCATTTAAATAAAGATTATAGTAATCTTCAATAAATTCCAAAAAGTAGAAATGTATATTAATTAATTACAAGACAAAAGCAGTTTGTTGAAGGATGTAAATTTGAAAATAGATGCCTCACTTTTGATTTTCCTTCAATTTCTCCATAGAGTCAAAAGAATCCTCACGCTATTCAGAGAGAGTTCACCCATTGCTTCAAGGTTGAAACTCTTCATTTTCAGGAAGTCTTATGCTAAGGAGGTCAAAAGCTACTTCCATTGCTTTGGTTCTTAAAGTGGAGAACCCTAACAGAGTCGAAGACTTCAGACCCATCTCAGTTTGCAATGTCAGGTACAAATGTATAACTAAGATGATTGATAACAGACTTGGGCCTGCTTTAGATAAATGTAAAAGCCATATATCAATCTGCTTGCATACCTGGGAAGAATATTGTTGATATGTGTTGCTAGCTCAGGAGATGATGCTTCATTACCACAAAAGACAAGAAACCAAGTAAAATGGCTATGAAAATTGATTTAAGGAAGACTTATGACACCATCTCTTGGGAGTTCATTAATGAAGCAGTCCTGATGGGGTATGGGATTCCTAATAGCCTCATTTAGCTTATAATGACTTGTTTTAGCACCTATATGTTCTCAACCAATATTAACGGGCCAGAGTGTGAGCTAGAGATAGGTCTTAGGCAAAGGGGACCCCATGTCCCCCGTTCACATGAAATAAAAAAATTGATGGCAATGGAGGTCTTATCAGGTTTCCTTAACCGAGGCATGAAGATGTTAGGGATTTTACACCCTTCCTAGACCGTACCAAAAATACACACAAATAATTGCAACACAAAACCACACACATGCACACAGACGTAGAGATTTATACGTGGTTCGGCCAAATCAGTCTACGTCCACGGAAATCACCAATAATCACTATCAATGAAAAGATTACAATATGATGATCAGCAGATCAACAACTCAAACAGTGTTCACTCACACGTGTATCGCTTATCCGGTGTTTCACTCATACTAAGAAAAATACTAACATGTCTATTATGGTTCTCTGGTACCGGCCTATTATGGCTCTCTGGTACTGGCCTATTCTGGCTCTCTTGCACAACTGGTACACCGAATATAATAGGTTAGACCTATATTTATAGGAGATGATGAAGTGGTGAACAAGTCAATTGGTATCCCAAACCAATTCCAACTAGGAGTCTTTATATCAATCTCCTAGTCAAATAAAGATACTTGAAGCCCAAGTTATCTTTCCTTCCAAGAAAAGGAGTCATAGTCTAACAGAAGAGGAATTCAAATTTCATTGGAGATGCAATAAGCTAAAGCTCAATCATTTAATGTTTGATGATGACTTGTTTATCTTTTGCAATGGTGACACCAGTTTTGTTGAAGCTATCAAGAGGAAAGTTCTCAGGCCTTGAACAAACCCTTCCAAAAGCTCTATGTTCAAGGCAGATATCCCCAAGAGATAAGGAACTCCATTCACTCTCTGACTCAATTTAACATTAGTGACTTACCCATCAAGTACCTAGGAATTCCTTTGATCTCTACTAGACTCAAAGCTAAAGAACTGCTCTGACATAGTGCTTAGAGTCACTAAAAGAGTTCAATGTTGGAGCTGCAGATTTCTCTATTTTGCTGGGAGGTTTTGATTCAAGTTTTGCTTTTCTCTATTCAAGTTTACTGGTCCTCTACCATTATCCTCCCTAAGGCTCTTATGAAAACCATCTCTGGTATTCTTTGAAGATTTTTATGGAAGGGCCTTAATCTTTCATTTGGGGTGAAAAGCTAGCTTGGAAAGAAGTATGTCTCCCAAATGAGGAGGGGTGGATATGTAATAAATATTAAGCACTATCAAATTTAAAAAGATAAAAAAAAGTAAGCAAGTAATGAACATCTTTTCGAACACAATACATAATTTCGATATATATATATATATATATTAAAGGATAGTAATTGTTTAATAACAAAGAAAAATATATAGAGAGAAACGAACTTTTTGTAGAAGGCACCCAAGTCAGTAGTGATAGAAGAGAGGGGTTAGGCGATATAATATAGGGCTTTTATGTATATTCATATAATATTTTTGTTTGTATGTTATAAACCTATTATGGTGAATTTATGGTTTTATTTAAAACATTAAAATGTATTTACTTAGGCCCTGTTTGGTTCGCGGTCCGGTCTCATAATAGCTTTTTTGGGACCGGACACTGTTTGGCAACACGGTTAAAAAAAAACGGTTTCAAAAAAACAAGGACCACTTGGGATCAAAAGGGGTAATTTGAGACAACCAAAAATGATGGTCTCAAATGATCTTATATACAATTGTCTTAACACATGGAACCATAAAATTTGAAAAATATATATAAAATTAAAAAATATATATAATTTGAAAATAATATATAAAATTAAAAAAATAATATAAAAAATTTGAAATAATGTATAAAATTTGAAAATAATATATAAAATTTGAAAAATAATATAATTTTTTTAAAATAATGTATTAAATTCGAAAACAATATATAAAAATCAAAATTAATATATAAAATTTTAAATATATATAATTTAAAAAATAATATATAAGTTTTGAAAAATAATATAAAAAATTTGAAATAATGTATAAAATTTGAAAAAAATATAAAATTCAAAAATAATATACAAAATTAGATATATATATATATATTTGAGAAAATATAAAAAATTTGAAAATAATATAAAAAATCAAAAATAATTTATAAAATTCAAAAAATAATATAAAAATTCGAAATAATTTATAAAATTTGAAATATATATTATTTTTGAATTTCTTATATTATTTTCAATTTTTTTATATTTTTTCAAATTTTATATATTTTTCATACTTAATATATTTTTTGAATTTTATATATTATTTTTTTATTTTTTGTATTATTTTTCAAACATAAGACCAAACAGCTTGAATAAGACCAGACAACTTTACCAAACAAACTTTCAGAACACCACCCAGATAAGACTAGACCAGACCGGACCAGATAAGACCAGACCAGACCGCCTACCAAACGGGCCCTTAGTGTTATAAACTTGTGAAGTTATAATTTTAGCAAATATAACTTATTATATAGGTAGGTTATATATTAATATATATATATATATATATACGTATTTAATCGGTTCGGTTCGATTCGGTTAAGACAACTTGAAACCATAACCGAAGCAAAATAAAAGGGTCGGGCTTTTTAGAAACTGGAACCAAATCAAACCAATTAAAAACCGGAACTAAAACACCGGTTCGGTTTGGTTCGGGCAGGTCCTACGATTTTTTTGTGCACCCTATGGAAAGCTATGTTTAAAATACTTTTACATCTTCCTTATTCGGTGTGATGTTTGAATATTCAGTTCATTTATTGTTTTATTCTTGCTTTGTCGCGGCAATACTTTGTCATAACCGACTCAGAAAAATATGCATGCATGATCGGAAGAAGTCCTTATAACTCACCAGTGCGCCAAGTGGTGCAATGGTATAACTTCCCTTCCCAATTGGAAAAGTTCGATGGGTTCGAGTCTCCTAGAAGACATTGTAAGTGTGGATTCTTACCTTTCAAAAAAAAAAATCCTTATAACTCCTTAAAGATATATTTTCAAAACATCCTTATATCTTTTTGATAAAGATAAAGGGAGAGAGAAATAAAGAATTTTCCTACTTTATGTATAATGTACCTTATTTTATACATTATAGGTAGTGTAACATAGTTATCAATTATCTTTTTTCCTTTTTCTTTTTTTAATATTGGGAGAGATTGCTGAGTAGACTAAAATGTCGGATTGCTAATGCATTGTACGAGTTATTCATACTGAGGGCTTGAATCCCTCTCTTTCTGTCGATGACTTGATATTTACTTTATCTTTCCAATTTTTCAAAACCCGCTCAATATGATATAAGGTATGGTTTATTTTTATTTCCTTATTAATCCATATAGCCAAATTCTATATAATGTCCCTCTTAAACTTATTATATTAAAAAAGCTCACTTCTCGGAGAGAAATAGAAAGTTTATGTTTAAATGTATAGAAGACTCTCGATTGATTGGTTGTAATGTTCGTGAGGTTGTATATTTTTACTTAGAGTCAAGGAAAAATACCTGTGAGTGAAATTTGACCAGGCAGATATTGCTGATACTGTTCTAATTGGGACTCCTGTAATACCCGACCCGGTTGGGATCGATGCTCCTGGAGGAGAGGATGAAGAAGATGGATTTGCAGAAGGAGGGCTGGGAACCTCAGATCCCCCATATTCTTGATGGGTCATCTCCTCGGTAGATCTTGTGGCGCTACTATCAGACATGATGAGGATGACAACTTACACAGATAACCGGCGAGAAGAATGAAGAGCCTCCGGTAACCAAAGTACAATCGGCGGTCAAAGCTTGAACACTGCTAAAGATTGCTTACAAGATTTAAAAGTGATAAAGAATGAAAATGAGACCACACAAGGGTTTATATACACACGGCATACCAACAGACACCATTAAGGCTGAAGAGGTGCATCGATTCCCTATGCCTCAAATACAGCGAACCGGCGGCCGCCATTAAGAACTTTGAAACCACACGTCTCTCCATAATAATGACACTGACGTCATCAAAAACGGCTGACATCAATCACTTCAATTAAATTCGGGCCGAGCCCACGAACCGTATGCCTGACCCGAATGGGGCTAGTATAAATAGTGAAAATTATAGGCCCAGGTTCATTTTATCAGGCCCAAAGTGTGTTGAGCCCATGTAAAATGTAGATAGTGAGCAGCCCATGTAATTGAGGAGCCCATGTAAAATGTAGATAGTGAGCAGCCCATGTAATTAATTGAGCCCACTTTCAACATTAAGCCATTCCCTTAAAAAGGGAGTAACAACCCACTACATAAGGAGAGTGGGTAGTTATTGAGAGAGTGGGTCATGACCCCATGAACTTAGGCCATGATCCACAAACACAAAAATGTATAAATATGGCCATTTGAGCTTGAATAAAGAGATGTTTTTGATGTGAGTGAAATTTGACACTTACAATACCGCTTTTATTTTAATAAAGAGAAATAAATGAAAAACGTTGTCTAATTCGACAATATAGCCCCCTATATAGGGGCTTTCTCTCCTCGGTGCATCTAAGAAAATTATATTATATTTTAATATATATATTTTAAATTTCCTTAAACAAGTCAAATTTCCTTCTTGAATCAAACTCTAATTTTTCCCTTGTAAACTCATTCGATTTTCCTTTCCTTTTCTTCTTCTCATCTTTTTTTCTCTCGCTATATATATATTTTCATATATACTATATATCTATATCTATCTATATACTACTATTAAAAGTGTGAAAAAGTTTTGGTATTTCAGTATTTATTGTCAGAATTTCATATGTGATTTTTTAATCCAATTTCTACTTGAATTATAACTATAAATTTAACTGAATTCTATAACTCCAATCCAATTTTTACTTAGATTATAATCACAAAATTTAATTGAATTCTATAAGTCCAATTCAAGTAAAATTCTATTTGGAAGAACCAATTTTTATTTATTAATTATGTATTTAAATTCCATCACAAGCTAAAATTTAAGTAAATTTTAATTGTATTAAATTACAATGAATATATGAATTAAAAATTGGATTGTGATAGAGTACTAAAAGTTTAAATTATTTTTTATATTTTCTTCATTCTCTTACTATAATTTAATAATAATTAAGAATCCTAATCCCAATTATAAGATGAAAAAAAAAATTAATGTAAAGAATCAATATACAATTGTATTTAACAATTCTAATCCTAATCCTAAATAGACTATAATACTGAATAGACTACTTGATTGTTATTTAAATAGGATTCCAAATGGTAAGTCGATATATAACTATATTTCAAATTTTATTATTATAATTTGTTATTATTTTTGTGTACTTATTGATTCATCTCGTATTATGATTTTTTTATACTTTCTCTTTTATTATTGCTATTGTGATTTTATATTTTATTAATATGCCATGATTTTGTAGGTTTATATCAATCTTTCACATGGCGTAAGTTTTAAAAAAAGAGAATGGAAGGTATTTTGGTGATTTTGAATTTTTGTTTTAATTTTTTTATGTTGTACAATTGATCACTTCGTTTAGTTTTTTTACATTGTAGATTTATATATAAATATTTTAAAAAAAGATTTCATTCCGTGTGCTATGCACGTCCTCTTAAACTAGTACTATATCAAAAGTGTGAAGAAGTTTTGGTGTTTCAGTGTTCATATTTAAAATTTTATATGTGTAGGGGTTCGAATGAATTAAAGGATGTGAAGATAGTTTCTACACAAGTTCGTCAGTAAAATAATGGCACTGATGCTTTTATTGCTTTTGATTGCTTTACAGAGAAAAATAAAAGAGAAATGGAAGAGAAAATAGCAGTTACAAGTGATTGCAAAACACTTTATCTCTCTAGAAATTTCTCTCCCTTAGTCTCTGAAAAAGTCCTTTGAAGTGAGCTCTTGCACCTCTATTTATAGACGTGAGTGTCCAGTAGTCATCGCGGATTGTCATTGCCACGTCAGCACCTGTCTCGCGACATGGACCTGCCATACCAATCCGTGCCATAAATACCCTGCACAGTATCATCTCGCGCCCTTGACTACGGAAAACTGACTCGCGTAATCCTTTGCGCGGATCATACTGTACTCCGTGCCCTGTGATCCTCGTCGTTGCATCGCGGATCTGATTTTTCCTTAGCCAAGGAACCATGTTGTATAGCTTTCCTGGGTGATGACCTTTTGCATGCATACCTTTTTCATGACCCTGAATACTATCGGCCTCTCTAAGGTACTCTTGCTCAGGACGATGTAAATAGGGTTGCAACCCACTATTTACATATCCCAAGCATTTCCTCTAGATTCAGAATAGTACTTCCTACGCGAGCAACATATAGGGTTATGAGTTCAGATGTGAGCTATAAACACATCAGTCCCTCATACCTCCCTCTGTATAATGAAAGCTCTCGCGTACAAACCTTATTTGGGCCATTTTCCCAAATAAAGCAAACCTTGGGCCAATCTCCCAAATAAATAAATCATTGGGTCAATCTCCCAAAATAAGTCAATCCTCGCGGATTAACCTTTTCGCGAGTCACCCCCTTTACAATATGTGAAGTTAATTGAATTAGTATCCTAACTTCAAATTCAAGTAGAATTCTATTTGGGCTAATTAAACTTAAACTTAATAAAATACAAATTATTAAATATCATTACACATTACAATACCATTAGTATCTATCTGATTAGGTAATTCTATATCCTAATAAAACACAAACTATTAAATAACATTACAACTAGAGTTTAATTTTAATTATCTTTATCTTTAAACACGGTAGAATAAGGAGTCTTAAAAAAAAACCTCTATCCCTAAAATGTAATTTAAAAGATTTATTAAATTATATTGAATATATAAAGATATGTTTAAATATTTATCAAATTTTACAATAAAACTAATTTTTATTTATTTAGTATTAGTATAATTTATTTATTTATGATATAGATTTTTAATTAAGTGCAAGATACTTGTGCTTTTTATTAGTATATATATATATATATACTATTCTTTTTTCCCCCTTCTAATATAAGATTGCACCCCTGAATTAAAATCCTCGGTCCACCACTGATACGTTATTTCATGCTGTGAATAGTTGGTCTTCTGGGTTAGTTTTGAATCTACTTGTACTTAACTCTTTAGACAGGAACTTAGGTCTAAAAAATTTCTTCGTCGAAAAAATATTATTACCAATAATAAACTAACAAACTTCTAACTTAAATATATGAATTCCACATACATGGTACATTTGGGTATTCACATGTGCGGTTGACCAACTTAGAAATATAACCTTGACTGACGGTTACTCTTCTTACATGGAACTCAAGAAAAATGAAATAATAAATAAAAATAGGAAGCGGAATAAAATGATCAATTTTCCTTCTAGATATACAAGTTGGTACTCCACGACATATCTATAAAACAAAATAAGTTAATAAATTATGTTTTAGTCTGACAGAGAAGTATGAAATGGCACAGAGATTCCTAGTAATTGAAGAAATTGAAGATAGAAGTTTGACCAGTTAATTTTTAGAAATAAAAGAAGGGTTTGACTAGTTCAAACATTAATCAACTAGCTAGGTGTTAGAGCGTGTTCATTTGTCCCAATAAATATGTGAAAGTAAATTGGGTTTAACTGACTGAATGTTAGTCTTACTAATTAACTTAAGTTTTTAGATCGAACTGTGAAACATTCATCTGTTATAATTGGTATCAGACCCAAACTCAGTCTTTGATCCGGTGCCACGCCAAGCACCCGCTGGATGCCGCCACCCTGGGCCGGAGTTCGGGTCTCAGGTTGAACATGCAGGGTGGTCTGATTGCAACGAGTGCGTTGCGTGGGTTCGGATGAGGGAGAATATTAGAAGGTGCCCATTTGTCTCACATCAGATAAATATGAAAAAATGAATGGGATTTAATTGGGTGCATGTTATCCCTACCCATTAGCTTTTGGATAAAATCGCGAAACATCTATCCGTTACACTAAAGATGATGAGACAACGTCCATCCGTTACACTAAAGATGATGAGACGGATTTTGCCACGATTCTTTTTCATAAATCATATCAGTTTTATTAACATTATACTATACTCATCTTTATCATCAATAGAATAGTTTAGTGCACTATTTAAAAAAATAAAATAAATAAAATCCTAAATACTCATATAAAAAATTTGAAAAAAAAAAAACTAACTTGTGAAAATCTTTCAAGTCATCCAACAATTATACTATTTTTTTATTTTTCTTTTCTCCTTGTATATATTCGACTACTTATTTTTTTTGGTGTAAGACGTCGTGTTCCATAAAAAATATACTCTCTTCCTTTTTTTTTATTGCAATTTTATAATGTTTATACTGTATGTTAAGCTGTATGAAATCTTTTCTTATTCCTATTGTAGTT
This sequence comes from Cornus suecica, assembly GCA_963922005.1. Taxonomy (NCBI): domain Eukaryota; kingdom Viridiplantae; phylum Streptophyta; class Magnoliopsida; order Cornales; family Cornaceae; genus Cornus; species Cornus suecica. Next base: position 36,827,855 of record OY998248.1, read on the forward strand.
TTTAGGGATATTATCAGTAAACCTCCCTGTAATTTTATTTGAAATCTTTTCTTATTATAGTTTTTAGGGATATTATCAGTAAACCCCCTATAGTTTTATTTTTGATCAACTAACCTCCCTCCAGTTTAGAAAACCCCTATATGGTTAGTAAAATGTATCAACTTGCCCCCCTCCCTATAATTTTGGACCAAAATATCCCTGAAATTTTATTAAATTAAAAAAAAAAAAAAAAAATTCAAAATATATATATACATAATTCGTAAAAAATATATAAAATTTGTAAAAACTATATAAAATTTGGAAAAAAAAATATAAATTCAAAAACATATAAAATTCAAAAAAATATTTAAAATTCGTAAAAATATATATAAAATTCGTAAAAAATATATAAAATTTAAAAACATATAAAATTCCAAAATATATATAAAATTCGTAAAAAATATATAAAATTCATAAAAATATATATATAATTCAAAAAAAACCATATTACCAATCAAATAAAATATCTCGAAAATATAAACATCATTTTAATTTTAATTAGGAATAAAATCATATGACTTTCTTATTAAATCACATGAATGGGTAGATTATGTTAGACCCTCCATATTAAAAAAAATGTTAGTTCAATTTGCACTTTGTTTATTGCATGGAAATGGAAAAATAATAATTGACTTCTAAAAATTCACTTTTAACACCACACATTATTTTAAAACTATGACTATACTCAATTGTGACATCTAATTTTGTTTGAAAAAAAATCAAATATAGTGGAATAACACTTTCTTGGATTGTATTATGATTTTCCCAAGTATAGTGGAAGAACACTTTTAACATACCCCTTTTTTGTTTTTGGATAATCTTGTTTGAATATATTATTGTAGTGTGCCAAAGGATTATATATATATATATTTTTTGAATTTTATATATTTTTTATGAATTTATTTGTTTTTTTTCGAATTTTATATGTTTTTTTTCGAATTTTATATATTTGTTTCGAATTTTATATATTTGTTTATTTTATATATATATTACGAATTTTATATATTTTTTACAAATTTTATATATATATTTTTTCGAATTTTATATATTTTTTCGAATTTTATATATATTTTCGAATTTTATATGTTTTTTTTTAAATTTTTATATATTTGTTTACGAATTATGTATATATATTTTTTGAATTTTTTATGTTTTTTTTTTAATTTAATAAAATTCCAGGGGTATTTTGCTCCAAAATTATAGGGAGGGGGGCAAGTTGATACATTTTGCTAACCATAGGAGTGTTTTCTGAACTGGAGGGGGGTTAGTTGATCAAAAATAAAACTATAAGGGGGTTTACTGATAATATTCCTAGTTTCTATTTAGCCAGAAAGGAATAAGGATTTGTTGAGTTGATCAAATAGATTATGTCATAATACAAGTGATGTGAGAAATTATGTCATATGTCTAAGTTTCGCGGTCGCGGTATCGATGTAACGGACTTGAATCAGTATCGGGATTACGTAATGGAACCGATTATCGCAATCGTGAATTTTTTTAATTCTCGCACATCATGTATAAAATTGAACTTATATACTTTTCTTTTAATAACATGATTTGATAAGATGAATTTGAGTGGTTTTCATGAATTTTTGAAGATTATTGAAGACAAATAATAATCCTTTTATATTTTTCAAGATGCAATCCTAATAATTTCATTACTCAAATAATGAAGCATACAAAATTCAATCATTGTAATTATGTAAAAGTTATACGATATTAAACGTGGGACACTAGTCGAAAGTAAAACAAATGTATATGCATTATCATGGTGCAAAAATGAAGTATGAAAATGGGTACTACTTCCACTCTGTATTTGGAGCATCTTCCTTTATGATTTCACTGTTGTATTTTGTGCTCTTTCTGTTTGCAATCTTTCTTATTGGCTTCTCCCTCAGTTGCAATTGCCACGGATTGCCTTCAGTGCTCTCCAATTCCTCTTATTTGGCAACGAGAATGGTATAAAAGAGGAGATGGAGAGTTTTGTTGTGTCCCAAGAGAAAAAACTTGAATTAAAATTAATGCTTATAAATAGGCTCTCCCTTTGTTGTTTTACGAGAGAGGTAATTTTTTCATCCATTTGGTTGGTGCCAGCTGTAATGAAATTTAATTAATTAGTCCAAAATTTTGAACCAAATAAGGTGTATCCGGTTCAGTTAGAAGTTAATTTTTTTTTTAAAAGTAAATTCAGCTGAACCGGCCTATTTGGGTCGGTTTGCTTTTGTAACAGCCTGATAACATGTAGTATCGGCCGGTTCTCGTGTGCGTACCAGACCAGACAGCTAAATCGGCCTGTATCAATATCGGTAGAGCTGGAGACCGTTACAAACCGGACCGGTTCGGCGAACTGTGCATATGTCATAATATTTTTCTTTGATTGCTAGAAAATACTTCTTTTGAGTTAATTAAGGTAACACAGTTGTCCGAAGGTTAACTGGTGTGTTTGGCATACACATAACGGTGTTTTATTTCATAAAGATTCTGTTCAAGTTGTGATCAATAAAGTATTTTACCTACGAATATTCATGAGATCTAGATATTAAAATAAATAAGGTTAAATGCAATAAACTCCCTAAATTATGGTCAAATTTGCAAATAACCCCCCTGAATATTAAATTGTGCAACAAACCCAGTAAACTATCACATTTGTTGCGAAATGGCCCATTTTCTTAAAAACAATTCATAAGTGACCTAAATGCTCTTTCTCTAATAAATTTTACTTAATAAATTTTTCTTATTAACTTAAATTATGAAATTATTGATAATAATTTGATGGCATATTTTTAATTCTTTTAGGTTGTTTGGATAAGAATTAAATAAAATTCTAAAATGCTTTGTTAATAAATTAAAACTATTTATAGATATAATATGAAAAAATTAAAAGGTATTTAATTTCTAAGTAATTTGTGATTTATTTATGTATATATTTCTAAGAAAATAAGTTTTCATTTGGCATAAAAAACAAATTTAACTAGGATAGTGAGTTTTACTATTTAAAATGAACTAAATTTTAATAATAAATTAATTAATTTAAAATAAATAATTACAACTTATAATTTTTTTAAAACATTTGAGGATATATTTATTCTAATACATTTAAGGTGAATGATATAATTACTATTCTAACTGAGAAAAATAATATAGATATAAAGAATTGACAAATATAGTAGTAAGGGTAGTATAATATTTTGTAATTGAAATAGGGAAAATTGCAACAAATTGATAATTTAAGTGATTTTTTTTAGTTCAGGAATTAGTTGCAAAAGTACAACCGTTTAGAGGGTTTCTTGCACTTTACCCAAATAAATATGAAAAAAAGTTAGTGGATCGTGAAAACAATTAAATAAACATATTAAATTAGATTTGGCTAGTTTGTATAATGAATACATATGCGAACTTTGTCCTAGAGAGACAATCATTATGCTTATTACTCCTTCCGTCCTAAAATAAGTGTTCACTTTCATAACTTTATTTTTTTCAAAATAAGTGTCCAGATTTCAATCCCAATATAATATAATCTTATATTTTCCCAACTTATCCTTCTTCATTAACTTTAAAAAAATAACAGGTCCCACTGAAAACTAAAGCTATATAATATTTCAAAGGGCAAATTTGGAAACACAGAATACACCAAATTTTTTTGAAAAGTCAAATGTGAACACTTATTTTGGGACATGGGGAATATATAAAAAATATAGCAACAACAACAACAAGAGTGACTTTATATAAACTGAAAAAGAAGTATCGATGGGAATATAGTTAGAGAAGTGAGAACTTTATTAACGAATAATAGTATGTAATTCATTGTGAGGGTGCATCATGCATGCATGCCCTATATATATTAGACATTGTAAGAACACTTGTTAGTATTATTTATTTTTGGCATGTTCTATACAATAATCATGACGAGTGAATTGTGATATCGGAAAAGTTTAGAAAAATTAAAGTGGTCATGCAAATATTTCAAAAGGCATCAACAAGTTTCGTCAAACTCAAATCAAGTTTAAAGTAATAAAGAATACAAGAGAAACAAAGAGGAAGCAAATTTGAACCATGAAGCACAACGCGAAGGGCGAAATGGAAATTCACAAGTCTTAAATATTGGTAGGCGTGCCACACGAACAAACGGCATTTGAAAATACCAAGAATTACAAAAAATCAGATTTTAGTATTTCGGGTCAAATTTGGGTGCATACATCAAACAAAAAGTGACTGAAAAGTGAGTTTTGGCGCAAACCACTATGCAGGGCTCGCATACCCTAAAGAGGAATGTACAAAAAATCATAGATGGAGTATCCCCAAATCTACCATAAAGAAATGATCCAATCCCCCATATGATCATGGACATGAGGGTAATCATGTCTAGCTCTCATATAAAACAAAAAGGAAGAAATAAAAGATTGTTGTCATTCCAGCATCTAAAGCAAGGGCAATACAAAAACCAAAGCAAGATAGGCAAGAACATAGAGAAATAGCCAAGACCAGAACCTCTTGTCGCTCAAAAATTTGCGGTGGAATGCGAGTGTGCCAGATGCTCAAAAGAATCAAAGAGTTGTAAAAGGACAACAAATATCATTTTTTATGAAGGTCAGGCGATTGTGTGGGAGAAAGATATCAAACTCCTAGCAGAGTTCTTTTTATGCCTAACTTAATGAAAATGACAAGTGTCAAAGGTTGCGAAAGAGAAATGAATTGAAAATGGAGTGACAGAAAGTCATGGCAGAAAGTAAAGTGCATGAACTAAATTGCTAGAATTGAAATGACTTGAAAGGATAAGACTTGTATTGAAATGACTGAATTGAAAATACATGAATTGAAAAGTAAAGGATAAAGTAAATGACAACTAAAGGAATTGCATTGTAAATGAAATTTGTGTTATGCTGATGGGGGTTTCAAATGTTGTCCTAAGTGTCATTTTTATAGCCTAAGTGTGTGTGTGTGGTCTTCAGCCTTGCTTCAGATAGTGTCAAGTTTTGTTGCATCCATCCACAATCTTGTTAAGTTGCTTCAGCTTCTGCCATGTATCCAACAGTTACTTCTGTCATGTAACCATAGCAGTTACAACTGCCATGTCTTCCAGCTATTTCACTCTCAGGTCGTCACGTGTCCTGGTAGTTACAACCACCAGAGACTACTTTCTTTGTAACTTCATTCTCCATTATTCAGAGGCTGTCATGTGTCCTATGATTGCTTGGTGGTTTAATTAACACTAACTTTTCACTTCTTGTAGGTTAAGTATGGTAATGAATCTAGCCTCAATTAAAGCCATTCTAGTATTATAACACATTACTTCCTTTAAAAATGTAACCACCTCCACTAATCCCTTAATTTCAGCAACTATCATCTAATGACAAAGCTTTCTATCACCTGACTTCATATTTCTGCCATTGTTCGCTCCAAAAAATAATCGGCCGAATAGTAGGGCCGATTATATTATTTTTCGTAGGGTGCGGGCATGCCAGAACCGGTGACGGAGTTCAACCGGTTCAAAATGAACGAGTTTTCGTCTTTTTTGAACATGTGGAATAGAATCAGACGATTTATGCTAGAAAGAACTTAACTCACACGAATGAGTTCTGATTGCCTCAGCAAAGAGGACTTTCGGTAACCGAAAGAAAAATAAGAAGAATGATAGAAAATAATTGAAAGGTGCGATTGCAAAGAATTTAAATAACTTGGAATTGAAAAGATTTGCAGTAAAATAAATTGGTATTGAAAGTGCAGGATAACATAATTGAAATAAACGATAATTGAAATTTGCAATAAATTAAAGGGTGCAAGGAATATAAAAGAGACGATAAAAAAGAGTAAAATATAATGAAAATAAAGACTACTAGCAGTGACATTTTTGTGTTTGGTCGTGGACCCCTAAAATAGAGGTATGCGTACATTATTATAGCCTAAAACTAAAGCACTGAATTGATCCATAAGTAATTAAAATCTAATCAAATCAGTATCCTAAATAGATGCGTTTCCATTCTATCATATCTTTTTTAAAAGAAACAAAATCAAAACAAATCTTAATTCTTACATAAACTTTCTATCCAAACAAATAGCAAATCACTCCCAGTCATATAATTAATCTATTCATTTGGTGGTTGTGGAGAAAAATTTAAATTACAAGAATTGTAATGTTAGGTCAGTCGGATGGCTCCTTATCTTAACCGTTAAGTCAATAAGCTCGTCACGCGGGGTTGTTGACATTAAATTATCTAATAAAACACAAATTTTTGTGACACGACAAACGAATACCTACTAGTCCTAGTTAAACAAGTAGTAACTATAGTCGGAGACGAAAATGATGAAATGGTTTACGAGGTTCCTAAGGTTTGAAGAGTGACTTGACCATATCAACAATAGACTATCTGGAATTACTGAAAAGATACAAACTAGTGTTAGTTACTACATCACATTATTGATCATGCATGGGGGACTTGCTCTTCTTCTTGTTATAAATAGCTGAGTTTGTCCTGAGGTTAATTGTGTCATCTAATCATTAAGCAAATCTCCTGATTGCATTAATAATATATACATTGCATGTTCAGTCTGTTTATCAAGTTAGATTAATTTCTGCCTTTTTAAGGTCCTCTAGTCTCTAGAGCTCTTGTCTAGCTTGTCTGTAACATTCTATAAAGTTCTACTACTTATCTGCCCCAACCAATCAAACAATATATATATATATTATTGGTTCCCCTCAATTTTAATTTACAGACACAATGGCTACAGAACCTACCAAAAGAAAGTTGGTGACAGTGTTGAGCATCGACGGAGGTGGCATTAGGGGCATCATTCCCGGTACCATGCTTGCCCATCTTGAGTCAAAACTTCAGGTATCTTTTCGTGTTTTTTTTTTCTTTCTTTCGATAACTAGGTTGTTCGTACTTTTACGTATCCCGACTAATCTACAAGATCCGTGCTAAGCAATTCCCTTAGAGGAATTGAATAAGGCTCGGCTATATCGGCGGTTGTGATATTAATGAATTGTTTGCACCCCCTTAGGAATCAAACATGAGATCGACTTAATGTTTTCGGAGACATTTAATCCAAGTGTTTTTCAACTAAACCAATCCGTTAGGATTTTCTCCGTGTATTGTGTTCCATGTAATTCATAGGTCTCTTAAAAATTGAATTCAACAAATTTGGTTGAATTGATTATTATTATTTAATTATAAAGCATCAATTTCATGTAAGGGAACGAAGTATGAAAGTACTTCATATATATTTTATTTTTCTTATTTTCATTAATTTATTGTCCTGTGTAGGTTTATTTTTTTATTTACTTATTTCATCTTTTTTTTTTGCTAGGAACTTGATGGTCCGAGTGCAAGAATCGTAGATTATTTCGACATTATTGCTGGGACTAGCACTGGTGGTTTGGTTACCGCCATGCTTATAGCTCCTAACAAGGATAAGCATCCAATAAAAGAGGCCAAGTGTAAGTGTTGAAATTTACTCACATAAAAAAAGATCCATTCTCTTAGGCACTAATGGCCAAATTTATACATTTCAATCCAATAATGCCTTTCCTATTTTATTGGATCATGTCCCCATTATTTGGGGTCATGACTCACTTGATTCTTAACTACCCACTACCCTTTGGTAGTGGGTCGTTACTTCCTTTTATCCAAGGCCATGATGGGCTGTTTATTTTGCATGGGCCAAATAACTTATTTTGTATATACATGGGCCTACACACTTATAACTTTTCAAACGGGCTTGGGCCTGTTAGATTTCTACTATTTACACTAGCCCCATTCGGGTCTGGCATATGAGTGCATGGGCTTGACCCGAATCCTATTGAAATGATTGCTTCCCAGCTGTAAGATGACGTCAGTGTCATAATTGTGGAGAGGCGTGTGGTTTTTGAATTTAGAAAAGCGGCCCCCTGTTCCTCTTTTGCCGTGTTTGAGGCATTGGGAATCGGCGCGCCTCCTCAGCCATTTAATGACGGCTGTTGGCATGTCCGAGTGTATATAAACCCCTGTGTGGCTTTATTTTTGACTATTATCTCCTTAATTCTTGTGAGCGATTCCTAGCAGTGCTCAAGCTTTCACCATCGCTCATATTTTGGTTGCCGGAAGTTCCTTTATCTTCTCGCCGGTATACTTTGTGTAAGTTGCCATTTTCTTTTCACTATGTCTGATAGTAGTGCTTCAAGATCGACCGAAGGGACAACTCCTCAGGAATATGGGGGATCTGATGCTCCCAGCCCCCCTTCTGTAAACCCATCTTCTTCATCCTCTCCTCCTTCTTTGCCCATACCCAGTCGTCTGAACCTACCTGGCTTATGAGTTTCTGTGCCGGATCATTAGGATGGAGTTTCTGTTTCTGGGGCGCATAATCAGGCAGATGTTCCTGATGCTCTGCTCGTAGGGGCTTCAGTTCCAATTAATCTTGTAGGGGCAGATGCTCCTGAAGGCATTTCCATTAGAGCTTCTACTAAGCCAGCCCCATTCGTAGCTGAGCCTCTTGAAGCCCATAAAAGAAAGTCTGTGAACATCAAGAGTCTGAGGAGGGATTGTAAGATCCCTAAAGAGGTGATTTTGATGGAATATGATCCTTCTTATGACTTCAGGATGGGGGATGGAGTGGGTTCGGATGAGGTGTTGTTGTCCGCTCTTCAGATAAAGGCGCTCCGATTCCCTCTTCACCCTCTATTTCACTTCATTTTCTTCACCTTAGGAATAGCCCCTCTGCAAGTCAATCCCAACTTCATCCGAATAATATCAATGTTGATCTTGATAAACAGAGACAAAAAGCTGTCCTTAGGTCTGGCAGATCTTCTACTCTGTTATAAAATTGTGGACTTGAAGGATTGTGAGGGGAGGTACAACTTTTACCCCTTCAAGGGTCGGGCGATCTGCCATGGGACTGAAAAAATGGAGAAGTACTGGAAGGAGAAGATGGTTTTAGTAAAGGGGGCTTGGTTTTATCCCTATTATAGAAAATGGCCGATCCCGAGTGTTTTTAAGCGTCTGGCCCTTCTTCCATTTTCTTTTATTCATAAGGAGTCTTGCCTCTGCTCTGGGTGTGATCAGCTTAGAGTGGATTTTGTGTATAAGATTTTAGGTTATGATGATACTGACATCGTGGCTCAGGATGTAGAGGCCCGTTTTTCTTTATTGAAGTCTAGGGTCTGGTCGGACCGTAAATCATGCGCTGACCTGCTTACTCCTGCCAATTTGCAGGGTATATCAAGGTTAGGAGCCAACTTCAAGATCATGATGGATCCGATTAGACCGGTAATCGAGGATGATGATGATGATGAGGTGGAGGAGATAGCCATGCCACCAGCAGGACAAGAGCAAGTGCCTCTGAATTATAAACCTCAGGCTGTGACCGTTGCTGTGGCGGGCGATGCTTCTGGGTCTGCACTTGTGCAGACCACTATCCTTGAATTGCTCCACCCCTCTTCTGCCCGAACCAGACTAGTGGGGGAGGAGAGACCCACTAAGAAAAGGAAGCACTAGGGTAAGGACAAGAGTTCTGCTTCCTCTGACCAGTCTACTTCCAGTCTTACCTCAATGTCTGCAATGATAGCTCGGGCAAAGGACCTTTGGACGCCAGAAAAGCTTGAAGTGCAGAGAGAGGCCAACCCTGACCTCATTGTTGGTCGAACTCCAGGCTTTTTATTGGGGGTATGTGTCTGCTTGATTTCATGTTTATTCCTGCTCTTATCTTTAATGCTGATCCACTTTGCCTTAAAATTTTCTTTTTAGGCTCTCTTCAGTGTCAATGCATTATGCCTTGTTCACGAGGCAGGTGCGAAGGAAGTCGAGCATCTCAAGGTCGACTTGGCCGAGAGGGATGACAGAGAGAATGAACTGAAGGCCCAGCTAGGGGAGCTTCCTTCCAGGGTTGCTCAGTTGGAAGATGAACTTGCACGGGAGAGAGAGCTGAATGCTAAGCTGTCTAGCGAGAAGGCGAAGCTCGCATCTAATCATGAGGCTCTTCAGCATCAGTTCGGCATCTCCCAATCTGCCTTGGAGATGTGTAAGAAGGGAGGGCTCGACATGCATCAGCACTATTCAAAGATGAATAGGATAGTGGCTGGTGAATTCTGGCAGAAGGGCTTCATTGTTGGAGAGAAGGATTCAGCAAAGAGGAAGATTAAGGACCCTGATGCCATGGATGAGGCCTTAGGGGTGAGGAAGCCGTACGCCAGTCCTGAGCCGAGTCATGCCCAAAACCTTTTTACAGAATTCCTCAAAAGGTATTTTCCTGCTGACCCCCTCAACCCTTCTATAGAATTCTTCCCCCCAACCAAACATGTAGATTCCTTAGGGAAGGACTTTAGTGGTCCAAGCCACACTTAGGCTTTTCTTTATTTATTTGTAATGCTATACTATGTCCCTCGGGCAAATTTTGTAATACAAGACAGCGATTTTGTTTAATGACCAGACATGTACTTTTATTTGCTTCTGTCATTTAGTATTCAATTCTTCTGTTGATGTGAATCAGGCTAATTTGCCTCTACTCTAATACTTTAATCTTGTGGAATTGTGAGTCAAGCATGTGAGCCTCTGTCATTTCATCACTTGGGAGATATTTTAAATTTTATTCCTCTGGAAGTGTGAGTCAGGCTTATAAGCCTCTGTCATCTCATCACTTAGGAATTATTTTCAATTTTATTCCTCTGGAAGTGTGAGTCAGGCTTATAAGCCTCTGTCATCTCATCATTCAGGAATTATTTTCAATTTTATTCCTCTGGAAGTGTGAGTCAGGCTTATAAGACTCTGTCATCTCATCACTTAGGAATTATTTTCAATTTTATTCCTCTGGAAGTGTGAGTCAGACTTATAAGCCTCTGTCATCTCATCACTTAGGAATTATTTCCAATTTTATTCCTCTGGAAGTGTGAGTCAGACTTATAAGCCTCTGTCATCTCATCACTTAGGAATTATTTCCAATTTTATTCCTCTGGAAGTGTGAGTCAGACTTATAAGCCTCTGTCATCTCATCACTTAGGAATTATTTCCAATTTTATTCCTCTGGAAGTGTGAGTCAGACTTATAAGCCTCTGTCATCTCATCACTTAGGAATTATTTCCAATTTTATTCCTCTGGAAGTGTGAGTCAGACTTATAAGCCTCTGTCATCTCATCACTTAGGAATTATTTTATTATTGATGTTTATGAATCAGGCTATTTGATTGCAAGAAGGATGACCATCTCTTATTATAACCAAGAAATTACAAAGATAGCAACATCTGACTGAGTCAAAATAACAAACTTGGAAATTTTAAAAACATATCAGTAAAGCTGGGCTCAGATACCTCGGCTTAATTATTCTGAAAACGAAATTAATTTGTCAAGGATAGTACCCCTTCAGTCGTGAGACATTCTGTGAATTGGGTTCCATATTACCGTCATTATTCCTGAGGCGATAAGCCCCACGTCCTATGACCTCTGTGACTGTGTATGGCCCTTCCCAATTCTCCCTGAGCTTTTCGATTAACCCGATCTTCTTTCTTAATACCATATCGCCCACCTGGAAATCTTATCTTCTGACTTTTTTGTTGAAGGCGTTCTTGACCCTTTGATGATAGGCAGCTAGCCTAATGGCGGCTTGATCTCGTTTTTCTCCGAGCAGGTCCAGTCCATTAACAAGCTGTTGGTTGTTCAGTTCCTCCTGATACAGCTCTGTTCTGGCTGTTGATACTATTTGCTCTGTTGGAATGACTGCTTCTGTTCCATAAGCCATTGAGAATGGTGTTTCTCCTATAGGGATTCTTGATGTTGTTTTATAAGACCATAACACCTCTGGAAGTTTGTCTGGCCATACTCCCTTATGGTCTTCTAACTTCTTCTTCAGGGTATTCAGTATGGTTCTGTTGGATCTTTCGGCCTGGTCATTTCTTTGAGGGTATGCGACTGATGATGTTCTTAACTGAATCCCATGTTCATTGCAGAACTGTCTAGTCCACTGATTATCCAAATTCATTCCGTTGTTGATCACTATCACCCTTGGCACTCCGAATCTACAGATGATATTGGTCCATATGAACTTGATTACATACATGTGGGTGATGGTGGAGTAGGATTCTGCCTTAACCCATTTTGTAAAGTAATCAGTTGCTATCAGTGCTTGATTTACTGATCTGAGGGCCATGGGAAGTGGTCCGACTGCATCGATCCCCTATTGCGCAAATGGGTATGGGCTGAAAATGGGGTTCAACAGTTCTGGTGGCGGATGGATGAAGTCTCCATGGAACTGACACTTCTTGCATCTTCTAACATAAGCTTCAGTATCTTGGGAGAGATAAGGCCAAAAATATCCCTGGCTTAAGACTTTGTGGGCCAACTCTCGTCCCCCCGAGTGATTTCTGCATAATCCTTCATGGATTTCCTTCATTATGGCTGATGCCTCTGAAGGTGTTAGGCATCGGAGGTATGGACCCCCAAAAGATATTCTATAAAGCTGGCCGTTTAACAAGGCATATCTGACTGACTTTATGAGAATATTCTGAGCCTCTGCTTTATCGTCAGGGAGGATACCATTCCTGAGGTATTCTGTTATGGGATCCATCCAACTCGGCTCCCAAGGTATTGCGCACACGACATCTGGCTGATTGATGCTCGGGACATCAAGGTAGTCGATCGGGGCGACTCTGGTCAAATCCTGATCGTTGACTGACGCCATGTTGGCCAACCGATCTGCATTTTCATTTTCCTCCCTGGGGATCTGACTGAGGGTATACTGCTCCAATTTGTCCAACTCCATCTAAGCCAGCCTCTTATAGGGCTGCAACTTTTCCCTTGCGTCATACTCGCCTTAAACTTGCTTGACCACCAGTTGTGAGTCACTAAATATATGGAGCCTTCTAATACAGAGGCTCTGAGCTAGTCGTAGTCCAGCTAGGAGTGCCTCGTATTCGGCTTCGTTATTGGTAGCAGAAAACTCCAGACGGATTGATTGCTGGATTCGGGTTCCGTCCGGTGTTATAATTTCAAGCCCAATTCCTGAACCTGCTGAACCAACCGATCCGTCTACATAGAGCGTCCACTCGGGTTCATCTGGGTCCTATAGGATTGACTCTGGCTCTGCTTCTAGGAGAAAATCAGCTAAGGCTTGACCTTTGACGACTGCTCTTGGCACATATGTGATGTCGAATGTCCCGAGTTCTAACGCCCATCTGGTTATTCTTCCCGTCAGATCAGGTTTGGACATGATGGCTCTTATAGGCATGGTGGTTGGTACCACGATTGGATGGGTTTCAAAATAGTGCCTCAATCGTCTCTTCGCATTGATTAGAGAAAGAACGGCTCGCTCCGCCATAGTGTATCTGGTTTCAGCATCAGATAGGGACTTGCTGCTGAAGAAGACTGGCTGGCACTTTTTGTCATCCTTTACCAGTGCTGCGCTGGTTGAGGCTGCTAATATGGCAAGGTACAGATGTAGTGGCTCTCCTGGAATTGGTGAGGCGAGGATTGGTGGATTATGGAGATACTGCTTCAATTTTTGAAGCACCTCGGCTTGTTCTGGTCCCCATATGCTTCCTTTTCCACCTCTAATTGCCTGAAAAAATGGTCTGCATTGATCTGTCAATCGGGATACGAACCTGCTCAGTGAGGCTACCCTTCCTGTCAGAATCTGGACCTCCTTTTGCGTTTTTGGCTCTTCACAGCTTATCAGAGCCTTGACTTGTGATGGGCTGGCCTCAATTCCTGTTCGGTTGACAATATGTCCGAGGAACTGTCCGGATGAGACTCCGAACGAGCACTTAGCGGGGTTGAGCTTCATCCCGTATTTTCGGAGTGCATCGAACACTTCTTCGAGGTGCTTGAGATGGTCGTCTTTCCTTCTGCTTTTTACCACTGTGTCATCTATGTAGGTTTCAACCGTAGTCCCCATCTGACTTTTGAATATCCTTCTGACAAGCCTCTGGTAGGTGGCACCTGCATTTTTAAGTCCAAAAGGTATTACTCTGTAGCAGTACGTACCTTCTTCGGTAATAAAGGATGTTTTTTCCTCATCAGCCTGATTCATCGGGATTTGGTTGTAGCCGGAGTATGCATGAAGAAAAGAGAGTCTTTCATATTCTGATGTGGCATCCACCATCTGATCAATTTTTGGCAGAGGAAAACAGTCATTCGGGCAGGCTTTGTTTAAATTGGTGAAGTCCACGCAGACCCTCCATTTCCCGTTCTTCTTTCTGACTACCACCACGTTTGATAGCCATGATGGGTACTTCACTTCCCTTATGAATCCAGCTTCTAGCAGTTTTCCCACCTCCTCGGATATGATTTGGTTCCTTTCTACCCCGAACCTTCTCTGCTTCTGCCTTACCGGTCTGACCTCTGGATAAATGTTTAGGTTATGCTGAGCGACCAAGGGATCTATGCCTGGCATATCAAGATGAGACCAGGTGAACACGTCTGAGTTTAGCTGGAGGAAGTGGATCAACTTGTTTTTTTCTTCTTTCTGGAGGTATGAGCCGATAAATGTGACTTTGGTGTGGTCCGTCTGACTAACATTCACCTTTTCTAGGGGTTCCGTGGTTTCCTGAGTCTCCTGACCCTCAGAGGAAGGGTCTGACTGTAATTACTATTTCTCGTTGTATAGGGCCTTATCTAACATTTCCATGGCTTGTTTGTTCTTTGGATTCAGATCCTTTAGGGATACTGAATAACACTCATTTGCTGCTATCTGGTCCCCAATGATATCTGTCATGTCCACTCTATTCGGATCAAGACACCGCATAACCTGATAAAGAGTCGAATGAACTCCTTGCATCCGGTGGATCCATCCTCGTCCCATCAGTAGATTGTACGATGGCTTGACGTCCACCACAACAAAGGCTTCTTTCAAGGTTCGGGGTGCAGCTGATACTGATAAGTGGACTACCCCTATTGGCTCAACGCGTCGTCCGTCAAATCCGGCCAGAGGTGTTCGAGCCGGGCATAGCTGCGATACATCAATTCCGATCTTGTCGAATGCCCACTTCGTCATGATGTTGGTACTACTTCCCGGATCAATCATTACACGTTTGATCAGACAATTAGCTATCAGAAGAGTGATTACTAGAGGATCTTCATGGGGTGTCTGAATGTTCTGCATATCAGCCTTTGAAAATGTAATTCTTGATTCTTCTTGGATGAGGGTTGTTTGACAAACTTCGCCGATTCGTCTGAGTTTGTGTGCTTTTCTTAGCTTTGACCTTCTGCTTCCTTCGGCCTCCAATACCTCTTCACCTCCTTGGACCATGTGGATGACCCTCACTGGTTGTCCTGCTGTAGAGTTATTCGGCTGTGTCCTGTGTGGTTTATCCGGTCTTGGCTGATCCTTCATTATGTAGTCTGCAAGTTCCCCTTTGGCGATCATTGCCTCGACCTGCCTTCGGAGATTCCTGCAGTCATTTGTATGATGGCTATACTCACTGTGAAAGGCACAGTGCTTGGTCATGTCCCTTAACTCCATCGGTTGTCTGATCGGCGGAGGTGGTCTGAAAATCCCCTTGCTTTTGTTTTCTTGGAAGAGTTTTCCAAGACTGGTTTTGAGCGGAGTGGTTCTTTCTTCCTTCCGTTGACGCTTGTCTGAAATTCTGGATGATGAGGTTTTTCGGGATAGCTCGAGTCATTGAGGCCTTTGATCCTTCATCCTTTCTTTGGACTTTGCCTCCACCGTTACCAGTGAGGCTCTTCTCTGCCTGATTGATTCCTCTTCTTCTATTCTGAGATATCCTTGTGCTCTGGAGTTGAGCTCACCGATGTTGACAGGGGGCCGTTTTACCAGTGAAGAGTGGAATTTTGTGCCAGGGATGACCGCCATACGGAATGCTTCTACTGCTGATAATTGGTCGCAGTCGTCAATAGAAGACATCTCCACATTGAATCTGGATAAAAAAACTCTTGAGGCTCTCTCCCTTTTCCTGGGTCATGGTGAAAAGGCTTGATATCGTTTTTCTCTGCCTCCGGTTGCTGAAGTACTGACCGATGAAGCGCCTGCAGAGGTCATTCCAGCTACTGATGGATCCGGGGGACTACTTCCTGAACCACAGAAGTGGTGCTTCTGTCAAACTAGTTGAAAATACTTTGCACAGAAGTGTTTGGTTCCTCTCATAAATGGTCATTTTGGTCTGCACCTGGTAGATATGATCGAGTGGATCCTTCGTACCATCATAGAGTGTAAAAGTTGGTAGTACAAACTTCCTCGGGAATTTTGCTACCTCAATTTCTTCTGTGAATGGAGATTGGGTCATATCTGTCGTTGCATGGATGGCCAGATCATTAGGGGTCTACAATTTTAAATCCTTCATCACATCTCTCTGGATTTTGGTAGCCATTTCGTGCAGGTCGTTTAGGGTCGGGACATGTACTGCTGGTATTCCCCTTGTTATGGGATGAGAGGATTCTTCCTCTTCCCTCGGCACCTTGTCCCTTTGGGTGGCTGATACGTTTCGCTCATGATGGGAGTTGGAGGGCTCTGGCTCGTCATTCCTTGGTTGATCTGTATCATCTGCTAGATTGGAATTTTGGAGAGGAAAAGGGCCCTGAGCCACTCGATGGAGTAGCTCAGCATTCTACTGCTCAAGGGCGGCGTTTCTCTGTTCTATAGCTTCTAACCGCCTTATGACTTCTTCGAACCTGACTTCATTGTTCGTTGATCGAGTAGACACCATGTTTTACCAATAAAAAATGGAAGTGTTGGGAGTGGAAAAATATTTCGAGATTCCCACAGACGGCGCCAAATGTAAGTGTTGAAATTTACTCACATAAAAAAAGATCCATTCTCTTAGGCACTAATGGCCAAATTTATACATTTCAACCCAATAATGCCTTTCCTATTTTATTAGATCATGTCCCCATTATTTGGAGTCATGACCCACTTGATTCTTAACTACCCACTATCCTTTGGTAGTGGGTCGTTACTTCCTTTTATCCAAGGCCATGATGGGCTGTTTATTTTGCATGGGCCAAATAACTTATTTTGTATATACATGGGCCTACACACTTATAACTTTTCAAACGGGCTTGGGCCTGTTAGATTTCTACTATTTACACCAAGGAAATCAATGCTTTCTATCTCAAACACAGCCCTTACATTTTCCCCTAAATTAGGTAGGTAAAAAAATAAGGATAAATAAGAGTGAAATATTAATTAAGTTTTTTTAACAAGTTTGTGTATAATTAGAAAAAATAATCCTTGATGGGACCTTTAAAATTTTGCAAAACTCTCTCCCTCTCTAAATGAATTAAAGGACATTATGCATCAAAATTGTATTTTCAGATAATATTTTTAGTTAATTGACTATTATTTTCTTAAGTTTTTCTATTTGTATTATGAATTTTGATTTTTTAAAAATTAACTATTCCTAAAAATTAGAGTGCCTTGTGTAGAAACAAATACATATATATCAATTGTTGCATGGATAAATATGATATTTGTGTCCCACAATAATTTAGCCAACAGTTAATATATATTCGCTTTCTCAATTCTGCCTAAAAATTTGGTGCAAATATCATTACTATTTAAAATAATATGAGTAATGATGTTCGAATCAATACAACTCTAATAAAAACAGTTGAACAAAGATTTGTAATAATATTTAAAAATGGTTTTCCTACACATAAAAAATTACAAGATTTTAGCAAATAAAACATTTTCATCAATGTCGTTATCAGGGCCGTCTCAATAGTAAGACAATTTAGGCAGCCGCCTGAGGCCCCGCCTAAATAGGAAGGCCCTAAAATTTTGGACGCCTTGTATATAAATATAAATATATATATATATATATATATATATATGAAAATTATAGAAAGATGACCATTCCTAAACTTATTTGGTGGATAGGGACCAAACTTTTTTCAAGATGAGAAGGGACCAAATTCAAAACTTAATTGCTTGGAAGAGATCATTTTATTGTAATGACCAAAAAACATATATCAAAGTGTAATATTTTGTTGTGAAGCTTTATATTAGTTTATTATATATTAATTCTGAAAATATTCAAAATCAAATATAAAAATATTAATTATGAAATATTAAGTCCGAAAATATTAATTAAATATTTTCCTTTTTCTCTCTTATGTGTATCAAAATATAATAAAAAATTGCCAATTTTTTTTTTTCACCAAAATACCCATACTTCATCTGATTGTTTTTCACTTAAATAAAATATGAAAAAAATTGGTCTGAAATATTAAATAATAAATTAATATAAAAGTTCACAACAACAAAAAATCAGAATTAATATTTTTCGAATTAATATTTTCCGACTTAATTTTGAATATTTTCGGAATTCTAATATTTTCAAATTTTTTAATACGATATATCAATAAAGTAAAGTTTTATATGTATATATATATTTGTATATAAGTGAGATATAATATTATTGAAGTTGTATTCGGCAAAAAAATAAAATTTTGGAATCAATATTTAATTAATATTTTCGGACTTAATTTTTAATATTGTCCGAATTGTAATATTTTTAATTTTTTTTAATAATATCTATCAATAAAGGAAAATTTCATATATATATATTTGTATGTAAGTGATATATAATATTATTGAAGTTGTATTCGGCAAAAAAAATAAAATTTCGGAATTAATATTTAATTAATATTTTCGGACTTAATATTTCGGAATTAATATTTAATTAATATTTTTGGATTGAATTTTGAATATTTTAGGGATTAATATATAATAAACTAATATAAAGTTTCACAACAAAATATTACACTTTGATAAGATTTTTTTGGTCATTACAATAAAATGGTCACTTTCAAGTAATTAAATTTTGATTTTGGTCCCTTCTTACCTTTTGAAAAACGTTTGGTTCCTATCCACCAAATAAGTTTAGGAATGACCCCCTTTCTATAATTTTCCCATAAATAATATATATTATATTATATATATTCTTTTTATGTAAGATTCCATCCAATAACAAAGTTAGTGTTTAGAAAAGATTTATATCATAATTCAATATTATTACTTTCTTTATATAATTATCTTTGACTTTTTAAAATGTATCTCTTCTATATCATATTAATTTTTTTTTGAAAGTTAAGTCATTTTTATATATAATCAAAAGACATAAAGCCTACTCAAAATTTGGTTTACAATCTCTCTTCTTCATTAAAATCACTATTCAGTAAAATTATCAAGTTCACTCTCTTCTAATTCTTGTTAATTTTTTTTTTTAGATTTCGTTGTTTTATTTTTGATTTGCAATTAATTTTA
Source organism: Cornus suecica (assembly GCA_963922005.1). NCBI lineage: Eukaryota > Viridiplantae > Streptophyta > Magnoliopsida > Cornales > Cornaceae > Cornus > Cornus suecica. Next base: position 36,847,075 of record OY998248.1, read on the forward strand.
TTCACATGCTTGATTATGTCTTATAAGAAATATGAATCCGGATATGAAAAACTTAAAAAGAAAAGAAAAATAAATAAATTAATTGAACCTCAAAAAGAGTACTATTGATAATTTTGTTACAAGTAATAATCAAAATATAACAAAAGGTCACTTTTATACTTTTCGCCTAAGACCTCCGATTTCATTGAGACGGACCTGGTCGTTATCTTTTACCTCATAAAAAAATATTTATGAGAACTTTATTTGAAAATAAAATAGGGTAAAATGCAATAAGCCCCCCTGAACTATGGTCAAATCATTCACCAAAAAAAAAAATTTATTCACAAAAAAAAAACTATGGTCAAATCAGCAATTAACCCTCTTGAACTATATATGATGCAACAAACCCCCTGAACTATCAAATTTTGTTGCAAATTGCCCTTTTTTCTTATATTTTTTTCATAAATGACCAAACTTCCCTTTTTTCATTGAATTTTAATTAATCAATTTTTCTTATTAACATAGAATATGAATCAATTGATACTAAATTGATGGAATATTCTCCATTCAAATTTACATAAATATACATAATTTATAAAATTAATTTTTAAAATAATATTTTTAGGTTATTTAGATAAAACAATTAAGTAAAAAGTTTAAAATTCTTAAGGAATTACCCATTTACATATATAATATGAAAAAATATAAAAAATTTAAATTTTAATTAGTTAGTTATTTATGAATATATATTTATAAAAAGAAGTTTTCATTTTGCTATAATTTTTTTACTAGGATAATAAGTGAAGGATTATTTAAAGAATTAACAAATATACTAAGAAGGGTAGGATAGACTTTTGTAACAAAATTGGGGCAAATTGCAACAAATCATTAGTTCAAGGGGGTTTGTTGTAGTTGAGAGGGGTTAGTTGCAAAAGTGTAATAGTTTAGGGTTTTTTTTGCATTTTACCCAATGAAATATTCACTCAACAAACATATATATATAATTGATGCCTGTTAATTTTGTTGGGATTAGGTGGTCGAACCCTGTGCGTAAGATGGGACGATATTTCCGCATGAAGTTGAGGCCAAAGTATGATGGAAAGTACCTGAAGAAAATAATCGAAATTGAATCACTTGACGAAATTACCATGAAAGAGACCCTCACAAATGTGGTCATACCAACTTTTGACATCAATTTGCTACAGCCAATTATCTTCTCTACATCGGATGTAAGGGACTCTGTACCTATATTTAATTGTTTCACCCTTTTATTTGATTAAAAATTAATTTATCTTTCGGCAATACTTACCTTAGGCTATACCAGTAGGAACTTCCTACTTTCATTTCAAATGAACCAATTAAAATTGCTCAAAATCGACAATCTAAGTTGTGGCAAAGTTGAATCATTTGGTTTAGTGCATATGTATATATAACCACATATTATATATATATATATATAGATGATTGTACTCGTTTGTATATATAAACTAGATATTAAACTAAAAATTGTTATGGAAGAGAAAGGTGGGGAATGGCAGCAATCGAATAGGTTTTAGAACATTGGACTTTTTTAAATGGGTTGTAGAAGTTAACCCATTGAAAACCGGTTTATTCTTAATTTTTGGTTTTTATAATAGTTAAATTTTTTAGAACACATGTTATATTTTTATTAGTTCATTTGAGGTGTAAGTATAGGAAACTTCTACTAATATGGCCTAAGACAAGTATAACTCTCTTCATTAATTTAAAAAAGGAATGGATCGTACTAAAAACTATAATTATACTACATTATCAAAGCGCAAAATAGTAAATACAAAATATTTAAAAAATTATTGAAAAGTCAAATATGGACAACTAAATTGTGACGGAGGGAGTAACATAATTGAAGATAAGACATTTTTAAAAATAAAAACTTATTGAATGGATGTATTAAATCAAAACATTAGCAATATCAACATTCCCGTATTTATATTGATTATCTCTATTTGAAATTTATATTGCTATTAGATGTCACCCAACCCTCGGAAAAAAAAAAAAATTCAGGGTCGGTCAATAGTGTGAACAGAGCAATTTGCATGGGTTGTTCGGGATAATCCGGCAAAACCCTAGAACCCATATATATATATATATATACACACACACACACACAAGTCCTATAACTAGTTTTCAAGTCTCAATTATCTGTGATATAATTTGTTGCTACAAATAAGAAACATTTTGAGTATTATATATATGTACAGGCAAGAAGCTGCCCTTCTATAGATGCTCGGCTATCAGATGTCTGCCTTGGCACCTCTGCAGCTCCCACTTATCTCCCAGCATACCACTTTGAAACAAAAGATCAGTTTGATGAGCCGTACAATTTCGATCTTATCGATGGTGGCCTTGCTGCAAATAATCCAGTGTGTGACTTTTGCTAGTTTAAGAAACTAAGGAAGCATTAATTATTGTGCTTATATTTCTGTCAAGTATATATATTGTTGGTATGTTTCTATATGCGTCGTGCATCTATAATCTACATGCACAAATTTTGCTGATACCACTCCACGGAATCCGTACAAAGTGACTATATATATATATCTGGTATCGTGACTCCAGTGAAACTTTTGCATAAGAAAGGGATTGAACATGAACCTAATACTTTTTGAGACTTTAAGTCCCAAGTCTTTCCCAGCTGGACCAACATATTCGATTTTTATTTTTTCATATTAAATCTTACTAGTACATACCTTGTATGTATTAATATATAGATTATTACATCAGTTCACCAGTTTCATTAAAATTTACAGACTCTAGCGGCCATATACCACGCTACGAAAGAGATATCGGTGGAAGGCAGCAAAATGCTAGTCCTATCATTGGGCACTGGTGCAGCCAGACAGAAGAAGTACATCGCAGAGGAAGCCTCCAAATGGGGTATTTTTAGTTGGATATGGTACTTTGGGTCCAATCCAATTCTTGACATTTATGGTGATGCAAGCTCTGATATGGTTGACATTCATGTTTCCAATTTCTTTCAAGCCAACAATTGCCTTGACAACTACCTTCGCATTCAGGTAACAAGAAGTGGTTTGCTTAAAGATTTTTTTTTTTTTTTTTTTTTAATGGTTTCGAGGTTAATGTTATTATGACAAATAAAATTTTATTTGGTTTTGATATATTCAAAGATTTCATTGTAATGGAACGAGGTTAATGTTACCATAGCGTAATTATTCAACTTTAATTTTAACAATGTTGGAAAACTATTTTAATCTAGTTATCACAAAATAAAGAGCTCATGCTCTTGTCATGACACATTTTATATATATATATGACGACTTTACATTAAAAAAAAAAAGAAAAAAAGAATTCAGATTAATGTAAGGTCATCATATATATATATAGAATTCAGATCTGAATTCTTTTTTTCTTTTTTTAACGTAAAGTGGTCATATATATATACAAAAAATATCAGAATTACTGGCACTTTTTATTGCCGGTAAAAGTCCAAAAATCACCCACACGCTCCGGTCAACAAAGAATCTGACAAAGCTTGTGGATAAGGGAAAGGAGCTATTACAGAAAACAGTGTCAAGGGTTGATTTAGAAACAGGCAAGTATAAGGAAGTACCAGGAGGGGTTACTAATGAAAAAGCTCTGGACATCTTAGCCTTGAGGCTCTCCGAAGAAAGGAAACAAAGAAACTGCAAAGACTCGGAATAGAAAAAAAATCACATTTTGAAGATGAGGTTTAGAGATCTCTTTCTCCCCAGATCTGAATAATATATAATTTATTTCCCTCCTGTTTTTTGTTTTTTTGTTTTTTTTTTTGGTGTGGTTTAGGGAGAGAAATTCCTATCAAATAAGCTGATGCTAAGTGGGGTCTTAATATTTCTTGTTAGTTTGAACTTTCAATTTTAGTATTGCTCGAATAAATTTGTTTTTCACCTATTATCGGTCAAGATTGTTTAATCTTTTGGCTTGGAAGTTTTTTTTTTATCTAACAGATATGTTTATAGTTCGCATTGGCCAACTAACCATTCTATTGTGCATTAGTGCATGTCCATCGTCTTAGTTGGTAAAGTGTCCCATGATTTACAATGGAGACCAGGGTTCGGGTCGCTTACATTACTAATAACTCTACCTATTAATTAACCTACTTGCCATGATAAAAAAAATATAATAGTAATAAAAAAAAAAAAAACCTATTCTATTAGTTGTGGGAATTTACACAATGTCACTCGCCCCAAAGCCAAAAGCGAGCGGTCCCTATGATTTACACAAACCAAAACCTAACCAGATTCCATTTGATATATAGGAGCCCATATCAGTTGGGTCTGCTTGCTATCAAATGGATTTTGATTCATCAAATTTCAACTAGATTAAAGTCCAACGAGAGAACGATTGGAGTAGATTTTTTTGAGAGAAGCTCATGAAAAAAAAAAAATCACACGGAAGGAATTCGCGGAATTTCCATCCTAAATTTAACACTGGAGATCCATTGCAGTCCCAATGTTTTAATTCATTTATCGATATTCATTTTGCTTGAGTGATATTTTATCCTCATTCAAATAAGTTAAGAAGGACAACTTTATTATCAATTGGATGAGCAAATTTATCCGCCTCATATATTTGTTAACAATATCCTTCACAAATCAGATCAAAGGCTTAATCATCAAACAATACTTGTTCGTTGCTCCCAAATTGGATGTGAAGGTTCAAGCTTCAATGGAGGCGATGTGTGTAATTATTATTAACTTTCAAAAAAACTAAATGTCATTGTGTCACTAAATGTTATAGATCAGTTTTTACCTCGCGACCCTCATTCAAGACTTTATGCCTTGTAGCTAGTGCATCAAAGAATGTAACATATACCTGATTTCCTCTAGTCGTTAGAAGTGGCAAAATTAACTTTCTCAAATTACTCCCATTTAAGAGAGTAAATTGTGCAATTATGTGAAAAAGCATGGTGTGCATGGGACTAAATATTGAAAAGCTCCGAAACTTCATTTCCCAAAACTATCTTATTTATGCATGATATTCAAAAGATTTGCTTTGATGTTACAAACCTTTTACATATATATATTTCTAATTGACTACCCTACAATTCTTCCTAATCTGCCCATCTTTCCCTGTCAAGACACCCACACTGCTTAGCTTCACCATTGATGCTCCAAAATCCATTTTGAAAAGGAAAGGGTACTTGCTGTAATTGAGAACCATTGCAGCAGTTTTTTTGTCCCCCATAAGAGCTTGGTCTGATTGGAGAATCCCAGAATTGTTCACAAGGTTCTTATAATAGAAGTTGTCAAACATGGCAATAGTTACAGGATCTAATGGAGCCAACTTGGAGTTTGAAGAATCTTGATTTGGGCACACAGTCCTCAATTTGCCCAGAAGTGATCCATCCAGATTTGGGTCGGGATTACCCGCCCCATCGAAATCGAAGAGCCTTGACTTGAATGTGAAGCATTGAGCAAAGCCTATAGTGTGTGCACCTATCATATAGAAAAAAAGTACATTAGACCTTATGTCATGTTTGGTATGCTGGAATGGAATTAATCCATCATTTATATGATATGTTTATTAGAATGAGAATGAACATTCCCAATGAATAAGAATTCATTACAATAGTAAACATATGGAATAGTCATTCCATTCCTTAAGCAATGTTTTTAAAACAAAAAATTACTAAAATAACCCTTTCATATTTCAAAAAAACAAACCACCTTCACTACCGTGCCACCAACTTCTACCACCGCCACTGCCTTCCACCGCTTCCACCACCACCACCATTTCCATTGTTCACCACTACTATTTTTGTTACCTTTCACCAATTTTTTTGTAAAAAAGTTACGAAATAATATTATTTGATTAAAATCTTATATTTATTACTAAGAAAGTATTTTTGAGAATTTTTTTTTTTAAGTTCATTCTATTTCTAAAGTGCTTCATATTTACAACTAAATAATAAAAAGAGAATGATTATTCCATTCAATTCTCATTCTCATTTCATTCACTTGCATTCTATTCCATTCACACGTACCAAACATATAATTCAAGAAATTAACTGGTCATGGCATTGTTGTCTTTTTTTTCTTTTCTTTATTTGTGGAAAGTTAAGGAAATGTATTATATAGTGACGGACCCAAAGAATTATTTAAAGGGTGGCCGGCAAAGATAATTTTTATTTTTGAGGGACACGGTGGAAATAATTTTTTGTTAAAGTGTCACAATAATAAAAATAAAAATAAAAATTTGACTATGTTTTTTCAGAAGATAAAATCAAATGAAAATGAATTTTCATTGACAATTTAAATGTCATATTTATCATTACCCAACAACAGCATAAAAATTAAAAATAAATTGAATAGAATATGAGCAAGAACACTTAATATTCACTTCAATAAAATAATTATTTACTTCGTATAAAATGGAATTTATAAACATAAAACAACTTAAACCTTACAGTAGAAAAATTACTTATTATAAAACTGAACAGGTTAGAGGGCATCTTTTTTAAGAGATATTTCTCATAATTTTAGTGGGGGAATGTTTAGACCTTTTTTTATAATTTAGTGGGGGTATATCTACAAATTTTTCAAAAGTTTGTACTAAATATTTGGCAATTCAGAAGGTTCCAATTTGCAACTTTTTTGGCATACCACTTGCTGAAAATATATGTGCTTTTACAAAAGTTTACACTTCGAAGGATAAAAGTGATATATATATATATATATATATATATACTCACACCAAAGGAAATAGACCTTTGACCATTAATAAGCCAGTTAGCTATACAATATCATCACGTGTCTTAAGTTCAAGCAAACATGATGAATACTGATACAAACTAGTCCATGTAAAATCAATAATAAGAATAAGAAGTGCCAAAACAAAACAAAAAAATAGAAATTAACTACAATAAAAAGATAAATATAGAATAAAGGATTTCATATATATTAACAAGTTAGGTTTGATAAAGTCCATAGACTAGACCATATATATATATATATATATATATATACATACCTGAGAGCACAACCACATCTTTCATGTCAAGACCCTTTGAAGCGAACTTTGCAGTAATGTTTGCTAAGGGCTCAAAAGGTGATGGGAGCTCTGTGTTAGCGGCACTCTCGCTTGCTGTTAAGCCATCGCGACGTCCCAAGGGCACCGACCAGTAAGGCCCTCCTACCTAAAATTCAAAACCGATCATATAAATATTATACATGGAAAAGAAAGTATAAGCACCGGTAATTAACTAACTATATGCATACTGTGATTTTTTTTTTTTATTTTCTTTTGAACGGTAAAGATAATATATTGATAAATGAAAAAAATGTACAAGATGACTCAAACAAACAAAGTTCGAGCGTCAGTGGCAAAGTCTCATCCACAAAATAAGTGGTACTAAAAAACATTCCGAGGGATAATATAGAAGAAAGGGGTCCATTAATGGATATCTATGCTGACTACAAGTACTCATTAATGGCATAAGTGTACTATTGTGTCCACCCTTGATAGGGAATCGGGTTGGTACCCCAGCCGACCATACCTAGCACGAGACGCCCGGATTGCTTCTTATTGAAAAGACAGATGGAACATATAAAATATATCTCTTTTGCAGGAATGCTTACCCGCCTCTAGAATATATGATCTTACGATAACCAAAACCTAGCAACCTATGAGTTATGGGCACCGACCTGTGTTGGGACCAGTGATTCTATTTTTTACCATCAAAGTTGGAATAATTATGATTCTGTCCCCATTGAAATTTTTCAAAAAACCCCAAAGGCCCACATTGAATTTAGAATAATAACGAATCAGCCACCACTCACCTAAATCTCTAGGTCCATGCCTGCCAGTTACCCAGGGAGGTAACATATTAAGGATCGATGCTCTACATCATCAGTGACTAGAGCATCAATCATCTCGTGGTTTGAGTTACGATGATTAGATTTAATGAATGAAGACGGAATTAATATTTCAATGATGCATACAGTGATTAGAAGAGTGAAATTGTGTTTAAGAGCTAACAATTATTGTAGAGAAGATTAATCATACAAGGAAAACACTCTCTCGTGTTGCCATAGCTAATATATCAGCACAAGAAACCGTTGATGGGCAAGCTTTCTCCACATTAGCTTTTATGGCATCGATTACTTCAAAACCTCTGGCTGAATTCATATTAGGGAATGCATTCTTCTCCCCACCATCGAGTAGCACAGAGCCTTCACACCCCTATATATATATATGCATGCATCACCATTAATACACAAATTGTAATAATATATATCAACAAAAACAAAAGTATATAAACTAGTTTCTGCAAACAAAAATGTTCTTGAATATATTAAACTACTGGTGGTTGTAAGAACTATCGTCATAAATACTATTATACTAAGGACTAGGTTTGGTATGCTTTTCTAGACGATAATATATGAAAATATATGTCATACATTTAAATCTAAAAATGTTCACAATTGTGATAAACTATATATATATATATATATATACATATTTATATATACATATGTATATATGTGAGATAAACAATTACGTTAACAAAACAGTCATGGAATTGCAGGCGCAGGATCGAGGCGGCCATCCTAGTCTCATTCACTATGGCTGACCAGACTCCATATCTGACAATTGCTGTCAGGTTAGGACATGTATAATCATAAAACTTAGAATCAAGTTGACTACAAACAAGAGGACATAGACAGAACAAGAAAAGCAAGACGGAATTCCGAAGTTTATAATGACTTCGAGTCATGGCTTTAAGGGTGAACAATAAATCTAAAATGTTCACAAGTGTGACAAGTAGTAGCTAGTGATGAGTGAAACCAATTTATAAAGAGAGAACCTCTACTGGGATTGCGACCATTTAGCTTAATTAATTATGTTTTTTTTTTTTCTTTTTCCTTGAGTGGTAGAACCACTAATGATTAATTTACCTTTTAGATCAATTTGGTAGACCTCCACATTTTCTTTGATGGGTGAATACACAGTCAGCCCCAACACAGGGAAAATAACATTTTTTGAGTGGCAAGTTGACGCATATCATTAAAGGCCTGATGGCTAGGAGGCAGTGAATCCAGTGATCCCAGGGACGGATCCAGAAAATTATGTGAGGGGAGCAATATATTTATAATAATAATAAAAATTAGTGAGGGCATCAACCCACACTAATCCTATAGCGTATTAGTCACTACCCAATAGGAGATCAAGGGTTCAAATCTTAATGGAGGTAGGGTGTGCGAGTAATTAGTTAATCTTTAAAAAAAATGGAAGGTAAAAGGGATTTTCCAAAGGAACTAATCCTCAACCGGGAATTAATTCAGAGTGGGCTCAGACTAGCCCCACAATTCATGCAACATTAAATCACGGTACGCAACAGTTGGAATTTGACCCATGCTTTAGGACTTGGATACGGTTTGTTCAAGTCTTAAAATGTCCGTCCTTGACAACTGTGTTACGCTCGTGCGGAGGGTAGATGCTAATTGTTGTTCTTAAAAGGCATTTTATTTTATGATTCTACATTAGGTAATGATTTTATATATCAGCCTTCCATTTTCCTTCCACTCTAGTAACACATTCTTTATTAATGTTTTAAAATAATGTCTTACTTGTTTTATATTTGTTGTGTGTTTTATATTTGTTGTGTTTTGTGTAATTGACTGATTGTGATTGAACGATGGATTTTCCAATAACACTTTGTTTGGACGAGTGGAGACCAATTGATCATGTTCAAGAGTGATGTTTATTTTGTTAGTTTGTAAAAAGTTATTTATTTTTTAAAGTTGTGGTGTAGTTTTTATCTTTTGTACATTAGGCATTTTTTTGGGTACGTATTTCGGAAACATGATACTAAATATTTTGATTAAATAAAGACTTGATATTTGATTATTATTCTGAATATACATTTACATCTGATGTTGTCATATTCGTTTCTTTGCGGATTATTCTCATACTAAGGACAAACATATTTGTAATATTGAAAACATGTGCAAGACTGAAATTGGTGTGCTATTATATTTTTTTTTTATTAAAAAAATGAGTTTCAACAACATTCAATATATGTTGTAAAAAATAATAATATTCACGACTTGCATTGCTTGTCATTATTAGATATTATTCATGACTTACAATGCATGTTGTCATATGAACAACGACATACATTGCGTGTGTCGTTAATTAACGACTTGTCGTCCACGCCGTTAATAAAAGTTTATATTAACTACATGTACAAAGTGTCGTGAATAATATCTAATAATGCGGAGTAAAGAATGTCGTGAATAATAGACACTTTTTACGACACCTCTAGTAACGACATTATCGTTCAAGTCATTAGAAGTTTTTAACGACGTGGATCACATATGGTTAAAAGCTTTATTTCTTGTAGTCTATAAATGTCACGCCCCTAAATTCTAAAGACTCCCGAACCGAGACATCCGAGGAATCCGGGTTGTGATCCATACAAGGAGCGACCAATAAAGATCCTAAATAACCATAAAATGAATGGAATATTATTAATAACAATAATTCCATACATAAACAAGCGGAAGTTAAACCAAATGACACACAAGGCACATCGAAACGCTGAAAGAATACATCTCTACAAAGATGTAACGATACCAAATACAATGAACGGATATGCCAACAGACTGGCTCCTAAGAAATACAACAACAGTCCCAATACAGGGGACAAGTAAAGGAAAACAAAAGGAACAACTCTACGTACGAACGTCCTAAATCCCGCAACAGCATCCATGCCACGAGCCATCCTGTAATTAAGAAACAAAATAAATTACGGTTTCACCCCATGTTGTTCGTAGCCGAAACCTTTCCTGCAAACTGGCGTTTGGGACGTCAGACAAAAGAACGCCGGGGTGAGCTCATCGAAGCCCCGTAGGAGAAAGGAATCGTAACTGTCACATCCTACGACCGTTTAAATTGAGTGCAAACCAACCTGTGTACATGTATCTACCCTAGGTTAGTCAAATGTCCCACATGACACTCACGCCAATACGAGACCCCAGAAACACATCCCCTTATTCTCCTACCATGTATCAATAAATAGGGCAACTAGCACGTAGTGAAACCATATCACAACAATATATAACAATGCACACCTATATATATATACACGTATATATATATAAAGATATACAACCAATACAAGTCACGTATTATAGACCACCTCATAGATCACTACGACTCGTACCCGCCAGTTCCACACTGACAATCAACACACACTAACCACCAATCATGGGAGACACACTCCTAATCATAACACCCCGGGAAGGACCACAGTCACACTTCCTAGATCACGAGCATACCGACCTTTAAAATTTTCAATTAGTATCAAATCATACTACTAATCATCTCACATGTCACTACCCGACATCCGTAACCCCAACTCAGGGGTAAAACAGTCACTTCAACCTAAAGGAAGTCACAAAGGTTGTCGAACACCAAAAGAAAGTGAAAGAGATTAAATAACCCATCACACCGACCACTCAAAGGTTGCATGTTCGCCCAAGGTAAAATGGTCATTTCTAGGGCAAAAATATACTTTCAAAGGTTACCCCACCTATTTGGACATAGTTCAAACCATAGAAATAAACGGAACTGAATTCAAAGCCCTGACGCAAGAGATATGAATTTTTGAAAATGACATCAGACAACGCAGACCCAAACAGAAAGTTAAAGTACCCTTCTTTCACCAAGGGTAAAACAGTCATTTTAAGTGAAAATAAATTATTTCAAGTTTTTTATCAAATATTTGGACATAGGACAGACCCTAGAAACAAACGGGACCTAAATCAAAACCACAAGGCAAGAGGTATGCATTTTTTAAAACAGTATCGGACAATACCGATAAAAATGGAAAGCTGAAGTACCACTCTTTCACCAAGGGTAAAACAGTCATTTCATATGAAAAATAATTATTTCAAAATTTTAATACAAATTTTGTACCTAGCACAAGCCATAGGAACAAACGGAACCTAATTCTAAGGTCTGAGGTGAGAGGAATGAATTCCCGAAAATGGGTCGAAACAGGGCTAACTCACCCAGTCGACTGCACAAGTTTGAAACTCAATGAAAATGCAATTTTGAAGGCTCAGTCGACTGCCTAATGGCCCAGTCGACTGCCAAGGTCCAAAAAATTGCAAAAATGACCCGAAACCACTTTAAACCCTTATGAAACATGGAGGATAGCCTCAAAACTATTAGGGAACTTTTGAAATGATAAAAATATCATTTAATCTCGTTTTAGTTTTATTAAAAACACTTTCTTGAAAATTCGTAAAACTAACCGTCTTGCCCCTCAGTCTCCGTTTTGTACACCGCCGAGTTTCAAAAGTCAAAATATTTTATAGCATAACTTTAAAACCATTTCAAAACTCAAAGTTTTTGTCGGCATCACGAGGGTAGGCGAAAACGGGTTTTTCACTTAAAAACCAAACGGACTCAAATACAAGTCTTATGAAAAATCCGTTTTCGAGGAAACAAGCCGAAACACCAACGGAAAAACTAAAGTGAATTTGTAGACGCTTAATGGAGTTAAAGAATCAAGAAGCGGAAGTAAGTGGCAACTCAAAGTAAATCCTATAATGACTTAACCAACAACACTAACCATAATCTAACCACACTTCGCATTCAAACTCATAAATCCTATAATGACTTAACCATGAATGATCGCATCTCCAATGACATTCCAATCCTTAAGATCGCTAAAGGAAACCTAGTGGTCGTTGCCACGGAACCAACTAGTTTCAAATCAAAACTTCTTCCGATTCTTTCAAACCTCAATTTCACATTTGAAACCACATCACTTAGGTTTCTAACAATATCCTATGGACATCAACACACAATCGACTCGGTTTACTCACAACCTCATCTATCATAACCAAACATCAATATCATGATTGACGCCACGTTGCTACACTAACGCTAACTATACCACAAAACCATCACCTGCCTTCTCAAGGCTTCAACTCATAATCAACGCTATAACTCATCACCGACTTTCTCTTATCACAAGGAAGTCATCAAAACTAACTTATATCACCACTCTAAGGCATATAAACATATATCAACAAGTACAAACATTAATCTCACATTATGCTTTTAAACAAGGCATGCAAATCATCTTATCACATTATCCAATTCCACTTGAGCATTTTAATAACATGTGAATTATATATTTCGAAATCCACATTAAACATGTTCCTCAACCACATAGGATAATATCATGAACCACATGTCAACATAACTCATATAATATCAACTCAAATGTAATGTGACTCACACACCTCATGGTACATATGTGACCACACACACCCTACTTTAAGGGTCAACATGATCATTCTCAAACCATTCACTTTTGAGGATACAAGCTCATGAAGGAATGTAGATTTATTATACAGTTCTTCCCAAGTGATTTTGACACTTAAACTTTAACAAGGAAGACGTCAAACACGACGTGGTCGTGCAATATGATTTGGACAAGTCCCCCCCTATTGTCTCGGTTTCTCGGAAGATTAGTTCCGTAAGAGCAAGAATCACCCCCTGGCCAGTTGTTACGATGATCCAAATAAGTATACTCATGCATAAATACATAAACGGATGTAGACCACACTAATTGAATTATCTTTACAAAAAGTGAACTCATATGCAATATGTCTCAATGGGCCATGCAACAACATAAATATGTATATCATCATATTTATAAACAACATTCCCAAAATGTCAACATGAATGCTTTTCACCATTCAACATGCTTTTAAATCTCATTTAAAGCAATAATGAACAAGGATGTTTTCTCATGCACATTTCATGATCCAAATCATCCATTTGTCCTTTAATACACAAGGATAACATTTTCATTCATTTAACATACTTATATCTCTAATAAAACATTTAAATCATAAGGATACATTCTCATGCACAATTAATGTTTCAAGTCCTCAAGTTGTCATTTGATTCACAAGGATAACAATTCCATTATTTTAAATATGCTCTTAGTTCAATTCAAGCAAGTTTATCATAAATCACAAATCAAACATAACATTACTTCCCAACATACCTCAAAGGTACTAACCAAAGGAGCTAGCCTAATTTCATTATCAAGGTTACATCCCTAACACCCATATACACATGTATTATTACACTTACACATATACATAACTATACCCACATACATATACACATATATATAGGCATACAAACATACTTTAATATGGGAAATCTCAAGAACAACCATCCACTAGCATACATCATAATCCTATCAATATCATCATCATGTAATCCATACACATGGGTCAATTTACATAACTATGTTCAAACCCTAACTTCACAATTTGAATGATACACTTAGCAATTAAATCTAAGATTTAGAACCCTAGAATCAAACTCACACCCACACCATCAAAAGATGAGCTAGTTAAGAAGTTTTCCCCTACCTCGAGTGAAGAGCAACACAAACCATTAAGTAAGGCCAAAGAAACCTTAGCTCTTCCCCATAGCCTCCTAACCATGAATCAAACTCCAACACAAGAGGAGAACAATAATCATGAAGTGGTTTAACAAGAACCCCAAAACTAGGGTTTGAAAAAAACACACAAGGAAAGAAGAACAATTATCAATCCTTGGCTCAAACCAAAGAAAAGAACACCATGAACAACTTCCATATTTATGGCCACATCAAACTCCCAACTTAGGGTGATGAAATCAACCCATAAGTGGAGAAGAAATAATTGGGAAAAGAGAAGAGAAAATGGAGAAGAAAAGATGAAGTCTTGCAATATAGAAGACTTGCAATGTGTAGAGATCCTCCACTCATACCTCTCACCATCCAATGTCCAAGCTTCAAGCTAACAAATGAAGACTTAATCCAATGTCTACAAAGTAGTCTTGCAATGAAAGACTAAATACAGCACACACAAAACCCATACTTGCCAAACAAGGCCTTAATATCCAATGGTTGAGAATAAGGCAATGAAAATGAAAAAAAGATCCAAGGGTTAACATGAAGTATTACCAAGTGAAAGACTAAGAATAATGGATTCTTGCATTTAAGTGTCATACAAACAAGACCCTATGATCCAAGGGTTGAGAACAAAGATGGGAGAAGAAAATCAATGGCTAGGAGTGAGACACCACTTGAAAATGGGAAATGACCAATTTCTTCCCAACTTTGGGTTAATTACAAGAGTGTCATCATGCCTCTTAATTACCCTTTTACCCATTGTTATCCTCTCTATTTACCACTATGCCACTCATACCCAACACTTAGTCAAATCTCTACACTTTCCATTAAGTGCTCTAAATATGAAAATACTCATTTACCCTTTGGTCATTTCTTTCCCGAAATCATTTCCAACAATTTTCATAAATTACAAAATGAAAATATATATAACAAACAATTCACATAAGTGCTACCTCGGAACGTCTACAATAAACTATGGTAACACGTTCGGGAATGCAATACGATTGCCGAAGTTCCAACGAGAAAACGTTGCACGAACCCACGTAGTCACCAATGAACAATAAATCACGAAGCCGGAAACGAAAGTTCACGACGTCATCCCGCTAAGTCCAAAACTTAAACTCGAAAAAATTACACGTACCAAGATTACACAAGCCGTCTTGAATAAGTGACATCACAAAATGTTAACACTTGAAAAATAATTTCATAAAGGAGAAAGAAAATGCAGGGTATTACAATAAAAAGAGAAGATTGCCAACTTGAAATGAATCTTCTGAATTATGCAGAAGATAGAAAACTGGCTTTCAATGTGATGTTGTCACTCTCTTTTTTACCTGCAGATTTATTAACTTTTCAGACAAGTCAATAGTGCAAAAGTTGGAAGCAGACACGGACCTGTGTGAGGACGATTAAAATTTTTTTTTCTACATAATTTATCTTAAAATTTGGGATATTTAGCATTCAGCCCCCACTGAAATTTTTTTTCTTACATTACCTCTCCTAAAATCAAGAATATTGAAATTCCGCCCCCACTCACCAAAATGTCTAGGTCCGTGACTGGTTGGAAGCACATGTTTATCTCAAAACCTATATATATTACTAGTTAAGTGGAACTTTTAGGTATTCCTTGTATCTAAGACTTCTAAAATGGATAATACAATACTTTGTCATGCAGAACTATAAATGGATCATACAGTGAGCACAAACCACCAATTAGAGTGATATGGAGGTGGTGGTGGTTGTCTAGTTGACTTATTAGCCTAATGGGATTAATTTTTTCTAACAAAAGAATTAACAATACTTGAATCTTACTTCAGCTAAAATGATCCTGTTATATATAGTCCAGTTTTTAATATTGTCATTCACCAATAGTTGTTGGTTCTGATTTTGAGGGGATATAAATTAATATACTAACATGATACACATAAACGCACACAAACAACAACGACAAGCACAATATAAAATGGGTAATCACTAGGTGCATGAAATTGACTTGCATGGACAGAGGGCTAACCGGCTAAGTTTCTTCTCTCCTATATGTAATTTACAAAATATATGTTCTTATGAAATCCAGTAAAATGTGTTTTTTTTTTTTTTTGGATAACAGTGATGTTCAGGCCAGCTTACGTGCACCTCGACTAATTCACGGGATCCGTATAAGGCGACCCTCCCATACGAATCGGGTAAGGTTCGGACTATATCCACAATTGTGACCCTAACGAATTGTTTACACCTAGTATGAGTCGAACATGAGACCTGATAATAAAAATGTGTTTTTCTTCTCTTTGTTTTTCCGTGTTAAGGTCACAACCAACTAGATATAACCTTCGAGATAATATATGTCTGGAAGAAGTATCAATTGATTAAAGATTCTCTACATATATACTTGCAATATGTTGAGACTCTAAAACACCCACTGCATTTTGTAGTTGAAGACATGAAGAGAGTACACAGATGGTCACAAATTGGCACATTCATTCATCCACTAGACAACTTCTGGTTCGTCTCCCAATGCAATTATTTAACCGCCTTGATCCCTTTAGGGTCATACCCCAGTGTCTTTGTATATATATACAATTATTTACTTGCCCAAACAAAAACAAAATACAATTTTTTTGGACATAAACAAACATGGTTTACATGATATGAAGAATCATGAAATTAATCAAATAGTTTTAATCAGACCTTGAGTTAATACTCTGTGTCCCATATTAATAGTCAAGGTTTGACTTTAGAAGTTTTGTTTAACCATTTTTCCTTTTTTAATTTGGTACATTTGTTTTTTTAAAAGAATAATGCTAATTTGGAGAAGTAATATACGTTGATCCTCCCTGCTGATGTGGTTCAATAATATTTAAATTATTGTTATTGTGTATGTAAAGAAAATTTCGATGAGAGACTTCTTAAAAAAAGATTGAATAGAATCTAACATAATCATACTTGTTTTTTTTTTTTTTTTTCTTCCTTTTTTACAAATTTGGTGCTGGACAAGCATGGTGGTCCATGTAATAATACTTTTCAACCGCCCTTTTGCCGCTTCTGTAACAAAGCTTTTGACTTAACTAACAATATTTTTTCTGCTATGGATTTATCGAGTTAATAATTACATATATTGATTTTCATTTTTTATCATATGCTCTATTTTTTTTTCTTTTTTTTCTTTTTCTTTCGGCAAGTCAATATATAAACCAAAAAAGAGAACAAACAAAGACAAGTCCACCTTTGAGGGATAGACAGAAACAAGAGCACAAGGCTCAGAACAAGCTCCAAGCAAGGACACCAAGCAAGGAGCAAAAACAAAACCTATGTAGTTACAGCATGTTTACAAAGATTGAGTTAGGAAGGCTCCATGCATCAGCAGCTTCTCTGGCTTTGACTCCATCTTTCCACTTGATAGACATTAGTCTAGCTCTAATGCAAATCTTCAAATTTTTGCTACGGAAATCTTCCTTAGTACAAGAAAGTTTACTACGATATTTTTTTGTAATTAAAGTGAAATTATTGCATACGTAATATAAAAATGTAGTAATTATAAGATAATTAATGACGGAATTTAAATTTCATAGCGATAGTAAAAATATTTACTACGAATATGAATTTCGTAATAAAAAATTCATTATTTATTACAAAAATATTTTCGTAGCTAAAAGGTAATTTTGTTTTAGTGAGGGCTGTATTATTAATTTATATTTTCTAAAAAATAAACCTTCTACCACCGGCGAGAACTGTGCATGGGAAAATGTATAGACTGTGTCACCACTGTTGACTTGTCTTTGTTACAAGCTAAAAAAATTAAAAATAAAAACTTATGCTCAAAGAACACCACCCTTTTAACATCTCTCTTCTTCTTCCCCCTTTTTCAAATGTTCAATGTCCCTCAATGTTCAATCACCTAATGCTACCAAAGTAACTAAAATGTAAACCAACTTTTAAGATGCAAATAGAAATATTCACTATTAAAGAAGACAGTCCTAATTAAAAGTGCAAAAGAAGTCACTCTAAAGAAATTCAACCACCAAAAAATTGGATGTAGTTCCATACCTGCAACACTAGGACCAGCATGTTGAGGTGGGCTAGGATGTTGGTAGCTACATTCGGCCTCATTCCCTGGAGCTGGTTGAGATTTCATATAGTGGGAACATGGATGTTGTGTTCCTTCAGATTTGTTTTTTCCCTTCCTCAAACGATCTAATTATGACAATGAAAAAAGTAAGAAAAGTGTTTAAATTTCAGATTTAGAAAAATGAGCAAAGTGACAAATACGTCTCGTAATATAAACCTAGCACCATACCTCCAGCACTAGGACTAGGATGTTGAGGTGGGCTAGCATGTTGGTAGCTACATTCATCGCATTTGTGTTTTCCCTTCTTCAAGCGATCTAATTAAGGCAACGAAAAAAGTAAGATACAATTCTACAAACAATCTAGTTAAACTTGCCTCTTCTATGAAGAAAATCACGAAAAAGAACATATAGATAACATAACAAAATGTGTTACCAAAAAAAAAAGAAAAAAGAATCAGCTTCATACATGTATCACCATGACCAGCGTTAGGCTCATTATCACAAGAACTTCTATATGGATGGATGGGTAAGGAGTGTAACAAGGGCTGTTTAAATGCCTTTTTAACATGCTTCATGGATCCTGAAAATTTCAAACAGAATCATGAGATCAAAACTTCCAGATCATTTGAAAACGGGAAAGAAGCAAATCGATCTCTTCAAAGGTTTGACTGAGAAGTGTAAATGAAGGAGAGATCTGTTTTTTTCAACTAAAAAAGTCAAAAAAATTGAGAGCCGAGATAAAGAGTTATTGAGTAGGGTTGATTGTAGATGAATTGAAGGATGCAAAATTTATTCCTAAGATGTTTATATATTACCCTGATAAGGCTGATATATAACCGAATCTGATAAATGAAATCGAGTATAAATGGCAAGATGTGAGTGAGATATTGAGTGAGATTCCTGTAGGAAAAAAACCTACCATCCTGGCAGTGCATCTGAGGTTGAACACGTCTTTAATGGTATACTTTAGCTGAACCTCTCTCCAAGGTCACAGTATTTGGATGCTTTAGAAGGTGTGTTTCTTCTCAGGAGAAGTCGTCATCATTATTTTTTTCCTAATTCAACTGCTGATGAAACAAAACGATATAAAATAATTAGACAGAAACTGCATATTTTATATTACAAATAGAATTAGATGAATTGGTTTCACTGAATCTCTGCTTAATAGATGATTAGCATATGCATTCAAATTTACATGAAAAACAGACAACAAAAGTTCATTTTGAAAAAAAAGTATATAATAAGGGGCACGAATTAAAATGCAGGTAAAATAAAAATATTACAATCCTGAGAAGCAAAAGTTATGTAAATTGCTAACATCACTAGCATTACATGGAAGCTACACAAAAAACATAGTAGTCAAATGTCTATGACAAACAGTAGATTTCTTTTTCGAGTAATCATACAAAGAGATCAGACTCCTCAGTTACTTCGGGATGCCTTCCCTTTGTCCTTGAACATATAGAGGACAGTCATGAAGGGACAAACCAAAGGCATGGTCGTTCCAAGTCAAGACAGGGAAGATCACAGTCTCGAGGTCCCAGAAATTCCAAAGAGATCGAATGTTGGAATTATGAAAAACTGGTCACTTCAAAAGCCAGTGTAGATCCCCGCAGAAGGTAGCGGAGAACAAGACTGAGACAAACATTGTCTTAGAAGAAGCAGATTGTGCATTGATATGCTCTTTGGAGAGCAAAACAAAGTTTTGGGTCTGGGACTCTGGAGCATCATTCCATGCCACCTCAAGTTGAGAGCTTTTTGAGAGTTATGCACTTGGAAACCTCGGCAAGGTTTATCTAGGTGATGATCAGCCTTGCAATGTTGTTGGCAAGGGTGAAATACATATCAGACTCAACGGATCGATATGGAAACTGAGGGATGTGAGATACATTCCAGACTTGAGGAAGAATCTGATCTCAATAGGCCAGTTGGCGAGTGAAGGTTATGTAAACACTTTAAAAAATGATGAGTGGAAAGTTTTCAGAGGGGCTATGACTATAGCACGAGGAAAGAAAATTGGTACGTTGTACACTACCACCAAAGCTAGCACGTTGATAGCAGTTGCAGAAAGCGAGGATCATAACCTCTGGCACCAGAGGCTAGGTCACATGAGTGAAAAGGAACTCAAGGTTATACTCTCGAAAGGAAAACTACCAGGCTTAAAATCGGTTGACATCGACTTCTGTGAGGATTGCATATTCGGAAAGTATAAGAAGGTTAGTTTCCATAGCAACAAAAGAATTCTCAGAAATGAGAAGCTTGAACTAGTTCACACTGATGTCTGGGGGGCAACAAATGTCTCATCTATTGACGGAAAGTCCTATTTCGTCACCTTCATCGACGACCATTCCAAGAAGGTATGGGTTTACTTCTTGAAACATAAATTTGAGGTGTACGATTTATTCAAGAAATGGAAGTCTATGGTAGAGAATGAGATGGGTTTGAAGATAAAGATATTAAGATCCGATAATGGTGGAGAGTATCAGGACACCGGGTTCAAAAATTTTTGCTATTAGAACGGTATCAGATTGGAGAAGACTGTTCCACGTACACCACAATAGAATGGCGTAGCAGAACGTATGAACTGAACATTGACTGAAAGAGACAGAAGCATGCATATTCAGGCAGGGTTACCGAAACAGTTCTGGGCAAAAATAGTCAGTACTACAGTAGGGTACTTAATCAATCGAGGTCCATCAGTACCATTGGAGCATATAATACCAGAAGAGGTATGGAGCGGTAAAGAGGTAACACTTTCACATTTAAAAGTTTTTGGTTGTGTTGCATATGTACATATTAGTGATAAATGTCAGGGGTAAGCTTGATCCCAAATCACATAAGTGTACTTTTATTGGATACAACGGTGATGAGTATGGTTACCGCATGTGGGATGATTAAAACCGAAAGGTGATCCGAAATAGAGATGTAATGTTCAATGAAAAAGTGATGTACAAGGATAGACACACAACAACCTTAGATCCTACAACACAGAGTAATCTTGTGTGTGTTGAGTTAGATGATGTTCAAGATAGTGAGAGTACTCAGTCAAAAGAATAGATTGCAAACGACAATTCTCAATAGGATGATACACCGCAGTCTCCGACTCCTATTCCTGTACTTAGGAGGACTTCACGGTCATGTGTGCTGAACAGGAGATACATGAATTACTTGTTGCTCACAGATGGATGTAAACCAGAATACTATGATGAAGCATGCAGTACATCAGATACGAGCTAGTGGGAGCTTACGATGAAAGATGAGATGAAGTCTCTTATCTTTAACAGGACATGGAAGCTAACCGAGCTGCCGGTAGGAAAAAAAGCTCTCCATAACAAATGGGTGTACAGGGTCAAAGAAGAACATGATGGTTCTAAGAGATACAAGGCGAGACTTGTAGTAAAAGGCTTTCAGTAGAAAGTGTGAATCGACTACACCGACATATTTTCTCTGGTTGTGAAACTGAATACCATTCGTTCAGTTCTTAGCATTGTTGCAACAGAGGGTTTACACCTAGAGCAGTTAAATCAATGTCAAAACTATTTTCCTCCATGGTGACCTAAAGGAGGAGATTTATATGTAACAACCAACCGGAAGGTTTATCAGTCAGAGGGAAAGAGAAACTTATGTGTAAGTTGGAAAATATCTTGTATGGTTCGGAAAAAGCTCCGAGATAGTGGTACAATAATTTTGATGGATTTATGCATAGACATGGTTACAACAAGTGCAACGCTGACCATTGTTTCTACTTCAAAAGGTTTGACATGAGTTACATCATCCTCCTACTTTATGTTGAAAGCATGTTAGTAGTTGGGTTTGATTTTGCGGAAAACAGTAAGTTGAAGAAGCAGTTGGCAAATGAGTTCGAGATGAAGGACTTAGGCGCAGTGAAACAGATTCTTGGTATAAGAATCAACATAGACAAGCAGAAGGGTACTTTGCAGTTGTCTCAGGTTGACTACGTTGAACGGGTTCTGAAACGGTTCAACATGAGTGATGCTAAGCCAGTTAGCACACCTTTGGCTAATCACTTCCGATTATCCAAAAAGCAGTCTCCCAAGTCAGAAGCAGAGAGGATCAACATGGCCAGTGTTCCATACACTTCAACTATTGGTAGCTTGATATATGCGATGGTTTGTACTAAACCAGATATTACATATGCAGTGGGAGCAGTCAGCAGGTTCATGTCAAATCCAAGGAAGACTCACTGGGAAGTAGTGAAGTGGATATTGCAATATCTACAAGGTACCACAGACAAATACCTTTGTTTTAGGAAAGGCAAAGTGAATTTACATGGCTATGTAAATTTAGATTTTGCTGGTGAGATAGATAGCAGAAGAAATACTACTAGTTATATCTTTACGGTTAGTACTACAACAGTCAGTTGGGTTTCGCAAATACAAAAGATTGTAGCGTTATCTACTATAGATGTTGAGTATGTTGCTATGACAGAGGTTAGTAAAAAGTTGATTTGGTTACAGGGTTTGTTAGCAGAATTGGGATTCAAGCAAGAGAAAAATGTTCTGAACAGTGATAGTCAGAGTGTGATACATTTGGCAAAGAATTTAACATTTCATTGGAGGATGAAACATATAGGACTTCGTTATTACTTTATTAGATCTCTGTTAGAGGATGGAGTATTGGCACTTGAGAAGATTCAAGGCAACAAGAATTTGGCCGGCATGTTAACCAAAATGATGATAATATAGAAACTGAAGTTGGCGCAACTTCAGTGGGTCTTCAAGCTTGAAGACAGGAATAAGGGCACCGTTAAAGCACTGATCATTGATAGAGTAGATTGATTGGGTGGAAAGTTGTCAAATGGGAGATTGTTAGCATTGATGACTCCTTTCCTCGAGGATCGAGAAGAGAATTGGAGCAAAAGAAGTCAAAAGCAAAAGTTGCGATGAAGAACCACCGAGTACTCGGTCAGTACGCAATTTTGTGTCATTGGACATTAAAGAGGAAAAGTGGCAGATTCATGTGTGTCTTTACGCACCATTGCGCAGCCACCGAGTACTCGGTGGGAGTGTCAACGAGTACTCGGTAGCCCAGTTTCGGGATATTAAAAGGAAAGACTTTATTGACTCCTATTCTAATTGGTATTGGATACCAATTGATTTGTTCACCAATTAACATCTCCTATAAATACATGGGTCATTCCTATTGCATTGGGTGACACAAAAACACAAGATCTAACACAGATTGAGAGAGAGAACAGGAAGAGATACAGATTGAGATTCTTCTTAGTGAGAGTTAGGAATAATATATGCTTAAATTATTTCTAGTGATACAGGCGTGAGTATACACTATGTGTGTGCGTGCGTATGATCTGCGGATCATCCTCTTGTAATTCTCTCTTTGATTATAGTGAAAACGGTGTTATCCGTGGACGTAGGCTGATTTGGCTGAACAACGTATATATCTTTGTGTTAATTGTTTAGTTGTGTTTGTTTAAAATTTTTGATTTGCAGGTACACACGGCTTCGAATCAAGGAGTTGAAATCCTTAAGTGTTCTTGGGCCGGTGTAAAAACCCTAACATTAACAGCCCCAAATAAGTTCTTTGTCGGGCAAAAACTGAACTTATTGTATTATTCCAAGTAAGGGCCACATAATTTAAGGGAATACTAGAGGACATACTCTAAAACTGAACAAACTCTCTTCCATACGTGATAACTAAATCCAAAAATGCCACAATTCAGATTGTTAGTCCATGCTCCATCTGACATTTCTCAAACGGAATTGTATTATTTAGTAGGAGTGTCATTTATGTCGAGCAAAAAACATCATATATTTGTACTTTTAGCAATATTTTGTTTGTTTGTGCTTTAAAATACTGTCAAATGTATAAGGTTTGTGAAGAAGTCAGAAAATTTTCTATGGTGTACTACTTTTGAATAGTTTGGGTCCACAGTGAAAGGCTCCGCACCTAAGCCTCATTGTATTGTTAGGTGGTACAAGGATGTTTTCTTAGCTAGAGTTACCTAACGTACTGATACTAATAGTAAGCATTGGAAAGCTAAGTTCATAGATGGTATAATTATGTAACACCCCATTTTATTTTCCCTTTTTTCTGAATTATTCCCGATTTATTTTCGGTGATGACGTCACTTGCGAGTAAATTTTTCGCGTTTACGCTTGGATTCGATTACGCGACTTGGCGATCATCACCTTAACGACTTTGTGGAGTATCAACGATGACTATGTGACTTGACAGTAACGTTTAGTAGTTTCGGACTTGGTGAAACGTTTACGTGTGTTCTTGTTATCGACTACGTGATTGAGTTGTGACGATTGACAGCTAGTGTTATCGACTAAATGAATTTGTTTCGACGCTTGACGCTTAGGGCTTCGACTCAGTGATTTGAGTTCGGTAGTTAGTGCTTTAGGGGTTCGACGTTTTTGTTTCCCCTGGTTATGGGGTTAGTACGTGCCTTGTTTAGCTGACGTGCTTAAGAGTATTAATAGTCCTTTCGCTCGTTTTATTTATGTTTGTATATTCGTGCTCTGTGTGTTGATGCCCTGTGTATTGATGTGGCATTAGGTGCCTTAGTTATTTGACTTACGTGTTTATGTGTATTTGTATTGCTATGCTCGTTTTTCATGTTTATACGTACGTGATAAGTGTTAGTGCGATTTTGTTTAAACCTGTAGCGTTTAGTACTTCGACTTGACGACATGTTTGGTTAGTTTAGCACTTATGGTTTTGATTCGATTGGGTTAGTGACGACTCCGATGACCGGGTAGTTGAGTCTCGTACCCGGAGTGTTTATTTTGACTGGTATTATTTCTTGACTATCTGTAGAGTTTACGGGGAGCGCGTAGTATAAACCGCTAGGCGATTAGTGATTTAATTTGGTTTATATAAATATTCATACCCGAGTTTGTAACCGAGTTAATTATTCCGGATTTTATTAGTTATTCGGAGATCGTGGGTTTTTCGGTGATTTAATAAGTGGATGAGTTTCGAACCCTAACGTATTTATTTAGGCTTTTATTATTTAGTTGACGTCCCGTGGACTTACGAGTTCACGTGTTATTATTTGGAGGCTCCCGATATATATTGGGATTATTGGGTATCCCGTTTATTTTTCGAGTTCGCTTGATATACATTGCGAGTCGATTCGTGATTTATTTTAGTTTATACCCGATTATATAACCGGGTTATTCATTTCGGATTGTATTAGTTATTCGGAGTCCGATGGGGCTTTCGGTGATTTAATTGGTGGAAGAGTTTCGTACCCGGAGTACTTGTTTAAGCTCGTATTATTATTTGGAGTCCAGTGAATTTTATGGGCTCACGTGGAATTATTTGAGTGTCCCCGGTATATTTTACGGGACTTATTTTATTTATATGAATTTAATTATAATTATATATATATGGGTTTCATACCCTAGATTATTTATTTCAATTATATTATTTATTTGGGCGTTCCGTTTATTTTTCGGGCAAGTGTTATATTATTTCGGGGTTCCCGATATATTTTCGGGATTTATTGTTCGTATGTATATATTATTAATTGGGGATATATGTATATATGGGTATTAAATGGGTATTTATATATATTTAATTATATAGATAAATATATAAATATATCTGTGTGTGGTTGAGAGATAATTACCCGAACCTTCTCGTTCTTTCTCCATCTCTCTCCTTCATCACAGACCTACCATTCTCTTGTCTTCACCATGGATCGGATTGAAAGAGAGAGAGAGAAGCTCTTGACGAGAGAGGGAGAGAGAGGGGTTGTCGAAGAGAGAGAGAACCGGAGACAGATGGCTGGGTCGCAGCTGAACTTGCGACCAGGTGGTGCTGGGTGTCACCGGTGAGGAGCGACGGCCCAGGTGACGACTAGGAGCAGCGACTGGGTGCAGAGGAATTGAGCCGGCTCTTGGTGGTCGTGGCTGTAGCGCTGCGATTCGGTTAAGAACTGATAAGGGTTTGCTGGTGGAGCTCGTTTGAGATAGAAGCTGCGGTGGTTGTCGGTGATGATGGGCTGGTGGTTCGCGATGGTGTGGGTAGCCGGACTTAGTGTTCAGCCGTGTGTGTTGACGAACAGAACTGTGTTCCGTTGGACTGAGTCGGGTTGACTCAGTAACGAGTCGGGCTTGGTTTAGGATGATTTTCGGAGGATAGCTCGGCCTCGGTACCGTGTACGTTATATCCGAATTTGGTGCGAAACCGTTGAGCGGTTTGTCGGGAATTTCAGATTTTTCGGTATGATTATCGGTTTCAATTTTTGTAGATTTGTTCAAATTTAATTATCGATTACTAACGAGTTTCAAATATATTGAATAGGACGGTAAGGCGGTCGTTTCGACATATTCAGAATATTTTTCGGGCGACTTTGGTCGGCGGGCTCTATATTCGGGCGCCGGCATTGTTCACAGCGAGACAAATCGGGACCGTTTGTAAGCGTATATAATTAGATGGGAATTTATATATATATTCTTATATATATATATATATATTCATATATGGCACTCGTTGCATGTTTTTGGGTAAATAAATACATTTAAATTAAACTCCTAGTGATAGATTTAAATCTAGGAATTTTATAAAATTTATAAAATACCCATAGTTGGATTAGATGATTGGTGGAAATAGAAATACTTCGGAGAAATTAAATAGATTATTTCCCATGAGAAAATTAAATAGATTTTATTTCTCGGAGAAGTTAAAATAATTATAAACCTATTTAAATTAAATCGTTATAGGCGGTTTAGTACCCCCTTGAGTTCGAAATAGGTTTATAGCAGGTGTATGTGGACGTAGATTCGATTACTTTATTTATCCCCTATTAATTATATTTTATTGGAAAATTAAAATATGTTAGGGGATTTACGAGAATGAGGGATGTTATAACTTAGACTTAATTTTAGTTCCCTTGTTGATTTTCTCGTAAATTATAAAGAAATTAAATTGCGAATTTAATTGTCTAATTTTCCCTGAGGCGGATTAATTTGAAAAAAATTATTGGGAATTAAATTAAAAGCATGCTGGCTTATAAAAATCTATAAAGATAGGGTAATTGAGAACTCGAGTATTTTTGTGATAAATGGAATTTAATTACTGTGTGATTTAAATTGTGAAGCATGCTTGTTATGAAATTGTTTGGCTTTTATGCCGTTTTATTGAGCATATTAAATTCATATGGAGGCATTTTGCATTCATACAGCACCATGTTATATATATATTGTTTCGGTGCACATTGCATGCCTCAGTTATATCACGTGCATGTCTGGATCGTTTGGAATGTCGCAACAACTGGCCAGGGGGTGGTCTAGCACCCAGGGAGCTAGTAACTCTCAATTCTGTAGACATTTGGGGGTGAGGGGTTGGGCCTCACTTGCCAGTTTCCGCGCGGTCGTGGTATCCGCATTCTATTTGGCGACGCTCACCCTTCCTGTTGTGGGTTTATTGCCCCAGCAGTGAACGGTTTGGGATTCCTGGATATTTGTTTCACCCTTTAGCGGTTAGGGTTGCATTGTCATTGCATCGACATTCATATTGAGCATTTATTTGCCATGTGCTTATCTGTAAAGATTATATGTTATTATTGATTATTGATATTGAGCATGTGATATCTGAATTTTAATTATAGATTTATATTATTCTCTTGGGCGTTAGGGCGCGATGCTTGTGACTGATATTTTAACTGTGATTAAATCTTAATAAAAGTTGTGAAATTCCTAGTGTAAAGGGAAACGTAAAAACTTAAAGTTAAAAAATGAAAAGTGACCTTGGGGCGTAAGGGTTCCCCGTATGTTAGGCTCTAGTTGAGCTGGGTAGCGGTATATTGAGGTTTAGTTGACATTGTGGTCTTGGCCACATAGGCCTTTATGGTTGACGATTAGTATCATCAAAGGATGATTGCTAGACCTCTCCGGTAGTGTGGAGTATTCATGTTCCCTTAGCTTTTGAAATTTTGAGCTTATCGCTCATTCTCTCACTTTGACAGTGTATGAGTCATAGACGGTTCTTTGCCGTCTTTATTGAATATCCCTTTTCGTAAGTACTCTTGTGAAATTAGTGAACTCAGGGCATGGTTGGTCCTGTTCTTGAATCCTCGATTTTGGTTAGGATCTATGGAGTCAAATATTCAAAGTTTTGAAAACTTTTGGGGATTTTTATAAAACGTGTTATCATTTACCCCGAGATTTGTTTACTATTTTTAGAAAGACAGAAGTTTAAATACCTGTTTTATAAAATATGTTTTGAATTCTTAGTACCGGGAGTATCGGTAGAAATCCGTTTTTGAAATAAATTTCAAAAAATTCCATTTGAAATTGTTTTGTAAAAATTGATGAATTTGGGCACGGGTTGACCTTTGTTCTAGAGATCTCAATATTATTTCCGAGATCTCAGTATCGTTAGAGGTTGATAAATCCAAGTTTCTCCTAGCTTGTTGTCTGGGATTCCTTCCTGTGCCCGGTTTTGTTTGGGCACTCCTACTGGATTATTTTTATAAATTTTTAAATAAATGTTAAAGGTCTTAGGACCAGATTTGAAAGAGATTTAAAAGTGATTTTGAAATGGTTATCGGTTTGAACTCTAGTAGTTTTTCCTGCCCGTATAGTTATTCCTTGGGCTTGAGCCCGGACTTGTGATGTTGACTTACACACACCTAGTGTGATTCCTGTTGTTCGGTTGGGTTCGAAGACGTTGGAACCAAATGAGATTTGACCGGGTCCTAACTTTTTCTTAAAAACCGGTTGAATCCTTCGGGGTTCAACATTTTTCTTTAAAAACCCGAGGACCATGGCATCTGTTTGGGACTAAACAACTCCAATACCCCTTTCTAGTGCCTAGATAGGCAGTGTGAGTTAGAGATAGTTCGGTTGGTTACCGAATCCGATGTGGAGATAGTACCTTCCCTTTTAATGTTTCCTCAAGTGAATGGGTTGGTTCACTGGTTGTTGTACGTAGAAGAATGGTTATTCCCTTTCGGTAGTCCTAAGGAGTGACCTATTTACCTCCTAGGAACCTTGAGCAGCGTACTAGGTGCACGGTATGGTAGATAGTTAGTCTTGTTATACCTCTAGATGAGAGTGGAGTTCAGACTGTTTGTCTATAGGCCTAGGTGACAGGCTTAGTTACGTACATGACGTATATATATATAGGTATGTAGATATATGTGTTGTTTATGTTTTCGTTGACATGTAGTTATGATTTTCGTAGTATACTTGAGGTTATTGATGGGGTCTTGGATTGGCGGGGTGCCATATGAGACGATTGACTGACCTAGGATAGATGCATGCACACGGGATGGTTAACATTTTCTAGACGGCTATGAGTGTGATGTTTTTGATATTATGGTGAGCCCCCGAGGTTGTGCTCACCCCCACACAGGTTGCAGGTTTACAGGTGGACGCAGCACGACTTATGCTTGGCAGCGACGATACGGGTGATTTGGGACAGTAGTTTTATTCCTCTTTCCGTAGTCATAATCGTATATTCTTTCATTCTCTTGGGAGCCAGGTTGTTGGCAGATTCTCTTGTGTTGTATTTTCAGTTCATGTATTTATTATTTTGGGGTGTCATTGTATCAATTCGGCACTACTATCGAGTGTTATGTATTCTTGTTTAAGCTTGGTAGCTCAGTCGGTATTTGTTGTTTTGGGGTGCCTTTATACCTTTTCAGCATCGCCATCTGATTTTCTTATTATTTTCATTTGAGCATTTAGGGCTCTATTGATTTTAGAAGGGTTTTGGAGAGGTATTGGTGTTCTTTTCCACTACCTTGGCCCTAGTAGGTTTCTGGAATGTTGGGCTACGTGCCATTGCTTTTATTTTTGTTATTATGGGCAGGTTGTCCTGTTGTGTTGAATTTGGATTGTTCGGATGTTCCAATTACAAACGGAACTCTGCCGGATTTTTGTTAGAATTCTTTACTGAGTTTCTATCACTTAGGTGACATGGGATATCTTGTATTCATTCTTATTCCATGTATTTTCTTGTTATCGTTGATTCGGTTGGTCGTTTTCTATGACGTCATACCTCGGGATTCGCTGGTTCTCCTGATTGGAGTCTCGGGAATAACGGGACGTGACAAATTATATGCCTGGAACTTAATTGATTTGTGTTGACTATAGGATACAATATAAGGTCTTAAATACCTTATGTCCTAAGGTTAGAACAATGTCTACTTCAGGTCAAACTGTGTTAATTGACACCAATTTAATGACTTCTAAGGTTGCTACCCCTAGGATGATCCCCTGTGATGAAGTTGTTTTCCCTGATTCTTGGACGATACAAAATGTTATTCCTCCAAGACCCTTAATGAATCAGGACATTAATTATATCATCCAACATGTGGATGGTGAGGTTGTTTTGAATTTTAGACAACCAAAAATATTACCCAGATGCCATTCAACTAGAGAATCTTCCTTTAGGAGCTCCATACCTCCTTATACGGTATCCATTCCTTCTATTTTTAGAATATCTGATGTAGATTTACATCCGGAAGTATATTCTGAAGAAACTGTGTCTTTAGAAGGTTTTTCAAATTTCTGACCAGCAAATTCCACATGGTATTTATAACCGTCGTAGGGAACCTTCAACCCCTACAGCATCTGAAATGAATTTTTAATGGATTTTATAATTGATAGAAAAGCCATTAATAATGATTTTCATAAGCCAGAATACAAAGCCTTTCAAAACTAGTATTTTGGTAAGTTTGATTTAAAATCTGGTTTTTGGCAGATTCAAATTGATCCTAAGGATAGATACAAAACTGCTTTTTTCGTACCTTTTGGCCATTACCAATGGAATGTAATGCTATTTGGTTTGAAAAATGCTCCATCAGAATTTCAAAATGTCATGAATGATGTTTTTAATTCTTATTCTGATTTTACAATTGTTTATATTGATGACATTTTTGTCTACTCTAACTCTATAGAGCAACATATTAAGCATCTTAGAATTTTAAAAGATGTTTTAAAACGAAGTGGTCTTGTGATTTCAGCTTTTAAAATGAAACTTTTTCAAACAAAAGTCAGATTTTTAGGTCATCACATCCATGAGGGGAAAATTATCCCTATCGAAAGAAGTATTGAATTTGCTTCTAAATTTCCTGATGAAATTACTGAGAAATCTCAATTACAAAGATTTTTAGGTAGTTTAAACTATATTTCTGATTATTATCAGCATTTTGCCAGTGATATTGCTATTCTGTATGCTAGACTAAGAAAGAATCCTTCTCCTTGGACTAGTGCTCATACTGAAGCAGTTAGGAAAATTAAGCTAAAAGTAAAGCATTTACCTTGTCTTTCTTTAACTAATCCTAATTGGTTTAAAATTGTTGAAACTGATGCATCCAATAAAAGATATGGAGGAATTCTTAAACAACGGAATCCTTCAACAAGTAAAGAGAAACTTGTTAGATTTACCTCTAGTATTTGGAAAAATGCTTAAATTAATTATGCTATCATTAAGCAGAAAATTCTTGCTATTGTGAAATGTGTTTACAAATTCCATGATGATCTTCTTAATCAGCATTTTCTGATTAGAGTAGATTGTAGTGCTGCTAAGCAAGTACTAAAAAAGGATATTAAAAATATTGCATACTTACTTAACTGAAGCTTAAGATCACTATCAATCTCAAGACTATCCAATTTAATATTAATGACCTTAGACATGAAGTTAATATTTTGAAAACTGAAGTTCAGCAATTAAAAGCTAATCAGTCTAGAAGTGAGTTGATTATAACTCAATTACAATTAACTCAGGCTTCTTTATCTTTGAATTCCCCTAAGATAGAGTCTGAATTTCCCCCTAAAGATGAACCTTTTAAGAATGATTATTTATGCCTTCTTGATCAGGTTACTTTTCAAAAATGGTATATCAACATTAAAATTGTCATTAATGAAGAGTATGTATTACCTGACCTAATTATGTCAGGTAATTAGGATTTATTTTATTGTCAACCTGATTCTGATTCTAAGTCTGACAATGAAATTATGTTATTGTCAACCTTTTCATCTTCATCTGAAGATGGTCTTCTTTGTCCTACTAATTCATGTAATTGTGGTACTAATGAAGGTTATTCCAATTATTGGAAAGCCATTGTTGAAATGAATGGTTTTAGCTTAAATGTTTTGACTAGTCAACAATCTTTTGTTGATTTGTTAGATCAAATTAGTGATCCCAAAATTAAACTTAAAATAATTGAGTTTTGTTACCAAAATCAGGTTAAAGATGAAAAGGAAACTATTAAGGTTCCTAATCAATATTTTACCATGAAAGAAGTTTTCAATAGGTTAGAAGGATCTACTTCCCAAAGACCTGTTAAGGTTATGGGTCATCATAAAGTCGCGTGTTGGAATTTATAGGTCATTTTGCATTAGATTGCGTCCAGGACCACCGTTTCCCATAAATCACTGACAGTTGAGTAACCATAGTATTAAATGAATCATGATAATTTACGTAACCATTTATATTTCAAAGCTTGATTTTTATAAAATCATTCTATTATTTTCATATATCATCACTTATATTCATCATGAGTAGCTTTAGTTCTATTAAGAACAAATAATTGATCTATTTTGAGAAAAATAAACAGTTAATGAATGACTGGACAATTCCTAGGGTCAAACCTAAAACCATATATGAGTATGGTATTTTAGAAATGATAAACACCATGGCAATTAAAACCATGGAACAGGCCATAGGTCTTGATGATCAGGCTACAACACTTAAGTTGTTAAGTCCTAAATATTTGGAAAATTATGGTTCAAATTATAAATTTATCTATATAGGGTTAATCCAGGTTGCATTTAGACCTTTGACCTTACTTGGAATGAATACCGCTTTTCAGGTTACCTTAAAAGATGGTAGGTGTCTAGATTTTATACCATCTTTAATGGGTGTTGTTGAAACTAGTCTAAGCCATGTACCAGTTTATTTCAATGTTTTCCCCAATTATAAACTACATAAGGTTTATATTTGCAATGAAGGATTTTGCTTACCTACTACTTTTTATTAATAAAAAATATGAGCTTACCAGTAATACTGGAAACTCCTTTTCTTACTTCTTTAATGCCTATAGATAAAATTGATTCTACAGGTATTTATACAACTTTACAAGGATATTATGTTGTGTTTAAATTTATAACACAGCCCCTTAATAAAAATAATAATAGCCTTAGAGATAGCATTTTCTTTAAGGAAAAACAAATAAATTATTTGCAAAAGGAAATTATGTTCTTGAATATTAACCAAAGGTTGCTGAATAATGATATTCAGACAGAAATACAATCTATTCAGAATCAATTTCTTTCTGAAGTTTATAGTGATATCCCTAATGCATTTTGGGATAGAAAGAAACATATTGTTTCTCTTCCATATGAAGATAATTTTGAGGATAAACATATTCCTACTAAAGCTCGGGCTAGGCAAATGAAAAAAGAGTACTTAGAGCTTTGTAAGAAAGAGATCCAGAATTTACTGTAAAAGAAATTAATTTCTAAAAGCAAATCTCCATGGAGCTGTACTGCTTTTTATGTTAATAAAAATCAGGACATTAATTCTATCATCCAACATGTGGATGGTGAGGTTGTTTTGAATTTTAGACAACCAAAAATATTACCCAAATGCCATTCAACTAGAAAATCTTCCTTTAGGAGCTCCATACCTCCTTATAAGGTGTTCATTCCTTCTAGTTCTAGAATGTCTTATGTAGATTTACATCCGGAAGTATCTTCTGAAGAAACTGTGTCTTTAGATAGTGTTCAAATTTTTTACCAGCAAATTCCGCATGGTATTTATAACCGTCGTAAGGAACCTTCAACCCTTACAACATCTTAAATGAATTTTTAATGGATTTTACAATTGATAGAAAAACCATTAATAATGATTTTCAAAATCCAGAATATAAAGCCTTTTGAAACTGGTATTTTGGTAAGTTCAATGATGAACAACTTCATTTTTATAAAACACAGTTTTATAATTATATTGATTTGACAAAAGAAATTGTGTCTTTTGACAAATGGTTTTGTTACTATTATAGTATACAAGAACCCTCAGTTCTAGTTTTAGATAATCTTCTGAAAACTTGGACTACTACTGATGGAAAGGTTATCTATTCTGTCCATCCCCCTCTTGAATCGTTGAAAATTGAGTCTTCTGGTTTAGGAAATCTTCCCCTGATTCAGTTGTTCCCAAGCCAATAGAAGTTGCTGCTTATGTTAAGCTTGGACCTAATCCTAATAAGGATCCAATTACAACTGATTTTCATAATATTTTCAAACAAAACAATTACACTAATTTGTGTTTTCAAACGTTTGGAAAACAATTATCTCGAATTGAATCTAATCTAGATTCTATGATTTTATCTAAAACTCAAATAGAAGAAAAGGTTTTACCCACTCATTCTGTTAAGCCTCCAATGGAGGTAAAATGTTTTAAATTAAAAGCTCTCGTAGCTTCTCCCCCAATCAATGAAGAATTTTATTATGTTCTTTTGGGAAAATTAAAAGCTTAAATTGAATGTTTTGTCACAGAAATTTTTTAATAATGATTCTGATTCAAATGATGAAAATTTTGATCTTTCTTTAAATCAAATTAATGATTTTGAATAATCTTTGGTTTCTACAAATTTGAATTTGAATAAAATCAATATTGCAAAAACCCCAAAGTAGGTTAGTGATATTGGTGCAAGCCGAAATTACTATCCTCGACCTACTCCTCAAGATATTCTTTTTTAAGAAGAGTATCCTCATGGACAGGTTTCTTTTAATTCAAAAATAATTTATGAATGGAATATTGATGGTAAATCTGAATATTCTATTTATGAGATGATACATCAAATGATGATGTATAGTACAATTTGTAAAACTGCTGATAATACTGAACAACAAATTGTTGGTTTTATTACTTGTGGTTTTACTGGTGTTCTTAAAGGCTGGTGGGATAATATTCTATCTCAAAACCAGAAGAATGAAATTACTCATGCCTTCAAAATAGTTAAAAATGAGATAAATCAAGATGTCCAAATGACTGATGCTGTTTATACCTTAGTTTTAACCATTATTCTTCATTTCATTGGCAAAGAGGGTATCAATCATGAGCGTGGCCATGAAATGTTACAGAATCTTAAATGTCCTACTCTCACCCATTGCAAAAGTTTTAACCATTATTTGCAATGAAGGATTTTGTTTACCTACTACTTTTTTATTAATAAAAAATATGAGCTTTACCAGTAATACTGGGAACTCTTTTTCTTACTTCTTTAATACCTGTAGAATCAATTTTATCTATAGGCATTAATTCCTAAAATGGGTGAGAATAGGACATTTAAGATTCTGTAACATTTCACGATCACGCTCATGATTGATACCCTCTTTGCCAATGAAATGATGAATAATGGTTCAAAATTAAGGTATAAACAACATCAGTCACTTGGACATCCTGATTTATCTCATTTTTAACTATTTTGAAGGCATGAGTAATTTCATTCTTCTGGTTTTGAGATAGAATATTATCCCACCAGCCTTTAAGAACACTAGTAAAACCACAAGTAATAAAACCAACAATTTGTTGTTCAGTATTATCAGCAGTTTTACAAATTCTATTATACATCATTATTTGATGTATCATCTCATAAATAGAATATTCAGATTTACCATCAATATTCCATTCATAAATTATTTTTGAATTAAAAGAAACCTGTCCATGAAGATACTCTTCTTAAAAAAGAATATCTTGAGGAGTAGGTCGAGGATAATAATTTCGGCTTGAACCAATATCACTAACCTATTTTGGGGTTTTTGCAAATTTGATTTTATTCAAATTCAAATTTGTAGAAACCAAAGAATTTTCAAAATCATTAATTTGATTTAAAGAAAGATCAAAATTTTCATCATCTGAATCAGAATCATTATCAAAAAATTTATGAGACAAAACATTCAATTTAAGATCTTTTAATTTTCCAAAAAGAACAGAATAAAATTCTTCATTAATTGGGGGAGAAGCTACGGGAGCTTTTAATTTAAAACCTTTTACCTCCATTGGAGGCTTAACAGAAGGAGTGAGTAAAACCTTTTCTTTTATTTGAGTTTTAGATAAAATCATAGAATCTAGATTAGATTCAATTCAAGATAATTGTTTTCCAAACGTTTGAAAACACAAATTAGTGTAAATGTTTTGTTTGAAAATATTATGAAAATCAGTTGTAGTTGGATCCTTATTAGGATTAGGTCCAAGCTTAACATAAGCAGCAACTTCTATTGGCTTGGGAACAACTGAATCAGGGGAAGATTTCCTAGAACCAGAAGACTCAATTTTCAACGATTCAGGAGGGGGATGGAAAGAATAGATAACCTTTCCGTCAATAGTAGTCCAAGTTTTCAGAAGATTATCTAAAACTAGAACTGAGGGTTCTTGTATACTATAATAGTAACAAAATCATTTGTCAAAAGGCACAATTTCTTTTGTCAAATTAATATAATTATAAAACTGTGTTTTATAAAAATGAAGTTGTTCATCATTGAACTTACCAAAATACCAGTTTCGAAAGGCTTTGTATTCTAGCTTTTGAAAATCATTATTAATGGTTTTTCTATCAATTGTAAAATTCATTAAAAATTCATTTCAGATGTTGTAGGGGTTGAAGGTTCCCTACGACGGTTATAAATATCATGCGGAATTTGCTGGTCAAAAATTTGAACACCTTCTAAAGACACAGTTTCTTCAGAAGATACTTCCGAATATAAATCTACATCAGACATTCTAGAACTAAAAGGAATGGACACCTTATAAGGAGGTATGGAGCTCCTAAAGGAAGATTCTCTAGTTGATTGGCATCTGGGTAATATTTTTGGTTGTCTAAAATTCAAAACAACCTCACCATCCACATGTTGGATGATAAAATTTATGTCCTGATTCATTAAGGGTCTTGGAGGAACAACATTTTGTATCGTCCAAGAATCAGGGAAAACAACTTCATCCCAGGGGATCATCCTAAGGGTAGCAACCTTAGAAGTCATTAAATTGGTGTCAATTAACACAGTTTGACCTGAAGTAGACATTGTTCTAACCTTAGGACATAAGGTATTTAAGACCTTATACTGTATCCTATGGTCAACACAAATCAATTCAGTTCCAGGCATATAATTATACACATGAGTTTGAATATGAAGATTAATTGCTTCATAAAGATTAGGATCTGTCAAAGACAAACTTAAATTGGGGAAAACATGCATTGAAGTAAACTTGTTCATGGCTTAGCATAGTTTCAACAACACCCATTAAAGATGACGAATGGTCTTGGAGGAACAACATTTTGTATCGTCCAAGAATCAGGGAAAACAACTTCATCCCAGGGGATCATCCTAGGGGTAGAAACCTTAGAAGTAATTAAATTGGTGTCAATTAATACAGTTTGACTTGAAGTAGACATTGTTCTAACCTTAGGACATAAGGTATTTAAGACCTTATACTATATCCTATAGTCAACGCAAATCAATTCAGTTCCAGGCATATAATTATATCCATGAGTTTGAATACAAAGCTTAATTGCTTTATAAAGATTATGATCTGTCAAAGACAAACTTAAATTGGGGAAAACATTGAAGTAAACTGGTCCATGGCTTAGACTAGTTTCAACAACACCCATTAAAGATGACGAATGGTCTTTGAGAAACAACATTTTGTATCGTCCAAGAATCATGGAAAACATCTTCATCCCAGGGGATCATCCTAGGGGTAGCAACCCTAGAAGTCATTAAATTGGTGTCAATTAACACAGTTTGACCTAAAGAAGACATTTTTCTAACCTTAGGACATAAGGTATTTAAGACCTTATACTGTATCCTATAGTCAACACAAATCAATTCAGTTCCAGGCATAAAATTATACCCATGAGTTTGAATACGAAGATTAATTGCTTCATAAAGATTAGGATATGTCAAAGACAAACTTAAATTGGGGAAAACATTGAAGTAAACTGGTCCATGGCTTAGACTAGTTTCAACAACACCCATTAAAGATGGTTTAAAATCTAGACACCTACCATCTCTTAAGGTAGCCTGAAGAGCAGTATTCATTCCAAGTAAGATCAAAGGTCTAAATGCAACCTGGATTAACCCTATATGGATAAATTTATAATTTGAACCATAATTTTCCAAATCTTTAGGACTTAACAACTTAAGTGTTGTATCCTGATCATCAAGACCTATGGTCTGTTCCATGGTTTTAATTGCCATGGTGCTTATCATTTCTAAAATACCATACTTATATATGGTTTTAGGTTTGACCCTAGGAATTGTCCACTCATTCATTAACTGTTTATTTTTCTCAAAAGAGATTAATTATTTGTTCTTAATAGAACTAGAGCTACTCATGATGAATAGAAGTGATGATATATGAAAACGAGGTGTTCCAAGGTTAGTAATTAATTACAAACCTCTCAATGATGCTTTGAAATGGATTAGATATCCAATCCCTAATAAAAAAGATTTACTTGATAGGCTAAATAAAGTTGTTATCTTGAAGGAAGGCGAAAGGAAATTCAATACTTATGGTATAATAAGACCTTGAGTGGTCTTTTCAAAGTATTGGGTAGGAATCAATCATTCATGGATGCAATTCAAATTAGCACCGTTATCAACTAAAGCCATTAAGTCAGGTAATACATACTCTTCATTAATAATAATTTTAATGTTGATATACCATTTTTGAAAAGTAACCTGATCAAGAAGGCATAAATAATCATTCTTAACAGGTTCATCTTCAGGGGAAAATTCAGACTCTATCTTAGGGGAATTCGAAGATAAAGAAGCCTGAGCTAATTGTAATTGAGTTATAATCAACTCACTTCTAGACTGATTATCTTTTAATTGCTGAACTTCAGTTTTCAAAATATTAACTTCCTGTCTAAGGTCATTAATATTAACAGGTCTTTGGGAAGTAGATCCTTCTAACCTATTGAAAAATTCTTTCATGGTAAAAGATTGATTAGGAACCTTAATAGTTTCCTTTTCATCTTTAACCTGATTCTGGTAACAAAACTCAATCATTTTAAGTTTAATTTGGGGATCACTAATTTGATCTAACAAATCAATAAAAGATTGTTGTTGACTAGTCAAAACATTTAAGCTAAGACCATTTATTTCAACAACGGCTTTCTAATAATTGGAAGAACCTTATTAGTACCATCAGTACTTTTGAATAGTCTGGGTCCACAGTGAAAGGCTCCGCACCTAAGCCTCATTGTACTTGGCAGTTTCAAATAAAAGAGCACTTTATTCAGAATTGTTTTTATCAGTTATATCCTAATTAAGGGTGAACTACCATCACCTCCCCTGGGATTTTGCTTTTTTACATCTAGATTAAACTTGGATCATATTTGTAGTCAACCTCCCCCCTTATTTTGAGAAAAAACACATTTGATATACGAGAGTTTGTTAGAAAATTTGCACTAAGGTACTAATAAAACCCTTATAGGCAAAAAAACACATTCTCCCTTGAATGAGTTGTACGATAATTTGAACTGAGGTGTTTGGGAGAAAGAGAGAGAGAGGGAGAGAGGGGGGAGGGTTAGACTTCCGGCAATAGAGAGGGAGCAAGGTTGGTAACTGTTACAATAAGGCGAGATGAGATAGAAAACATAAAGGCAGGAACAATTATACAGAAAGAAGAGGAAGGGTATGAGAAAGAAACTAAGAAGGGTATGAGATTGAAATTTTTTCTTGTCAGTAAAACATAAGGGTCCGTCTGACAACCCTTTGTTTTTGTTTTTGTTATGGGCCCCAAAAAACAAGAATCAATTCTTATCTTGTATTTATTTTCTTACCCTTAAAAATAAAAAAACACAAAAGCTGTTTGGGACCAATTTCCTCTTCTTCATCTCGCCTTCCTCATCTTCTTCTGTCTCCTCCTCCATCGCACGCATATACACACATATACATATATATATATACACACACACGCATATACACACATATACACATATATACACACACACACATGCATATACACATATATACACACTGATTTTGGGGGTTAGGGTTCTAGCGGTGGTCGAATTGGGGGTTAGGATTCCGGCGGCGGTGGTGGCGGCGGCTAGTGATGGTTGCAAAGGTGTGTGTATATATATATGTATGTGTGTATATATCTCTATATATGTGTGTGGGTGTAGGTCAGTATGGGTGTGGGTGTAGGTGGTTGTGGTGTGGTGGTGTGGTGTCGGGGTGGGTGTTGGCCGGCGTCGACTGGTGGTGGTGGTGTGGTGGTGTGGTCAATTTCTCCTTTCTGCATATTTTTTTTTTTTTAGGAAAATCCCAAAAGAACATCATTTTCATGTTCTCATGTTTTCTACACTATTCATGAGAAGTGTTTCCAACCCAAGTATAAAGTGAACAATAAAAAAGCCTCACAAATGTGTTTTGTTCCTGTGAACTGTGCCAAAAAACAAGAACAAAAACGAAAACACCCCTATCCAAACGGACCCTAAGCTTTTCTCTATTGTAGTGTGAGGATAATAGAGTAATTTCACAGCAACCATTTGACTAAGTTGCCCTGGCAGGGGAGGTCAGAGTGTTTTCTAGAAAGTTTAATCTATGAGTAAAAGTGTGGAAAAAACACAAAGGAGATCAGGGTAATTCATCCTATAGTTATATGTTGTTGTCTTCGTCGCTGAAATAAATGATTACTTCTCAAAAAGAAGAAGAAATATTTTTTAATTTAACTCCAAAGTTAGAAGGCCATAATGAAAAACTCAGTCATTGGGTTCTAAGTTAATTGAAGTGCATGGTACTAGCTCTAACCTCAAAGTAATCAACTTTCCTTATTTTCCGATATTTGAAAGCTTTTAATTTCCCGAGGATCAAATTATATGACTTACAAGTTCGATTACCAATCCTCTTTTAACTCATCTCGTTGGAATTACATGGTTCAAATATATGTTTCACAACTAGTACACGTATGCAGACACACATAGCTTCCTTTGTATCTCTATAATGATTCACAGATTTAAACTAACTCGATTAATATCAAGCACCCACATAAAGTGAAAGCAAGCAAGCATATTACTTAAATATAATTATCATCCAAATAGAGCTATACCAGATTAGCAATAATATGGAGAAAGTTGAGTGTTTTAGAATACACCTATAAATTTAGAGAAATTTTAAAAAATGAAGTCACTATATATTCTAAACATTGAAGATCAGATC
Source organism: Cornus suecica (assembly GCA_963922005.1). NCBI lineage: Eukaryota > Viridiplantae > Streptophyta > Magnoliopsida > Cornales > Cornaceae > Cornus > Cornus suecica. The sequence goes on from OY998248.1 coordinate 36,888,770, forward strand.
CAAATATTCATAAAAAAGGACATCAGACATTCAAAAACAATGAAGATCCAGAAGCTAACAATCTATCAAACTCCCCAAAAAAAAAATTTAAATAAAAAATAGATTCATAGTACAAATCACTAAAAACATTTATCAAAAAACCTAAATAAACAACACTTCCACAATATAAATCAAACAATATATATATATATATATATATATGTATATAGATTGATACCTGAGCAGAGTCGCTTCATACAGTCTCTTGGAATCGTACTCTCTATATTTCAATCTCTGTCCAAAACCAGAATCGAATTCCATTGTCATATATATTCGCACATATATTCATACACACACATATATATATATATATTCGCTCATACATTCGCATATCTATATATATATATGTATGCATATATACAAGATTACAAACATAATTTTATATAGAAACACTCAAATTTATATACAATATCAAACAAAACAAAAAATAATGTAGAATAATAAATAGAAACCGTAGAAAATCTACTTGTATCATCAGCTAGGAAGAGAACTCGACTGTACTGGAATTTTCGAGAGAGAGATGGTTTTTAGAGAGGGAAAGGTAATGGTTTTAGTGATGGTGGACCCGGGACCGAGTTAGAGAGAGAAAGGTCCTCAATACAATAATATAATATTATTACATATAAGAATATTTAGTATAAATTAATGAATACAGATGTAAGAGGTGTAGTTTCCGACTAATTTCTGTCATTATAATCAATTTTTTCAATTTTCGAGAGAGAGATGGTTTTTAGAGAGGGAAAGGTAATGGTTTTAGTGATGGTGGACCCGGGACCGAGTTAGAGAGAGAAAGGTCCTCAATACAATAATATAATATTATTACATATAAGAATATTTAGTATAAATTAATGAATACAGATGTAAGAGGTGTAGTTTCCGACTAATTTCTGTCATTATAATCAATTTTTTCAAAAAATTTAGAAAATAGGAATATAATGGCAGACAAGAACAAATTGTTGATAACAAAGATATAGGGCTCGTTTGGGAACCATTGTTTTTGTTTTTGTTTTGAGAACCAAAAAACAAGAATAATTCTTGTTCTTGTTCTTATTTTTTCACCCAAAAGAACAAGAACAAAAAACATGTTTGGGGTAAAAAAACACACATATTCTCACACAATGTTTCCTCTCTACCACAATTCATTTTTTTTGGAAAATCCCAAAAAGAACAAAAAAACAAGTTTTTGTTGTTCCCTTGTTTTTTCTACTATTCACGAAAACAGTTTCTAAATTGAGAACAGAACAAACAGTAAAAAGGGCTGCCAAACATGTTCTGTTCTCCTGAACAGTGCCAAAAAACAAAAAACAGAACAAAAACACAGTTTCCAAACGGGGCCATAGGCATCTTTTTTTGTTTTTTTTGGTAGTGGGACCAAGAAGAAATGGAAAAAAAAAAGGTCTAGTTTATAACAAAGATATAGGCATCTATTTTTGTAGTGGAAACAAGAAGTAATGGAAAAAAAAGGTCTAGTTGATAACAAAGATATAGGCATATTTTTTTGTAGTGTAAGATGCATCACCACATGCAGATAATGTTCCTAAGGATTTCAAATTAATGCAATTTAAAAGGAGAGAAGGGTTAACAAAATCAATAATGGAATCCATAAAATTATTTCATGTTAGCCACGCACATATATAATAAATCAGTTGCTTTTTTAGTAGCTAGATGCATGTGCCATTATTTTGGAAGCATTTTTTTTATATCTACATCAACTTTGTATAAAATCCTTCCTAGTATACACCAATATCCATAATATGCAAAAAAAAAAAACATTAACCCTTCACTATCTCTATCTACAACCTAATAACCCTTCGCTATCTCTATCTACAACCTAAAATGGCCTCTGGATTGACCAAAAGAAAGATTGTGACGGTGTTGAGCATCGATGGAGGTGGCGTTAGAGGCATCATTCCCGGTACCCTCCTCGCTTATTTTGAATCACAGCTTCAGGTATTTCATCAAACACCTTTAATTTTAATCCTCGATCGACCTTTTAAATTTTTGGTTAGGAAGTAATATCGAGCAAGTTTACTAAATCTTACTGCTCTTATATATGATTTGATTGTTAATTATAGGAACTCGATGGACCTAGTGCGAGAATTGCAGATTATTTCGATGTGATTGCTGGGACGAGCACGGGTGGGCTTGTCACCACCATGCTTACAGCTCCCAACGCGAACAACCGCCCTCTATATGCTGCAGAGAACATCAACAATTTTTACTTGCGACACACGCCTAAGATATTCCAGCGAAACAGGTGATTAATTAAATAATTAATTTACGAGCATAGAAGCTTAAGCTTAGAATTCAAAAAATCTTATATATATCAATATATATATATATATATGTATGTACTATGTTGGATGAATCATTTGATTGTTTGTTTTATTAGTCGCAAGAGCGTCATGAACAAGGTGACAAGTTTGATTGGCGCAGTCTCGGGGCCTAAGTACGATGGGAAGTACCTAAGGTCATTAACAAAGGAGCTACTAGGTGACCTTACTATTAAGCAAACCCTAACAAATGTAGTCATACCAGCTTTTGACATCAAGCACCTTCAGCCAATTCTCTTCTCCACCAATGATGTATGATTTTTTTTATTTTTTTTCATTTCAAAATTCTAGCAACAAATGTGATAGATGAATTTTCTGAACAATTTCGGAAAAATGTGCAGGCAAAAATAAATGTTTCTAAGAACGCTCTGCTATCAGATATCTGTATCAGCACCTCTGCAGCTCCTACATATCTCCCAGCACATTACTTTGAGACTAAGGATGCTAGTGGAAAGACGCGCAGTTTTGATCTCATCGATGGTGGAGTTGCTGCAAATAATCCTGTTAGTAGCTACTTTCTCCGTTCCAAAATAATATTATTGGTTTGACTATTTTACTTTTTACGCCTGTGTATTTTATTGTATTGATATTAAATAAATTTTTATTTTTACTTAAAAGGGAAAAAAAAAGATAGTGGGGTCTAGTGCTTTTTGAAATTTAATGGAAGAAAGAGAGTCGGAGAAAATGAACTATTAATATGTGACGAATGGAGTAATGCGTTAAATTTCACGAGCAACTGGAGTTTGGATGTACGGTGTACCACATTTTATAGATTTGGATCCAATTACCGACTTTTACGTGCTATATGATACCTAAGAACTAACATGGGCCAAGTGAATTTGCAGACTTCAATGGCAATAAGCCACATTACGAAAGAAATAGTAATGGGCAACTATGAGTTCGCTGAGATGGAGCCAATGCAAAGCAAAAGGATGCTAGTCCTTTCATTGGGCACCGGGGCAGCCAAGCGAGAAGAGAAGTACAATGCAGCCACAGCCTCCAAATGGGGACTGCTCAACTGGGTGTATGACAATGGTGCAACACCATTGCTTGATGTTTATGGTGACGCGAGCTCCGATATGGTTGATATCCTTGTCTCGACTCTCTTTCAAGCCCTCCATGCCCAGGAGAACTATCTTCGCATTCAGGTATATATATATATATATCGATCAGCATTCAAATACCAAAGGTCTTGTTGCCTAATGGTATCACATTCCTTCACAAAGTATAAGTGTGTGAGCAGTGACGGATCTAGGAATCCGTGTCAGTGGGGGCTAAAAAAAATTTTTGGATTTTTGGGGTATAAATGACATATATTTATTTCAGTGGGGCTTATTTGTAAAGAAATCTAAATTCTGTGGTACTTAAGGTAAAAAAAATTCAGTGGAGGCTAAATACTAGATATCTAAAATTTTAGGGTAAAAACTATAAAAAAAAAAAAAAAAAAGTTTCAGTGGGGGCCATGGCCCCCACTGGGCATGAACTGTATCCGTCCTTGTATGTGAGAGGTTAGGGGTTCTCGAGTCTTATGGGACTCTTGTAAAAAAAAAACTAGTACAGTGAAGAAGGCTCTCTCTGCCATTGCCCGGTTTGGGGATAAAGTGTATACTTTTACAATCTCTAAGTCCGGTTTGGCAAGCGCATTGTTTTGGTCTTTCAGTTTTGGACTAGAAACCAATATACTTTTTCAGCGGAAGCATGTTTGACGTAATCCGTTTTATTTTGCACAATAACATGAATGGTGAAACATTTTAGGAAAAAAATGAAATCATCAATATTGTGATCTTTTTGCTTTTTTGTATTTTTTGTTCCAACACTCTAGCTAAGATATTTTTGGTTCAAATTTACGTTACCAAAATTTTTTATATTAATTAAAAATATCTTACAACATAAACGTTACCCAAACATGAAACGCGTACAAAGTAGAGCGGAGGCATAATTTTGTGGTCACGCCCAAACATCACGGTTATAAATATATATATATATATATATTGTGGTCACAATAAAACAACCGTATGTGGCGCCAAATTTTGACCTCATATGAAGCATCACATATATTCATTAATTCACATGTACATTCTTGTACTTCATTACCAAGGTAGTCAGAATCCCGATTCTATTAGGTAAAATCTTATGATTATAAGATTCTGCTACTATTCTATACGATTATGTACGGTTTTACTACGTTTTTATAATAATTTGACGGTTTCGCCCTTCATATGAAATGTTTAAAAACTTTATGATTTAGTCCAATATCCCAATATATGGCCTAGATTTATGAAAAAATATTTAAAGAGCCAATGTATTAAAAAAAATTGAAAATTTTAATATGATTTAGACTTTTAAATTAAATATTTAATTATTAATATTTTTTAAAAATAATTAATACGAGTTGCTAGAATCTTACGATTCTACGATTGCGATTTTACGAACCCCTAAACGATTCTACATAAAATTCCGATTCTGACAGCCTTGTTATATATATATTAAAATTTCAATCATATGATGGACAGGATGACACATTGACCGGTGACTTATCCTCGGTTGATATGGCAACAAAAGAGAATTTGGAAGAGCTTGTGAAGATTGGAGAGAAATTGTTAAAGAAGCCAGTTTCAAGGGTGAATATAGAAACAGGCCAGTTTGAGGCAGTTGAGGGAGAGGGTACTAATGAAGAAGCTCTTAAGCGATTTGCTAAGCTCGTTTCAGATGAAAGAAAGTTTCGTACCAATTGTACACTATGTCCAGGTAAGACTTAAGTATTGTCCATCTACAAAATTGAGAAACGAGGTTTAGATAACCTCGTATAAGATATTGTAACTGTTGTTCCATTTTATTCCAATAACAAGAAGAATTAATGATAAATTCTTTAGCATTTGCTTATTATTTTCATCAAGACCAAGTATTGTTCGTCTCCGAAATTGAGAAAAGAAATTTAGATAACTCCGTTCAAGATATTGTAACTGTTGTTCCATTTTATTCCAATAACAAGAAGAATGATAAATTCTTTGGCATTTGCTTATTATTTCCACATGCTGCCTCAATTTTTATTATTCAGTGCACAATTCACCTTACCGCTATTATGGATCACGTACATAAGGTTGTAGAAGGGTTACATCAGGGCATCAGATTTGGACATGTGCAACGAATTCGGACACATTTATCCTACAGCTTATATTTGTACATATACATACATATATATATATATATAATAACCACATTCATATTTCCACTCTCGTACCATATTTCCACACTCCTATATGAATGAAAAAATTTACATTTTTGATCGGCAATTAACTGTCCACCATCAGGGCATCAGATTTGGACATGTGCAACGAATTCGGACATATGCTTTATTTGTATTTTTAAAAATTATTTTTGAGAATTATGAGAATAAAAAATAGTTTTCTGAAAATAATAAAAATAAATTCTCTCAAAAAAATTATTATTATAATTAGATTTTCAAAAAACTGAACCAAATAGAATTTTTTAATATTTTCTAAATTTTAGTTTTCAAAAAACAAAAAAATATTTTAAAAAACGTAAACCAATCAAGCCTTTTAATGTTCGAGTTATTTTGCCATAGCCATAACTAGAGAGAATCTTCGTATTTAAGAGAAACAGCTGAGAATCGGAATTCTCAAAACTGAAACTGAGAGGACTTTTGTCTATAATAAAGTGAGGTGAAATCTTCTGCACAAATTAAATTCACACATAATAATAATATAAGAATTAGCATTTTTTTATTTTTTTTTTAAAAAAGGAGAATTATCTCTTTTCAACCCATTATTATCGGATAAAATATAGTTTGAAAAGTTTTCAGTGCACTACAACATAGAGTGGCCCATCACTGTTATCTGTTACATGATTCAGTAGGTCCAACATCAGTATTGGATCTGATGGAGTTCGGATCATTTATCCAGAGTGTTCGTCACTATTAATAAATAATTAAGTTTAATTTTTAAAAAATATATATTTATAATACAATAAATATATACTCAAAAAATAAAATATAAACAAAAATATTAAAATTTTAATTCTTCAATTATTTTCTCAAATTATTAAAATTTTGAGCTGTCATCAAATTATTATTTTAATTCAAAAAATTCTAAATTTACATGTGAGTAGAATTACAATTTTACACTAAAAATCACGATTATAACGACTATAATATACATATATATATTCTTATTATTCATCCACAAAATTCATTCAAATTAATCACAATAATCATGTGATTGTTAAATCTTTTATAATAATTATTCTTTTCGTTCTAATTTAAGTATTCGTATTTTTCTTTTTGCCTATTTCAAAATAAATATTCACTTTATAAAGTCAAACTACTTTATTAGATCACTTTATCAAACAATATAAAATACCAAAATTCATTCAAAACGTTGGGACACTTAACTGGGGACGAGAGAGTATTTTATTTATGCAAATAACATTTGAACGAAAATCATCTTTTGCTCGCCGTAATCTATATATATGTATGTATATATATATATATATATATAGATCCTACATAGAACTTACAAAGTGAAAGATTAATATTAATTTATCTTTAATTAATCCACTAAAAGTTCAATCTCAAAGAGATCAGAGTACAGACAAATCTCTAAACAGGTCCATAATTCACTGAGAAAAACATAGAAGACTTAGATGATAATATAATATGGTTACAATTCTAATTAACAGAGATCGCAGCAGAAGAAGTCAAAGAAGCTATCTGTGCAATCATAGCAGCAAGAACAACTGCAACCCAAAATCACAAAAAATTTAAAAAGATAATCACATCAACAAAAAAATATCAGAAGAAATTGACCATGAAAAAATAAAAAAGAAGCACACACATATATATACAAATATGGGTATTGAAAAATTAATTACCAATCATCGATGGCTTTGTCTTCATCATTTTTTTCTGTCTGAAAAGAATCTATGGATTGAGCAGGAGGGGGCTCCATATCGCTCACTTTCTCTCTCTAGATTTTGTGATGTTTGTATTGTATTGTATTGTATGTTTGGGGCACTAGGGAATAATGAGGTTGATGTCACGTGACTGGTGTTTGTGGGGTTGGTTAATTGGGGTTGACTGAAAAAGAAATTAATTTTTCAACTTTCCATTGTAATTTATTATTATTTCTTTGTTTAGCGCTGTATTTAACACGTGAAACGACGTCGTTCTTGAGATTTAGTCTTAACCAGTCAATGCTTTTTGACCACATGCTACTAGGGCTTATCTTGTTCCACCTCTCACCGGCTTGAGTGCCATTTTGAGGCCCACAGGTACAATTCTGAAAGTTATCACAAGGATAATTTGGATATTTCGCATATATATTTTAGAGAATATATTTATACATCATATATACTTCTACATATATATATTCTTGGACAATCTGGAGAAGCCGAAAGTCCCAAGTCCAAAATAATTTTAAAATCTCTTAATCTTCATCCCAAATTTTCAAAAATCTCTCCAAAAGTTTTGGTACAGTACATAGATTCGAAATCATATACTAAATAAGATGATCTTCATTAACCAAACAGCCACTATTTGATTTTTCAAATCCAGATTGAGGGAAATTTTCAATGAGGACAATGTCAACCATCAACGACCACCAACACTATCATCACAACTCAAATTTATCAAGAATCAATAGCGATCTTGGAAGGGCCGTTCTTGGTGATAGCATTTGGAACCCTGAGCTAATGAGGAATCGGTAAAGGAGGGTTCTTCCTTAGGTACTTGTCATATATGCATACATATAATATATATATATATCATTTGGGTTTTTTTTTCTACTTGTGAGATTAATTGGTTGAGTTTTTGGTGGGTATGAATATTTCTTTATTTATTTTTTAGGGTTTTAGAAATTTTTACTATTTATGCATTTTGAGGGACTTTTGTATAATGTTATTAATATGATGCTTTTATGAGGATGCTTGTCGTGTGGTTCACTAATATTTCTACATATTTTAGATTTAAACTTCTTTATGTATTGCTTTTATGAACTCAACATCAGCTAATTCATTCGTCAGAAGTTAGTTGAATTATTTGGTGCAAATTTAGGCAACTATGAAAGTGTTTTCCAATAAACTGCTAATTAGTATATAAAAATTGTGTTTCACGAAAAAGTGACTTTTTACCGATTTCTCATAATAGTGCAGTACACAGTGACAAACCCTTGAGAATGATCTGTATACCAATTAAATTATGGGTTAACTTTATTTACACCCTCTGAGGTTTGTCTTATTTTCATTTTGATCCCTCAAGTTTGTATATCTTCATTTACACCCTCTCATGGTGTGAAATGTCTAAAATACCCTTATATCAAACACCCCTTAAATCAATTTAACCCCTAAACCAAACATCCCCTTAGAATCAATCTAACTCTCAAACCAAACACCCCAACCCAACTCTCTCTCTCTCACTCACACACACACACACACACACACACACACCTCTGCACACACACTCACAGACGCACATATATATATATACACACACATATATATAGATCTATACATATATATATACACACACACACACATATATATATATATATACGATGGCGCAGGACGAGCGTCTCTGGGAGCTGATCTGCACCAGGCACTGGGCCAACACCGGCTACGGCGGCGGTCAGCAGCTCCGCTCCATCGTCCTTGCCCTAGGTGGATTCCGCCGCCTCCACTCTCTCTACCTCTGGCCTCTCTCAAAGCCGCCTTCCTCCGCCGCCTCCTCATCTGCAGCATCGTCGTCGGCGTGGCCTTGTCTGCCTCTGTCGCCGCGTGCGGCGGTTCCGGCGAAGCTAGCTGCCGCCAAAACTCGTTGGGAAAGGATGAGGTTCATCTCTCGCTGTCGCTGTTGTCGATTCGGTATTACGAGAAGATGAATTTCAGCAACCGAAGCAAATGACTCGAATTGAACTTTGATTTGTGTTTGTTCTGTGTTGAATTTGCTTTGTTTGTGTTTAATTTGTACGATTAGATGTATTTGTATGATTAGATCTGAATTGGGTGCGGTGTGTGATTGGATACAAACAGAAGGAAAAATTCAAAATTTATATATATATATATATATATTTTATTTTTTATTTTCGATTTTATAATTTTTTTCAAAATTTAATACATATTTTTGAATTTTATATGTTTTTTTTAATTTTATATATTTGTTTCAAATTTTTTATGTTTTTTGTGATTTTTATATTTATTTTCAAAATTTAATATGTTTTTTTGAAAAAAAAATTAATTTCGAAATTTATATATTTTTTAATTTTATATTTATTTTCGAATTTATAATATTTTTTAAATTTTAATATATATATTTTTGAATTTTATATATATTTTGAAAATTTAATACAAATTAAATTATTAAATGATGGGAGGGGGTCTAATTGATAAAAGCACTATCCTTGTTTCCAAACAGAACAAGGATAACACATTGAGGGTAGTTTAGGGATTTTAAAAAAAATTCAGGCTGATGTCATCATTCAGGGGGTCTAAGTGATGAGAATATTGAACATTAAGGGATGTAAATGAAGATATGCAAACCTGAAGGGTCAAAATAAAAATAAGACAAACCTCAGGAGTGTAAATGAAGTTAACCCTTAAATTATTCATATGCTTCACTGAGTAGTAAAATATGTGATTGTATCCCAAAAGTTTTGGTTTCAAAATGAGACACAGTTAAAAATCGAGAAAATCTTCCATGTTTTTCACTTCCATTTTACCCTATTTTTTTATAAAATTTTATTTGTTGCTTGGATCATTCATATTTTATGAGCTGAAATTGAAGTGTTGACTTATTGTATAATTCATCTCCTATATGTCTGAATTTAATTTACCTTAAGGAAGAGCTCTTAAGCTCTGTTCGTGGTTGTCAAGGAATTATCACTTAAAATGTGCAAGAGAAAAGCTGGATTTCTGGCTTCAAGAAAATTCAAGTGCCCTCAACATGTAACTCTCTCTCTCTGGTTCTAGCTTTATTTATTCTCTTAGTGCATAAGATATTTGGCCAAACATAACACTTTGAGACGTGAAATACTTCAGATATTTTTGGCCAAACATAACACTTTGAGACGTGAAATACTTCAGAAATTAGTATATGAAGATCTAGAAACTTATAGCTATCCTTTGGTTTTGGCCGCATTTAATTGTTTTTTCCTATTTACTTCTATTAAAGCCATATCTCCTTTAATACTTAACTTTAAAATTCGATTCTAATGATTTCAACCCATGATTTTTTTTATACTTGTCTTAATATAATACCCAAATTTCTCCTTTTTCTGTTGATGCTGTCAAACAAATATAGCAATGCTAATTTTTAGACATTCTATAACCTCTGCTTTCTTTTAGTTACCAATTTATTTAAAGAGTCAAAAAATAGTTGTTTGTGGTGCTCTTCAGGACGTCTCTTGCTAGTAGTATGGAGATTTTGTTTGGTTGCCAAGAAATTGGCTAGAAATGAAGAGGAGACTGATATTTCATTTTCTTCTGTTGTCATCCATCTTTCCCATATAAGATTTCAATATCTTCTATAATTCAAAGAAAGTTGAATTTTATTCTTTGGCCTTTTGATATACTGTGAATTCACCAGTTGGTGGATTGGTACTGTAGATTCCCAATATAATTAAATTTCAAATTAAAATACATTTGTTTAAAAAGAGATCTATCTAAATGATTAACATGAAGACAGTTTATGGTGAGTCGTTAGTCTAAATCCAATAACACATAAAATCCACATACCATTCCATTTATATGGTCATATATTACCTTTCTGTTTAAGAGATCCCCATATTATGGCATTCTTCCTGGTTGATGAAATATTTAGAACTGTAAATGTCACTATCTCTTTACCCATTGTAGTTCACGGTTCTCGTTCTAGTTATAGCAGTGTGATACTGTCACAGCGTCGAGAAAGCTAATATTTTGTGCTTTGCAGTTGGCGAACTGTTCAATGGAGTACAATCCTCTATATGATGCAGATAAGGGTTTTAAAGTGATGCCAACATCATTTCATGATATTAGTAACGTGGTTTGGTATGTGTTTTGGCATTCCCCTGTGGTGGTGAGTATTTTGTTCAGAAAAGCTTATTAAAATGTTATGTTGTTTATTTTCCCTTTTGTTGTTAGATACGTGGGCATTCAACGGGTAGTTTTTGGTGGTCGATGCATGGGTGATTGGGAAGAAGGGATGACAAGCCCTGATTATGGATACAAATACTTCAACATATGAAACCTCAACCAAGCCTTTCCAAGAGAAGGAAATTGACAAGCCCTCACTCACCTGAAATCTTATTTCGGATTGTAACTCGACAAAGCCTTTTTCCAACTCGGTGACGAAGATCAAACATTACTAATAATTAGTATCAATGAGTTGTATATAGTCAGATTTATCAGTCAAGCCTCTTAATCTTATTGTGTAATCGGTGAATTAATTACTTTTTTTGGTTTTTTATTATTCGAAGAAACTTTAAATTCTTGTAAATAGTTCTTTTTCAATGTCCTAGTGGAGTATGAGACACATCAACTTTTATGTGTGAGTTTGGAAGGAATGATGTAGCATGCTTTTTAGACATTGCACATGGATATATCAACTTTTTGATTTTGGCTAAAAAGTACAATGATCTAAAGAAATTTTCAGTATTTCAATGGTCACGGTATTATATCTATTGAGGTATCCTTTGTACTGTTTCTAGAAATTATAATACCAGTCAGTATGTTTTTGTAATATCCACATGTACTTTTGTAATATCAGCTACCTTAGTAATATCTATCAGTCCTACTCAACTGTTACAGTAATAGGCTTTTCATGTATTACATTTTGTATATTTAATACATGAATGTGTGCCCAAGTGTAAATGTCTAAATAATAAAACAACTACCACAGTAATATCTATGACTCTAAAATCAATAATATATATTAGTTACCGTAGTAATATCTATCAGGTCTACTCAACTATTACAGTAATAGACTTTTTATGTATTATATTTTGTATCTTTAATACATGAATGTGTGTCCTAGTGTAAATGTTTAAACAATAAAACAACTACCATAGTAATATCTATGACTCTAAAATCAATAATACATATCAGCTACCGTAGTAATATTTATCAGTCCTACTCAATTGTTACAGTAATAGGCTTTTCATGTATTACATTTTGTATTTTTAATACATGAATGTGTGTCCAAGTGTAGATGTTTAAACAATAAAACAAATACCAAAGTAATATATATGACTCTAAAATCATTCAAATCAAGTGTAAATGTCTAAATAATAAAACAACTAAGATATGTAAAAATGAAGATACATAATATATGGGCAATCTATCCGTAATACATATCAGCTACTGTAGTAATATCAATCAGTCCTACTCAACTGGTACAGTAATATGTTTTTCATGTATTACATTTTGTATCTTTAATACATGAATGTGTGTCCAAGTGTAAATGTTTAAACAATAAAACAATTACCAAAGTAATATATATGACCCTAAAATCAATCAAATCAAGTGTAAATACCTAAACAATAAAACAACTAAGATATGTAAAAATGAAAATACATAATATATGGACAATCCTATCTGTAATACATATCAGCTATCGTAGTAATATCAATCAATCATACTCAATTGCTACAGTAATAGGCTTTTCATAATAGAATGGGATTTTATTTGGTATTACATATCTAAATAAGATATTCCATTATAGGTATTATATATATAAGAAATTTTACCATTATATTATCAAATTTTATTAAAATTATTGAGTGGCAATAGTGTAAAACATATAATTATTTTTCTATTCGTACATAAAAATTTATATATTTTTTATTAGATATGTAATACCTATAATGGTTATTAGATATAACCCTTTAATATTTTTTGAAAAATATTTATATACTAATATATTAAAAATTAAGAGTAGTAATTAAATAATGAAAATTTCTTAGTATTATTATTGATGAATTTTTTTTAGTGGTAGAATTTACCTTTAAATATATATTTCAAAATATTTTTGATATTTTTGAATTTTTATATTTAAAATAAAATTATATATATTGTATATCTTAGTAGTATTTATTTATTATAGACTTTTTAGTTATAAAAGTGTGATGAAAATGGTGGTTGGTGTAATGGGTAAAGTATAAGGTTTAGGCATGGGGGTAACTTAGAGATTTCACATGAAAATTAAATTAATCAAGGACACTAAAGTCATTTTATGCCTCTAAAGGGTGTCATTGCAATATTTTACAAACCTTAGGGGGTGTCAATGCAAAATAGTCTGTTGACCAACATCTACCTGCAATTGACCAATACCTCAGGGGGTGTCAATGCAAATTACCCAATAATTTAATAAAAATGCACAATAATAATATAATTATACACTAAGTAAAGAATAATATAATTATACACTAAATAAGTAGTTAATATCACAAAATTAAGATTATAAATAAATAAATAAACCAATTATATATATATACATAGATTTACTATGGTAAAAAACGTAATGCAAATGAACATGTTATCAAGATTGAAATAAATAATGTGAGTATATTTTGAAACAAATAAAAATAATAATGTATTATAGTAAAAAAAGATAAAAGAATATAAATCATATTATGGATTCTTAAAATATAATAATAAAGGGTTATAACTGATATCTTTAAACTAAATCCAAGGGGGAAAAGTTAAATAAAATGGAATAAAAGCAAAAATCAATAAAAAGAAGAGTATGTAACTATAAGAGAAAGACATGTGAATCAAAAGGGATTAAAAAAAATATATATATGAAGTAAAGTACGACAAGAATATAAATTATGAAAATTAAAAAATATAATCGAACTCCATCATCAAATAATAACGTCCCTTCTAAAAAAAATAGTCCAAAAAGTGCAAATAGGACAATAATTAGAAAAGAAAAAGAAAAAACAACTTAAAAATATAGCAAAAGGAGATAATATCTATCATTGTGGCCTTAATCTTAAGCCATTCAAATCCGTATAAACAGAAAATCATATTCACCGACACAAATAAATAAAAACAAAAATCAGAAGAACAAACATTCCACCTCACCTTTAAGTTGTTTCTTATTCTCAACAATCAAATGGAGTTTTCAATGGAACTGAGTGCTTGCTTATGCTAATAATATATGACACCTTCAATTGTAATTTCATTTCATTATAGCTTGTTGTGCATAATAAATAAAGCATTTTTTTTTTTTATCTTTCAAATGAATTATCCTTAAAGACATACGTTTCACATGAATTATCCTTAAGATAAGAATTATAATTGAGTAAAAGTGGTAGAATTTAGGAGTCTTATTTATTTTAAATTTTATGATAATTACAATATAGATAATAGAGATATGTTTTAGGAGTTTAGGTTATATAAATATTTTTTTACAATTTAAGAGATGATACAGATATGTTTTAGGAGTCCGAAAGATATGTTTTAGGAGTTTAGGTTATATAAAATTTTAGTCTACTGATATAATTAGGTCTTTAATTTAAGTATTAATTAAAATTAAATTTGTAAAAGTAGAGTATTATTATAATTAGGTCACAATTAAAAAATAAATTTAAAATACAAAAATATGGGCTGAAACTCTTCACAATATAGTATAATTATAATTAGGTCACAATTAAAAAATAATTTAAAATTACAAAAATAGGGCTGAAACTATTCACACTTTTAATATTAGTATAGATTAGTTTATAACTAACTAAACTTAAATTTAAATATAACGTACAAATATAGATTTGGTTTGTTATTATGTTGGGGATAAATAGAAAATCAATGATGTCAAGGAAAAACACAAAATTATGTAAGTTGCATGGTATAAAAAAATATACAAAACATTGCTGGTAAACCGTGCTGAGAAATAAACACGAATAAAGTTGGGAAAAATAAAATTGGGAAAAAACATAAGGTTCAAAAATAAAATTGGAAAAAATAAACATGAATAAATGATAACCATCTACCTTACCGCCCATTAATTTTTGAAATGATAACAACTTGAATTCCATCTATGTTTTATTTTTTTCTTTTATACCATATATTTTTCGTTAGTGTAATTAAATACATCATACGGTAGTAATTGAATCATTTTATATCAAGTGGTCTTATACATAGCTATTATTGGTGAATGGTATTAATATTATTATATTAAAGGGTAGATAAAGGATTATTTAGTAATTAAACTTGTTTTAAGCCTAAAATATTAAAATATGACTATATAAATAATTTTGGATAATTATTTAAGTATTATAAATTTGTTACTATGAGAAAGTTTAAAAGGAAAGGGAAGGAGTTTGAAATGAAATGGGAAAGATAAAGTTTGACATGAAAGATTACTGTGGATTCAGATAGGGAAATCAAAAGTCCTATATGCATTATATCATATATATATATATGTATATATGTCTAATATAGAATATATATATATAATGAGAAAGAGTGAATGAACAGTGTTTACTGTAACGTTTTTACCTCAAAAGTCGCATGTGACCCACCTCATCAATCCCAAAACACCAATAAGCCATTGTGGAGCAGCCCACACCCTTGGATGGTAAATGACACTTAAGCCATTGAGAGGTAGAATGGAGAGGATGGAACAAGGAAAAAAAAATCGTCTCCATTCCACCTCTCACTTGCTTAAGTGTCATTTTGAGGCCCCACAGGTAAAATTCTGAAAGTTACCACAAGGACAATTTGGATATTTCGCATATATATTTTAGAGAATATATTTATATACCTCATCAATCCTAAAACACCAATAAGTCATCATGGAACAACCCACACCCTTGGATGGTAAATGACACTTAAGTCAGTGAGAGGTAGAATTGAGAGGATTTAGGTTCTTGAACTTCACCAGATGAGCATTTCACCTAATACTATTTTAATCCACCGCCACCGTCATCATAATTTTGTTAATTATTTTAATATTATTATTATTATTGCAATAATAAAGAATAAACACATAAAATAACTTGTCTTATTGATGGTTGGGATTTAGGAATTTTTCATAACTCAAATATAATTACCATCATCTAGGAAGCACGAATACGGACATGACACTAACACTGCGACACGATAATTTTTTTTTAAAAAAAAGACACGACATGACACGACACAACATAGGCATAGACACGTCAGAAAATATTAATATATTATTTATTTATTTATAGTTAAAATAAATAAATTTAATTATTTTTCATAAAATCATAAAATATTAATTACTCATTTAGATCTTAAAATTTATATATTTTATTTTTGTTTTCTTAAGTATTATTTTATATTTTAATTAACTCATAATATATTTTTAAGTTATATTAAAATTAATTAACTCATAATATTTTTAAGTTATATTAAAGTTAATTAAAAATTACCATGTTATATTATATCGAAGTGTTCAAAACTTGATCTTTAAATATTCAAAACGTGTCTATGAAGTATCTTAAGTATTAAAACAATTCTAGCCGTGTGGACGCTCGTCAGACATGTGTTCGAGGCGTGTCTACATGTCCATTACGAATACATGTATCCGACACGAATTGGTGTTTTCTAGACTAGCATTCACATTTGAAAATAATGTCTCTTATATATGCTTATACATCTCTCAAATAAATATTTTTTAAAGTAAAGCAAAATCACAGAAGTGAAGCCTGACACAACTTAAATTCAATAAGGTGCGGGAGCGAAAGTGAACAAAGAAGTGCAAAAACAGCAAAATCTAAAATCATACATAATCCCAAAATTAATCAAGAGAGAGCAAAAATGTGAGAAAGATGCTCGTTTAGAAAAATTTGTTCCTCCTCACGATAGTATCGTGCAAAGTGACTATTTACACAGATTGGATAAGGTTCGGATCATACCCATGAAATCAGATACTTATTTATCAATAATTAATCTGAATAATTTATAATTGGCATAATGGGAAAACCTTTTTAGTCTGTTTTTACTCATATTGAGTTAATAAATAAATAAATAAATAAAAGCTTTTATAGTCCATGAACTAACCTGGTGGCTGAGGAATTGGCCCTTTAATGTAGTGTCTTGCTATGCATCAATATTTGTATGGATATTAATTTAATGATATATGATGGATCAGATCTCTTTTAGTTTATTTATTATCCCATTTGGTTTTATGCCAGACTCACATTAGTATAGCCTTTTTGTTATCCAGGGATTTTTTTTTTGTATGTATTTTTAGTTGTAGTTTTCCTGTATATGTGGGATTTATTTTTTATTTTATTTTCCAAAAAATAAGCAAATTTTTATAAATAACTATCAAAATACAAAATACAAATTCCACATGTTAGTCAAAATAAGTTGGTTCCAACAAATTTCGGACTCAAAACGATGAATGATCATATAAGCCCTCTTGCAAGCAACCACATAAATATCATATATTTGTGTGACGTTATGGCAGTTACATTCTACGTTTGCAAAATTTATTATTTATTTACATTTTTTTCTTTGGCATCTATTAGTTAACAATTAATTATTAAATAGACTCGGAACGATATTATTGGTTGGGGAAATGAAAAAGCAGCACTATTTCAAGAATTGGTTCAATTGAAGTGGAGATATTATTATTATGTTTAAGATCGAACTCCTTTTGAATAGAGTACACAACCACACAAAATACCATAACACTCAAAACGACATCGTTTAATACTGAATTTGGTATCTAAACAACTGCAATTGGGCACTGCACACCTCAAGTACGGAAAAACTGTTGAGAAAACCTGTTTGATTGATAGTACAAGTAAAGCTAATTTTTGTATACAAAAAATGATTCTAATTTTCTGTGTAAACTGAACACAAGGATTTGCCAGAGTGAATATAAAAGCAGAGCACAACAATACAAAAATGGAACTTACCATTATAATTAACTAATATCAAGCTGCAACAATGAGTTTCTAAATTGAAAGGAAAAGAAAATGACCAAGTATAACTGCATAAATTCGATTTTCTGATATCTACAATTTCCCAATCCTACATGGCTGTAATTTACCTTCTGAATTTGTGGTTGCAAGTTAGGTTTCCGTAATCGCCAAAGCTCTAACTTAGTGGATAATATACACAAACCTGCTTCTACATCCCTAGTCCAAGGATATTTTAACCGGAAAAAAAAGAGCCTCACATCTTCCCAAAGTGTCAATGATAAAAGTTGAGACGAAGAATCTATTGCTGCAAGTCACCTGACACATTTCTTGAGAACCCAAAGATCATAATAGAAGTGGTGTTTCACTTTTGACTAGTTGTCACGATCAATGGTTCTTTATCGCGCTGTTTGATAGAGCTGGGAGTGTTTGTAGAAGACCTAGGACGATACATATTGAGACCCGAGTGAGGCAGAGATGGACTATAAAGGCCTCAAGAGTAGAATGATGTGGAAACACGGTTAAGTGGGGAGTTTCATGGTGAGATCGTTGGCTATCCCCAATGGAGAAACGAAGCTGGAGAAGGCAGTCGTGTAAGAGTAAATAATTATCTGTTTGTGATAATAAGCGGTACCATTATAGGTAAAAAGGAGTAAAAAAAGAAATAACAGCTTACTTGTTCCCGAGCTTCCCATTTATGGTATGTGCTTTTGGAGATACTGGCACTTGATCAAGCTTATGACTAGAATGCTCTTGTGGAGTATGTGTTCTATCCTGTTAAAGTTATGTGTATGTTAGTACAAAGTCGATCTAGCAACGAGAGATAAAAGTCGATTCAGTATGACAATACTATGACTTACGGTTAATTTCAACCCATTCAACCCACTAAGAACCTGGTTGAAAGATGGCATACCAACCAGTTGAGCCTGGGTGAAATATGGATTCTCAAGCTGCTGTGAAGTTTTGATGAATCGATGTTCTAGTAACTTGCTAGCTGAAGGCCTCTCTGCTGGATTTCTACAAAAACAACAACGTAAAAAATCCTTGCCTTCTGATGACAACGTTTGTGGTATGGTTGGGGTTTCTTGTGTAACCTTGAACATAGCTGCAGCCTGCATTAAAGAACAAAATGTAAACCAGTTTGGCAGATAAACAAAGAACAAATTTGCTTCAACTTTAACCACATTAAGTTCCCAGCAGACTAGCAAATAAACCTTGTTAATTGCAAAAGCAAAAGTAAAGGTATATCTTATGATGCACTGAATCCACACAACAGATAGCTTAATGCGGCAAAGGGAAGATTTGTTGGCATGCAACCAAACTTCAAGTCGTATTTTCTGACAGACTAGTGCTTTGTTGGGTCTTCGGTAAAAGTAAATCCCACATATGCTGTAGGAGAGACCCTGTGGGTTGTTCCTGCTGTGCATGAAGTGTGAGACTACTACCACTGAATCCACACAACTGATAGCATAATGCCTCAAACGGAAGATTTGGTGGCATGCAACCAAACTTCAAGTCGTATTTTCAGAACTACTACTACTACTATCACCAAAAAAGAAAGCGCAAAATACAATGAACAAAATTGGTAGGCAATAAAAGACTTTAGTGTTCCAGTGTGACAAGTACTCAAACCACAAACGTTTGTGTTCTAGTGTGAAAAGGATAGGAAGAAGGCAATCAGAACAATTTTCATGACACGCACATACAGTTTTCTAGTGCAGTTGCAAAACATGTGCATATTGACAAATCTCCAATCAAACATGTCATGACGAATACAGCACATCAACTAAGGCTAAAGGCTTACCCCTTCAAAATCACTCCAAGGAGGTTTCCCGTCCAGCATTTCAATAATAGTACAACCCAAACTCCATATATCAACAGCTAGAGCAAGATCGGGGTTGGGATCTTTCTGTTCCAGAGGCTGCAATAGCTGCAGAATGAAGAATGATATCAGTACAGGAAGGCAAGAGATGATGCCACAAAAATTCGGTGTCATAGCAAGAGCGAACCTCAGGAGCCATCCAGTATGGACTTCCTCTTAAAGAAAGATAACCTGTTTGTCCACCAAGCTGCATAGAAAGCCAAATTTTTATTTCCAAACTGGGAAAAACAAAATTATGACAGAATATGCATCAATACAATCATTGGTGGCAATGATAAGTCACAACGAATGATCAAAATAAAGGAATGCAAAAAACCGTGAAACAAAATTAACCATGACTAATAATATCCTACTCCTTATCAGTTTGTTGAAAATTGAGGATGAAGCGTTATCTCAATTTCCCTCGATTCAGGGTAACTCATCCACTAAACCTTTAACATGTGGGTGAGATCAGTTATTACAGCCAACGCCGGCAAGGGGTTTAAAAGGCATATATTAGGGTGAAATGGTTTCAGTGAGTTGGTGTTTAAGTATCAAGTATTCTTGTTGGGAAGAAGAAAAGATACACACACACGAACCATGTATAGCATGCATTGCACATTTTTCATAAAATGAGTGCAAGAGCAAGAACCTAATCGTCTGGTAACATGTAACAGTTTCATTAAATTCACATCTACCATTAAGTTTATGACCTAATGTCCAATTCAAATATTTATATTATACTCTCTTCTCTGTTCCTTATCCATGATCTATATATAAACACACACACAATAGGTACATGTATACAGCAAACTATAAGGAAAATGAAAGGCATGCTTCAGTACACCTGTCAAGGGACACAATGACAACTACTGTTAGGAATCTGTTATACCAAGTATATGAAATCATTAGGATGCAGTGATTGACCGTTTATGAGGCATACTATAGAATATAAGAAAATTCTCTTGAATTTATATGCATGATCTATATATGGTTTTCTGCAGTAAATTTTGGTTATTTAAGGATGTTTTTGCTTGTCCAGATGTTAAAGAAGTAGGAAACTCACATGTTTAGCCATCCCAAAGTCGGCAAGCTTGACGACCCCGTACGCATCGACAAGCAAATTAGCCCCTTTAATGTCCCTATAAAATGTAACCATTGTTAAACTTTGCAAGCCAGAAAAAGTACTTCCACGATCCAGATATCTTACGGAAGAGAATGTAATACAAACATCCAAAAAGAAGCAGCATAGAAAATGTAGGCCTTTTGCCAATAGTATTTCTGTCTGCAGTTATATATTAAAGAAATTTAACATGATTCAATGTTATATCCTAATTTGCAACTCTTAAGGAGGCTATAAAACTACTTCCATCACAAGATCAAAGTTGTGTAATTACCGGTGTATTGTCTTTGTGCTATGCAAGTAGGCCAACCCAGAGAGAATATGGCGAGTGAAATTGCGTACAACACTTTCTGTTATTGCTCCAAAATGGTCACGGATGAATTTAGTAATAGAACCAGGATGAACATATTCTAGATATATTTGAAATTTGTTCCCAACCTGCATGGGCAAAACCAATGGTGTTTAGAAGAACAGTGGCTATTAACATAGGAACCATATATGAAACAGGGAAATTACTCACAATTTCACTGCCATAATACTGCACAATATTGGGATGCTTGAGCTGGCTGAGGAGTTTAATTTCCTGCAAAGTAGCAACGGCTCCAGCAATTTAATAATAATTGAAAAAATATATATCTGAATTAGAGTAGATAATACACGTAAACTAAGCTGAGAAATCCATGTAACCCAATTACATATATTCTCAATGAACTAATGTTAAAGCTACTTTATTATGAGTTCCAATATAACTAAAAATTCTTCAACCGAATACCTAATATGCAACCAAGAATTCAAAGTCAATCGAATAATAATGTCAAGAAAATATAAATCCAATTCATATAGCCTCATAAAAGTTCCAGTGTCGTGGCTTAAACTGCAAGATATACTTTCTTTATAGCCTTTTAGGAGTGTGGGAAAACACAACCAACAGTTATGGTGACACTAGAAGAAATCACATGGACTTAGTGCCGTGATAAGATACTGCAAGACGACCTATTTCGTTTACACAAGTATATCTAGTTTGTTAATTTTAATTTGGATTAAGCTATCATATGTACTCGTTCCAAACAAAATCCAGCGAAAGAAGCAATTGCTACAGCGCAAACCATACTTCGACAAAAGTTAAAGTTACAGGAACAATTTTGCAATCCTCAGCTTCAAGATTCATCATCTAGCAATCAAAATATTCAAAACTATAAAAAGAGTTGACTAGGAGCAGATTCACGACTCAGATGTGAAAAAACTCTTCAGCATATTACGAGTTTGCTTTTCATAATTTTTTTTTTTCAAGCCACTGACACTGGTTCATAAAGTGATTTTCCCCAATACAGCTACCATAAACTCCCTTAAAGGGACGTCAATGACAGGAGATAAGTGTAATCTTTGAAACCATCAAGGAGGTCTCAGTAATCTTTCCAAACCTCGGGAGAGTTCAATTTAATTTACCTGTAAATTTATTGGTAAATTTATTAGCACACATAGTAAACCTTAAAGGTTTGTTCATTCAAACGCATTCATGGATATCTAGAAAAATTGTTGACCATGTTTTAGTGTAATATGATATAGAACGGTGTCAAAAAATTGGCATACAACCTGCTGTAATTGCGTTATACACTCTGCAGATTTTGGGTCATCCTGCAATATCTCAACTTCTTTCAATGCACATAAGGCTCCAGTTTCCCTGTCAAAGAAAACAACATATTACCAATGGTTGTAGCCAAGTATCACCTCCTCAACCTCCTAAAATGAGAGGTGAGAGTACAGGTCCCCGTGAAAAAGAACTAGCATAAGAGAGATATGGAACTTTTACACACCTGTTAGTGGCAACATAAACACTTCCAAATGTACCACGTCCAATAAGTTTTCCTTTTTGCCATTGACCTTTCATTGGTGTCAATTCTTGCTTAGCTGAAACTAGGGGAACAGTACCAGGCTGGGAAGTAGTGGCAAGACCTGGAGGATGAAGTAACGCATGTACATAGCCCTGAGCATTACTTTCCCGTGGTGCTGTCGAGGTCTCAACTGATAACTTGTTGTGCAACGGCGATGCAGGCCCAGGAGGAGTAGGACTTCTGGTGGTCCGACAGGGACTTACATTTGGACTCTGGAGAGGTGAATTATCAACACTAAATGCTGTTATCTCGGGGTACATTTGATTAGTACACCCAAGACCGAGAGTCATATCTAAAGGAGGCATCTCGGGTGCGGACCAGACTTGAATTACTTGTGGAGACATGTGATAATATGCAAAAATGTCTCCATTACTTATCTGTGGGCTGAGCACAGGACTCGAAAAGGGGCTGGGGGAATTAGAAAGAGGAGTAGTGGACGTTGATGTCTCTTGATTCCTTAGGTACCCATTCAAAGTCAGTTCTCGAGGAACCTTCCTCAATGTTTCAGCAAGCTCTGTATGCTTCCGGGTGTCCTGGGAAACTAACCTACTGAAAACGGAAAATAGGCAAACACGGAGTAGAGTCAGCATAATTCAGGAAGTAGTGGGCATCAAAATGAAAATCAATTATACGGGAATCTCAGTGAGCCCTGTACTAATGCACTTGAACAGTTAACACCAACCATTCCATTGCTAGCTAATCAAATATTTCAAAGCATGATAAAGAACACACAGTTCAAATGAAGTGAACCCTTGTATCCCTAACATGAGTTCTAACTCAAGCGCCTACATGAACTCAAAATCTGAAGGCGCCATATCCGAGATACAGGCCATCGTCTAAAAATTAAATACCAACAATGATACAGTAAAAATCTTGATTTATACCAAGAATCATGAAACATAAATGATAAAACAAATAAAAACACAGAAAAGCGTAAGAGAAAAAAAAAGTACCAAAAAAGTTGTTTCTCGAGAAACAAATCGTGCTTGCTATAGGCTATATATGTATGTATCTCCACATGGAAAGTAATTTCAAATTCTTTTGCGCCAAGAATGAGATGATGAACAAGAACAGCATGCCTCATGTCTCATATGCTTCTTCACCGAATCACAAATATATTTAATACAATTGCGCACAACATATAAATCTAAAGCAAATCCCATCGAACACAAAAGGATAACCTGTCTATGCTCAAATTGAAGAAGATGCCTATGAGTATCATAAATATGATAATCCCAATAATAAATGAATAAATTAATGTAAACAAGTAAATGAGTATGTTCATGTTCATTCCAGCAATCTAGAATCAATAAACAATCTAATATCTGGCAAATGTTACATGAATATCCAAATATAACACACACAAACACATAGAAGTGTGTGAAAGTTTTACCTCTCAGATGCAGCACTCGCCGTGACACCATCTCCGTTGCCCTTCCCGGTCAATCCATCAGCTCTTTCTCTCTCCTCTCCGCCTCTCGCCGGTGCCTTATTCGGCGACGGCAAAGGGACATTGCCCGAATTCGGATTCAAATTCAACTTCGTATTCGGACTCGGATTTGAGGTTGAAGTAGAGGCGGCAGAGGAGGCGTCGCGGCGAAGCGCCAACGACAATTCCGGCAAAGGCAGAGGCTGCGGCACCGCCGAAGACCGCCGCGAGCAAAGCTGCTCCCTAGTGCTCGGCGCGCGAAAAAGGTCAGTCGCAGGCTCGGCCAAGGCGGAGACGGTGCCGATGTCGTCGTCCGTCAGGTGGCGCAGCTTCCTCGCCCGCGTGAGCCGCCGCTGCTGCGACGAGCGGAGCCCCCGTATCACCCTGTGGTGGAATTTTTGGCGGGGACTACTATCCCCAGCACTGGCGGATGAGTGGCGTTTGGACGATGACCGAGCGAACGCGTTGTGCAACCAATGCATTGGCGATTCGGCCGACATGCATTATCGCCACAATACCACCGATCAATCACACATCAGAAAAATGATTTTCAGTTTCAATATATAATATACTGGTTCATGAAGAACAGGTACTATCAATCAATGGAAAAGATTGATCAATAGATCTACGAGTTCAACAAATAATAAATATATTCACCGAAGAAGGTGCTATCAAAGCAATGGAAGAGAATTGAGAAATAGGGTTTGAATTCGAAGAGTGTTGTGACCATTGTTGTTGATGATGAACATTTATGTTTGAGAAATGAGAAACCCTAACAATGGAGAGAGTGGTATTGGGTATTGGGTTTTCTCTCTCACCTCTGTTTCGCGGGTTTTACGACAACAGCGAACTATTACCCGAAACAGGGAGGGGGAGAGAGGTCTAAAACTCCCTCTCCTTGTAACAGAACTCTCTCTCTCTCCTCTCTTTCTCTCTCTCTAAAAGTTTTATGTTTTTTTATAACTAAATTGTTTTTCTTGAGAGATAATTTAGTTATTTTATTAAAAAAAAAAAATCTGTTTTTGGAGTGATTTCGTAACAGTCTTTCTCTCCCCTTTCTCTTTTTAGAAATTTATCTAGTTAATAACAAAATTGTATTTTTTTTGGTAAATTACACAAATCACCCCTCAACTTTGATATAATAACAGGCATTATCCCTAACGTTTCATTAATATAAGTTACTCCTGAACTAAATCGGAACAATGATTCAGTTGTTAGAAGTAGGGAAATGACTGATATACCCTCATATATGTGGAAATATTTCAAGACTTTTCTAGAGCGACGTGAATTTACACAATTACCCTCAAATTATAAAACAAAAAAAATGTATAAAAATATATATTTATAATTCGGAAAAAAACTTTTTATATACTTTTTATAAAAATATATAATTTCGGATAAAAATATAAAAGTATTTTTATATATTCGGAATATTTCCAAATATTTTTTTTCCAAATATATAAATTCCGGAAATTTCCGAATATATAAAAATATATAATTTCAGAAAAAAATATAAAAATATATATAAATTCGGAAAAAAATATTCGTAAAATATATAATTTTGGAAAAAATATATAAATTCGAAAAAAAATATAAAAAGTATATAAAATTCGGAAAAATATATAAATTGAAAAAATACTTTTATATTTTTATAATTTTATATTTTTTTCCGGAATTTATATATTTTTTCCGAAATTATATATTTTTATATATTCGGGAAAAAATATTCGGAAATTTCCGGAATTTATATATTCGAAAAAAAAATATTCAGAAATATTCCGAATATTTTTTTCCGAATATATAAAAATATTATTTTCCGAAATTATATATTTTTATAAAAAGTATATAAAAAATATTTTTCCCGAATTATAAATATATAATTTTATACATTATTTTTGTTTTATCAAATTAACAAATTAAGTAAGGGTATTCTAGTAATTATCATTCAAAGGTAATGGTTAAAATGTAAATGTATGGGTAGTAAGGGTAAAATAGGATTTTCAGTTCCAAAATATTCAACTTTGACCAATATTTGAATTTTCTGGTGTTGACTTCTACCGGAGGGGGGAAATGTTACAACGGAGCAAAAGTTAAGGGTGGTAACTGATATTAATGAAACGTTAGTGGTAGTGCATGTTATTAGGTCAAATTTGAGGGGTGGTTTTTGTAATTTACCCTTTTTTTTTTTTTACTTTTATACTTTTCAAAAATTATTATATACTAATAATACTTTAAAATTTGCATTAAAAATTCAAATATATTTTTATTTAAGAACAAAATTGTTTGATTATAAATTTACAGTCTTCACACTTGATAATCCATTTAAAATTACAATTAATGTTCTGTGATATTTAAATTATTTATCAAATAGAGTTAGTCCCTTACGAGACAACCATTAAAACATAAAATTAAAAAAATTAATAAGTGCTAAATTTATTCAAATTTAAATATTAAATTGACTTACACTTAACGCAAAAGAATATGAGCAAAGAACAAACATTAGAACAACATAATCGCATCTTATAGCATATAGGAATGTAATTGATATTCTTTAATTTTGTACAAGTGTTTTTTAATTTTTTAAATATTCAAGGAAAAAAATGAGAACGAACAAACAAATGTAGATGTGATAATTGGGTGATTACATGTTACTCATTTTAAAATTTTCAAGGCTTGTAGAGTCCTGAAGTTATCATCAACACTGTATTTCCAAAATTTGTTATGATTTTATTTGTAGAGATCTTAATCTATATTCGAATTTTAAGTACTATAAGATTAACTTCCCAATTTTAAATTTTAAAACGGATTGTTTGAGGAAAATGATTTCAAAGACTTTGGCCCCATTTGGAAACCTTGTTTTTGTTCTGTTTTTTATTTTTTGGCACTGTTCAAGAGAACAAAACATGTTTGGCAACCCTTTTTACTGTTTGTTATGTTCTCAATTTGGAAACTGTTTTCGTGAATAGTAGAAAAAATAAGGGAGCAACAAAAACTTGTTTTTTTGTTCTTTTTGGGATTTTTCAAAAAAACAATTTGTGGTAGAGAGGAAAAATTGTGTGAGAATATGTGTGTTTTTTTGCCTCAAACATGTTTTTTGTTCTTGTTCTTTTGGGTGAGAAAATAAGAACAAGAATTGTTCTTATTTTTTTATTCTCAAAACAAAAATAAAAATAATGGTTCCCAAACGTGCCCTTATTATGTTGATTTTTTTTTTTTAAAATTTTTATGAAGTGGTGGTACTCTCCAGTAAAAATGAGTATAGTGTATTTATCTAAAATTGCTTTTCTATATTTATCGACCACTTTCAGTTAGCCAACTCTTCCAATGGCTACTCAAAATTTTTTTTGTTAATATTATCCTTTAAAATTTACAGTTCACTATAGAAATATAATAAGAAGTTAGTTTTAGAATTCCTTATTTGGATAAAAGGTGAGCTCATTATTAAATATTACCGTTATGGAGATTTGGTTGATATAGTCCTAAAATAGACGTTTTGTTTTTAAACAAAAGTATTAGTGACAATATTTAAAATAGAAACTAAAATATATGTAATTTTACTTTGATTAGAGACCAATTTTACTACTATAATGCTGTTTTATTCTATAATGCATTTTTTCCATAGCTTACTCAAACTTCAAATATATGTGCCATTGACTTATTCTTTCTTATTATTTTTCTTTTGACAAAGACATTGACTTTGAATGTATCCAATTTTTTGATTGTAGAAACTACAAAATATATCTATTATACCAAGTACTTGTCTTCAACTTATTTCATAAGCAATCAAATTTGCAAGTCCTACAATAATTTATATATATATATATATAAAAATAATAAAATAAAATAAAAAAATTGAAGAAAGATGATATTCTTTAATCATTGCTTTGCTATATATTGCTCTCAAAGGGTGTAAATGTGGTAAATCAAGGAAATTGAGACTAAGTTTTAAACCTAATAAAGAAATAAATAAATTTAACCACCAAATTTAATTTGTACAAAGTTTCGAAGTTGTTTCGGCATTCATTTTTGGAGTTTAGAGAGAGTGACGTGTTAAAAAAACACAGAGACAATTAACTTATAATATATATTTTCAGTTATTGACTTCTGAAGCAATGCATAGTTCTGTTATTAGAAAATGAAATAACAAGTTGGTTAGTAAAAATTAGAAGCCATCAAGTAATGACAACCTTGCACAGGATAGATTAACCTTCTTTGTTACATCTGCAGCAATTAGTCACAAAGCTTGCAAACTTCAACCAATTCGTAGCTACCAACAACTCCTACTCCTCTTCAGCACCTGAGGGATTTTAGCTTCCAAATAGAATATATATATATATATATATATATATCAGCATTTTTTTTTTCGACAACCATTTGTTACACAACCAATGCTAACAGCCAAGATCCCTCAACATAGATCGACATTCACCAAATGACACAGTGACCATTTTGCATAGAATAAAATACATGATTATAGTATACTCACAAGCTCAAGAAAAGGACACAAGTAGGGAAAAAATGTGGGTTTTGTAAAGGTTTGGTATGACACCAACAAAAGGATGCAAATTGTCCATGTCCAGATGTGGTATGGACATCAATTAGTATTCAGATTTAAGGCTCCAAGCTACATAAAATTGCAATAATTAAAGCAAAGAAACAACAATATTATTTGTGGCTTCAACTACTCTCAATAACATTTCATCGGCTACCAGTTAAATGGTTTCTATTCTCGCCAACCAACTTGTCTTCGAATCAGCAAAATGATTTAGTCACAAAAATGATCATAGACAAATACATTATGAACAATGAGGTCACGTAACCTTTCTTCTTGGGCATCCTAATGCATTGAGGTTGAAGCATAGTGCAGTCGTGCATAGCAAGTTGTAGAATGTGCTGGTGACACTCTAGTGCTATTGTCCAGATTCGGTATTTTCCAACTTGGGCGCTGCAGATTCGCTATTTTCCAGCTTGGGCGCTGCAGCTTCGGTATTTTCCAACTTGGGCGCTGCAGTTTCGGTATATTCCAGCTTGGGCGCTACAAGCTTACACACAGGCATATTCTCATTTCTACTCAAAAGCTTCAATGATGGATGAACCTCAATATCATGCATAGACACTTTATCTCCAATATCTAATTTGCTAACATCCACCTCAATTTTTTGAGGGATGTGCTCTGCTGGGCACCGATATTTCAAACTACTTCTTACCTTGTTCAGATGACCTCCTGCTTATGCATGAAACCTTAGTAGTCAGTTTAGATACAAAATTTAGAAAAACTGGAAATGATTAAAACTAAATTGGTTTCACAGTTTGCAGATGGGTGGTAGCCTATTACATGCATAAATGGAATTTATATGCACATACGTTCAATCCGCCTCAGAATCAATATGCCATGTTGGCAACGTGACAACCCACCTCAAAATATGCCAAGTTACATAAGTTGAGACACTGAGGCATTATCCTAATAGAGACTTGTGCATCTTTTATACATGAACAATAGGGAAGCATAAGTTGTAGCAATACAATAGTTAGAAGAAAATAAAAATGAAATTTCAAGCAGTGATATCGTTTCTTTCTCGAATTTCAGCACTTGGTAAAAGAGCATTAGGAACCAAGTTAACATGCAAGCTATGAGAAGAAATACGGAAATCATCTCTAAATGCCATTACAAGCAATCTAGATATTAATAATGTAAGAAGAGGTGCGGGGGAAGAAATCATTTCCGAATGGCTTCTTACTGACCCTCATAATTGAGACTTCCTTCCCTAGTCTGTCACAACTTCCTAAAGTTGAGATGTTTATAGTTAGCCGGACCAAGAAATTACTTGATGAAGAGCAAAGTTTTACATATCCATTACTTGTAAAGGTGATCTTCCTTAAACACCTTGTTAAGGACAAAGTGAATGATGCAAGGACATTTACAAGGCTCTCCAAGACTAATCGGGCCCGCGAGCAGACTACACTAGGGTGTTTTTAGGATTCCAATTGTTTACTTATTTCCTATATGTTTTAATTTATTTAATGTTTGATGTGATTCGGTAAGTATTTTTCACAAGTCATGTGATAGTCAAGTGAGATCCTTAAGTACTGTAGAGGGCTAAGATTATTTATCAAAGTAATCAAGGGCTAGGATGCTAGGTGTCACGGGGTCAGATCCAAAATAGGCTAACACTAGGGCAGTTGAACCCAAGTTTAAATTGTCTTGTAAGAGACATTGTATGTAGTTTTTTAAAAGATTGATTGGAGTAAAATCAGATCAGATTGTTTTTCTCTTAATTCTCTTCCCTATAACTCATCTATCTACTTTCCAACTTCAATTCAACTTTTTTGTCTCTTTATTCTGCCAGTTTCTTTGGGGTTTTCTATCTGGTATAGAAATCCTTTTACTTTGGGGTTTCTCTCTGCTGCAGATAGGAAACAGTAGCAATATAGCAACTGCCTTGCACCAGTCAGTATTTGCATCTACTGGACCTTAGTGGTATGATGTCATTTTGAGCACATTTGTCATGTGAATGGTGGTTGATACATAATGTACGGTACAAATCCGGATACAAATACCAATCATTCTTCGAATAAAAGTCACGACTCAAGAAACAACAAAGAAAGCTTTACCACCGTCCTTTCACTATTACCTCATCTCAGGTCCTCCATAGGTGGCCTACTCTACTTCTACAATATTGAAGAGATATGGTTCACAATTGGGAAATATGCTCCTATTTCTATACATTAAATCTACAAACTCTACAACTAATCAACATTAAGATCAAACTAAGTTCAAAAGGCAGAAGGCTTTCAAGAAATCAAAATTCTCTTACTCGAGAATCAAAACCTTCAGAAGTGATTGTTTCAGCAGAAAACTTTTTAATTTTAAAACCCATTTCACCAGCATTAAGTTCTGAGACATGGAAGGCGAAGAAGCTCCTATGCTAGTTCAAGATAAATCAAAAAGGTTTTGCTAGAGCACATTAGAAATTATGTATGGTTTTTGTTTACATAGTAATTTCTGTTGTTTCCAATCTGATATATAATCAAACTCCCATGATCAATGTTCAATATATCCACCTTGAGACCATAGTTTTCGCTACAGCGCATAACCCAAGATAGTTGTGATATTTCCACTTTTCAATTTAATGTATTACGAAAACATTATCTACAAGTAAGTGACATGGATTTGTATTCATAGAGTACTCATAATTTCTCATTTAGACCCCTGAAACTCATAGTTCAACAGAATAGCAAATATCTTAATAAAGCCTGCATTTTTGCTTGTGCATTGAAATTGTTTGGTACCATGTAGTTTAAAACCATTATATAATTCATTGAAATAAAGAGCCATTGTCTTATCCTCATGGTTCCGAAAATCACAGTTCTTACACGTAATGGACTATGTATGTGAATAGTTCATCACTGTTTGTCTAGTTTAAAAGGAGGGTGTTGTGCCGACACTTGTCATATAGATATGAAATGTAATTGGATATCAGCTTGACAACGGAAACTGAGATGTTAAATGGAGGAATGTGTGTCATGTCGCATCCCTAGTCCGGATCATCTAATAATTTCTCTGAATAAAGAGCCCAACACACTCACAATAACAATAACAAATAAACAAATACATAGAAAAATAGCACTAACCTTTCTTGAGAGCTGGACAAACGTCTTCCCCTTTGAAAACAAGGGGCACATCAACCTCCAACTCCTCTCCGGCATCGGCCCACACAAACACCAAATTCAATACCTCTCCCGTCTCTTGATGCATTTGAATCTACACAATCACATTACTCACAAATCATTCAAAAATCAAACGTTTTCAAAACAACACATATAAATACACAGATACACACACTCACACACAAACACACACGCATAGACCTCTCTTGATGCCCTTGAATCTACACTTACTCGCAAATCATTTGAAATCACACTCTTTCAAAACAACACATACATACACATTTACACACAGATACACACACTCACGCATAGACCTTTAAAAATTCAAACTGCTCAAACCTAAATATATACAAAAGGAAGCAATTAAAAATCAAACTCTTGCAATAGAACATATACATATACATATATATATATATATATGAGAACTTGAGCACTTGCCTTGATTGGGAGGACGGTGCCGGAATCGAGGAGGGTGGAGGAGCCAGAGCCGGCGCGGATCTGGAGGGGGAAGGTAGTGGAGTACAGGAAGGGAGGTTCGACGGACTTGAGGATGGCTTGAATCTGCTTCTTCTCGGTGGTGAGGAAGTGTTTTCTGGTGACCGTCCTCACGGTGGTGGTGCTCATTCCTCCGCCGCCGCCGCTAGGGTTAGGGTTTTTCTGGAGGTGGTGGTTCTCGGTGAAGACAATGGCGGGTATTCGGCCTTGGGCTCTGTCCCTGGCCGACACTCGCTTCCCAACCACATCTCGCGGGATCGCCTGTATTGTGTGGTACGACCTTGCCTTCTCCGCCGCCCTCCTCAGCCCGCCGGCGGTGGCGCGCCACCAATTCGACATCTGTGTGTGTGAGTGTGTGTTTGTGCGTGTGAAATGTAGTTTTGCTTAGTTGAGCTGAATGTAGAGTGTGAAAGGTAGGGTTAGTTACTTTATTTATGTGTGATATTTGGGGGTTTAAGGATTTTATATTTTGGGCCTCTTGGGAGTGTTATTTTTGTTTAGTATTTAACTAGTTTGGGCCTTCCAATTTGGACTCTCTTTTCTAGGCCCAATGTTCTTTTGGGCTATAAAATAATGATTTGCCTCGGTAACACCAATAAATCAAGATAATGGTTGTTTAAATTAGGAGTCTAAATATGATCGTTGTTGGAGAGTCCGTACAATCCGAATTGTAGAATCATAAGATTCTACCTAATTATTAAGAAATAATTCATTTTTTTATTTCTTAAAGAATTATATATTTATAATACAATAAAAATATACTCAAAACATAAAATATGAACAAAAATATTAAAATTTTGAGCATTTAATTATTATCTCATAAGTTTGGGCCATATATTAGAATATTGGATTAAATTATTAATATTTTGGGACTTTCATGTGGGATATATAACCCTCAAACCATTATTTCAGCCCAAAAATTCTAAAACACATGTGAGTAAAATTGTAGTAAAATCATAAAATTGTAGAGAATCGTAGAGAATAATAGTAGAATCGTAAGATTTTATGATTTAGGATCGGGATTCTGACATCTATGGTCAAGATTATGTTTTTTCTTTTTTCTTTTGTTTGAAAAATAAAAAATATGTGACGGATTTAAAACATAATCTAATGGGAAAGGTAAAAGGTCTTGTTTGGATTGATTTTTCAAAAGTTATTTGTGAATTTCTTGAGAGAAAAATTGTTTTAAATGTTGTTTGTCAAAAAATTTACAAGAACTTCTAGATATTAAAAAAATATTTTCAAAAAGCTGAGGATGTAGTTTCTCAAAATAACATATACTTATCTTTTTTACCAAATTTGAACTTTTTAAATTAAAATATGATGGTAGAAGTGTTAAATTAAAATGTAAATATGTTGACCACCACACCAAAAATACATGCCCCCAAGTTTTCAGAAACTCCTTTTAGTATCCCAAAAAATGATATATTTTATAAATAAGTCTATAAAAATTGCACATGACCCCTCCCAAAGTCTAATAAGAATTTTATGAATAAGTTTCTAAAAATTGCATATGCCCCCCCCCCAAAAAAAAATTCAAAAATTCTTATTATTACACCCAAAAAATTATATATTTTATAAATAAATTTACAAAAAAAATTATGTGGCCCCTCCTAAATATTTTTCCTAGCTCCGTCCTGCATGGGGCATCATTTGTTGGTGACATGAGGGAACGACTTGTCTCAAATCTTTTAAGAGGAATTATTGAAGGGATTTATGGAAAAAATGAAGGGAGGATCGAAGGATTAATCTACCAAAGCTCCTTGGAGGCTTGCCAGGGGAACTTAATATGATCATTGTGCCTATAAGAAATAAAACTACAAATCTTTCAAAGTTCTATATAATGTCCCTTTTAAAATTATTACAAATCTTTCCAAAATTCTTTGTAGTGTCCCTCCTATGATTAGTGATAGTGTAGTCTAGAGAATTTTAAGACTTATATAAACATTTATGTAATCATATGAAAAAGTATAGTCATATTTTCACCGTTAGATCACATGCATCCTGGTCATTCATTAGAGTGGAGTGCCTATAAATTGAGAGTAATCTCTTCTTTGTAATTGAAAATTCCTAAAATGAAAATTAATCATATAGTTGATTCAACGTAAAAAAATATTATAATATTATTGATAATAAATCTCAAATTAATATTTAAGAGAATCGTGAGTGTTAATGGACTTGTTTGATAAATTTAGGTTAAGATCGCTCTTTAATTCTCATATATTTATTTATTTATATATGTGCTATAGTAATTCCCTTTTCTAATTACAGCTGATATTTCTCTAATACACTCCTTTCCTAAATTTAACTCTATATAATGCAATTCAAAAATTGACAATTTCAAAAGAAAAATACGTTAACATCACTCTTTCACTTTTCATATTTTCTAATTTCCAATATATTTCCTTTATTTATGTGGTATTATCTTTATTACACTTCTTTTCTAAATTCAACTCTATGGAATGCAATTAAAAAAAAAAATTAAAAAAGAAAATAAATTAATATGAAATTGAAACTTACCTTTTTTCCAGATTGAAAAATGAAAATCCACCTTAGGAGGGCAATATCATTTGAAATTTAAACTTACCTTTTTTTAATATTTTATTTTTGTATCTTATGCAAAATTGTATGTGATTAACCCAAATTAGTTCGAAGTACTCTTATAAGATGCATGTGAGGACTGTTAAAAAAAATTGCATGTTAGGAGTAATTAAAACCGAGAAAAATCTTAAACGTGATTTTGCAAGGAAATAGATACACATATTAATTTAACCAAATTATGATATATATGCACTATAAGATGATGATATTTATGAGTTAAAAATATAGTTATCAAAAACAGTCTCCAAAGCCTAGTTACTGATTTCCTTTATTTAAAAGTTGGAAATGCAAAGATAATTTAATCAATTTCGATTATTGGCTTAAAGCAGAAAATTGGGGATGAAGGACTAATAATAATCTTAAATCTGTGAAAAACTTTAAAACCCTCATCATAGTGCAATAATGCATCTCAATTCTTGAATTACAAAACATGAACAGATCTTGAAGGTGTCGCTCTTCTCCCGTTTGGTGGTTCCTCATCAACTTGGTATATATATATACACACATAGATTATATGTTTACATATTTACATTCCATACACATTCATACATGTTCTTGATCTATAGTTTTTTCTTTTTTAAACATTGATTTTTTTTTTTTTTTCCTTTGATTTCTAAGTTTTGGTAGTCTTGTTTTTCCTTCTTGACGGCATAGTTTTTTCCTTCACATACATTGGTTCTCTTTTTTCCATATTTTTCAAACATTGAACAAATTATGTGTTTTGATAGTCTTGTTTTTCACAAATTTTTTTTCTTTTTATACATGGTTTCTATTTTCATTGTTTTTAAACATTTAGAACATCATTTCTATTTCTGATTTTTGTGAACATTTAAAACATCATTTTTATTTGTCATTTTTGTGAATATTTAAACTTCATTTTTTTTTTTTGTGATTTTTGTTTCCTTTGATTCTTTTAGATTTTCAGGTCTTGTTTTTCATCTCGACGACGGCGTTGCTTATCGATTTAAACAAGGTATATACGTCTATAAATTCATATAAACATTCCATAGATTAATTAATCTGTTCCCATTCTATTGTTTCATAATATTTTCGTTTTCTGTACATTTGATTTTGTTTTTCGTTTGGTTCATTACGATTTGGTGGTCTTCTTTATATCAAAATTCTTCAGAGAAATCACATGTCGCGAGGTTAGTTTACTTTTATTTATTTTTTAAAAATTGCACTAACTTAAAATTAATTATAGTGTCATACACGGTGGACCATTTTATGTTTCTCATTTTTTTTATAAGATGACTTTATACCTTTGGTTATACAATAGTTTTCAACTAGAATAGGTAAATGTTAGAGGTCTCCATTTGCATAGGATTAGGAAAGTAAATGGGAATATAAATAGGTGGATGTTAGATTTATCCAGCTAAAGTTTTGTTTTTTTAATTCAATCACGAAGCGATCGATGTTAGTATCATAATCAAACTTAATCATTGATCCAGTAATCACGGCAACGGATTGGGTCCCATCACCCACATCACCCAGGTTGAGTCCGGATTCAAGAATGGTCTACTGCAACCACGGCGTTACAGAATGGGATGGGAAATAGCTACCCATAAATTTAAATTTTTGGGTTAAACCACAAAGTATTCGACCCGTTATATTAAACCACCGACTTTAATCAATCACACTAAACCTAATCGCTTACACATTCGTTATCTATAAAATTAACTCCAACATTAATTCCTTTTATTGAAATATCTACAAGATCTATCCCTATTAAAACACTGTCCAATCTTTCACGCCAAAGCTATTACAAAGCCGCCACACGCTACACTTATTTGTGGATATTTTTTAATTTTTTTTAAAATAATAGAAAACAAAACGTTAAAAAAATATATTTTTGTTAACTGATATCACCTGTATCGATTGTGTTTAACAGCTGTGAGATATAAGATTTTTTTGAACCATTTGTTTTTGGTGTTTTGTCAGATTATGGATATCACATAGCACAAACAGGAATAGAATGTAAGAATATATTTTGAATTTTAAGATAAGAGTATTTTGCAAAAATTAAATAAAATGAATTTCAGGGCAATGCCCGGAATGACCCCTATACTAGGACAACCGTCTCTGCGTAAACTCCCATTGAGGCGTGACACTTTGTCACTTAAGATAAGGTTTGCAAACACTACAAATCTTTGATTTCGTGTATCATCTTGACCTCAACCATTCATATATATATATATATATATATATATATATATAACACTATTCTATTGAAGATGGATTCATAATTCCCGTTTCACACTAATATTTTCTCAGCATCTTTTTTAATATGATACTGATACATCTGCGTATATTGCACCAGATCTTGAAGCAAATAATGACACGTGCACCCTGCGGCGCGTGCAAACATCTCCGGCGGAAATGCACCTCAGACTGCGTGTTCGCACCCTATTTCCCGGCGGACCAGCCGGAGAAGTTCCTCAACATCCACAAGGTTTACGGCGCAAGCAACGTCGGAAAACTTCTCAGCGAACGCAACCCGAGCGAGCGAGCACATGTCGTGTCTGGTCTCGTGTATGAAGCTAATATGCGTCTCCAAGATCCCATTCATGGCAATCTCGGCCAAATTTCCATTCTCCAACGACACCTCGAGACCATGAGCGTACAATACATGCACGCTCATAAGGAGTTGAGTATTTCCACCCGAAATCCCGGCATGCTGCCTATTCTCCCCGATCCGCCCGATCCCGGACTGCCACCGCAGCCGGTGAACGTGTCGAATCGGTCAAGACTGTCACGAACGATGGAAGCAACTCAACATAGGTCACGAATGAGGGAAGCAAACCAGTCAGATTTGTGGATGAAGTTGATGATGCAAGAACCGAAAATGAGATCACAGAAGCCACTGGTGATCAGAGAGCCTAATCAGCAACCACCACCACCTCCACAAATGCAACAGATGCAACAAGGGTTTTATTATCAGCATCAGGGTTTTAATAATGGAATTGACCAAACAGGACCGAGTAAAAATGGACTCGACCCTATGTTTGGGACCGAAACTGGGGCGAGTCGGGCTCTCGAGGCTCAGCAATTGAGAGAGCAGCAGGAAATGATGAGGTTTTTGCAACAGAATGAAAATGGCTTCTTCAATGGTGGTGTTGGGATCGAGCAACATCAACAAGAGGGGTCGGAGGATGTGAATGATCTTCTGAATTTTGATTCCTTTGACAGCCCGATCGAACCGGTTCAGCAATTTCACCATCCGTTACCTCCGCAAACAACAGAGCAAGCATTTCAGTCTCAGCTTCAGCAGTCAATAGAGCATATAGTTTACACACAACTAGTACAGGAGCAACCTCAACTTCAGCCACACAAGGAAGAGATCAATCCTACACCGCCTACGGGTCCGCTACCATAGCAAGCTGAGCATCTCTGTATTCACCAACAACAACCACATCAAAGCCATGCACCAGCGCAACAACAATCACATCGAAGCCATGCCCACCGCAACAACAACCGCCACTGCAACAACAACCACATCGAAGCCATGCACCATTGCAACAATTACAAGCCATAGCTCTAATGAAGAGGAGGAGGAGGAGGGGGATAGGGCGTCGGTCCCGTGCTGCTGAAAATCATTTTCAGGCCTACTAGTTTTTTTTATTTTGATCAGCTTTTCCATTTTTTAAATTAACCCATTATTTTTTGAAGGTTGAGATTAACCTATTAAAATAAATTTGCTGAAAGTACACTAGCAATACATAGTTAGTGTTTTTGTTAGTTTTTAATGTTAGGAGGCCAGAGCCTTTACACTGCCCAAAGATGTTTCTTTTTCAGTTATGTACGTGATACAAATAATTTTTGCTACCAGTACTTTTTTGGGGATTCTTCTTCTGTTCTTTTGGTAGGTAATTCATGATACTAGCTTATTGGTGTTTCCAATTTTTTAAGGTTTACATTTTGGAGGGATTGTTGATTTGTAGTTGTTATTTTTGTATTTTTATTTTGAGAAGAGGGCTTCTTGTTTCTTATCACTAAGAAATGAGATCTTCATGTAATTTCTTTGTCAGAGAGTAAGGGATGTATATATGTTTTTTATGGTTTTGATGAATGGTATTTGTAGAAATAAGATGTGCTAAAACTTTCAATTTCTGAAAACAAGTGAGTTGTGAACTTGTTTTCCCTTTTATTTCTCTTAAGAGATTTAAGATTTTTGAACCAGTGTTTGGAATTGTAAGTAGGCTGTCATACAACAAAGGGGTTGTAGTATGACAAGAGTTCTTATACTATTGGAATGCAGTATGAAAAGGGTTCTTATGCTAATGGAATCTAACTGGATTTACATGTAAATGATGTTTTGTTCAATATGTTATGGGTAAATAGCTAAAAATACCCCTCAACTTTCTTCTCTTTTTCTACCATACCCCCTTAATTAATTATACCCCCTTAACTTTTATTTTCTTGCACCATGGGTTTGCCCTCAAAATTTTTTACCCTTTTACCCTCCAAATTTTTTGTATTTCCACCTTACCTTTAATCTTATCATTACTATTATATTTCTTAATTCTTTAAATTACAAAAATATTATTTCGTTTAGTTACAATATTAATTATGCCATTTACCTTTAATGTATTAGACTAAATATACTCTCAAATGTAATTTTTTTTTAATAAGTTCTAATTATTTTATTTGTAAATCAATTAACTTGGTATTAAATTTTAGTTTGATTTAAATCATAAAACTCAATCCTAATTAATATATTCATAAATAAATCCAATTTATGAAAACAATATATATATTTTGAACAAAATATATATATTTCGGAATATATATATATATATATATATATTCCGAAATATATATATTTTGTTCAAAATATATATATTGTTTTCATAAATTGTTATATATATATATATTGGAAAATGATATATATTTCGGAATATATATATAATTCGTTAAAAATATATCTTTTCCGAATTCTTTTAAAAAATATGATTTTTTTCCGAAAAATAATTTTTTTGGGAAAAATATATATTATGTTCCAAAATATGATTTTTTCTGAAAAATAATTTTTATTGAGAAAAATATATATTATTTTCAAAAATATGAATTTTTTCCGAAAAATAATTTTTTTGAGAAAAATATATATTATGTTCCAAAATATGATTTTGAGTCATAATACCTAAACTACCATCAATAGTATAAGAGGGTTTAGTGAAATCAAACCTTCAAAAAAATTATTTTTTGAAAAAATATGTATATTTTGGAATATATATATTGGAAAATGATATATGTTTTGGAATATATATATATGATTCGTCAAAAGTAAATATTTTTCGAATTATTTTAAAAAATATGAAATTTTTATGAAAAATATACATTATTTTCTAAAATATAAAAAATATATATTTCGGAAAAAAAATCATATTTTGGAAAATAATATATATTTTTCTCAAAAAAAATATTTTTCGGAAAAAATCATATTTTGGAACATAATATATATTTTTCCCAAAAATTTTATTTTTTGGAAAAAATTCATAATTTTTTAAAACAATTTGAAAAATATATATTTTTGACGAATTATATATATATATTCCAAAATATATATCATTTTCTAATAAAACTTAATTTCATTTAAATCATAAAACTCATTATCCTAATTAAATTTTTTTTTTGCCCAAATGAAACTTTCTTTTCATAAAAATATATTCATAAATTGTTATTTATTTATGAATATATTAATTAGGATTGAGTTTTATGATTTAAATCAAACTAACATTTAATAACAAGTTAATTGATTTACAAATAAAATAATTAAAACTTACAAAAAAAAAATTAACATTTGAGAGTATATTTAGTCTAATACATTAAAGGTAAATGACATAATTAATATTCTAACTTAAAGAAATAATATTTTTGTAATATAAAGAATTAAGAAATATAATAGTAAGGATAGAATTAAAGGTAAGGTGGAAATACAAAAAGTTTGGAGGGTAAAAGGGTAAAAAAATTTGAAGGCAAGCCCATGGTGCAACATTTTATGAAACTTTAGGGGGTTCTAAGCTCATTTCATAGTTGAGGGAGTATAGTAGAGAAAGAAAGTAAAATTGAGGGGGGGTTTAAGCTATTTACCAATATGTTATTTCTCAAGTTTTGGCTTGCAATTTTAATTTCAGAGGACAACAACAATTTGGAAATGGATATATTTGTCCATCAAGATAAAGTATAATTTCTTTATATCAAAAAGTCTTTTTTTTTTTTTTTCATTTTTTGTCACCAGACAAAACACAGAACAACATGCTACAAACCTAATGTTAGAGGTGTCCCATATCGAATAAAGATGAGAAAGTGAATGGGTGGATGTTAGCCCTACCCATTGGCTTAAGCTTTTGGGTTGATTCGCAAAGCATCCACGCCCAGTCTTTTATCTGGTGCCACGCCAAGCACCCGCCGGGTGTCCGTCACCCGGGCCTGAGTCTGGGTCCTAGTCAGGCAGGCAGGGTAGTCCAACCGCAACGAGGGCGTTGCACTGGTTCGGATGGGGGAGAATGTTAGAGGTGTCCCACATCGGATAAAGATGGGAAAGTGAATGGGGTTTAAATGGGTGGATGTTAACCATACCCATTGGCTTAAGCTTTTGGGTTGATTCGCGAAGCATCCACCCGTTACACCTAGCTCTTAAAGCTTCAATAACTTCTGCACAATGCACATGATGGAATCGTTCATGGGAATCCCATTGAAATCCGTTATGGAGATTTCGTAAATACTCGAACGGGACTCGATTGAACGTATCAATATACATTTTCTTTCCATGAGATTAAGCTAGTTAAGTACCAACTGCCTAAAAGCTCCAAGGCAGGCGTCTAAGGTCATTAATAGAAAGGAAAGAAGTTAAGAACATGAAAGCCAAGCGACTTCCCCCCCTTATTACTTGGGGGGTTACTTTGTTCAATTCAATCAACCCCGTCTTTTCAATTAAAAGCTCGATATTCTTACAATAATTATATTAATATGAAATATGAATTACTTAAGCTGAAAACGTATCCCTTCTTCTCCTCTATTGCAGATCCTCCGTATGGTTGCTTCTATCCTTATACTGGGCAAGAATTCTACCCCTTCCATGGAACCAGCCCAATAGCCTCGCCTATTTGAATGAATGGTGCCAGTTCCGCCTTACTATAATAGGGGGTGTAGCTTGTGCGGAGCAAGCCCAAGCTGATCCCCATCGCCATCTTCTTTTGCATCTGTTGAATCCGCTTTCCCAGTTGGTAGTCGGCGGGAGGTGGAGATTAGTTCGTTGCTTCAGGAGAACAAATAGGTGGGGCACCTAGGTTCTTCGGACATTGAAATCCGTTATGGAGATTCCGTAAATACTCGAACGGGACTCGATTGAACGTATCAATATACATTTCCTTTCCGTCAACTAAAGTCTGTTCGTTTCCTCCGTCAAAATGAAATGGCAATAGAGTGACTGATTTACCCATAAAAGCTAATGATGATGAAGCTAACAATTCAAGAACTGTTTAAATCAACTAATTACACACAAGCCCACATATGACATAGCCGAATACCATTTTTGAAACTCGAGGAGGCATCAACATGGTTTACACAGGTCATTTATCAGGATTATCCTCACTAACTATTTGTGTGAAACATGAAAGAACCCAAGGCAATGGTAAGGCTTTCAATGTTGAGAAAATGGAGGCGAAGTCATTGTGAAAATGCGGTTTGAATGTCATCAGTAAAATAGCAATGGAGGTAGTAGTAGGATGCTGCAATTTAGTGAGGGTTGACAAGAGTGGTGTTTCTGCGAGTAGAGGCAGTCTGGGATCAGAACTAACGGCAATAGAACTATGGAAACAATCCTAATTGTAGCAATGTTATATTTTTGTTGCAATTGAATGTGTTAGCAATAGTAGTATCATGGGTTGTATCCAAAAAAATATATAAAAAATTCTTGCATCTGTTTATTTCTGCTTCAGAAAAAGAAAATTAATAGTGATATTTCCCTGAGGTTTCTCAATGGTGGAGATTGGGAAGCCAGTTTAAATTTATGTCCTCCTTAAGCACCATTATCTTCACATTGTTGAGATGAACCTTAACATGTTCCCATAGACAGACAGTGTCTTCGTCGCATATCACTTCCTTCAATTGCCCAAGATCCTTGACTGATGGTGGCAACCGACGCAGTTCACAGCCTCTCATGTC
Organism: Cornus suecica; assembly: GCA_963922005.1. Taxonomy (NCBI): domain Eukaryota; kingdom Viridiplantae; phylum Streptophyta; class Magnoliopsida; order Cornales; family Cornaceae; genus Cornus; species Cornus suecica. The sequence goes on from OY998248.1 coordinate 36,932,267, forward strand.
AAGCTTTTCCAGACCACACAACTCACCTATATGCATTGGCAATTCACTTATATATAAACAGTCAGATATGTCGAGGAACCTTAATTTACGGAGGCTTCCGACTGAATCCGGCAACCCCATCAATCCTGTACAGCAATGAAGCCTCAGCACTTCTAAATTTGTGAGCATTCCAAGTCTTTGGGGAAGTGCATCCAGGTCATGACATTTTGTGATGCTGAGCTTCTTCAGGCATATAATATCACAGAGCCCCTCGGGCAATTCCACTAGATCACTGCAACAGTGAATATCAATCTCCACAAGATTTGGGAACATAGAAGCATAGTCGACTATACAATTTCCAAATGTCTCTCCAATTTCACACATGATCAAGGATATCTTCCGCAAATTCCTGAACTGTAATGTGGATTCACTGAGGAAAGAAACGGACGCGTTCTCTAGTCTGATTCTCTTGAGAAAGGATAAATGACCGAGTAGCTGAAAATTACTTAGTTCAGCTGGGAAGAAACCATAATTGGTGAGAATGAGGACCTTCAGATGGTCCATTTTCTCCATGAATTTGGGCAGGCTGTAGTCTATTGTCCGGAAGTTTAATATTAGAACTTCAATTTCAGGTAGTTGTATGTTGCACCAGCTTGAGGAGAATTTTTCATCTGCAACCAATATTCCGAGCGTTGTAAATAAAAGGGAAAAATAAATAATTACAGTACTGTCTAGCAGGAAAGTGAAAGCATAAGTTAAATGAACCTGTAGAGATAGACAAGAGGCAGGCATGAAAGGGCTCTATCGGTTCAATGGACCACTTGGGGAGGTCGTTTCCTCTTATGTCCACAATTAATTTTTTCCTCTGTTGTATTGGCTTTTGGCTGCACTGGTGGAAAGCCAACTCTCTTAGTAGATCATGCTGTGTGACAAAATGCTCATTATAGTAGCCATCACTCTCACTAGCATCTTTCCTGCGAACAGAAGTATAAACAATTGTTTATGGATATAGTTAAATTTAGGCATACAGGAATAGCAAATATCGGAGTTGCATCAGTTTGGGAAAAACGATTTTTTTTTCCCAGGTATTTGAGAGAGGGATGACAACAAAATAGGGATAAATTGTAGCTTTTCAGATCCCAGAAGTTTAAAAGTCCAATAGCTTTCCTTTACTAAATTCTCTATAAATTACCTTTCCTATGGAAGTCCCTAAAAAATTGCCCAAATAGTAATAATTATCAAAATATTTTGATAATTTTTACTATTAGAGAAGCTAAGAACATAATTACTATAGTCAAGTAAGTTGAGCTACAAATTAAGAACATGGGTTCAAGTCTGAGGCAAGCCACTTTGTCCCAAAAAAAAATAAAATTTACAGTTAGGGCTATTTCCAGTATATAGACCTATAAATCATCCCTCCAAACTGATAAATGGGGTAAGAAACAGCAACAGGGGCAACAACAATTAAACAAGAAGGTATTGTTTTGCCAACCACTTGGATCTGCTACACTTAGTCACTTCAATGGGGTGTTTATGCTTGAACTTTTGGGAAATAAAAACATAACTTAGTCACTTCAAACCAGATAAGGGACCAAAAATACCTTGTGAACACAAGATTAACCAAATTTCGAGAGGCAAGTTCATGGATGTTGGCAAGGGCATATACCCCGTCTTCATCCAGGTTGTAGAGTTCTACCCACATATCCATAAGGGCTGTAACAGGGATCCTTTGATCCTCAGGAAATGAACCTAGGTCGAGAAAACACTCCTTGACATTAGTCTTTTCATCCAAGGCATCTATGCTAGTTTTGAGGCGAATAAGATCACTGTTGGAATCAAAGATGGATTGTCCTTCAGACCATTGCTTCAGTGTACGTCTCCAGATGACCTCAGGTTGTCCACGGAGTGATCCTCCAATCACTGTAAGGGCCAGCGGGAATCCACTACATCCTCTCACTATCTGCCATTTGATGTGGCAAATTACAAATGTTGGAAATATTTTTGCAAAATAAAGCAAAGTACTGCATAATTTCTGATAAGCAAGTATGAGATCTTAGTGTATTCAGTGTATGTACCTAATGCATATTGTCTGACAAGTAACAAAATGCTCTAATTCTTGATCTTCAATTAAATAAAATTAACCAATCAATTCAGAAAAGAAAATACTTTGAGAAATTTCTATGTGATAATTGGCAATACATTAATCCATGCAAGTATGACTGCGCATCTATATGTGCATACACGTGATTTTAGCAGATACTTAACAACAAAAGCAATTATACATGCAAGTGTCCGAATTCTACCTCGTGGACAAGATCCTCTGGCATGTTCATGCTCCCAACTTGCGGAAATGCTGACTGACAAAAAAGAGCCATGGCGTCTTGATCACTCAATGGTTCCAATTTATATACAGAATCAAATCTTGGAAATTCAGATCTTGATGTAACCAATATTTTGTATCCTTGTATTCCAAACATGAACTTCTGAATGAGGGATTCTGATCCTGACCACACATCATCCAAGACCAACAATATAGGATCTGGTCCCATTTTCTTCAGCAAACTCTCTAATTGGTTGATTGCATCGTCCTCATTTTGAAAGTCAGGCACTGAAAAAAACTTATGTCTAAACATGTTCTCAATGATGACCCTGAGGTTGGGTGTCTTGGAAATGGTGACAAAGAAAATATTGTCAGTAAATATACCTGGACACAGAAGGCGTAGAAAATTGGTTAGAAGGACATTCTAAAACCAGATCATAATTTTAGAAAGTTCATGAATAATATTTCTGCACCACAGCTGGGGAAATCTTCCAACTTTATCTTCTGCAGTTACACGCTGATTTTATACTAGAAGCAACGAACAATTCATGAAAAATCAGACAACTATGTGCCCCAGCAGAAACTATATAGTCACTTAATTCAAATCAATACCGCCAACTTCAGAAGAAAATATTTTCATTGATCGTAGATCGAAGTGGTTTAGATAAATTTAGCTAACAATTCCCATCCAATTCGATACAGGCCATCAAAGCATTTGCCAGTTTGCAAACTATTTAAAAAAATTAATGGATTCAGGTTTTATTTTTTTTAGTACAACTAAAATTGAGATTTGATCCCTTGGATATAAGCTCCAACAAGACACAACCATATAAAATTTCAATAAATTTACAAGTGTGGATATCGAACAACAATTGTCAAGGATTCATCCAAATTAACCACTAGTTTGTCATGCATGTGATATTACCAAAATAAATCAGATATAAAACAAAGAGAATTTTTATATTGATACCTTTAATTTCGACATCATGACAGAGCATTTTCGCTAGTGTAGTCTTCCCACATCCTCCAGGAGCAGAAAGCACAACCACCTCCACACAATGCTTTAGCAACCTCCTCTTCAGTTCTTGAAGATGCACATCAAATCCAACAATAAGGTCCCGAATTCCCGGAACACCACAGGGACCTACAAACACAGTCAGACCACTACCTTTCATCATCCTTGGCCTCATCCCATCCAACTTCGCATCCATTTCAGTCACTTTCACCAGAATCCTCTTGTTATCCACAGACAGCTGCGCTTGAACCTCGATTTGGAAGAACTTCACGATTGAAGCATCCAAATCGATGAGCTTCTTAGCATAATATGGCTTCTTGCAGTAATTCCACCATTGAATTTTCGAGCACTTGTAGACAAGCTTCTTGGCTTTTTTTAACTGATCAGTGAACATTTCAGTTTCTTGGGCAGGTCGATCCAACACTTTGTTAAGCTTTTCAATCTCAGCAAAAACTGGTTCTATTGATCTTAGTGTTGATTCGAGGTCCTTGAGTATGGACCTGAATTTGATGGCTTTGTTTGTCACATCCAAAACAACACTCAGTAATTCACTGACTACTGCTCCTAAAGCAGCTCCTCCAAAGAGATCAGCCGCCATCAATGATATGTGTTTTCTTCCTCACAGATAACACTTATTCCATTAGACTGGAAGGAAATGATTCTAATGAATTATGCTTTTGTTTTTTTATTCCAAACTCATTCAATGAAGTTTGTCAATGAAGGAATAAAGTGCAAGAGAAGCAAGGGGATTTGCAGAAATTTCTGTGAATTTTCCTAGAATCCAATTCCCAGGGAAATAGCAAAAGGAATCTAATTCTCTCTTTCAGCATTTGAATGAGGCATATGGTGATACATATAAATATATATATTCTAATATGCCCTCAGATCATGTTGTTTTTTTTTCTGAACTCCCGTGCTCCATCAAGCGGCCAATAGTGGAGCCAAAAAAATGTTACAAATGCAAGAAATAGACCCAAACCCACAAGAGACCCAATATAGAAGGACCCCAACCATTTCCATTGGAAGGTACAGGCGTGACATTCACACAGTTTTTAAGTCTTACAGTCACGTTATGTATAAACAAATGAGGGGGGCCAATGTGTATAACCTTAAGAAAAACTCGAAACTTATCGAGATGCAACAACACAGATGGTAAGTGTGAACTGTTGTGTTGGAGCTCACACCCATGTCTTACGATCATTTGTCGCTCACATGAGCGACTGTGAGAAAATGGCATGGGAGCCACCCTTGGCTGCTAGGCCACTGTCTCAGTCCTTGTAGATTTTTTCCAATAAATAGAATTGCTATTTTTTTCATTCAAACTCGATGGTGCGATGAAAAGGTGAAGGAATTGGAGGAAAAGAAGGATTAAAATGGAGGAATAGCATAATTAATATTTGGCTATATATTGTAGAAGGGAAAAAAAAACTCTAAAAATGAGGAATGAAAGTTTCAAGTCTATACATTATTACATATTATCTATACATTAATACATTTCAGGGGAAGAAAATCTGTCATATATGTATTGAGATGGCATAACCTGTTGGTCAAATGACACTTCCAGAATCAGTATTCTCATAAGCAATCCTCTTTGTAGCCATTTGAATTGATGATTCCCTTGGCATCCACATCTTAAACTTGGTAAGGAACCTCTAAAAAGGTACTTCATTACACAAAAATTGTTCTTCAAATTCCAGAATTCGATGATTGTTGGAAATTGAACAATATTGAACGCAATTGTTTGTGAAACTTCCCAGCTATATTTTGGTATTTTCACCTTGCTCAACAGTCTGAAGAATCAAGCGAACACACAAGAACCTGCAATCGAGTCGGGCATAATAAGCACACTTTCTTTTAGACGGACAACCTACTTGCTGTCTTTCTTACTTAGATGAGCAGGACAGAATTGCACGAGGAAATTTTTTATTTTTCTATTTTTTTTATTTTTTGGCTATAAGAAGTCCCTCAGCCAACATACTAAATTTCTTAACTATTAACTATCATATTAATGTTATACAAAAAAACATATGGATATAAATAAACATACCTCAGGATATATACAATTTCTTATGGTTTCTCAAAAGTTAAGATTGGGAAGCCAGTTCAAATTGATGTCTTCATCAAGCACATTTAACTTCAGATTGCTAAGATAAGCCATAAAAGGTTCCCAGAGATCTGAACTCTCTGCGCTGCAAATCACATCCTGTAATTGCCACAGATCCTTCACTGATGGTGGCAACTTGTGAAATTCACAACCTCTCATGTTGAGCTTCTTCAAGCCACACAACCCACCAATCCCCATTGGCAACTCACTCATGCTTAAACAGTCGGATATATCAAGAACTCTTAATTTATGGAGGCTTCCGATTGACTCAGGTAGCGCGGAAAGGTTTGTACATGCATGAAGCCTCAGGATTTCTAAACTTATTAATCTTCCAAGTCGTTCGGGAAGTGATTCCAGATCATGACATTTAGTGATGCTGAGCTTCTTAAGGCAGGCTATATCACAAAGCCCCTCAGGCAATTCAACTAAATCAATGCAACAGTCCATATCAATCTCCACAAGGTTTGGGAACATATGGGGGATATCAATGGTACAGTTTCGAAAGGCGTCGGCAGTCTCACACATAATCAAGGATATCTTCTGCAAATTCCAAAATTGTAATGTGGATTCCCAAAGCGAAGAAACTGAAACATTCTCTAGTCTGATTCTTTTTAGACAAAACAAAGAACCAAGTAGATGAAAGTTGTTTAGTTTAGCTGGGCGGGAACCATAATTCATGATGATCAGGACTTTCAATTGGTCAAATTCGTCCATGAATTCAGGTAGTCTGTAGATCCTTGTCTGGAAATTCAATATTAGAACTTCAAGTTCAGGTAGTCGGATATTGCACCAGCTTGAGGAAAATGTTTCATCTGAAAACAAATTCCACACATCGTGAATTGGGAGGAAAAAGAAAAAAAAAAATACCAAAAATACAGCGGCAGATTTTGTTTTCGAAAAGGCGAGATAAGGAAACCTGTAGAGATGGACAAGAGGCGGGCATGGAAGGGTCGTTGTCTTCGTTCAATCAACCACTTGGGAAGGTCATTTCCTCTTACATTCATTATTAACCTTTTTCTCTGTTCTACGGGATCTTGACTACTCTGGTGAATAGCCAGCTCTCTCAGCATATCATGCTGCATGACAAAATGCTCGTGACCATCAACCTCACTTCCATCTTTCCTGTGAGCATAATGATCAAAACTCAATTTTACAACGTAAAATAACAAAAAATTATCCAAATGGCATCCCCCATCCTTAATCAATTGCAGAAAGATAATGAACAAAGAAATTCTGGCATCCATTACGCAACTAACAACAAGAAAGGGGGCAGCGGTCCTTCAATCAAAATTAGGAATCTAGAATACCTTGTAAGCACAAGATTAACCAAATTTTGGGTCGATAGTTCATAGACGTTGGCAAGAGCATCATCTTCATCTATGTTATACAGTTCCACTCCAATATCGATAAGAGCAGCGGCAGGGATCCTTTGATCTTCAGGAAATGAACCCAAGTCTAGGAAACACTCCTTGACATTAGTATTTTCCGCCAAGCAATCTATGGTAGCTTGGAGACAAATAAGCATATCGCTGTGGGAATCGAAAATCACTTGTCCTTTAGACCATTGCTTTAGTGTACGTCTCCACAACAACTCAGATTTTCCACATAGTGATCCGCCAACCACTGTAAGAGCCAGTGGAAATCCCCTGCAGCCTCTCACTATCTGCAATTTGATGTGGCAAAATATAACAGTTCAGTTTCTTGCAAAGAGAAGTAATGAAAAAATTGCGACAAGCATATACAAACTCAATTCCTTGATAGGGACAGTAATGCAGAATTGCAGATAAGTAAACAGAAGTTCTATTTCTTGCTCAACTAAATGAATTTAGCAGGCATTGCATGATTTACCTCTCAGTGGGGCGTTATTTACTTGGTCCGGTGGTAGAGAGACACCGACCTTTTCTCGTATTGACCGGTTTTTGGTGTTTGGTGATTGGGAGGAGCATTTTCCAGGGGTTATTCAGACTATCGCCACACGTTTCACTTCTGATCATGTTCCCATTTTTCTGGACTATGGGGGTATTTCATCCGGAAAATCTCCGTTCAGGTTTGAAAACATGTGGCTTAGAGCCGGGGACTTTCAGCGGCGGGTATTGGCATGGTGGGCTTGTCAAGTGAGGCCAGGCTCTTCGAGTTTTGTGTTGGCTTCAAAATTGAGTTTTTTGAAGTCATCTCTTATCACATGGAATAGGGAGGTTTTTGGCAATATGGTGTGGCGGCGGAATGTGTTGTTGGTAGAAATTGATGACATTGACAGGGCTGATTTGAGTGGGGGGATTGAGGAGGCCAGGAGGTCGAGACGGGCACAGTGTTTAACTGAGATCGAGGAGATTGTTATTCAGGAGGAGATCTCGTGAAGGCAGAAATCTTGGGCTATTTGGTTGAAAGAAGGGGATCGGAATACGAAATTCTTCCATGGTTCGACGAATGCCCGCAGGAGGAAGAATTTTATTGCTAGCTTGTCAGTGGAGGGTTCTTTGCTTTCTTCTGAGGAGGAGCTTCGTACGGGGATTCTGGCGTACTACCAGAGGTTGTTTACTGAAACCGAGAGTTGGAGGCCGAATCTGGATGAACTTATATTTGATTCCATTGATGAGGGGGATAGGGATAGATTGGAGATTCCTTTCTCGGAGGAGGAGGTCTTAAGAGCACTGAAGCACTGCAATGGGGACAGAGCGCCTAGTCCTGATGGGTTCTCTATGCGTTTCCTTTTTTAGTGTTGGCCCATTGTTCAGGAGGATGTGATGGCTACCTTTCGTGCTTTTCATGAGGAGGGTTGTTTTGTGAAGTCTCTTAATGCTACATTCATCTCTCTCCTCCCGAAGAAAGGAGAGATGAAAGACATTAAGGATTTCAGACCGATCAGCTTGGTTGGATGTGTGTACAAGTTGATCGCGAAGGTCCTTGCTGCTAGGATGCAAGGTATACTGGATGGGGTTATTTCGGACTCATAAAATGCTTTTGTTGCGGGCCGTCATATTTTAGACTCTGCCATTATTGCTAGCAAGGTTGTGGATGCCAGGGTTCAGAATGGTTTACCGGGGGTCTTGGTAAAGCTGGATGTTGAAAAAGCGTATGACCATGTGCATTGGGGGTTTCTTATATATATGTTGGAGAGATTAGGATTCGGAGAGCGGTGGCGTAGATGGATTGATTTTTACATATCGTCGACACGCTTTTTGGTGATGGTAAATGGCTCTCCTTCAGGGTTCTTTGGGACTCTCGCGGTTTGAGGCAAGGGGATCCCCTCTCTCCACTTCTTTTCCTTGTGGTGATGGAGGCTTTTAGTCAGATGATGACTAGAGCCACGGGGTTGGGTCTCTTGCGCGGTTTCAGAGTGGGGGATGATGCTTCTCAGTTTGTGGATATTTCTCACTTGTTATTTGCCAATGATACTCTCGTGTTTTGTGATGCTGATGTGGCCCAATTGAGGCATCTTCGATGTATTCTGATATGCTTTCAGGCGGTGTCTGGTTTGAAGATCAACACTAGTAAGAGTTCTTTGTTTCCTGTGGGTAAGGTGAACAATGTGGCGAATTTAGCTACTGCTCTTCATTGTAGGGCTGATCAGCTTCCATCGGTGTATTTGGGTTTGCCTCTAGGGTCGTCGGGGCCGAGACAGGCTTGTTGGGATTCGGTGGTTGAACGTGTTGAGAGGTGTCTAGCGGGTTGGAAGCGGCAGTATCTTTCCAAGGGTGGGAGACTTACCTTGGTAAAGAGTACGTTATCCAATCTTCCTACATATGTGTTATCTCTCTATTGGATTCCTCGGAGTGTGGCACAGTGAATTGAAAGGATACAAAGGCAGTTTTTGTGGGGTGGATCCGGGGAGGGTCATTTTATTCCCCTGATGCATTGGGAGGTGGTGTGTCGTCCATTTCAGGATTGAGGATTGGGCATCCGTCATTTGGTACCTTTTAATAAGGCCCTTATAGGAAAGTGGTTGTGGCGCTTTGGGACAGAGAGAAACCGTTTGTGGAGGAGAGTGATTGTTTGTCGTTATGGAGAGGAGAGAGGTGGTTGGTGCTCTGGGGAGGTCAGGGGGCGTCGAGGCATAGGTGTGCGGAAGGACATCCGGCAGGGATGGGACACTTTTGCTCCTTCATCAGATTCAGGGTTGGTGATGGTCGTTGTGTTGGGTTCTGGACTAATTGGTGGTGTGGGGAGGGCTCCCTCGCTGCTTTGTTTCCACAGTTATTCAGGATCGCTCGGGATCGTCATGCTTCAATAGCTGACTGTTATCGTCTTGATACCGGGAAGCTAGTGTGGGATGTCAGATTTGCGCGACACTTTCAGGACTGGGAGCTGGAGGAGGTCTCCTCAGCTGAGCTTTTCAGTATCTTCTTTTTTTGGGTGCCTTCACCTAGAGCGGAAGCGTCTTTTCCTTGGAAAGCGGTTTGGTGTACAAAGGCCCCTCTCAAGGTTGCTTTCTTCACATGAACGGCTGCCTAGGGACGCATCCTCACTTTGGATACTTTGGGTCGGCGGGGCATGTCATTGGTCAATCGGTGTTTCCTATGTAAAAAGGATGGGGAATCTATCGATCACCTCCTTTTGCATTGTCCAATTGCTTACGACTGTTGGAGCCTTATTTTTTGTCTTTTTGGTATTCAATGGGTGATGCTGGCCTCGGTTCGCGATGTCTTGGCGTCTTGGAGAAGTGTGCCAATTGGTTGTCATGCCCGGCTTTTTTGGAGAGTTGCTCCCCTTTGCCTCTGGTGGAGTATTTGGTTGGAACGCAATAGGCGTTGTTTTGAGAGCATTGAGTCCTCTTTGGGAGTGATCAAAGACGTGTTTATATCTTGTTTGTTTGGTTGGGTGAATGGTCGAAATTGTAAATCCATAGGGGAAAAAATAGAGTTCTTGGGTTCACTTGTCCTTAGAGGCCTTTTGTAAATGGGATGCACTCCCCGGTTGGATGCCTTTTATTCTATGATATACTTACTTATCAAAAAAAAAAATTAGGTAAAAGTCAAGGTTCCAGTCCCTAGTAGACCAGAAATCAATAACTGAAACAAACTACTACAATATTCAAATTATCAGGTAAACCATGAATTTATAATTGAAGGCTGCATATGTTTTAGTTTTAGATCATTAACAAATTTGCTTACACAAAAGTAAAACATGTAAGCAGAGATTTACAGTGGATACAAACACGTAATTCTATCAGAAAAGTATAGAAAATATATCAGCTCTTATTTACGTTAGTGTTTGTATACCTCATTGACAAGATCATCTGGTATGTTGGAGCTCCCACCTTGTGGAAATGCTGAATTATGAAAAAGAGCCACTGCATTGTGATCATTCAACAGTCCCAATTTATAAGTGGAATCAAATCTAGGGAATACAAATCTTGATGTAACCAATATTTTGTAGTCTGGTATTGGAAAAATGAATTTCTGAATAAGGGACTCCCATCCAGACCATACATCATCCAGCACCAACAACATGGGACTTGTTCCTATTTGATTCAGGCACAACAAGTTCCCCAATTTGTTGATTGCATCGTCATCAGTTTGAAACTCAGGCACCTGAAAGTTCTTATGTTGAAACATGCTGTGAACAATGAGCTTGAGGTTGGGTGTCTTTGAAACAGTGACAAATAATATATTGTCCTGAAATTTTCCTGTCCAAGCATCGTATTTTCCAACATGTTAACAGTAGAGAATATTACACCATTAAAAATTTAAGTTCATAGATTAAATTTTCACTAGTCTTTCGAGCTTTCGAAGGGGCAACAACTTTCCCTTTCGAAGTCAAAATTTGATAGCCCTATAAAAGTGAGGAATATTGCACCGATGTGTTCTTGCAGAACCAATTTGTCTATTTTCATTTGAGAGTACAACCAAAAAATAGAGAATTGTGGAAACCCCCGTTTGGTTGAGAGCTTTTTGAGGCTTGAGAAAGAGATGAAGAAAACAATCTTAAAAGATTTAATTTTTTCCAAAAATTGAATGTTGTTTCATGAGAAGTAAACTACAAGTACTATCTGCAAGGGTTAACACGATTCAGTTCAGTCCAAACCTTGGGTGAGTCAATCCCAACCATTTCATACATATTGGATCTAAATTGACCTGTTAGAAGCAGTGGAACTAAACCAAACCGAACTGGTAATTGGTATAGATAGATTCTACAGTTTTAGGCATTGTGGTATAAGCATATATGTATCTATACATATACCCACAACACACTAAGTCGCATAAAGCAGAATCGAAAGCGAATGTGAGAGTTGAAGTGCAAAAGCAGCAAAATTTGAGTCAAACATAGAAGGAGCGGGAGAGAAAAAACTTACAGAGTGTGAGAGAGCCACTTGTTTAGAAGAATTGCGCGACTCAGAGCGCAGACACATACCAATAAAATGAAAAACAAAATCTGATATATGCAGACTTAGTTTAAGTGGAGATTCGTGCCAGAACATGCTATTGATGAAGTCACAATTTTTTTTCCTAGAATTTTGAGTCTTGACCCTTGGAGTTGAACTGCCAATAAATGTTCATTAGAATAAGAATGGCCATTAGAACACCATGAGTTGGGTTGAAATAGGATTCTGAGAACAAAGTTTTGAAGTTGAACAACTATGATCGGTAAGTTATACTCTCTACCAATCAAAAATGGGTAAGGGGACTGTAATACATATATAAATCTATATATACTTTGATTGGTAGAGAGTACAACATACCCATCATACTTGTTTATGTATATATATGTTATGTACTCTCTACCAATCAAAGTTATAAAGGTCTTGTATACTATAGATATGTATATAGTATATATCATTAATAACACTATGGTTTGGCTTGCTACGGTTTTGTATGGTACTTTTGGACTCAGATTATGAATTGGAAAGTGATCAGGAATTCTTTAATTTTCAAATCAATATGCAAACATTGAAGTATAACCAACAATACTCCACATTCAAATGAAATGGTGTTCACCAACCACACAAATTTAATGGTCTTTAAAGAAATTTAGTGTATAGCATGACTAAACTTGATCTACACACTAAGAAGCACAGCTATGGATCATAAAAAAAATAAAAAATAAATTACTGGAAAGCGCACAAGTGTTGCAATGGTATAACTTCACCTCCCAAATGGAGAGGTGAGGGGTTCGAGTCTCCTAGAAGACATTGTGGGTGGTGTGTGTGTGTATTTCCCTATAAAAAAAGAAGTAAGATAGGATATTTTTGGTCAATGTTTTAAAACCTTGTGAATCAAATGCAAGAACTAAATTAATAGTACACAAAAGTTTCTTTCACAAAACAAAAACAAGCATCCTCAGCCACTACTAAATTAATTATGAACTTCTCTAAACAATATTATACTTTTTTAAAGCTAAAGTTACATCTTCATATTCAAAACTTGTTAATAACATATTCCTGATGTATTTGCGAAGTACCAGATGCGTGTTAGAAATTAAAACTGTATTTTAAAATTATGGGAACATTTATGTAGTATCAAATAAGTATTTGTGAGTATTCGAGGAGTATCAATATCCGACACGTATATCGTAAGGATACTTTGTTCTTACTGGGCATCAATGCATTTCCCAATCTACAAAACTCTTAGTTCCTAAGAACGCAACAGTAGCCCGATCAACTCAAACATAACAATAAAGAGAGAAATAATGTCTCAATACCTTCAATTTCAACATCATGGCAAAGCATTTTCGCCAAAGTAGTCTTGCCACATCCTCCAGGAGCCGAAAGGACCACCACCTGGACACCATCCTTTAGCAACTTCATCTTCAACTCTTGAACCGGTACATCTAATCCGACAGTAAAATCTGAAACTCTTGGAGCTACACAGGAACCTACAAACACATTCGGATCACAAGCTCGTCCACCTTTCCTCATAATTGACCACATTCTATCCAATTTCTCATCTATTTCATTCACTTTCACCAGAGTCTTCATGATATCCCTTCTATGCAGAGCTTGAAATAATTTCACAAGCAGATCTTCCATTTCAATGAGCTTATTCGAGTAGGAAGACCTCTTGAAGCAATTCAAATACTTGTTTTTCCAGCACTTGCGGACCAGCTTGGCTGCCTCTTTTAACCGATTGGTGAACATCTTAGCTTCTTCCCCCGACAATTTCGATACTATGTCCAAGTTCTCAATTTCAAGCACAATAGGTCCTATTGCATTCAGTCTTGATTCAAGTCGGTTGAGATAAGACTTGAAATTTATGGCTTCGTCTTTAACCTCCAAAACAGCTTTTAGTAATTCACCAAATGCTGCTTCCAAATCAGCCCCTCCGATGTACTTCAAAGCCATCTGTTTGTTTTTCTCTCCAAGAACAAAAACCCAATTCCTCTTTTACCTATAAGGAACAAAAAAACTCAATTTTTGAAGTATGGAGAAGATTTAAGGCTTGCTTGATTTGTAATTCTTGAATTTTATTTCTGAAAAAAATTCTCCAAACAATTTTCAAAACTTTGAGTTTTTGAGAACGTTTTCAGAGTTTCAAACCAAGCAGACCGTTTTGATTTTCCACATTATCTGTTCTCATTTTATAATGAAATTTGAGCGTTGGAAAAAAAAACCTTTAGAATTGAACAACTTTCTCTGATTTTTCCAGAACTAAAGCTGTATATGCCAGTTAAGCGTGTATTTGGTTGTTTTTTCAATTGGGGTGGAAACTTCTGGTCATTTCCACAAACACCTTTTTGGATTAGGTCCATATACGAGTCTGCTCTCCATAATGTGAACAACAATACATACGCAACAGTTGGATATGAATTAGGTTTGTACAATGTTGACTTCAACAATACATAAATATATATATATATATACAATGTTTCTTCTATTCAAATACAATGTTTATCGAATTCAATAAACTAAACTAAAAACAAAGACAAAATTGATCCGTGGACGTTTCGGTTTTTGTTCAGCATTTGAACACCAGGATTCTTTTCGCACAAGATTCTAGTAAAGTATATCAGATCTATACATATACATCTATATATATATATATAGACACGCAACCGGAATGTGAAATTCACCGAAATCGAATGGTACCTTGAATTTCCACATCATGATTGAGCAATTTCGCCAAAAAAGTCTTCGATTGAAGTGATTATTCCATCGTGAAGTTTCAGAGCATTTGCAGAAAGTTGAGCATTTTCGCATTTTGGAATCGCAAGTGAACGTTAGGGTTTATTCCAGTGCTTCTTCCAGTGCACGATTCAACACTATGTTGGACGATAGAACCCTTACAGCTCTCCTCTAAATAGTTCAACTGCCATTAATGTACCAAGACAAAAAGCCATGGTACAGCTATTCCTTTTCTTACTTTTAATATAAACAAAGCATCTTATTATTTAGGGTCGGATTGGTTTGTGTTTGTACTGTGAGTCTAAAATTGGTGGTGGCTGGTGGTGATATTTTTACTGTAGATATATATATCTATATATATGATATGTTTTGGGACAAAAAAAAAGTGGTGGTGAGTTGTTCGCAGGCCATGGTAGTAGTAGTAGTAGTGTTGGTGGTTTTGGGATTGTAAATATATACATAATTTATTTATTTTCAGTGTGCAGTGCAAAAACAAATATATATTTGTTTGTCAAAGATTTAAATATTTTTTGAAAGTATTTTTTACTGTTCAAAATAAAGTAGAACTTACCAAAAATATTTTTGTACAAAAGCACATACCAAATAGGACTTTATACCGCATATTATTTCCTATAAGAACTTAATTAATTTAATAAATTTTTGAAAAAAGTCACACTTTTTTACTTTCAATTTAATCACTTACACCAATTTTAAACATATTTATCATCAACTAATTCCATAAATGTTCACTTACTCTTTTGCGAAACTTTTTTAAGGGTAAATTACAGCTTCATCCCTGTTGATAGTGTAAATTATACTTGCACTCTCTTTATTTTTGATAATTACAATTTCACCTCTTATTTGTTTCACTTTCACCCCCTCAACTCATTCTCCGGCGAGGTCAAACCGGGTCAACCAAAATCTGAGATGAGAAATGACCAAATTACCCTTATATGTGTGTAAAGACTTGTTTGCCCATCCAAAATGATGTGAAATGCCTAAACTACCCTCATCACTTATATATATATATATATATGTGTGCATAAATATAGAGATGTATATGTATGAAGAAATTGAGTATTGCGTATTGGGTAAATTCAATCTATATTCATAGAAGCATAAATTGGGTCCAAAATCAACAAACACTTCCTATAAAAAGCATGATTTAGACCAAAAATATCAAAAAATCAATACACCCATTTAGATATATATGTGCGTGTATATATATATATATATATATATATTTCAATCTATATTCATAGAAGCATAAATTGGGTCCAAAATCAACAAACACTTCCTATAAGAAGCATGATTTAGACCAAAAATATCAAAAAATCAACACACCCATTTAGATATATATGTGCGTATATATATAGATAGATAGATATATATAGAGATAGAGATATACATAGATATAGAGATAGATATATATATAGTTATATATGTATATATATGTGCGTGTATATATATAGATAGTTATATATATATAGATATATATGTGTGTGTAAATATAGAGATGTATATGTATGAAGAAATTGAGTATTGCGTATTGGGTAAATTCAATCTATATTCATAGAAGCATAAATTGGGTCCAAAATCAACAAACACTTCCTATAAAAAGCATGATTTAGACCAAAAATATCAAAAAATCAATACACCCATTTAGATATATATGTGCGTGTATATATATATATATATATATATATTTCAATCTATATTCATAGAAGCATAAATTGGGTCCAAAATCAACAAACACTTCCTATAAGAAGCATAATTTAGACCAAAAATATCAAAAAATCAACACACCCATTTAGATATATATGTGCGTATATATATAGATAGATAGATATATATAGAGATAGAGATATACATAGATATAGAGATAGATATATATATAGTTATATATGTATATATATGTGCGTGTATATATATAGATAGTTATATATATATAGATATATATGTGTGTGTGTATATAGATAGTTATATATATATAGATATATATATGTGCGTTTATATATAGATAGATATATAGAGATAGAGAGATATATAGATATATGTCATTTTGTTTGATTTTTCTGTCATTGAAAATGGACAATTAATTGAGTATGGGTAAGAATTGAGGTTTGATAATTGGTAGTTTATTTTAGGGTTAGGGTTTGATTTGAGGGGTTTTAGGAGAGAGTAGGGGTGAGATGAAGAAGATGATGGAAGGGTAAATAGGTAATTTAGCACAAAAGAATATTTGATTATTTAAAATAAATATAAAAAGGGGTATAAGAGTAATTTCACATATCCGGTCGCTGGATATGGGTTTCAGGGGATGAAACTGTAATTATCAAAAATAGAAGAGGTGCGAATGTAATTTACACTATCAACAGGGATGAAACTGTAATTTACCCCTTTTTTAAAGACCACGAACTTATGCCGCAAACAATATTGAATTTCAAATGTGTTGTGGAAGAAATAATGGCACATTCGTCAAATGCGTCAATTGCAAAATGTATCCACGGTCAATATGTAATTTTCTTTTTATGTGAAACAGGTATTATGTATTTTTTTGTGTTTCTAACAATATAAATGTTTTTATTTTATTTTTGTCAAAATATGTAATGTTATTCATATATTAAAAATTAATTTTAAACTAGATAATTTAAATAATAAAATAATAGAGCTGGAGAATAAAAATTAAAAATCCACATCATATCATACATACTCTTCAAGTAAAGCGTGTGTGCATCAAATGTATAGCAACTGCCAACAGTGGTTAAAAAGTGTATTTCAAAAAAAAAAAAAATCATTAATGCTATTTTTATTCCCTGCAAAAAAAAAAAATGATACTTTTGTCCATAATCAATCTCTCTCTCTTGTGATCAATTAATAATAAAACCTGCATCACAAAATATGATACTATTTGTCCATAATCAATCTCTCTGTCTCTTGTTTTGTATAATCAGAAAAATACAAAAACCATTTGTATCAGTGATATATCACAAAATATGATACTATGTCCATAATCAATCAATCTCTCTCTCTTTTTGTAAAGTCAGAACACACAAAAACAATTTGAATCGGTGATATAGACTTTGAAGCCAACAAAATATATTCCTCCTCCGTAACCAAAATCATCATTATATTTTTGGATAACTGGTACAGCACCAATATGAGTAGGTATTCATAATATATTTCCGTTGAATTATCGGAGAAGATGCACAAAAATCGCATAGAGAGTGGGGTTGCGTGTGTAATGCGCTCCTCCAATAAGTAATTAAAATATCTTGTGCCATATTTTCGAGTAACCTTAAAATTGACATGTCAATATCTTGTCAATTCGGGGTGTGCAAATAACCGAAGAAACTGGGCCGAACTGGAATTGATAGTTCGGTTCAGTTTCAAAGTGGTTCAAATCCAATTTCAAAAATTAAAGAACCTAAAATTTAGCTTCAGTTCCCGTTATGATTCTTAATCCTGTGGAATAGAACTGGGTTTTTATTTATATATATTTATTATTATTGAAATATTCTTGCTTATATTTATATATATATAAATTAATTTTATAAGTTATAACTTTTAAAGATATCTATATTAATATTAATTTTATAAGTTCTAACCGAATCCCGACTCAAGAATGGTTTTTTTTTTTTTTTTTATAACCTGCAAATGCAAATTTTTGCTTGATTATTAAATGACAATTGTAACTTTAGGTTGATGTAATATTGAAATAGTTATTTTTATTTAACTAATTGCATTTAATTTTGGATTTGTAATAGTTAAAATACTTTAATTTATAATTATATAATCTTTTGATATTTGGTATTTTTTTTATAAAAAAGAAGAAGCGATAGTGGTAACGGAACCGGAACCGAACCGAAAAAATCGATTCGGTTCGGTTAAGTTCCTTGCACTAACGGCTCCGGTTCTTATTTTTAAAAAACCGAATAGAACGGTTCGATTCCGGTTCCAGTCGGAACTGAACCCAACTGGACCGCGTGCACCCCTACCGTCAACATTAACCAATTACAGAGTTCTGCAAATGGCTCAATCCCCATTTCTAGTGATCAAAAGTTCCAAATGCAACTTCTTCATCAACGCTGTGACACAACTAACCACCACACAATTTCAGCTTACCACAATACATAGAAATATATGTAATCTATAGCAATCTGTGGCAAAATGAGCCTTAACTGTCCATGGTTCAACTATGAATTCAGTTCTGACATTTCTCTAGTTGATACCATGTTTAATTCTACTTACATATAAGAGAGAGAAAAAAAAAAAATCTATGCACCGAAATTGCATAATTAACCTGTAGATCAAGTGGCTTCCGAATGAATCTTTCTCAAGGGCATGCATTTGGGTATCTACATCTTAAACTTAGTAAGAACCCTTGGGAATGGTATCCGAAAATTGCTTCCATCTTCATCACACTGGAATACTCCATAAATGCACTGGTCTTGGAAGTCGAACAATCTTGAGTGTTTTTTCGCTTTCCTTAACGAGAAATTATCGCATGGTCAGACTAATCACACCCCGACACATAGCAATTGCGTCAGAGATATTGACTTGTCTGTCGAGCAGTGATTGATTTGGACCATGTAGTCCAAGACTATACAAGAAGTCCTCCTTACTTAACAGTCTGATGCATCACGAGAACATAGCAGGACTTGCAGTCAGGTCAGGCAACTCCTTGCAGTACCTAACAGGAAAACTGCGACAGCAATGCTGAACATGTCTTCGTGGCAGACAGCAACCTCGCTGTAGGCGAGCATGAAAGAATTGCTCGAGGAATTCTCTTCCTTCAAGCATGATGAAAATGAACTCTATGCTATATTGTCTACTGAAGTTTCTAATCACCACACTACTGTCACAAAATATTGAATGCATAGACACATTACAAAATGTAGAAAATATTTACTACAAATGTAAACAATATAAAATTGAATATAGGAAAAACATACCTCAAGTTGGACACCATTTCTTATGGTCTCTCAAAAGTGAAGATTGGGAAGCCAGTTCAAATTGGCGTCGTCATCAAGCGCTTTAATATTCAAACGGGTGAGATGGATCTTAAAAGGTTCCCAGAGATCGGAAGCCTCTTTGTTGCATATTACATCCTTTAATTCCAACAGATGCTTCACTGACAACGGCAGCTTAGGAAATTCACAACCTCTCATGTCAAACTTTTCCAAAGCACACAACCCATCGATCCCCATTGGTAGTTCACTCATGTTTAAACAGTCGGAAATATCAAGAAGTTGTAGTTTATGTAAGCTTCCGATTGACTCAGGTAGGCTCAAAAGGTTTGTACAGGCATGAAGTCTCAGCATTTCTAAATTTGTTAGCCTTCCGAATCCCTCAGGAAGTGATTCCAGATCATGACATTTAGTGATGCTGAGCTTCTTAAGAGAGGCGATATCGCAAAGCCGCTCGGGCAATTTAAGTAAATCGGTGCAGCAGTCAATATCAATCTCCACTAGATTTGGGAACATATGGGCAAAATCGAAAGTACAATCTGTAAAGGCCTCGCCAATCTCGCACATAACCAAGGATAATTTTTGCAAATTCCCTAATTGTAATGTGGATTTGCTAAGGAAAGAAAGTGAAACATTCTCTAGTCTGATCCTCTTTAGACTGGACAAAGAACCAAGTAGATGAGAGTTGTCCAGTTTTGCTTGGCAGAAACCATAATTTGTGATGATCAGAACCTTCAATTGCTCCATTTTATCCATGAATTCAGGTAAGCCGTAGTTCAAAGTCTGGAAATTCAATATTAGAACTTTAACGTCAGGTAGCTGAATATTGCACCAGCTTGAGGAGAATGTTTCATCTGCAATCAAATTCCTCACATTTGTGAATTGGGGAACAAAGAACGAAAAAAACTACCAGTTTTCGTTTTGAAAATGTGGGATAAGCAAACCTGTTGAGATGGACAAGAGACGCGCATCAAAGATTCGTTGCGTTTGTTCAGTCGACCACTCGGGGAAGTCATTTCCTCTTATGTCCATAATCAATCTCTTCATCTGTTCTATAGGCTCTTTGCTACTCTGGTAAATAGCCAGCTCTCTCAGCAGATCATGTTGCCTGACAAAATATTCATTGCCATCAACCTCGATTGCATCTTTCCTGTGAATGAGAGTTGATCAGGTTTAATTCAGATGAGATTCAATTTTTGGACCCACAATAATAACAAATGGCCTCATGGCGTGTGTCATGCTTAATCATTTGCGGGAAAAAAATAAATGCGAAAAGAAGTTCAGGCCCTGATATGACAACTAATAAGATCAGGATAAACAACAGCTCGAGTACCACCACGTTTCAAAGTTCTGATATTTTGCATCGTCTTATTTCTGAGAGGACAGTCATAATTCAGGGGTTTTGAATAAGATGACCTTTTTTTGTTTCAGTGAAAATATAATTAGAATGAGAGGTATTTAGCTTCTAATCAAAACTAAAAATTTATTCTAATATCAAGTCCACTTTTTTTTATGGAGTCTAAAGAAGTCACTTTAGGAGAAATTATTTTTTCTCTTTACATAGAGAAAGGTCAAAACTCAAATTTTTTTTTTTTTTTTTTTGAAAGGTAACAAAACTCAAAATTAATTCTTATATCAAGTCCACCCCTTCTTGCACCTCGAATAGACTGAACCATCACATCGTTATGGACAATTTTGCAAACTCAGACACAAGACATTATCAAACAAACCATGACTCGTCATTTTAAAGATGAAAAGGAATCTAGAATACCTTTTGAGAACAAGATTAACCAAATTTCGGGTGGATAGATCATGGAGGTTGGCAAGAGCAGAGTCTTCATCTAGGTTGTGTAGTTCCATCCCAATATCCATTAGAGCTGTGGCAGAGATCCTTCGATCTTCGGGAAATGAACCTAGGTCCAGGAAACACTCTTTGACTTTAATTTTTTCACCCAAGGCATCTATGCTACTTTGGAGGCGAACAAGCAATTCGCCATGTAGATCAAAAATGGATTGTCCTTGTTCAGACCATTGCTTCAGCGTATTTCTCCAGATCACCGCAGGTTGTCCACATAGTGATGCCCCAACCACCGTGAGTGCCAGTGGGAAGCCTTTGCATCCTCTCACTATCTGCAATTTCGATTGGCAAAGTACATCAGTTGCAGTTTCTTGCAAAGAGAAGTAATGCAGAATTGCAGACAAGTATACAAAATATCTACTATTTGATCTTCAACTAAATGGAACTAGAAAAGACTAGCAGATAAGTAAACAGAAGCTCCATATATTGACTTTGACATTCAATCTTCTAGGTCGAAAGTATATTTTGGGTCTAGGTTCTAGTTCCTAGTTCGCCAGTTTCACCAACTATTACAATATTGATACACTAACACTGTTTTTTCCATAGCCCAAAAAAAATAATGGAAAAGAAAAGAACTATTGGGATTTTTTTAAAAAAAATCAAAAATCATCATAAAGAAGGCTGCAGATTTTAAAAATTATTAAAAAAAATTTGCAACTTAGATATATGTGCACAGAAACACATATATTATCAGACAAATAAGAAATTACATATTAGCTCTTATCCGTAGAAGCATACCTTGTTGACAAGATCATCTGGTATGTCAGAGCTCCCACCTTGCGGAAATGCTGATTTTTGAAAGATTTCCATAGAATATTGATCGTTCAACAGTTCCAGTTTATATGTAGACTGAAATCTAGGAAATACAAATCTTGATGTAACCAAGATTTTGTATTCTGGTATTGGGAACTTGAATTTCTGAATAAGGGATTCTGATCCTGACCATACATCATCCAGGACCAACAACTTAGGACTTGTTCCTATATCCTTCCCACCCAGCAAGTTCTGTAATTTGTTGATTGCATCATCATCATTTTGAAACTCAGGCACCTGAATGTTCTTATGTTGAAACATGTTGTGAACAATGACCTTGAGGTTGGGTGTCTTCGAAACCGTGACAAAGAAGATATTGTCGTCAAAATTTTCTGTCCAATCATGGCTTCAATTGGTTAAAAGTACTAAATGTACACCATTAAAAATATAAGAAGTTCATAAACTAAATTCTCACCAAGCTTCCATGTTTTCAAAGGTCTGGTAACAACTCTCTCTTTTCAAATAAAAATTTGATAAACTAAATAAAAGTATGGAATCGAGCAAATACATTTTCTTCCGCAAAACAACATCTACTTGCTTTATTCCCTCAAGAGTATAACTGAAAATATAAAACAATTCCAAAATGCAACAAGATGATAAGAAAACATGCCATATTCCAAGGTAATAACTTGGTAGTTCTTTCAAAATTGTTTTATGTATCTTGAATACTGTTTTAATTATGAAGCTAAACAATGTAAGGGTGCACACAGTTCTGTTCGGTCTAGTTCAACATCAAACCGGTCCCAATTATTCCAAACATATAGGAACCAAACCCAAATGCTGGACCCAGTGAAACCAAATCAAACCTAATTGTAGATCATTTGGCTCAGTCCACACATATATACAATGCATATTAATAGTCAAATTTGGACATTTATATATTACAATCAAATGGAAAAAGTGAAATCTCAAAACTATATGCAAGTATGCGATCATCTTATGTTCTAGTAACGGTTCAAATCAACAGTAATGAGTGTTTCTTTCATTTTTAGGTTGAAACCAAACCCTCCATCACATAACTCTATGCAACCACTGAATCACAATAAATGCTACTAAACTTCCGCAAGAAATGTTTCACATATGAAACAAATTTAAAGGCTATATTTAGCTAGTAGCATGGCTCAGTTTGGGTCCTATATAAACAAAATGTGTATCTGAGTTACTTGAGAACATTAAGAAATCTTTTGGTTCCTAAAGCACACAACAATTACCAAAAGAAAAGAAAAAACAATTAAACATAACAACAAAGCATAACATCTAGGAAAATGCTATCTACACTTGGTGTCAAAATCATGCTTGTATGTTCGGTGAAAGTATCACTACCTTTGATGTCAAAATCATGGCAGAGCATTTTAGCCAAGGTGGTCTTCCCACATCCTCCCGGAGCCGAAAGCACCACCACCTGCGCGCCATCCTTGAGCAACATCCCCTTCAATTCTTCAAGAGGCGCATCTAATCCCACAATCGAATCCGAAACTCTTGAAGCTCCACACGAGCCCACGAATCGATTCGAATCACACACCCTCCCTCCAGCTCTCCTCATACTCTCCCACATTCCATCCAATTTTGTATCAATTCGATTGACCGTCACCAAAGTCCTCATACTGTCTCTCCTCTGCATAGCCTGCACATCCGTCTGGAAGAACTTCACAAGCAAATCTTCGAACTCCAGGAGCTTCTTCGAGTAACAGGGTCTCCTGAAAATCTTCAAACACTTGGTTTTGGAGCACTTGCGGACCAGCTTCGCCGCCTCTTTCAACTGATTAGTAAACATTTTGGTTTCTTCCTCCGGGATCTCTAGTTCTCTCTCCATCTTCTCGATCTCGTCCACAATGGGTTTGAGCGAGTTGAGCCTGGACTCGAGTCGGTCGAGGTTGGCTCTGTAAGTGATGGCTCTGTCTTTGACATCAAGGACGGCTCTGAAGAGTTCACCAAATGCTGCTCCCAAAGCTGCCCCTCCCACGAAAGCCAATGCCATCTGTGATATGGGTTTGATCTGCAGAGAAAAACCCAATTCACTTAAATAGCGAGACGGATTGGAAAATGAATTTTGTGAATCTTCACCCAAATCATTGGATTGCAAGAGGGATTGGGAATTGAATTGGGTTTGTGAATCTTCAACCACATCACTGAATAGCAAGAGGGATTGGAAATTGAATTGGGTTTCTGAATTTCTGGTTTTGGTTTGGATTGTGAGTAGTCTTCAAGTGGAGTTTTTTTTTGTGTGTGTGTGTGTGTGCGAGAGAGGAGCAAATTGAGCAACGAGTGTTTTGGAATTGTGAGAGGTTTCTGGGAGTTTTCCTGGAATTGAAGAATGAAGTTCGTGAGAAAAGATCAAAGGGATCTAATTGTTTTATATTTTGTATTTGTTAACGGTATGATTTGATTTGTGAATTGGGGTCGAAGCTTCCGAGCCTGCAGTTTGACTTCTGTGACTCGCGTATTTGAAATTGAAGCTTTTGTTTTTTTCCTTCTACTTTGAAGAGTTGAATTTCTGTCATTTATTTCTTGGCAAGTAAAGGATCTGAGTGACGGTCGCGGGTGTGTTGGTATCGGTTTTGATCTACCGTTATGTAATAATTCGGTTATTCAGTGAATATTAATAATTTTTAACAGCTATATTGATAAATATTTTAAGGGCCATTAATAAATAACTGCTATGTCCGAACTAATTCTAAACACACAAACAGAATATATACACCAAGATTTATAGTGGTTCGGTCCAATTGGTACCTACATCCACTTTGAAAGAATTTACTTTCTTTCAAATGAAGAAAAACGATGGTGGGAAGGAGGATACAACCGATCACTCAACTCTACCTCTCACACTTTCTCACTTACACAGAACACTCCTCTGTGTTTTCTTTTCTTACTCTCTTTCTTCACTCTACATTACAATCCACACAAGACTCACATATATAGGTGAACATTCGAATACAACCAAAACCCTACTTGCACAGACGTGACATCCATATCTTGACATTTACATGTGGATAGGATTCTAAACTCCAAGCGTGATCCAGAAGTTGCCAAAAAACTCTCCAAGTGTGAATCATCCCGGGCGCCATTCTTGACTTGGCTTAAAACATGCGTGAGCATGACATTTGTTTTTGGCTTCGCATGCACAGTTGATGGTGGTTGTTTGCATGCAGGGGTATGGAACTTACAATTCTTTCCCTTCCATACCAATCGGAGGAGAATGTCTTCTGTTGCGCTTCAGTTGATGTTCAACCTGGCTATGTCTCTGCATAGCTCTAGCTTATTTCGAGTAACCACTTTTGTCAACATGTCAGCCGAGTTCTTGTCTATGTGGATCTTCATAATCTTCAATAATTGTTGTTCCATTACTTCGCGTATCCAGTGATAGCGAATGTTGATATGCTTCGTACGGGAATGGTATATTGAATTATTGCTCAAGTCCAGAGCACTCTGACTGTCACAATGCACTTTGTATTCTTTCTGACTAACACCCAGTTCTTGGAGAAATCGCTTTACCCACAACATTTCCTTTCCAGCTTCCGTTGCGGCAATGTATTCTGCTTATGTTGTAGATAAGGCAACACACTTCTACAATTTGGATTACCATGATACAGCTCCCCCTACAAAAGCAAAATAGAAATCCTGATGTAGATTTCCTGCTGTCAATGTCACCGGCCATATCTGAATATGTATAGCCTTCCAAGACTGGTTCTGTTCCCCCATAGCACAAGCATAGTTTCGATGTACTCTTCAGGTACCTAAGGATCCACTTGACTGCTTCCCAATGGTCCTTGCCTGGATTTGAAATAAATCTGTTGACAATGCCTACAACGTGAGCTATATCCGGTCTGGTGCAAACCATTGCATACATCAAGCTACCAACAACTGAAGAATAAGGGATTGTTTCCATCTCTTCCTTTTTTTTCGTCGAAGAGGGACGCGATCGCTTGCTTAGATTGAAGTGATTAGCCAGCGAAGTACTGACTGACTTGGCATTTCCCATTTTGAACTTTGCAATCACTCATTCAACGTACTTCTCTTGTGACAACCATAATGTCTTATCTTTTCTGTCACGAACAATCTTCATGCCCAATATCTGATGATTTGGGCCTAAGTCCTTCATGTCAAAGGACTTTGACAATTCTTGCTTCAGCTTGCTGATCATACTAGCATCCTGTCCAACTATCAACATGTCGTCAACATACAATAATAGAATAACAAAGTTACCATCTGGGAATTTCTGAATGTAGACGCATTGATCTGCAGCAGTTCTCTTGTAACCATGACCCACCATGAATAAGTCGAACTTTATGTACCATTGTCTCGGTACTTACTTGAGGCCGTAGAGACTCTTCTTCAGTTTGCAGACCATATGCTCTTTCCCTGTAACTTTAAAACCTTCTGGTTGGTCCATGTAAATTTCCTCCTGTAGATCTCCATAGAGGAATGTTGTCTTGACGTCCATCTGTTCAAGCTCAAGGTTCAGACTAGCTGTCAATCCGAGTATCACTCGAATTGAGGTCATTTTCACCACTGGTGAGAATATCTCGTCAAAGTCGATGCCTTTCTTCTGTTGGAATCCTTTGACAACCAATCGGGCTTTGTGCTTTATCGGCTTTCCGTTGGCGTCTTTCTTCAGCTTGAACACCCATTTATTTTTCAATACTTTCTTTCCTTTGGGAAGTCTCACCAAATCATAAGTCTGGTTCTTCTGCAAGGAACTCATCTCTTCTTGCATAGCTTGCACCCATTTACCTTTGTCTGTATGGGTCTTTACTTCCTGAAATCATTCAGGCTCCCCTTCATCAGTAAGCAGAACGTAGTCTGACTCTGGATATCTCCTCGATGGAATCAGTGGTCGACCTTTTTCAGATCTTCTTGGTTGATGTTCTTCAACTGGAGGAGCTACTTCTGGTTCTGTAGCTTTTGGTGGAGGGGTTTGTGGCTCCCCCTGCTCAACATTCTCAGGTTCTTTTTCCTCCTCTGCTTCTGGAATTTCATCCTGCATTTCTTCATTATTTAGGGTCAACTGTACTGGTGCGGGATCTGGGATGATGTATGTAACACTGGGACCGATACCACTGGACTTTGTGGTCTTTTCAGTGTCTTTGTATGTCTGGTTTTCTTGGAACATAACATCCCTCTTTCTGATAACCTTCTTCAATTCTGGATCCTATAGTCTGTATCCGAATTCTTCTTCTCCATAGCCGATGAAAATGCATGAAGTTGATTTAAGATCGAGCTTCTGTCTTTGCTCATTGGATACGTGTGCAAATGCCTTGCACCCAAATACTCTCAGGTGAGCATAGGAGGGATCTCTTCCAATCCATACCTTTTCCGGTACTTCGAACTGCAGTGGTACTAATGGTGATTTGTTGATCAGGTAGACGACGGTTCTAATTGCTTCACCCCAGAACGACTTTGACAACTTAGCCATACTGATCATACTTCTGACTCTGTCCATAATGGTCCAGTTCATTCTCTCGGCTACACCATTATGTTGTGGGGTACGTGGGACCGTCTTCTCATGTCGGATACCGCATTTAAAGCAGTATGCTCAGAACTCATTGGAAGTGTACTCGCCTCCATTATCTGATTGGAGGCACTTTAGTTTTTTTTCGGTTTCCCGCTCTACCATGGCGTGGAATGTCTTGAAGTAATCGAGCCCCTGGTCCTTTGTTTTCAAAAAATATACTCACACTTTTCGTGAAACATCATCAATGAATGTGAGAAAATATTTGTTACCGCCTAAAGACTCCACTTCTAAAGGACTACAAACGTCAGTGTGTATTAAACTCAACAACTCTGATCTTCTTTTGGTAGTTGAGTTGAAAGAGACTCTATGTTTCTTTCCAAATAAACAGTGATCATAAGGGTTTAATGGAATACATTTTGATACTGCAATTAGTTTCTTCCTTGCCAGTGTAAGCAACCCTTTCTCCCCCATGTGTCCGAGTCTTTTGTGTCACAAATTTGGTGAAGTCTCATCTTCAACTGCATTGAGACTATCAACAATTACTTTTACATGGGTTTTGTATAATGTGTCATGTACCTATCCTCGAGCGACAACCATGGCTCCTTTTATCAGTTTCCAGGTACCATTGCTGAAATAGTTGTCATAGCCTTCCCGGTCTAAGGTTGTCCTAGAAATGAGATTGAAACGAAGGTCTGGCACATGTCTGACATCTTTTAACACCATACTGCAACCAATACTGGTCATGATCTGGATATCGTCGATTCCCACGATCTTCGAGAAACTTGTATTGCCCATTCTCACTGTACCAAAGTCTCATGCTTTGTACGAGGTGAGGAAATCACTGTGGGGAGTGGCGTGGTAAGATGTTGTTGTGTCAACCACCCACTCGGCTTCATTGCTTCCTATGTGAAGGCATACCTCTTCCTCGACTGAGCATATAGTGATATCTCCTGTAACAGTGACCATGGAGTCGCCATCTTTTTTCTGTGGCTGGTGGCTGCTTTAACCTTGTTCCCTTTGTAATTTGCGGAAATTCTTCTTTAAATGTCTTGTGATGCCACAATGAAAACAAACATATTTACCCTTTTGATGACTTTTGTCATTGTTGGGTCTGCCACGGGTTTGGGACCTCCCTATTCTTCTGCCTCTACCAGTTCCATAAGATTCTCCTTGGCCTTCTGTGACAAAGGCATGTGATTGGTTCATGTCGGTCTCCTTCCTTCGGGCTTCCTCGCTGAATATGGCATCCTTTACTGTTGTCATAGTGAGTTTGTCGTTCGGTGCTGAGTTACCGAGGGAAACCACCAATGTCTCCCAATTGGGAGGTAAGGACCTGAGCAGAAGTAAGGCCTCAGTTTCATCACCAAGATTTAACTCTATAGCTGCAAGTTGGTTCACCAGGTTCTGAAACTCGCTAGTGTGCTCGGCTACAGAGGTTCTGCTCCTCAACTTCAAATTTACTAGTCGCATCATTAGAAACGCTTTATTTCGAGCAGTCTTGGCATGGTACATATCCTTGAGCTTCTTCCATAGCTCGCAGGCGTTGGTCTCTTGCGCAACATGGTGGAATACACTATGGTCTATCCATTGTCTGATTTGGCCAATAATTTTTCTGTGCATCTTGGTCTAATCTTTCTCCGCGATTAACGTGGGTTTTGCGCCTTCGTTTTCCAACGGGTCTGCCAAATCCTTTCAATTAAGTAGATCCTCCATCCTGGGTCTCCATATGGTATAATTTGATGCCGATAATTTAATCATAGCTCCGGATCCTGAATCTTTCATCGATTCGGATCAACTTTAAGCTCTCCCTGGCTTGTTTGATATGTTTGGAGAAGAATCACGTAAAACGGAGTGAACCGTTGCGTCTGGAATGGTCAAAAACCTTAAGATCGCCTCTGATTGAGCTCAAATCCGACTTAGGATGAGTCTGGAATAGTCAAAATAATAACGAGGGCAAAACTGTAATTTTGCAAAGTACTGATGACATGGTAGCAGCAGGGTGTGACACATGGCAGGGTGTCAGGATGACATGTGGCAGTAGTGACGTGTCCAAATATGGTAGTGACACGTGACAAGTGGTGACGTCAGCAGTGACGTGGCATGAGTGATGACGTCGTCGGTGACGTTGCAGCGCGTGGGCACGTGGAAGTGCATGAACTCATGCGCGCTGGAGGTAGACGATGCGTGGGGCGCGTGACGCCGAGAGCTCTGACGCGTCAAGCTTTGGGCGACGCGTGTGGTGGTCATTCTGGCTGTTCTCGACGGGAAAAGCTTCTCCTGGAGATGGGTTGCCGGAAAATGCCTTCGGTGTGGTATTTTGATCACTTGAATGGTTCGAAAATAGGATCGCAAAAACGACTATGTTTTTTACTCTAAGCTTTAATACCATTTTACTATGCCCGAACCAATTCTAAACACACACACACAGACAATATATACACCAAGATTTATAGTGGTTCAGTTCAATTGGTACCTACATCCAATTTGAGAGAGTTTACTTTCTTTCAAATGAAGAAAAACGATGGTGGGGAGGAGGATACAACCAATCACTCAACTCTACCTCTCACACTTTCTCACTTACACAGAACACTCCTCTGTGTTTTCTTTTCTTACTATCTTTCTTCACTCTACATTACAATCCACACAAGACCCATATATATAGGTGAACATTCGAATACAACCAAAACTCTACTTGCACATACGTGGCATCCATATCTTGACATTTGCATGTGGATAGGATTCTAAACTCCAAGCGTGATCCAGAAGTTGCCAAAAAACTCTCCAAGCGTGAATCATCCCGGGCGCCATTCTTGACTTGGCTTAAAACATGCGTGAGCTTGACATTTGTTTTTGGCTTCGCATGCACAGTTGATGGTGGTTGTTTGCATGCAGGGGTATGGAACTTACAATAACCACCTATGATTTCAGATTCTTAACAAACCCCCCTGAGGTGTCAAATAACCCCCTATAGTTTTCTCTGTTAACAAACAGTCACCACTCCATTAACAAATACCCTCCTGCCGTTAAAAATAGATATTTTATGCCCAAAATACCCCTAAAATAAATTGGTAACTAAATTAAGATTTTTTAGTAAATTAAAAATTATTATTCTTTTAACTAAATTAAGATTTTTGAGTAAATTACAAATTCTTTTTTTTTTGTTTTTTTGTTTAAGTTTACTTATTTATTTAAATTCAAATATGAAAAAATATATTACTCCCTCTGTCTCAAATTATAAGTCCCTTTTGGGGAATTCAATTTTTTAAGATGATGACTTTTATTGTAGTATTAGTGAATAAAATAATAACTTTACTCGTGATCCCACTATAATGATGTGATCGTTTATAAAGTATATATTTTATAACTTTAATGAATGCATCTACAAGGGCAAAGCCCTTTTAAAATTTCTATGCATATATTCTCTTAAAAAAAATAAAAAATATTATTTAAAGTGTATTATTATCAATAATGGTTTTTTTTTAATAATTTGTACTCCCTCCGTCCCAAAATAAGTGTCCACTTTGAAAAATCAAAGCATTTTATTTGATCAATTTACCAGTTTAACCTTCAAGCATTAAAGTTATAAAACATATATTTTATAAACGATCATATCACTATAGTGGACAACAGGTAAAGTTGGTATTTTATTCATTAACACTACAATAAAAAGTCATCGTCTTAAAAAATTGAATTCCCCAAAAGGGACTTATAATTTGAGACGGGGGGAGTAATATATTTTTTCAGATTTGAATTTAAACAAATAATTAAACTTAAATAAAAAACAAAATAATAATTTATAATTTACTAAAAAATCTTAATTTAGTTAAAAGAATAATAATTTGTAATTTACTAAAACATCTTAATTTAGTTACCACTTTATTTTAGGGATATTTTGGGCATAAAATATCAATTTAAGGGTATTTTGGGCATAAAATATCTATTTTTAACGACATAGGGGTATTTGTTAACGGAATGGAGGTTGTTTGTTAACGGAGAAAAGTGCAGGGGATTATTTGACACCTCAGGGGGGTGTTTGTCAAGAATCTGAAACTATAGGGGGTTCTTTGTTAATGGCCCATATTTTAACACAAACACCAAAAACAAATAAAAATAAAGTTATATTAATGTTTTTATTAAACATGATTAGTAATAATAATTAAAAATATACTTAATTGAAAAAAAGAAGAAGGTGATAATATCATAAAGGGTAAATTACAGTTTCACCCCCTATTATTAGTCTAAATTATATTTGCACCCCCTCTTGTTTCGCTAATTACACTTTCACCCCCTTAACTCATTGGTCAGGTCAACCCAAATCTGAGATGCAAAATAACTTATTTACCCCTGAGTGTATGAAATGACATAATTGCCCACCCATAAGAATATAAAATAACAAAAGTATCTTTCCTTTTATGTGGACCAAATTACCCTTTATATATGTATATACCCATATGCATATTTTTCTTATAATTCCTCTCAAAGCAGATCTCATTGAAGCAAGTTATCAACAAATTCCATAGTCTCTGCAAATCATTGATCAAATTCGAATCCCAATTTAAAAACTAAATGAACACAAATGTAAAGGTAGAAAGAAATTGCCCTCAAATCCACCAAAAGTAAGACCCAACTGAATTAACTTTAAAAGATCAACAGTGGCCTTCAAACTATGGAAATTAAGGGTAATCATCAATGACATCTCGAATCAAAGAAAACTCATCTTCAAGATTATCATTTCATACATCCCTGATCTGAATCGACTCGCTCTTTGGCATAATCGACATTTTTTTAACAAATTTGAACCAACCAACATAAAGCCACCAAAACCCAATTTGAAAACAATCATAAGTAGGGGTGCGCATGGTACGGTACGGTACGGTTTTGATCGAAATTGTAACCTAACCGTTATTTTCGGTTTTCTAAAAATGAAAACCGTAACCAAACCGTTAATAAAAGAAACCATATCAAACCAAACCATTTTTTTCAGTTCAGTTTCGGTTTAGTTTCGGTTATTAACATTTTCTAAATATTTTAAAATTTATAAGTAAAATTTTTATTATTGTGATGTTTTTGTTCATTACTGTAACCAAACCGTGGAAGGTGTCATATTTTTGTTCATATTGTTATAGGATATGAAGCTGGAACTTCCACTTCTTAGAAATTATTGAACTTATGAAGGGTAAAAAACAGATAAATAAATCATTATACATGTATACATTTTTAATATAAACATAAAGAAAAAGTCTTGAAAGAAAATTCAAAGGTGGATTATCTTCTTTTCTTCGATTTAGAACTAAATTAATTCCATAATGAGTTCTATGTCTATTTTTGTACAGGACTTGATACTTACAATAAGCATATAGATAATACATATATAATATAATATATGATATATTAAAAAACCGGTTCGTTTCAGTTTTTGGAAGGTAAAAACCGAAACCTAACTGAAAAAATCGGTTTTTGAATTTTGAAAACCGTAACCGAACCGAATCATCTTAAAACCGAACCACGGTTTCAGTTCGGTCCGGTTCGGTTTTTCGGTTTTTTCGGTTTTATGTTCAGCCCTAATTATAAGCAACCCAAAAATCCTAAATCTGCAACCCAGAAAAGCAAACAGACCCACTTCCCACTTCACTTTACACCATTTTTTATTATTGGGTATCGTCCAATTTCATCTTCAAATTCTTATATATACATACACACACTTATATATACTACCTCTAGTTCTCCACTTTTACAATTTTACTTATCCCAAAATATTTGTCCAGTTCGAATTTCAATGCAATTTAACCTTCCACTTTCCCGAACTACCTTTCTTCCACTAACTTTAAACAAATATCGGATCCCACCATAATACTATATCATTAAAGGCAAAATTAAAAATTGCACACTAGTCAACCAAAATCAATAAAATGTTAAAAAATCCAAATTGGACAACTATTGTGGGATGGATGGAGTATATATTTATATCATCTGTTTGTGGGTTTTTGTTCTGGGGTTTGGGTCGAGGAGGTGAGCTCGTCGGGGGAGGGTTTTGTCCAAATGCATCGCCGCCGGTGACTCTAAATCTCCGGTGTGGGTGGGTTTTGTCGAAGGTAGAGGTGGGTGATCATGAGCTTTTTGTGTTGATTGTTGGTGTTGATGTTATAGGTTATTATAAATATATATATATATATATATGTCAATTTGGAAATTTGAGTGTTTAGCTTTTAGATGATTTTGTGTTATCATTGTTAACCATGGGTTTAAACATTCATTATTTAGACATGTATATATATATATATATACATGTATATACATATCCAGCTAATATGATTTTTTCTCTTCCATATTCCATTTAAATTCTTGTGTTTATAGCTCAATCAACACACATCAATGGACCAATTAGGGTTAGGGTTTGGTTTTGAAGATTTTAGGAGAGAGAGGGATGAAAATGAAGAAGATGATTGAAGGGTAAATATGTAATTTAATATAAAAGAATATTTGATTATTTAAAATAAAAATATATTTATGGGTATAAGGGTAATTTCACATGTTCGGTGGCCGGATATGAGTTTTAGGGGGTGAAAGTGTAATTAGCGAAACAAGAGGGGATGAAGGTGTAATTTACATTAACAATAGGGGATGAAAGTGTAATTTACCCTATCATAAATATATATATATAGGGTAATTTGCAGTGAGACCTCTTGAACTTTAAATCAATTGCACATAGAAATTGGTCAACGCAATTTCGGTCCAACAACCCTTGAACTTTCAATTTTCTTGCAGTGACACCCCCTGAAGGGGTGAAAAGTCCAGAAAGCCCTTGATTTATCTCACTTATTACATGAAATAAATATTTAGGTACTGAAATTACCTCCATGCCCCAAGATGAAAACCTTATTATATATATATACTAGAAAAACATATATAAAATTCAAAAAATTATATAAAATTCAAAAAATATATATTAAATTTTGAAAAAAAATATAAAATTCGAAAAAACATATATAAATTCAATATATATATATATAAATTTTGAAAACATATATAAATTTTGGAAAAAATATATAAAATTCAGGAAAAATATAAAATTCGAAAAATATATATTAAATTTCGAAAACATATATAAATTTCAGAACAAAATATATAACATTTGGGGGTAAATATAAATATTGAAAAAAATATATTAAATTTCAAAAAACATATATAAATTTTAAAAAAATATACTCTCTTTGTCCCAAATTATAAGTCCATTTTTGGGAATCCAACTTTTTAAAGTAATGACTTTTATTGGTGTGATAGTGAATGAAAAATCAATTTTACCCGTGGTCCCACCAAGTGATGTGATGTTTGTAGTTTAGATATTTTATAACTTGAATGCTTGAATAGTAAATTGATAAAAAAAAAAAAAAAAAAAAGTGCATTGACTTTTCAATGAGAACACTTGTTTTGGAATGGATTGAATAGTGAATGTGGAGACTTAAATTGGGACGGAGGGAGTATAAAATTTGGAAAAAAATTATATAAATTTGAAAGCAAACTTGTATTTTGGCTCTTTGAAATTTAAATTAATGTATACTTGTATAGTTGTCTAACATTCGTTCATGGTTTTCTACTTTTTTTGACTTTAAATGTTGTTTTGGTGTATTGTACTTTGGTTACTTGTATTTTTTATACTTCTATTTGCACAATTATTTGCCTAGTACCAACTTGTTTTTTCAAAATTTATATTTTGTTTTGAATTTTATATATATATTTTTCCAATTTTATATTTATTTTGAAATTTATATTGTTTTTTTGAAATTTAATATATCTTTTTTTGAAATTTATATATATTTTTAATTTTTAATTTTAATTATATATATATATTTTGAATTTTATATTTTTTTCGAATTTTATATATTTGTTTCGAATTTTATATGTTTTATAATTTGCACAAGGATTGTTTGGTCCTTTAATTTAACCAACTAGGGTACAAGAGTAATTTTAAGTCCCAAAAACCCTATAGGGGGTGTAACTGTAAGAAAATTAAAGGTTCAGGGGTTGTTGGACCGAAATTGCGTTGACCAATTTCTAGGTGCAATTGACCTAAAGTTCAGGGGGTCTCACTGCAAATTACCCACATATATACATGAGTGTATATATATAATATGAGAATTGAACAAAAAATATTTCAAAAATTATATATACGGATGGCAACGAGTCGGGTTTGTGACATGTTTGGCTAATACCATTACCACCTCATTTAAAAATTACTAATACCAAACTCACCCCAAACACACGACGGGTTGTAATCGGTAATACCATTACCAACCCGTCAGTATAAATGGTTTCATCAGATTACCATCAGTTTTAATAAATTATAGTTTTATTAATTAACATATCAAATTAATACCTTAGTAACTTTTAATTTTGTTCTATACATTTATATGTTCGTGTCCGTTACTACAAAAAAATTTAATATCTTTTATCATATGATGTAATTGATTTCAGTTATGGTTGCTCCTAATGCTATTTAACGTTCTTAAATAAAAATCAATGGTTGAAAATATATAAAGTAGAATCTTATAAATAATTGGATTATAAATTATTAAAGTTCAATAGTTATGTACACAATTAATTAATAGAATATGTCTAGGTATGTATTGTTTCTTAATTGATTGAATATATCCGAGTTTGTATTTTTTCTTAATTGATCGAATAATAACTGAAATTTACACAATTAAAATATTTAATTCATTGAATATGTCTTGCTATGTATTTTTTTCTTGAGAAGGGTAAAAAAAAAATCATTATCAGTTATTGAAATTCAATAATTAAATTATTTTGTTACTTTATTTGATTATAAATAAAAAATGATCACTAAAACACTTTTAATGAACATTTATTTTCATGAGATGCTTTTAATATACTTATTTTAAAATAATAATAAAAAATGGGTCGGGGCGGGGCGGGTTCTACAGAAAACCCGAACCCGCTTCGTGTTTTGAATTTTGATACTTGTAGATGTAGAAAAAACACACAATAATTGATTGAATTTTATTAGGGCCAATTTGGTAGGCGGTCCGGTTTGGTTTTATCTGGCCCGGTCTGGTCTTATCTGGTTTGGTCTGGTCTGGTCTTATCTGGGTGGTGTTCTGAAAGTTTGTTTGGTAAAGCTGTTTGGTCTTATGGTCTTATTCAAGCTGTTTGGTCTTATGTTTGGAAAATAATACAAAAAATAAAAAAATAATATATAAATTTGAAAAAATATATTTAGTATGAAAAATATATAAAAAAATTTGAAAATAATATAAGAAATTCAAAAATAATATATTTTTCAAATTTTATAAATTATTTCGAATTTTTATATTATTTTTTGAATTTTATATATTATTTTTGATTTTTTATATTATTTTCAAATTTTTTATATTTTCTAAAATATATATATATGGTTAATTTCATAAAACCCCCCTATACTATTCAATTTAATCAACTAACCCCTCATGTGTTCACTTTGCCCCCTATACCATCCAATTTCATCACTATGCCCCCTCCTCCTCACATTTAGAGTCAAAATGTCTAAACTACCCTCTCTTAATAGTATAAGGGGGTTTAGTGAAATCAACCCTTAAAAAAATTATTTTTCAAAAATAAATTATATTTTTCGTAAAAATTATAAATTTCAAAATATATATATATTTCGGAAAATATGATTTTTTATGAAAAATAATTTTTTTGCGAAAAGTATATATTATGTTCCAAAATATGATTTTTTACGAAAAATAATTTTTTTGTGAAAAAATATATATTATGTTCCAAAATATGATTTTTTTTGCGAAAAATATTGTTTTTGCGAAAAAGTATATATTATGTTCCAAAATATGAATTTTTTCCAAAAAATATGATTTTTTTCTGAAAATATTTTTTTGTGAAAAAGTATTTATTATGTTCCGAAAAATTCTTTTTTGCGAAAAATATATATTATGTTCAAAAATATGATCTTTTCCGAAAAAAAAAAATTTTTGCAAAAAATATATATTATTATGTTCCAAAATATGATCTTTTCCGAAAAATAATTTTTTTGAGAAAAATATATATTATTATGTTCCAAAATATGAATTATTTCGGAAAAAATAATATATTTTTTGAAAAACAAATCATATTATGGAAAATAATATACTCCCTCCTAAAAATAATATTTTTGCAAAAAATATATATATATATTTTTGAATATATAATTTTTGCGAAAAATATAATTGATTTTCAAAAAATAATTTTTTTAAATGGTTGTTTCACTAAACCCCCTTATATTATTGAGGGTAGTTTAGGCATTTTGACTCAAAATGTGAGGTGAGGGTGCATAATGATGAAATTGAATAGTATAGGAGGCAAAGTGGACACAGTGGGAGTTAATTGATTAAACTTGATAGTATATGGGGGTTTCTTGAAATTAACCCATATATATATATATCTAATTTTGTATATTATTTTTGAATTTTATATTTTTTTCAAAATTTATACATTATTTCAAATTGTTTATATTATTTTTCAAAACTTATATATTATTTTTTAAATTATATATATATATATATATTTAAAATTTTATATATTAATTTTGATTTTTATATATATTTTTGAATTTAATACATTATTTTAAAATATATATATTATTTTTCAAATTTTATATATTATTTTGGAATTTTATACATTATTTTTGATTTTTTCTATTATTTTGGAATTTTTTTATTTTCCCAAATTTTAAATATATTTTTTGCATTTTATATATTAATTTTGAATTTTAGATATATATTTCAAATTTTATACATTATTTCAAAAAATTTATATTATTTTTATAATTTTATATATTATTTTCAAATTATATATATTTTTTAATTTTATATATATATTTCAAATTTTATGGTCCCATGTGTTAAGACAATTGTATATAAGACCACATGAGACCACTTGAGACCATCATTTTTTGTTGTCTCAAATTACTCATTTTGATCCCAAGTGGTCCTTGTTTTTTTGGAACCGTGTTGCCAAACAGTGTTCGATCCCAAAAAAGTCATTATGAGACCGAACCACATGAGACCGGACCGCGAACCAAACAGGGCCTTACTGTTCAACCTTTTATATATACATATTTTCGATGTGCCAAGTAGGGTTGCAAATGAACCGAGCCGAGCCAAGCCGAGCTTTAGAATGTTCAAGCTCGGTTTATTTGCTAAACGAGCCTAGAAAATGTGTTCAAGCTCGGCTCATTTGCTTAACGAACGAGCCCGAGTCGAACGCCAGATTTAACGAGCCGAGCCCGAGCTTATTCACGAACAACTCGTTTCAGTGCAACATATATTAATCTTCATAATAGTTGTCTGGATTGAGTTGTTGCATGTTTGTTTGAACATATTTTCACTAGTATAATTTTTTATGAATGAATTTTATGTTATGACCGCCTAATTTCTATAATTTTTTCACAATAATCTTCATAATTTGTTCAATTTGAACACTTTCTTTTGTCAAATATGATATAATTTTACTATTTAACTTAGACGAGCCTGTTCACGAGCTTAGTAATGTTCAAGCTCGACTCGTTTACTAAACGAGCCTAAAAATTGTGCTCAGGCTCGGTTCGTTTACTAAACGAACGAGCACGAGCCGAACTCTTAACGAGCCGAACCCGAACCTGCTCACGAACGGCTCGGTTCATTTGCAACCCTAGTGCCAAGGCCCATCAGGGAAACCAATTTAACCCCTTTATCAAGGGATTTGCCTACACCTCTTTCCATCTTTATCTCAATCTCCGCATTCATGGGATTTGATGTTGATTTATTCCTTGCAGCCCACGCATCTTCTAGAAGATATAATGGGCTTGGCCCATCGGACCTTATGGTGGCCCAGTCTACTTGGGCAACATATTTTCACTATTACAATACCAAACCCGCCACAATTATATAGGCTACATAAAATGAGAGAGGTTTGATCCCTTACTCATTGAGCAAGAAAATTTGTATTCACTTATCATTATAATTGTTAAATATGATCTTTAAATTTTAACATGTAATTCTTTTATTTATGTTAATCACATTCAATTATCACAGTGATAGGTAAATATGAATTTCTTATGGTGGATGAGCAAAAGATATTTTTTTTAATATATGATATGTAATCTTAATATAATGGCCAAAGAATCTCACATTGTAAGTTGCAACTAAATGAGAAAGAAAAAGAACTACTTCTTTTCTTGTTCTAAAAAAAAAAAAAAATTAAAAATTAAAAACATACAAATACACATACAACCTACATGTATCCTCTACATGTATCCTCTTTTGTGTTGAGTTTTGAAGTTTCACCAATCACATTTTGAATATCTGAATTGTAATTAGTTAAATTTCATCGTCTATTATTAAATCCATTCACTAACTTTTTCAATCAAAATAATCAGCTCTCTCTAAGAATAAATCAGATAAAGACCCAAGAAAGTGCTAAATTGAAATCACCAACTAAACTGTCTTGCCTAAAACACTCCACCTTATTGGTGTAAAAAAAATTAAAGCCGTCAAAATTTTGCATAAGAAAAATGGCAAGCAAGAGATTGCATGATGAACATTAATGTAAAGTGAGAAAATAGAAAAATACTCATATTTTGCATAATTGTAGTTGTGATGGTGAAGGATCTGAATAAGGATGGCAACAGGTGTAGTTCTGGACGGGTGTATCCCCCACTCCCACAATTGTTAAAAAACTCTCACCCCATTCTCACCCAAAATCGACTAAACGGGGTGGGAGGTCATCTCGTCTCTATCGGATTTTTTAAGACCTTTGGGTGCTCACGGATGCCCGTTAAAAATTGAAAATTTCAAATATGTCACTTTAATATTAAACAACTCCACAAAATTATATACTTAAAACACAAAATTATCCAACAATCCAAATTACTATGGGTGCGTTTGGATAGGTGATTGTTTGTACTGTTTTTTTACTGTTCATCCAATTTAAGAAAAAAAACCTGTTTGACAAATAAATAAGGGATTTTTATTCTCTTGTACAGTAAAAAAATTATCCCCAAAATTGACCCAATTTCAAATACTAGTTTTGATTGTTTTTGGTGTTTTTTAACTGTACAATACACAAAGCCAAAAAACGTGTTTTTGGGTCTGAAGAACACTCCTCAAAAACTCTCTTAAGAACACTCCTCAAAAACGTCTTCGTCTCTCAAGAACTCTCTCAATAAGCATGTACGCCACCACCACCGACGACCATGCCTCCACCACCACTGCGTCGCACTGGTTCCAGCACCTGCTCGACAAGTCGGTACCGCGCATTCGCCTCCGGTGGCTCCTCTTCGCGTTCGCGGCAATCGTGTACCTGGTGCGCGTGTGGTTCCTAGAGGGCTTCTACATCGTCTCGTACAGCCTCGGCATTTACGTCCTCAACCTCCTCATCGGCTTCCTCTCGCCGCAGGTCGACCCCGAGGCCCAGGACCTCGCCGATGGGCCCACACTCCCCATCCGTGGCTCCGACGAGTTCCGC
This sequence comes from Cornus suecica, assembly GCA_963922005.1. Lineage (NCBI taxonomy): Eukaryota > Viridiplantae > Streptophyta > Magnoliopsida > Cornales > Cornaceae > Cornus > Cornus suecica. The sequence continues at coordinate 36,973,333 of OY998248.1, forward strand.
CCCTTCGTCCGCCGGCTTCCGGAGCTCTTGTTCTGGTAAATTGCCGATTGATCACACATATATGTATATGTATAAATATGTATCTATGTTGTGTTAAATGAATCAGCCGTGAAATTGGTGTGGATGTGTTTGTTTTTTGGGGGGAAATTATAGATTTCAATTGGAAATGAGTTGAAGGAATGTGAATAGGGTTTTGGGACGTGTTTTCCCGTTGAAGAAAAATTAGGGTTTAAATGTGTTTATGAACGAATTGGAACTGAAAGGGTTTTTTCGAGGGAAAAACTAGATTTCTTTTGCAAAACTGTTCTGTATCCCTAAACCATTTTTGGGAACTATTTTCGTGTTGAATAAAGAAGGGTTTAAACGGGTTTATGAACAAACTGGATTATGGGTAGTGATATATATCTATATATATATGTTTATGTACATTTTTTCGCATCCATTAAGCACCAAATGATTGTGGTTCGGATGTGTTTGTTTTAAGGGAGAATTCTTGATTTCAAGTTCTGCTAAACTGTACTGTCAATATATCGATCAACATGATCTCATTGTTTTTCAGTTTTAGAATGTCTATAGGTGTGTGTAAGTTCTTTCAAATCACTCAAGCATGCAACCAAGTGATTGTTCTTGTTGTGTTTATTTTGAGGGAAAATATTGGATATAGTTGGAAAATGAGTGAATGGGCTTTGAATAAAGTTTTATATCCCTGGTGATCATTTTTATTAAATAGCTGCTGCTGAATTCTTATTAATTATTATTTACAGAATATCTGATTGTTCCACTGTGTGATGGTTATATGCAATTTTGTGAATATGTATATGTTATTCTTTGGACTTTTTTTATCCTCAAGTCCCGTTCCATACCATATGAAACTTTGTAATTTGCAGAAAGAAGTTCTTGAAAGGAATAACAAGAATTAGTCTAAAAATATATCATGAACAATTTAACTAGGCTTCGCTGCACCCACATGACCCAAAGTTGCAATCTTTAAAAAAGTTTTTATCTTTTGAGTATCTTGGAAGTTTTCCCTTTTTAATGGGTATGGTCATGACATGCAGGTTTTGTTGGATTTTTTAAATATATATTAGATGCACCAACCACAGAAACTTGTTTATCCTGTTGCGATTCAGTCAAACATATAATTGTTTGGATTTTTTAAGTTGTGTTAAACTTTTGTTTTGCACTCTTGAAAGGTGTCTATTGGGTTGTGTTCAAGTCAATCTTGGAAGTTATACGTATGTAATTGGGTACAATGTGTATAAAATTGTTTGTATCATTGACATTTATGAATTTCTGTTTCTACTTGTAGATGGCACGTGCTAAGCAAACTGCTCGCAAGTCGACAGGAGGAAAGGCTCCTAGGAAGCAACTTGCTACCAAGGTCTCTTTTACCTTACGCACACCCATGTTTCCATAGTTGATTGAATTTAATGTGCTTTGAATTAGTTTTTGGTTTACGTTATTTATGTGATGGTTTGTCTCAGGCTGCTCGTAAGTCTGCCCCCACCACTGGAGGAGTTAAGAAGCCACACAGATACCACCCTGGAACTGTTGCCCTTCGGTGAGTTCACATCCAAAAAACATACTAACACAGTTTCGTTTATTTTAGTAAAATAAAAATCATTGCATTAGAATTGTTTATTCTGTCATTTTAACATAGAGGTCAGTTTTTCCCCCCCAATTTGCTGATAGTAGATGTTTTTGCAACTTGATGTATGCAGTGAAATCCGCAAGTACCAGAAGAGTACTGAACTGCTCATCAGGAAACTGCCATTCCAGAGGCTTGTTCGTGAAATTGCTCAGGACTTCAAGGTAAATTGAATTGTTCGTTGATCCTATCTTTCATTGCATTTGGATTAGTAGCTGAAACTTTGATTGATGTTGTGGGTTGGGTCTGCCATATGATATTTTGGTATTTTTATTTGGTTTGTAGACCGATCTGCGTTTCCAGAGCCATGCAGTGCTGGCACTCCAGGAGGCTGCTGAGGCATACCTTGTGGGTCTGTTTGAAGATACTAACCTCTGTGCCATCCATGCCAAGTGTGTGACAATCATGCCCAAGGACATCCAGTTGGCTAGGAGGATCAGGGGTGAGCGAGCTTAGGTTGCTGGGGATCTGATCTTTAGGCCTCATCTCCTTTCCATCCCTTAATATAGGATATAATTTGTTTTTCAAGTTTTTAGTGTGTGGGAACTACTAGTAGTTTATGATGATATGATGGATGCTTCAGTAAACATGTGTTTATTTGTGGGGCATGGTATTTTGTTGTTGAAACTGTCATTGTTGTTTACACCAATGGTGTGTAACAAACAATCTTTTTACATTGTCATGTGAAGTAGGTAATTTGTTCTAATGACTTCTACATCTCCTGCGTCCTTGTTCTTATATTTGATTGATTATGGGTGGGGTAAGATGGTTGGTCTATGCGCTCAGAAAATTCCAGACAAATCAATGGAGTATGTGAGCAACAACATTATTTAAGCTGAATTTTTTTGACATTTATGGGGTAATATATATGTAGAATATGTTGAGCATTTATATGTATAAACGTGTCAACATTTTTTATGCCATCATATATTTATTGATATTAATTTTATCAAAATCAATATCTAAACATAATTCTATAATAATAATAATAAAAACTATTAATAATCAATTTTTTAGTAAACTTTTTTTTAAAAAAAAAATTCAACTTGCCAAACGTGTTTTTCTGTTTCTGTTATTAAAAATCTAGAAAACACAGACACTGCCAAACGTGTTTTTCTGTTTCTGTTATCAGATTTTCTGAAAAAACAAGGTTTGCCAAACGTGTTTTTATTTTTTTTTTCCCGAAAATTTTTCGGATAAAATTTCGAACCAAACATGTTTTTGTATCCGGACTACCCTAAATACAAAAACAAAAAGAGTTTTGATTTTCAAGAGGAAAAAAACAAAAACAAAAACACTGGTATCCAAACGCACCCTATACATTTTACCAAAAATAACAACAAAAAAGAAAATTGTTCAATATTATGTTTAGTTCAATCTAAACAACAACAAAAATAAAATTTAGAATTAATGAGTTACACTTATTTTTTATTTACTATATATATATATTCTGTCTAATCCTGCTCCAGTTATATGCGGATTTTTTTTCTAATCCCATTTTCACTGATATAGTATAAACAGGGTCGAGCGGGGCAGCCAAATTGTCATCCTATTCCTGAAAAAGTCTTATACATGCATGCCTTATTTGTATCATTCCTAATATAACAACATCCCATAAAGTCTTAATATAACAACATTCCATAAAAGATTACATGGGTTGGTAGCTTGGTACCATGTTGTTGTTATAGCAGTTTCTTGAATCAGAAACCCTCCTTAATGATGTATTCTGGACTAAAATTCAATTCCATGAAAGGAACCATGACACCAAAAAATGTCATGCCACGTGGTTGTATGAAGTATTTTCTAATAAGTGATAATGAGGAATAATATAAAATTGGTGACCAAACAATGATAATACTTGGCCCTATTTCGTATATGGTTATGGTTTCACCTGGTCTGATCTGTTTTTGGGTTTTAGGGACCAAATTATGTTTGTTTGGACTGGTCTCAAAATTTAGAACCAGACCAAAATGAACCAAATGTGATATTTTTGGAACCAGTGTTTTTGGTGGTCTTGTCTGTTCTTGGTAACCAAAAAATCAAAATTTTGAGACCAACGATTAAGACCACCAAAAACAAAAATTGAATAAAATAATAATAATATACAAAATAAATTAAATAATACATAAAAAATAATAATATATAATAATAAATAAATAATCAATTAATAAAATATATTTATAAATAATTAAAAATCAATAAATAATAAATTAAATAAAAATATTTAAAAATAAAAATAATGAATAATAAAAAAAATGAATTAAATAATACATAATAAATAAATTAATAAAATATATTTCGAAAAAATTAAAAATGAATAAATAAAAATAATAAATGAATAATATAAATAATAAATAAAATAAAGTATATTTAAAAATAAACTAAAAATAATTAATAATAAAGAAAATGAATTAAATAATACATATTAAAAATAAAAATGAATATAATAAAAAAAATATAATACTGAATAAATAATAAATTAATAAAATATATTTATAAATAATTAAAAATAAATAATTAATAATAATAAATTAATAATATAAATAAGAAATTAAATAAAACATATTTAAAAATAAAAATAAGAATAATGAATAAGAAAAAAAATGAATTAAATAATACATAATAATAATAAAAATGAATAAATTAATTAATAAATATAATAATAATAATAACATATATTTATAAATAAATAAAATGAATAAATAATAATAAAGGAATAATATATATAATAAATGAAATAAAACATATTTAAAAATAAAATAAAAATAATGAATAATAAACAAAATGAATTAAATAATAATAAATAAATATAATACTAAATAAATGAATAAATAATAAATTAATAAAATATATTTATAAATAATTAAAAATGAATAAATATTAATCATAAATTAATAATATAAATAAGAAATTAAATAAAACATATTTAAAAATAAAATAAACAAAATGAATTAAATAATACATAATAATAATAATAATTAATTAATTAATATAATAATAAATAATAAATTAATACAATATATTTATAAATAATTTAAAATGAATAAATAATAATAATAAATGAATTAAATAATGAAATAATAGTAAATTAAATGAATTAAATAATTGAATAATGAATAAATAATAAATTAATAGAACTTATTTATAAATTAATATACAAATAATAAATTAATAATACAAATAATAATAAATAAAATAATTTTATTTTTTTAAAGCGAAAAGATTAGACCAGAATGTTTTACCAAATATGGTCTGGTTCAATGTTTGTGAGACCGTGACTATTAGACCAGACCGCTTACTAAACAGACTATTAAATTCAGGATCTAGATAGGACTAGACCAGAACAAACCGGATTAGACCACATCAGACCGCCTACCAAACATGGCTATCAGGCCATGTTTGATAGGCGGTCTTATTTGGTCTGGTGTGGTCTGGTTCGGTCTGACTTGTCTAGATCCTGAACTTAAAAATATGTTTGGTAAGCGGTCTGATCTTACTATTCATTTTTTATTTATTATAATATTTATTATTTCTTCAGTTTATAATATACTTTATTAAATTATTATTTATTCATTTATTTATTTATTTCTAAATATCTATTTATAAATTATTTATTCATTTTTAATTATTTAAAAATATATTTTATTAATTTAATATTAATTTATTAATATTATACTCATTTTTTTATTATAACGTATTTATTTATTTATTATGTATTATTTATTTATTATTCTATTTATTTATTATTTATTTCATTTGTTTATTATTTATTATTTTTATTATATTTTTAAATATGTTTTATGTAATTTATTATTATTTTTAATTATTTACAATTATATTTTATTAATTTATTATTTAGTCCATTTTTTATTCTTATATATATTTTTTATTATTGTATTCATTTTTTATTATTATTATGTATTATTCAATTCTATTTGTTTATTATTTATAATTTTTTTAAAATATGTTTTATTTAATTTATTATTTATATTATTAATTATTAATTATTTATAAATATATTTTATTATTTATTCAGTTTTTATTTATTAGGTATTATTTAATTCATTATTTATTTATTTATTATTTATATTTTATTTTTAAAATATGTTTTATTTAATTTATTATTATTATTTATTCATTTTTAATTATTTATAAATATATTTTATTAATAAGACCATACCGGACCAGGTTGAACCATAAAAAAATCTGGTTCCAAAAACACCCCCTTTGATTCAAATTGATCTCATTTGGTCACGTTCCAAATTTTGAGACCAAATCCAAACAAATATGATCTGATCCCTGAAAACAAATATCATATCAGACCAGACCAAATAAGATAACCTACCAAACAAGGCCTCAAATATTGCAAATAAATAAAATCAAGTCTTCCAAACTAACGTAAGGGATTAAGGGCCTGTTTTGTAAACAGGTTTGGTGCCAAAAATATGGTTTTGGTGCCAAAAAATGGTACCAAACCATGTTTGGTAAAATGGTGCCAAAAAATAGTATCGTTACTGTAGCAAACCATGGTGCCAAATTTATGAAGGATTTTGTAACCATCCTTTTGATGGTTTTGGATGGTGCGGGTATTGTAGCAAACCACTGTAGCACTCTACTGTAGTAACCCGAATCACTGTAGCACCGAATATAATATTTATATTTTAATATTATAAATTTTAATATTAATATAAAATTTATATTAATATTAATATTAAAATAATATTATTAGAAATTTTAATATTAATATTTTAATATTAAAATTTATAAATTTATAAATTTTAATATTAATATTAATATTAATATATTAATATTATTAATTAATATAAATTTTAATATTAATATATTATTATATTAATATATTAATATTAAAATATTAATATAATAAAAATATATTAATATATTTTAATATTATAAATTTTAATATTAATATATTAGTATATTAATATATTTTAACCCATACCAACTCTACCAAACATGGTTTGGTTTTTCAACATCACTTTTTCTCACACCAAAACTATCTGCACCAAACATGATTTGGAACCAAAATAAAACCACACCAAACCAAATTCAACCCAACCAAAACCAAAACAAAAAACTAACACCCCGCACCAAACCGTTACCAAACGCTACTCAAGGGTATTAAAAAACACCCTCAATTAGTCAATTACAAAAAGAAAAAAAAACACACACACACACTCACTAGTATATAATACATTATTTCACAAATCGAGTTTATATTTTAGGATCAAGAAATAAGACAATCGTCCCATAAGGCGAGCATCTACCAAGATCTCAGTTTTGCTCCATTGGCGCCTTACCTGCAATATTGAAAAGAGAGGGTTAGCTCATAAGTCGGCGTGATCGTACAATATGTTATTAGAAATGTATGATCGAATGCCAAGCCAAGTAGAGCATGCATGCGTTGTAAGCATAATTAAATCTCGGTGAAAGGAAAAAAGGACTAGCTCTAAAGCAAACAATGACATTCGATTAAGAGTTGTTCAAATCAACGACCAAACAAATTCTCAAGCAGACTACGTAGCCAAAATGGAAATTTGAAATCGGAGGAGGCATATACAGTGCTACACAAGTACACTTTATCATTATTATCGTAACTTATGTGGTTGGGCAGCTTCAAGGAAATGACAGAATGGTAAGAAGCGATACTATTGCTCAGCACACAAACAGAGGTAGGCGGTAGTGTTCCACTTCGAATATTTTATTGTGGAGGCCGAAGCAGCATAGTAGCCCGAAAAGGGATGGTTCTGGCAAAGGCAGAATTGTGGTACTACGGATTGAATGTCATCTGTCAAATGGCATAAATGGTAGTAATGGGATGATACAATTCGGGGAGGTTTAACAGAAGTAGCACTGCTGTTCAATATCTTACGTTGTATCTAATTTGTTTTCTTTTCCCTTTTTGTTTTTTTTCTTTCATCTATATATTTCTTGTTTCAAAAGAAGAAAATGATTACAAATGAACACATACCTGAGGTTCCTCAACCATGGAGATTGGGAAGCCAGTTCAAATTTTTGTCTTCTTTAAGCACAGTCGTCTTTAGATTGTCGAGATGAATCTTAAATGGCTCCCAAAGATAGACAGTGTATTCATCGCATATCACCTCCTTCAATTTCCCCAGATCCTTTACTGAAGGTGGCAACTTCTGCAGTCCACAACCTCTCATGTCGAGCTTTTCCAGACCGCACAGCTCACCTATCTGTATTGGCAATTCACTCATCTCTACGCAATCAGATATGTCGAGGAACCTTAATTTATGGAGTCTTCCAACTGAATCTGGCAACCCTGAAAGTGATGTGCAGCAATGAAGCCTCAACACTTCTAAATTTGTTAGCCTTCCAAGACTTTCGGGAAGTGCATTGAGGTCATTACATTTAGTGATTCTGAGCTTCTTAAGGCGGACAATGTCACAGAGCCCTTCAGGTAGTTCCAGTAGATCACTGCAACAGTGAATATCAATCTCCACAAGATTTGGGAACATATGGGCGAACTCGACACTAGAGTTCCCAAAGGTGTCGCCAATTTTACACATAGTCAAGGATATCTTGCACAAATTTCTGAACTGTAATCTGGACTCGCTAAGGAAAGAAACTGAAACATTCTCTAATCTGAGTCTCTTTAGACTGGATAAGAGCCCAAGTCGCTGAAAGTTAGTTAGTTCAGCTGGGCAGAAACTATAATTTGTGATGATGAGAACCTTCAGTTGATCAATTCTCTCCATGAATTCGGGCAGGCTGTAGTTCCTTGCCCGGATGTTCAATATTAAAACTTCAAGTTCAGGTAGTTGCTTGTACTTCCGGTAAATAAACGATTTGTACATATTTGAAAAACTGTACCAGCTTGAGGAGGCTGTTTTTTCAGGTAGTAGCATGTTGCACCAGCTTGAGGAGAATGTTTCATCTGCGAGCAATATTCCACAAAAAGGAAATTGAGGGGGGGGGGGAAAGAATAGTATCATCTATGGGGTTTCATACTGAAAACATAAGATAATCAAACCTGTAGAGATAGACAAGAGGCGGGCATGAAACGGTTGTATTTGTTCGATGGACCACTCGGAGAGTTCATTTCCCCTAATGTTCATAACTAATCTTTTCCTCTGTTCTATGGGGTTTTGGCTGCTGCAGTAGATAGCGAAATCTCTGAGCATATCATGCTGTGTCACAAAATGATGCTCACTACAGTATCCATCAATCTCACTTGCTTCATTTCTGTGAATGGGAGTAAAACAGATTACTTGCCGAGAAATTTCATTTCAAAAATTACAGTAGTAGCAAATATCCTAGTGCCATGTGTGATGCATAGTTTGGGAAAAATACTGAACAATGAAATTCAGGCATCCAAGTGACAACTGACAGCAAAATCAGGATAAATAGTACCAGAAATATCCAACAGTTCAAAAGTTCAATGCCGTTCCACTTCCTAAATATTAATAACAACAATAAATAAGCATCATAATCCTAATAATAATAATCTTTTCGATTGTCATCATGTCGAATAAGTTCAGGACAGTATTTGTGATGTTGTTGCCTGAATTTAGTTTCAGGCTGTGTGTGCATTGCTACCCGGATGACCCAAAAAGATTTGACCCATTTACTTACTTGCAGGTTGTGGCCCCTATTTGATACTCTAGTGTAGGAAGAGATTAAGAGGAGGGAAATTACAGAAAACAGAATCAGAGCAAGAGCTAGGGCTTGGGGCTGAAACTTGTAATCTCTTAAAGTTTGCATAGTGAAATTTTCACTGATCTTTACTACGTAGACACAACTAGTGTCGAACCCCGTAAAACTTTCTGTTCTTTGTGTGTAGCGTTTTTACTTTTTTGTCGTGTTCTTAACTTGTTGTTGGGTCATTACATTTGTCATAAACAGTAAGTTGTGGTATAACATAACATACCAATCACTTGGTACAAATAACACTGACTTTTAGCTTAGGACCATTTTCAGTAGCTTCTTTAACGTGCTAGCTTGTTTTCGTAAAGTGAAAAAACACCGATTAAACACTAAGGTGTTGCCAACCACTTGGACCAGCTACACTAATCCTATTTGGCCAATGCATCACTACCCAGGGCCATATCTTCAACTAAATAGTCAATCATGAAGTCTTCCCTTTCCACCTAAACTTGCAAACACCACAGCATCTCTTTCAGCCCCAGATGCCTTCCACTTAGATCACATCATTCCCCTTGAAAAACAGTCATTTAGTATTTGTTTATTAGATAGACTTTGGCTTAGATGGACTTTGGCTTAAAAAACAAATATAAATATATAAAATATGTCATCATTTTTTCATGATAAGCCACCTCAAATGACTACCTCTAATTGCTTCACCTCAGTGTTAACACTATTTTTCCACAATTGCAATGTCTTATTCATCCTAATTCCCTTGCAATGGGCACATGCACAAACTAAATGCAGATGATATTGCTCTGGCGCAGTGGTAGTTCCACCCTACCAACACCTTGCATAGGCTGAAGCATCACTGGGTGATGGGTGTTCACAAACTAACGCACAAAATAATCAAATAGAGAATATGGTCATTTTAATAAGAGATAGAAACCTTAAATACCTCATAAACACAAGATTAAGCAAATTCCGGGATGCTAATTCATGGATGTTGGCAAAGGCATATATCCCGTCTTCATCCAGGTTGTACAGTTCCACCCATATATCCATTAGAGCCGGGGCAGGGATCCTCTGATCTTCAGGAAATAAACCGAGGTCCATGAAACATTCCTCGACATGAGTCCTTTTGTCCAAGGCATCTATGCTAGTTTGGAGACAAATACGCATATCCCCGTAGGAATCAAAAAGGGATTCTCCTTCAGACCATTTCTTCAGCGTACTTTCCCAGATCACCTTAGGTTGTCCCCTAAGTCTTCCGCCAACTACTGTAATGGCCAGCCGGGATCCCCTACAGCCTCTCACTATCTTCAATTTGATATGGCAAATAAATCCAATTGCAGGTTTTTGCCGGAAAAAAAAAAGAAGCAGAAATGGAGATTAGTACATACAAGCTGTACTTCCTGATCTTCATTCGAGTAGATGTAACGAATGCAGATTTGCAGACAAGTATGTTAAGGCTCTACTTCTTGATCTTCAGTTACATTATTTTAACTAAGGGTCGCGAGCCTTTAACCCCCCGTGATATGCTTAGTGTGCGTATAACCCCCTATAGTTCTATTTCACCCCTGCAGTTTTAATTAAGTGCTGCTAATTGACCCCCCTCCCTGCAAACTGACAATCGGAAATATAAAATGTCATTTATGCCCTTTTATATATGTTTAAAATATATATATATATAAACATTTTGATGTAAAAAGATGAAAAACACCCATGTTTAAGGACACCATTACCTACATACACAAACCCTAAAAACACTATCATTTCCGCCGTTTTTTTTAGCGTTTCTTGAAAGAGGCGATAACCTCATCTAGGGTTTGCTCAAGTTGCAACTCCATGGTAGACGACTTCAGGTCAATTATTCCTTCACTTTCTTATGTTTTTTAATTTGCATATGTTGGATAAGCCATGCGTTGAATATTTTTATTTATTCGAACTCTTTTTTGTAATAACAAGAAAGAGATTTTCAAATCTTTAATCATTAACAATTTGGCCCACCACATCTCTATCTTCGAATAGAACTATCTCATGTCATTTTCATGTCTGTGGGTTATTAATTCATTCAAATAGATGGTGGATAACTTCAATTATTAACCAATCGGTCCACCATATATAAATGAGGTTTTTTGGTGGGATAGGACCCCTTCAATCGTTTTTTCATATTTGCATGTATAAAATTGTGGCTTTTGTACCAATTGTTTTTACTGCTTTGGTTTTTGTGGCTCCAAATGTGTTCCATATAAATTTGGATTAATAATTATTAGTTCAATTTGTCTATTATTTTTATTGTTGTATATGAGATAGCATGTTATTGATGTAACACTGTATGTTTAATATAATTATCTTAAGTAATTAAATTTATGTTAATTATTGAAGGGCTTTAATGGAGAAGGAATACGCAATAGAGATTGAATCAATTACTCAAACACTTATTGCTGATAATGGGTTAATTGAAAATAGAGTGAATCACAATGGGGTTAATGAGGGTGATATTGTACTCATAGACAGTGGCAATGAGCATGAGTATGGTGAGGATTTTATGGAGGATGTTGATGATGTAGCTAATAATAAATCATTTGAAGAGGTTTGGGGTGTGTTAGAGGATATTAGTGGGGATTCTGATTATGCACCTAGTGATGAACTATGGAGTGTCTACAACTCATCTGAGGGGGAGGGGGAGGTTAATGTTGCCGATAGAGGTAATGAGTTTATACCTACCAGAGATTTGGGTATTAAACCATTGGCAGTTGGTATGAAGTTTGTGAATGTTAATGACTTCAGAGATGCATTGAGATACCATACTATGGCAAATAGATGTGACTTTAGGTTTAAAAAAAATGAATCAAAGAGATGCACAGCCTCTTGTGTCAACAAGTGTGGGTGGTATATTCATGCTTCATTGAACACCGTCACACTTGCATTTGAGATAAAAATATTTAAAAGCACACACAAAAATCGCCCTCAGATAGAAAGAAATAGGTAAGCAACATCAACTTACCTAGCTCATAAGTACTTAAATAAGTTCAGAATTGATCCAGAATGGAAGTATGGGCTCATTAGGGACTCCATTAATGATGACTATGAGGTACAAGTCAGCAGATTTCAATTGTATAGGATGAAATCAAAGGCAAGGGAGATTATTGAGGGAAATCATGAGGATCAGTTTAGCAAAGTGTTTGAGTATAGAGACCTGGTTTTGAGCAAAAACCCTGGCAGTGTTGTTAAGGTGAAAACAAAAGTGGATATGGAAGGAAAAACTAGGTTTCAGAGGATGTTTTTTTGTCTAGAGGCTAGTTGGAGAGGATTTAAGGAAGGGTGCAGGCCATTTGCGGGGTTAGATGGAGCCTTTTTGAAGCATCCCTGCCAACGCCAGTTGCTTTCTGTAGTGGGGAGAGATGGGGATGATAGTTACTTCTCTATTGCCATGGCTGTTGTGGAGGCTGAAAACAAAGAAACTTGGAAATGGTTCTTAGATGAGCTCATGTTGATAATTGGTTCAGCCTCTACTTTGACATTCATCAGTAATTATCCTAATTTTGAATTAATTTTTTTATTTTGATTTGGAAAATAATTTGTCATTATCATTTGTAGGTCATATGTCATTCCATGACATGGCATACTGTTTTTTGGAGATGATTCAAGCAGATGGAGTATAACATGTCGGCTTGTGGGGATTGCTCAAGTTTCCTTTGAAAGGAATTTTTTGTAATAGGCATATATATGAACAATGTGGCAATTGTATTTTGGATATTAGCTTTGTTACCATTTTGTTGAATGTTGTCTGTCATTTAAACAATTTGGGTAGTGGTATTTTGTTGGATGAAGTATGCCTATTGTAATGGTCATGAATATAATATGATAATGGTATTTTGGATGAATGTTTGTAATAGTCCACTTTAGTTTTCATGTTTTTTGGGTGAATGACTAAACATGTTCAAAACAGGTGCAAACAAAGAGATAATGACATGATGTAGAATTGGAGAGAGAGAGAGAAAAAAAAAAAAAAAAACTACAAGAGCAATAAATTGCAAAAATTAGGGTTCTACATTTTCGGACCAAATTTGTGCTTTTCGCGTGTGTGAGAGAGACAGAGAGAGCTATACCATGTTTGGAGCCTTCATGGGATGGAAAATTCATTCGCAAATGGGTTTTGTTTATTAAAGCTTTCAAGGGTAAAAGGGTAACAAGAAAGGGTATATTAGGGATAACACATTTTAAATGAGTCATGTGAGAGGCACATGACAATTTTCAGGCAATACATGACCGGAAAGTTCATTGCAGTGTTGAAATTGCAACATTTCAAAAAAGAAGATATGCCAATATATACATTTTTAAAATACAAGGTGTTATCCGCACCTTTAAGTATACCATGGAGGTATTTTAAGTACTTTATTCAAAGTAGCAGAAAAGAAAATATGTTTAGAATAGTTTGTGGGGAAAAGTTGGAAATACTATAGTAAAGCATGAAAGCATAATTGCATATTGTGCAAATACACGATTATAACAAATAAGAATAATAATTATAATCATTCATGCATATAAGCATTTGTATTTACCTCCCGAACAAGATCCGCTGGTATGTTGTTGCTCCCACATTGCGGAAATGCTGAGCGACGAAAAAGATCAATGGCATCTTCATCACTCAATAATTCCAATTTATATGTTGAACTGAACCTTGGAAATTCATATCTTGATGTAATCAATATTCTGTATCTTTCTATACGGAAAAAGAACTTCTCAATAAGGGATTCTGAACCAGACCACACATCATCCAAGACCAATAATATAGGATGATCTGGTCCTATATCCTTCAACAAGTTTTCTAGTTGGAAGATTGCATCATCATCATTTTGAAACTTCGGCACCATAGACTTCTTATGTTGAAACATTTTCTGAACTATGACCTCGAGGTTGGGTGTCATTGAAACTGAGACAAAGAAGATATTGTCCCTGAAAAAGTCTGTCAAAAAAGATGGCATTATCAAACCCTCTAGTAGGACAAAACATCATTGCAAGTTCTAGAAAGTTCATGGATGAAAATTATGCACCAAGCTTGGGAAGTATGTCAACAACTCTATCTATCACAGTCAAAAAATGATATTCAGAATAAAAGAAACAAGAATTCATGAAGAATCAGACAGTTATGACCACTTAATTCTAATTAGTGCTGCTCAAGTTCACTTTGTTTTCACTCATGACATAGATATTAATTTTTTTCCAATAAAGCACTGTTCAAATTTTCACAGGAACTTCAAAGCATTTGCAAATTTACCTATCACGATTCAATCTGATAAAATGAATGAATTCAAGTTCAAATTTTTTTGAGTATAACTTAAATTTAGTTTTAATCATCCACATTTAGGCTCCAACAAGATCCATACTACATGACAATTACAAGGATTCTCTATATACCTTCCATTTAACACCCTAATAAAATACATGTCCCCTAACTCTAATCTAACATCATCTTTCATTCTTCAAAACCTACCACTGGTTCCTAAATCCTAACCAGTGCATATCGGCATCATCATCATCGTCCTTTCTTTTACCCGTACATACAAGGTGGGGCTACATGTATTCCCATTGTCCTCTCTTTAAATCATTATTTAGAACATAATTTTCATTGGCCTCCTGTGCCAACCAATCTAACTACTGCATGTGAAATCACCAAATCAAACTAGACACAAAAACGAAGGGACTATCTCTATATACATACCTTTAACACCACCATCGTGACAGAGCTTTTTCGCCAATGTAGTCTTCCCACATCCTCCAGGAGCCGAGAGCACCACCACCGGTACACCATCTTCTAGCAACAACCTCCTCTTCAATTCTTCAAGAGGCACATCCAATCCAACAGTGTATTCTGGAGCTTCCGGAGCTCCACAAGAACCTACCAATCCACTCGAACACAGTCTATCCAATTGCACCCGAATCTTCATGCTATTCCTTAAGTGTAAAGCATACCCATTGATCCGAAGGAATCTCGATGTCTTCTCATCCCATTCTTCGAGCTTTTTCAAGTAGGCAACCTTCGCATGCACATTCCACCACTTAACTTTCGAGCAATTGTGGAGCAATTCCATGGCCTCTGTCAACAGATCACTAAGCATTTGGGTTTCTGATACCGGATCTTCCAATTGTCTGTTCAACCCCTCAATTTCACTAACAGTCCGTCTCAATGAGGTCAGTCTTGGCTCGATTTTGTTGAGGATGGGATTGAAGTAAATGACTTTGTCCTTGACATCAAGAAGAGCTTTCAGTACTTTATCAAATGCTAATCCCAAAGCAGCCTCCGCCATCTCCCACTTCACTGATATCAATAGGAATTGAATTGGGTTTGATTGCTTCCTCTGCAGAAAAAACCCCCCACTTCACCAAAAATCAAGCGGAATAGAATTGGGTTCAATTCTTTTCCTCTGCACAGAAAAACCCACTTCACTGAAAATCAATAGGAAGTGAATTGGTTTCCAAATATTGTGTCTTGGTTCTTGATTGTCTCTACTCTTAATAGTGAAGTTGGGGTGTGAAGTATGTGAGCAAGCACAGTATCTTTGGGACATTCTTGGAAAAACAATGCGAAGAAAACAAAGAAAATGCAATTGCCGTGTCATATCAATCGATGAAGAATCTTTTGCTTTGTGAAATGGGGTCGAAACTTCCGAGTCCACGCTGATTGACCTCTCTGTCATTTCCACAAACAGTTAGTGTGCACAACCAAACAACCCTTTCACACTTCTGTTAAATGAATCCAATCAAAGTTCTGGAATAATAAACTAGGATTGAAAAGCTTTTTCCATAGAGTATATCGCTCCATGGCAGCGGCATTGGTGGTGGAGGACGAGGAGAGAGACTGTGTTTACCGTTATTTTTTCAAGGGTAAAGTAGTCAAAACACCTATGTAGTATATATATTTTGCGTATAAAAATCACCATGTAATATGGATATAGTGCTTATAACACCCATTAATTTTAAAACGTATGTTTTGGCACCTATATTTTTTGGACAAGTGCTTAAACATCCATTAGTTTAAAAATGTGTATATATATTTTTTTGAAATAAGATTTATATATAATATCAAAGAAAATGCCCAATCCATACAAATAAAAATGTGTGTATTAACACCTAAATTATTATGAATCACTTCAATTGTATATTTTTTTTTAGTTTCATGAGTTTCTAAATTAAAATTAATTATCTATTTTTTGTATTCATATGTTTTTATAAGAAACAATCCTTGATATTCCACATTAAAAATCCAAAAATATAACGTTAACGATTATTTTGGTATTAATTAAGCAAACCTATTTTTGTTTTTATTTTATTTTTGGTGAATACGCCCACCTAGTTTTTCAAATAAGTTGGTAAAAATTTATTTACTATCATTTTTTTTTTGTTTCAACAATTTAAGAATATATATATAAAAAAATGAGATCAATGCAATCAATGATGGAGATGTGAAAAAACATGACCAAAACTAACTTCAATAAATATTTTCTTTTTTACTTTTTTTCTAAACTAAAAAATAAAAGTGCAAATTGCCCCCATAATGGTTCGAGTTTTTAACCTCCTATACTATCTATAGTGTGCGTTTAACCCCCTGCGATTCTACTTGCCCCCAAACCTTTTAATATAGTGTGAATTGCACCCAAATGAAAGCAATTCGCACTATATTAAAAGGTTTGAGGGCAAGTAGAACCACATGGGTGTTATACGCACTGTATGCATATTATAGGGGGTTAAAAGCTCGCGACCCTTTTTTCAAACAAAGATTTTGTGTTTTTTCGGTTTAATAAAAATATAGTGATGCATTATAATGTAAATTGACTTTAAATACTACTAATGTCCCAAATTAGTTGTGCAAATTTGATTTTTTTATTATTTTTATTTATTTATTGCTATTTTGTTTAGTGAGACCTATTGTTTGAAATTAATGAAGAGCAATAATTTGGAAAAACATAAAATTATATTATATTAAGATTCAAAATTATTTTGAGACAAATAAAATTAAGAAAATGAGTAACTAATATGAGACGAAAGAGTAATAATATTGAGTGAGTCTTCCAATTTTTTTCAACTTTTGTATAAATAATTGGTATGTATTTTATTATTTTAAAGATATTTTTATCATAATATTCTTAGAATATTAAACATCGGATCATAAAGAGATTTTATATTTATAAAAAATTATAATATATGTAAATATTTTATTGGATCACAAGAATTAAAAGAAATTTCTTCCTATATTCAGCATTGTCCTTATTTTTAATAAAAAAAATAAATAGAGAAGGTTTTTGAAAAAGGTTTAAAATGTATAACTTTATAAACCTATAATTTTTTTATTTACATTTTAATTTTAAAAGTTGCCCCATTAATAAAATATTTGTGTAAATCATGTTAAAAATTAATTACGTCTCCAACATCTGATATCCATTCGAGTTCTATAGTGTGAAGTATCTTATAAAAAAATTTGACTGCCTATTGTTATAAAAAGAAATGCTAAATAATTAAAATTTCTTAAAATTAAAACTTAATCATAGATAAAAATTAAGAATACATGTTAAACGAGACAATAAAATAATATATAGTTAATAATAGTGTTTAAGTAAAATAAATGACTAACATATAACATATACAGTACGTGATATACTTTATAATTTTCAACCACAATTTTATCATTCAAAAATAAATAAATATTGTAAACCCGTTCAGAGTTTTCGAACGAATCTCAACTTTTGAAAAATAAACAGAAGTTATGAAAAAGATTAATGGTCAGAAGAAAATAGAAAATTCAAGAATCAGCAAATACTGGAGCAATCTCGGATCCCTTTCCCTCTCTCTTTTTCTTTCTTTTATACATGAAAACTGGTCTCTCCCCCATAAATGGGTTTTAATACATATTAAATATAATATTTACTTTAATGTTTCATCAAAAACTGCCATAATAAATCTTATGTCAGTTTTGATTCTATATATTTAAAACGATCATCTCCTTAATGGCTTTAATCTGCAATGGGCATATATCCTTGGATTTTATTTTCTAATTGGGCTTTTAAAATGGGTATACCGATCCAATGTAATTTGTACGATGGGCCTGATGAAAAATGGGCCTACACTTTGCCCCCAATTCCCAAGCCCATTTCATTTTTGAAATAGGGTGGGAATTCGAAGAGCCATGTGTAACTGCTATTTTCCCTATTTCATGTGTTTCCTTCAATATTTCTTCCCAGTTTACAAGAGCAAATTCATTCCATTTGAAGACGATTCCCAGCAAGGAACTCCTAGAGGTTAGTTTTTCTCTTCCATCCTTCATATTTCTTTCATTAATCAAAGAGTATTATGAGTAGTGGTAGCAGCCGAACCCCCTCTCTGGAGGTGGTTGTCGATGATGCCCTAGATATTTCTTCCTCTGAAGTTGCCCCCAATTTGATTGAACCAAGATCCCAGAAATTTTCCCGAAAACAATTACGAAAATTGCCTTTAGCCGCTCGGTGTCGAATTGAGTTTGACATACCAAAAGATGTTTCGATTTCTGAATATTCTTCTGATTTGAACTTCAAAGCTTACGAAGAAGTTGAACCGGGCGAGGTTTTGTTTTCTGCACATCACTTGGCCGTTCTTAGATTTCCTTAGCATCCGTTCTATCATTATATCATTTTTTCTTTAGGACTTGCCCATTTGCAAGTAAACCCTAATTTCTTCAGGGTTCTATCTGTTATGCTCGTTCTGAATCACGAACGAGGTTTGAACCTAAGTTTAGATGATCTTTTGCTTTGTTACAAAGTCGATCAGATCAGAAAAAACCCCGGACGATACCATATGCACCCCCATTCAACTCTAAAACTTTGCGAAGGCAATCCTTCTTCTGAAAAGGAGTGGAAAGATAAGGTGGTGAAAATTGGGGGAAAATGGAGGGTGGATGCGTCCGGCCCGTATCCTCTGCCAAGGGCCTTCGGTATATGTAAGAAACTGAAGTGTGGATTCAAAAATCCTGGCAAGTGTATTTTTCATACTTTATAAATTTCGCCTGCTTTATTTTGATCTTCGTACTTGTTTGTTTGTTGATCGTATGCCAATGTTTTATATACAGTCGAACGGGTTGAATATCTGAACTAGAAAGTATTTTCGTCTCTTCCGTTCAGCAAGTCACTTTTGACTTCCAAAAATTTGAAATTGATCGCTGCCAGTGCTTCAGAGGCGACTATTATGGAAATTCCGGTCACCGCCTCCAAGCGTGCTGCTGCATAAAAATCTACTCCCCCTGCCAGCTCGACAGTTGAGAAAGGCAAGGGCCAAGTGGTCGATCTGACTGAAGATCCGAAGAAGACAAGGGGGCATCTGAAGAGGACGAACACCGAAGACAGTGGTAATGCTCCGAAAAAGCTGCTGCTGGGCCCCCCTTCTGAACATGCGAAAAGAATTGATTCTGACAAGCATGAAAAGCTTGTTAAGAAAGCCAGATCTGTGAGTGGCTACACTATCCCAGACTGCTTTTTTCTTCCATCGTTTGATCCTGAAGGTGAATGGATCCCCAAGTTCGAGAAGGGCGATGGCAGTGTTCTGAATCGCCAAACGTTGGCAATGTCTGATCCTGATTCTTTGTTGGCTCTCGCTCGTGGCATGTGGCCTCCTAAAGATGAACTTTTTCAGCAGCACGTAGACCAGAAAGAGCTTCTTGCCAGGGCTCCTGTTTCTATTCTAGAGGTACCAATGTTTTTTTTTTTTTTTTTTTGACAAACATTTCTTCTCTTTTTAGTCTGTGTTCAATGTTCTAGCTCTCTGTAAGGCTGTGGAGATGGGAAAGTATAAGAGAAAGAACATTGATGATGCATACCTTCGAGCCGATAAATGTGCCATGTTGGCTGAAAAGCAGAAGAAGATCTTGGAGCTTGAGGTGGAGAGTTTAAAGAATCTCCATAAGAAAGAATCCGATCGGAATGCTGAGCTGACAAAGCAGATCCATAACCTTGAAACTTCTAATGCCTATCTGAAGACGGGTTTAGAAATTTGCCGAAGGGGAGGTCTGGACATGCATCGGCGGTATGTGAACATCTTTGACATAAAGTTCTGTGATGGGTTCAGATTTTGCTTTGATCAAATGTCATCAGATCCATCTGCCCGTTCATATGATAATCCGGCCGCCCATGATGCCGCTTGTGGAGTCGTTCATCCATATAAAGAGCCTGAGTCTTCCCAAGATGAAAAAGATTTAGCTCAATTCATTTTGCATGGGATCATTCCGGTCGAACGGCCAGAGCCTGTGGCGGATGACAATGAAGTGCCAGCTGAGCCTTCCGTTCCAGCTTCAGAGAGCCAGCATCCTCCTATTGATGATAGCAATCCTCCACTTTCTTGATTTAGAAGTTTCTCTCATTGAACAATTTTTTGGGTCTGTATATTTTAGATGCTCCTGTGATGAGCATTTTTTTGGACAAGTTTTTGGAACAACGCTGACGTGTTTTAATGTTTTTCGAACAGGATTGCACTAAGGTGCATAGCTATTTTATAAACAGATAGCATTTTTTGAACAGGATTGTACCAAAGTGCATATAGTTTTTCTGAACGATGGCACCGAGGTGCATAGATGTTTTTCTGAACGGATGGCACTGATATGCCTTATATGTATATATATATATATATATATATATATATATATATATATATATATATATATATATATATTTTTGAACATGATGATGCAATCTTTTGAACTATCTTTTTGATGCGTATCCATATACGTCTTTGTTGCAAACAGGAACTTGGTGTCATCTTCATGATGGTCTTTTGCCTAATAGGCATATGTATTTTGGCCAAGTACTTTGAACAGAAATATGAGAAGACATGAATAACATCTTTATTGATTCGACATGGATCCTTATCATACAAAATGATCAATTTAAATTTTATTGAAAATATCTTTTGAGGTGTATAGCATTCCAAGCTCGTTCGATCTGTTTTCCATCCTGATCAGCCAATCGATAGGCACCTTTCCCGATCACTTCTATTACTGTGTATGGCCCATCCCACGTGGGATCCAGCTTGTTTGATCTGCTAGCCAATACCCTTAGTACTTGATCGCCAACTTGGAATGATCTTGGCTTTACTTTCTTGTTATAACTCCTCATCAACCTTTGTTGATACTTTGCCAATCTTATTGAGGCCATTTCTCTCTTTTCATCTATGAGATCACCTTCGATTTTTAAGATTTCTTCGTTCTGCTCAGGATCGAATAGATGAGTTCTTGTTGTGGGGATATCCAACTCAATTGGGATCACCGCCTCGACTCCGTATGCCATAGCGAACGGAGTCATTCCGGTTGGCTTGCGTGGAGTCGTTTGGTAGCTCCATAGGACTCTCGGTAATTCATCTAACCATCGTCCTTTTCCTTCGATCCCTTCCAATTTTCTTTTTATCCCTGCGAAAATCGTTCTGTTTGTTATTTCAGCTTGTCCATTTGCTTGCGGGTAACTGACAGATGATAAATTCTGATTGATCCCGTACTCATCCAGCAATGCCCGAACGTATTGATTGTCCAGATTTTTGCCGTTGTCCATCATTATGTACTTTGGTACCCCAAATCTGTAGATTATACGATTCAAAATAAAATCTATCACTTGAGTGTGAGTGATTCTTACATAAGCCTTTGCTTCCACCCATTTAGTGAAATAATCTGTGGCCAAAAGTACATGCTTTTGATTCGAAGCTGCTCGTGTTAATGGTCCGACCGCATCCATCTCCCATCGTGCGAACGGAACAGGGGAGGTCATCGCTGTGAGAAGCTCGGCCGGTTGATGAATTATGTGCGAATGTCTCTGACACTTGTCACATTTTCTTGCGTATTCTTCTGCGTCCCGGATCATGTATGGCCAGAAATATCCTTGTGTGATTGCTCTATGAGATAATGATCTACCTCCGATATGACTTCCACAAGTCCCATCATGTAACTGCTTGAGTACCTCTTGTGCTTCTGATGGTGTCAAACATCGCAGATAAGGCCCACTTGACGATCGGCGATAAAGATAGCCATCGATCACTGAATACTTGGTAGAGGTTGCTCTTATTTTCCCTGCTTCTCGTCGATCCTCAGGTAGAACGCCGATCAATAAATACTCAAGGATTGGATCGATCCAACTTGGCTCGTACGGGATCACGCATACCTCCTTCACTTTACCGATCGAAGGGGTAAATAGTTCATCCACCGGGATTATTCTGACCATATCGTCTCCTGCTGAGGATGCTTGATTTGCTATACGATCGGCCTCATGATTTTCTGTCCTTGGAATTTGTTTAAAAGTGATTACCTGAAAGTTCCTCATTTCTTCCTGAACGATATTTTTATACTGCAACATTCTTTCCTCGCTAGTATTATAACTCCCTGTGATCTGATTTACAACTAACTGAGAATCGCTGAACACAGTTAGTTCTTTAATCTGGAGCTCCCTTGCCAATCTTAACCCGGCCAACACGGCTTCGTACTCAGCTTCATTGTTTGAACTGTCAAAGGACAATTTGATAGACTGCTGTAACTTGGTGCCTTCTGGGGATATTAGTTCGATCCCCACACCTGCCCCCAGACTATTCACTGATCCGTCTACATAAAGTAACCACTTTGGATTTATGTTGCAGACCTCATCTTCGGCTGCTTCATATTCTAGGAGGAAATCTGCCACAACTTGACCTTTTAAAGATGTTCGTGGCTCATAAGTAATGTCGAACATGCTCAGTTCTATCGACCACTTTGTCGTTCTTCCTGAGAAGTCCGGTTTTGACAGAATTGCTTTGATCGGAAATGTAGTTGGAATTCTGATCGGATGGGACTCGAAATAATGCCGAAGCTTTCGTTTTGCCTGGACCAATGCCAAGATGATCTTTTCTGTCTTTGAATATCTTCTCTCGGCGTCAAGCAATGTCTTGCTCGCGTAATAGATCGGGTACTGTCTGCTCCCATCATCTCTTACCAACGCTGAACTGACAGCGTTCGGAGAAACCGCCAAGTATAAAATTAAGGATTCATGATTCTTGGGCGCCATAAGGATTGGTGGTTTTGCCATATAGAGTTTAGCTGGTCAAAAGCTTCTTGTTGTTTTTCCCCCCAAGCAACCGTTTTCTTAGACTTCAAGACGTCGAAGAACGGTTTGCATCTATCTGATAATTTGGATATGAACCGACTCAGAGCTGCTAGTCTTCCTGTGAGTACCTGGATTTCCTTTGGGGACTCAGGCACCTTCATCTGAATCAAAGCTTGAACTTGTGCTGGGCTTGCTTTGATTCCATCTTTATTAACTATGTGACCCAAGAATTGTCCGGAAGAAACACCGAAAGTGCATTTTTCCGGGTTTAGTTTCATTTTGTGCGATCGCAGGGCTGCAAACACATCTTCCAAGTGCTTCAAATGATCATTCTTTTGCTGGCTTTTAACCACCATATCATCAATATAAGCCTCCACCATGTCCCCTATCTGGGTCTTGAAAATCCGATCAATTAATCGTTGATAAGTTGCACCTGCATTTTTGAGACCGAACGGCATGACCTTGTAACAATAAGTCCCTCGTTCGGTGATGAACGCCGTTTTGTATTCATCCTTTGGGTTCATCGGGATTTGATTGTACCCTGAATAAGCATCCAGGAAGGTGAGACGTTCGAACCCTGTAGTCGCGTCGACCATGCGGTCAATCTTCGGCAGAGGAAAACTATCATTCGGACAAGCTTTATTTAGGTTGGTGAAGTCCACACACATTCGGAACTTCCCGTTCTTCTTTTGTACAACGACGACATTGGACAGCCACATAGGATAGTGAACTTCTCTGATAAAACCAGCATCTAACAAGCGGCTAACCTCTTCAGCTACAAACTTTCCTCGTTCGGTTTCGATCCTTCGGGGTCGTTGCCGTACGGGCTGGGCATTGGAACAAACATTTAATGTGTGCATCATGATTCCTGGGTCGACCCCAGGCATATCGCTATGCTCCCAAGCGAAAACATCAATGTTCAATCGCAACATAGAAACCAAGCTGTTTCTTTCATCAGGGTTCAGTCCCCTTCCAATTCGGGTGGTTTTTCCCTTATCTCCGTCGATCAGATCTACTGTGATGGTATCCTCTATGGCTTTCTCAGCATCATCAGTCTGATCACGGAGGCTCGGTAATTGCTACATGCTTCGTTCGGAATTTTCGCCTTTCATTCTTTTGGTAACGATGGCATAGCATTCTTTCGCCACCACTTGATCGCCTTGAATATCAACAAACCCTTTCCCTGAAGGGTCAGCACATCGCATCACCTGGTGTAGAGTGGAAGGAACTCCTTGTATTCGGTGAATCCAACCTCTTCCCATGATCAGATTGTAAGAAGGTTGTATGTCTACTAACATAAAGTTTTTTGTCAAAGTTCGCTTCGCGGCCGTCACTGGTAAATTCAGCACCCCGATTGGACAAATCCGTTTTCCATCAAAGCCTGCCAGCGGACTGGCTGTTGGTCTGATCAACTCCAGGCTGATGCCGATCTTCTCGAAAGCTGATTTAGTTAGGATGTTCGTGTTGCTACCTGGATCAACTAACACCCTTTTAACTAAACAATTTGAAACTATGATCGAAATTACCAGTGGGTCATCATGTGGAATCTGGACACGTCTTAAATCTTCTTGTGTAAATGATATTGCGGGCATTGGGTAGTTCCGAATGACATTCACCTCCCCAACCCTTCGGATTTTGTTGGCATTTCGCATGCGTGAACGCTGAACCGAACGGCTTTCCTCATCCTCCTCAGGTTTTCCATGGATTGTGTCAATAATTTTTACCGGCTGCCCACCTACAATTTTGTTAGGTTTCGGCCGATCAAGATTCTTGACTCCATTGTCCACATACTCCTTCAAATCTCCTTTGGCTATCAAGGTCTCAACCTGCCTCCTCAATTGTCTGCACTCATTGGTTAGATGACCGAAGTCATTGTGGAACGCACAATGCCTTGTACGGTCCTGCAACTCTGACGGTGTTTTCAATGGAAATCGGGGTCGAAAAATACCCTTCGCCTTATTATCGTTGTACAACTTTGCTAAAGTTGTTCGGAGTGGAGTTTCAGGTATATCAAACCTTGGTCTCCTCTCCTGCTGTCTATATGGAGCCGATCGGTGACTGTTCGTATTATCTGCCTTCTTGATTATCCTTTCCTTTGATTTGCTTTCGACACTGACTAATGCCGAACGATGGCCTCTTTCTTGCTCATCCTCCTCTAATCTCAGATATCCCTGCGCCTGTGAATTCAACTGACCTATGTTGAGGGGTGTTGATTTCACCAAAGATCTATGGAAGCTGGTCCCTTGTTCGATAGCTACCTTGAAAGCTTCCACTGCTGCTGGTTGATCACAACTGGGTATCATTCCCATTTCCAAATTGAATCTGGAAAGGAAATTCTTCAATGTTTCACCTTTCGCTTGCCTCATCGTAAACAGGTTAGAAATGGTCCTCTTCTGCTTCCGATTCCCGAAATACTGTGCCAGGAACTTTTCCATCAGTGTTTGGAAAGAATCGATTGAACCACCTGGCAATTGCCTAAACCATAACAGAGCAGGGCCCGTTAGGCTTGTAGAGAAAGCTTTGCACATTAGTGCATCATCAGCCATATCGAGCGTCATCATCTGCTCCACATGAAACAGGTGCTCGATTGGGTCCTGTGTCCCATCGAACATAATGAATTTAGGCATCCGAAATTTATCTGGCCTTCTCGCCTGCTGAATTTCGGGGCTGAACGGAGATCTAATCATTTTAGCTGTCATTTCGATAGCTAGATCGGCTGGCGACTGTGTTCTGAGATCTTTTACTTGTTCATCTACGATCTTTTGAAGTCGGGTTACCATATCGAGCGGAACTGCATGATTATTGATATTTGCTTCATCTGCGATCGGTTGGGTGTGAGCAGGATCTGTTGTGCGATCTGCTGAACTTGTCTCATTATGATTGTCTTCTTCTTCAACACCAGGGCCATTACGGCGCCCTACTATTGGCAATTCTGGGTGTTCGGATTGATCTAACCTTTGCTTTAATTCTCGATTTTCTTTCTCGAGTGCTTCCAGGCGCTGAAGGATAGCAGCTGTATCACCTAGCTGAGTAGTGATTTCTTCCGCCATTGATCAAATAACCTCTGTCTGGATATCGAGTTCCCACAGACGGCGCCAAAAAGTGTAAACCCGTTCAGAGTTTTCGAACGAATCTCAACTTTTGAAAAATAAACAGAAGCTATGAAAAAGATTAATGGTCAGAAGAAAATAGAAAATTCAAGAATCAGCAAATACTGGAGCAATCTCGGATCCCTTTCCCTCTATCTTTTTCTTTCTTTTATACATGAAAACTGGTCTCTCCCCCATAAATGGGTTTTAATACATATTAAATATAATATTTACTTTAATACTTCATCAAAAACTGTCATAATAAATCTTATGTCAGTTTTGATTCTATATATTTAAAACGATCATTTCCTTAATGGCTTTAATCTGAAATGGGCCTATATCCTTGGATTTTATTTTCTAATTGGGCTTTTAAAATGGGTATACTGATCCAATGTAATTTGTACGATGGGCCTGATGAAAAATGGGCCTACAAATATATATTTTTTGTTTCGGGATATTAATTTCATATAAGTAACTGCTTCAATGCAAATGGTAAGATCATTTAAAACAAGTTGCTTATTTCATTCAAAGATCAATTCACGATCTAAACAGTTAGGTTACATTTGGTATGATTGAATGAAATTGAGAATGAGAATGAGAATGGAATGGAATAGTCATTCTCATTCTATTGTTTAGTTGTAAATATGGAGTTTCATTAGAAATGGAATGCACTTGAATTTTCTTTTCCAATAATACCCTTCTTAGTATTAAATATAAAATTAAACAAAATAATAATATTATTTTTATTTTTTTACAAAAAAAAATGGTAAAACATAACGAGAATAGTAATGACGAACAATGAAGGTGGCGACAGTTATGGTGGCTTATTATTTTGAATTGTGAGAAGTTATTTATGTAATTTTATATTTTAAAAACATTACTAAGGGCATGTTTAGTTGGTTGCTCCCGCTTCCAAATTTTGGAAGCAGGCTAGAGCAAAACCTCAAATTTGGAAGCAAGGCTCACATTGCTTCAACTTGCTCCCATCACTATTTTTAGTGGGGCCCATTATAAGTTGCTCCCAAATTCTTTGCAACATGTTAGGTTTGCTTCAAGGTGTATAAAATTTCAAAAAAAAATTTAATTCCGAAAATATATATAAAATTAGAAATAAATATATAAAATTCCAAAAAATTATTTTAAATTTCGACAAATATATAAAATTTGAAAAAAATATATAAAATTCGAAAACAAAATATAAAATTCAAAAAAAGTATATAAATTTTGAAATATATATATAAATTTTGAAAAAAATATATAAAATTCAAAAAATATATATATAATTCAAAATATATATATTTCAAAAAATAAAATTTGAAAACAATATAAAATTTGAAAATTATATATAAAATTAGAAATAAATATATAAAATTCCAAAAAAATATTTTAAATTTTGAAAAATATATAAAACTTGAAAAACATATATAAATTTTAAAAAACTATATAAAATTCGAAAAAATATGTAAAATTCGAAAAAAGTATATAAATTTTGAAATATATATATAAATTTTGAAAAAAATATATATATAATTCGAAAAAATATATATAATTCAAAATATATATATTTCAAGAAAACAATTCGAAAAAAAATATAAATTTCAAAAAATATATAAAATGTGAAAATTATATATAAATTTTGAATTTTAATTTTTTTTAAAATTTTATATATATTTTTTGAATTATATATATATTTCAATTTTTACATATTTGTTTCAATTTTTAATTTTTTTTTGGAATTTAATATATTGTTTTTGAATTTTACATATATATATTTTTTGAATTTTATATATTTGTTTCGAATTTTAATTTTTTTTTTAAAATTTAATATATTATTTTTAAAATTTTATATATATTAATTATCGCTTAAAATAATTTATTTTATTTTTTTAAAGGTAAAATTGTAATTTTGTAATAGGGATGGGGTTAATTGCACCCAATTGGGATAGTTGAGGGATTTTTTTTGCCCCTTTTGTAGTTGAGGGGGGTTTTGTGCTCATGGGGCAATAGTTGAGGAGGGTTTTATGCACTTTACCCAAAATAAAATACTATAACCAAAGGTCTTGTGCAATACAATATTATAATTTAGAATTTACCTACAAAAATTTTTATAGTTTACAAAAAATAAAAAATTTATTTACAATATCCAAATGAGAGGCCTTGTGCAATACAATTTTTATTTTTTTTAATTATAGAACTTATTAATTTCCTATATTCAATCTAAAATCCAAAAAAAAAAACAGAATCTCAAATCATTTGAATTCACCAAACATGTTTTGCTTTCACATTTTAGAAAATCAGCAGTTTCACCAAACATGCTCTGCATGCTTCAGCTTTCATTTTCGCATATCAGAATCATCAGCACCAAACATGTTTCCGCTTCAGAAAAAACTTGTTTTGCTACGCTTCAGCTTCCAAACCCGTTTGGAAGCAGGAGCGGGAGCGTTTCCAAACAGGTCCTAAATGAATGAAATATTCATTTTATAGCTTTAGTAATTGAATGAAAATTTATTCCCAATAATAAAATTTCATTACTTTTCATTACTTGATAATGGTCATTCTCATTTATTAGGTTGTACCAAATAAAAAAATGGAGTATTATTATCTTATTTAGAGGCTTAGTTCCTTACTCTAATTTTGACTCCCTAATGTATTATTATTATCTTGGATAATTGGAGATGAAAAAAATGTAGCCAATGATAATAGGTCTTTGGTCAATTGGAAAAAAGATATATAAAAGGAAAGATAGACATTACATTTAATAATTGGTCTCTACGAGCCATAAGAAAAGGATCATATCAAATAAAATAGACACTATGTATTGTGGCGATCTATGTGGGTTGGTGTAAGTGGCATTGATAGGCTACCATACTGGACGAGTTATATGTGTACAATTTCACATCGCTTGGGTAAGGAAAGACTCTGCTATATGTGAGTTTCATACATTTCTATGACACAACGCGTTTTAAAACCGTGATGGTTGGGAATCCATCAGAACTTCACAGCTAAGTGTGCTTGACCTGGAGTAATCCTAGGATGGGTGACCCCCTGGGAAGTCTCTGGTACGAGTGAGCCAAAACGGATAATATTATGTCAGGATAGGGAAGAGACTATTACAAATAGTATCAAAGCCTGACCTAGTCGGAAGTGTGTCGACGTGGACGTTAGGCCTCCTAGGGGGGTGAATTATGACGACCTATGTGGGCAGGTGCAAGTGGCATTAGCAAATTACCATACTGTGCGAGTTACAACCGCACAATCCCCTGAAAAATCTCTGGTACGAATGAGCCAAAAGTGAATAATAGTAATCCTAGAATGGATTATCATTTGGGAAGTCAATATTGTGTCAGGACATGAATGAACGGTTTTAATTACACTTTACAGAAAGATTCGTAAGTTTGTTTGGATATATATACTATACATTTCCATCTAAGGCTTGATACCCATGTCAGAATTTTCGAGCACGGACACGTGTCCGCCACAACTGCACTTAATAATTTAGGGTTAATTTCACCTGGTTTAAAAAAAATTATTTTGCACCCTCCGATACATAAATCTTTCTGTACTTATCAAATTGTATCAGTTTACTCTCTTTCCTATAATTTTGGATCAAAATATCCTTAAAATTTAATAAAAAATGATTTAAAATTCAAAAAAAAAAAAATTCTAAACAAATTTATAAAAAATATATAAAATTTGAAAAAAAAACATATAAAATTCGAAAAAAATATATAATTAAAAAAAATAAATAAACTTAATAAATATATATATATAATTCGTAAACATATATATAAAATTCGTAAAAATATATATAAAATTTGAAACAAATATATAAAATTCAAAATTTATATATTCTTACAGGTATCCTCTTGTAACCTTAATATATTCTCTTGTTTTTACATCTTCTTACTTGTTTTTTCAAATTTTATATATTATTTTATGAATTTTATATATTTTTACGAATTATATATATATGTTTTATGAATTTTATATGTTTTTATATATTTTTATGAATTTTATATTTTTTTATATGTTTTTTTTTAATTTTATATATATTTTTCGAATTATATATATATTTGAATTTTATATGATTTTCAAATTTTATATATTTTTTACGATTTTTATATATATATTTTGAATTATATATATATATATTGAAATTTATATGTTTTTTTTAAATTTAAATCATTTTTTATTAAATTTTAGGGGTATTTTGATCCAAAATTATAGGGAATGGGACAAACTAATACAATTTGATAAGTGCGGGAGGATTTTCTGTATAAAAGGAGGGCAAAGTGATCTTTTTTATAACCACATTGGGGTTTACTGAAATTAACCCAATAATTTATGAGATTTCATAAACACGTTTTGAACATTGGAAAATATGTTGAATAGAGAAAGATTAGAATACGTTTAAAAGTCTTTTTGGCTACCTCACTTGTCTAAACAATGTTTAGTAAACATGGAGAGTTCAAATTTTCGTTGCAAATAACATCTCTTCTCTTCACTTCTCAAAATAATAAATAATAGCTAGTATGAATTTTAAAAATAAATAAATAAATTTAACTAACTCGAATTTTAACCCCAATAAAAGTGAAGCCCAATATGATTTATTAGAAATTACATAAACACAATTCTATACAATCTAAATGAAAGATAAACTTAATTAGACTAATTAAAAATTACACAGATTCCTAATTTTATCAATCCAAATAAAATTTAAGTTCAATATGTCTCATTAAAAGTTACACAGCCTATAACTTGACACTAGTGGGTAAATTAAATTTTATTTTTATTACTTTAATAAGTTATCCAACCAGAAAAATTACATTTTTTCTTCATAAGTCTTTACCTTCTTTTTATTTATGAATGCCTCATAATAACTCTCTTCAATTTTCAAATATAATTATTTTAACATGATAATATTTAATTCCCAGTTAAAGAAATAAAAAAAGAAAAAAATTAACTAGAAGTTATAAAAGAACTAAATGGAAAAGTGACATGTGAAATAAAAAATGGTCGAAACAATATTTTTTAATAAATATGATCATACTTACTTTGATATGAAATTAGATTTTAACTTTTGCGAATAAGAAGATCATATGTTTTAAGATTATGTAAATGGAATCGTACTCTTTATAAAACACCCGAACCGGATATAAATTTTGTGTTTTCAATACTAGTATATTTTGTATCATTTTAATAAGATTTTCTTTTTTGATAACCTTGGTGTCCGGGCCAGCTTACGCACACCTCGACTAATTCACTGGACCAGTGTAAGGTGACCTCTTTTTCAACTAGGCCAACTCGTTCGGATTATTTTAGTAAGAAAATTAACTTTAATATTTTCGCAAGTGTAAAATTTTATGTATAAAGGATCTCATATTGGCCTCTTGTCTAGGGGCTTAAAAAAAAATTAAGATCCCAGACCGGCCGTGGCTTTATTGTGAAGAAGTTGAGTGATTTTTTTTTTATTTCAATTTATTAAACCGAAAGTGTTTGTGTATAAATCTGGACTATTATTCAAAAGGAGTGTTTACACTTTACATGCTGTTAAGATAGAGCTCGAACTGTATTTGCAGGAGTAAATTCAAGAAATTATTTACATTAAAAAAAAAAATCTATGCTTTCTAGACACGGGGTGCGTTTGGAAATGCTGTTTTTTATATTTGTTTTCTGTCTTCAAATATAAAAACTGTTTTTGTATTTGTCTTTATTTTTTTCAGCAAAAAACTAAAAAAAAAAAGCGTTTGGATGAAAATTTGTATTAAAAAATAAAATGGTATTGGTGGCCGGCGGTGACCGGCGGCGGCGGGGGGCGATGGTGGTGGGTGACTGGCGACGAGCGAAGGAGGCGGCGGTGGGGCCCGGCGGCGACCGGAGGTGGTGGTGGTTGGTGGCGGTGGCGAAGGTAGTGCCCTAAACAGTGAAAAAACTCAAAAAATAACTAAAAGTTGTATTTGATGTTTTCACCACTTTCACACACTATTCACATAAAAGAATTTTCTTGAAAAAAAAAAATGAACAATAAACGCGTTTGTCAAACGTGTTTTTTTTTTAACTGGGTGAATAGTAAAAAAACAAAATCTATTTTCTCGTATCCAAGGCTTTGGATATTAATATTTTATTTTATTTACTCATCAATCTCTTCTTCTCTTCTGGTGTAGTCATGTTTGAAGTAAATAGATTCATGAAGACAAAAGAAAAAGAGCAAGAGCAAGAGCTTAAAAAATATGGATTTAAACCAAAAGAAATAAAGAAAAAAAGGGAATTGAACCCTACGTGAATCGAACACGCAACCTTCTGATCTGGAGTCAGACGCGCTACCATTGCGCCAAGGATCCACTTTTGTTAAAATGATACTTCCAACAATACAAGTATAGTACTCCCTTTTTCCCAAAATAAATATCCACTTTCCTTCTTTTAGAAGTCCAAAAGTAAGTGTCCACTTTGAAAAGTCAAAACACTTTATTTTGTCAATTTACTAATTTAATCTTCAAGCATTAAAGTTATAAAATATATGCATTATAAACCATCACATCACTATGGTGAAATTATGGGTAAAGTTTGTATTTCATTCACTAAAATTATAATAAAAATTATTCTCTTAAAAAATTGGATTCCTCAAAAGGACTAATAATTTGGGAGTACTATTCCAATTTTCTTGGGCTCTATTAACCATCTTTGCAAAACCTGTGTTTTATTTTACTTTATTATTTTTCTAATTAGTTCCAAAACTGAACTTCATTATTTATAAATTGCAATAAACATGTACGCTTCATTTTTCCATATTGCATATGAATGATAAATAAAATATTAAGAATAGAAATAATAATAATTGTTAGAATGATTCTTCTAAATATTTTTTAAGATAAAAAGAAAATACTGATATGTATGATAAAATTGTTAACAAATTGAGAACTCAACGCTGTTCCATTCATTAGTATGTGGTGGATGAAAAATTATTTTGCTTTCCCAAACCGGTTGGAACTTTCACTATGATATAGAAGAAATTTAATAATAATAAAAAAAAGATAATTATGTATCGTTGGTTGATTTAGCATATGTTAATTTAATGAATGAAAAAATATGCATTCTACCTTTTATATATTGAGAAGGTATAATATTGTCCAATTTTGATCTTGATTTGCTGGGAATAACAGAATTTAAGAGGGATAAAGAGGGGGAAAAAATCCAAAACCAAAAAACATAGACAAAAACAAAAGCCAAAACAAAATAAAGAAAGAAAGAAAAAAAAGAAAAAGAAAAAGAAAGGACAAGGAAAAAATGTGAGATGTTATAACCTGTTTTGATAAAGTATTTGGTGCACCAGTACACATGCACACAATCAATTATACCGTGGGATGATGGTGGTAAATTATATTCGAATTGTACACTTACAATTGTGATTTGATTTATTGTTCGTGCATTTAATATTGAATCTCAAACTATAATCAAATGGTACACAATAAATTTATGTGATAATTCAAAACATAAGATAAATGTTTTTCAAGATTATCCTATTATTTATTTTTTCTTCCTTTTTTTTTCTATTATACACAAATCTATCTTTTAATTACACTATTCGCCCAACTAACTAAATTCAAATAAGTATTAAAGTTTTTTAAGTGGTTATTTGTGAAAAAAATATTATATTTTGAAAAAAAAAGAAGAAAAACCACCTCTCATTGAAATATTTATTTTAATTTAAGTGTGAGTTATTTTCAATAAAATTTAAATTGCTTGGATAATATTTTAACACAAGAAATTAATTTTAATTAGGGTAAATTGCAGTAGCACCCCCTGAGGTTTAGGTCAATGCCACTAATATGCCGGTCAACGCTAACTTTGCAATGACATCCCCTGAGGTTTGGGTTTTCTTGCAATGACACCCCCTGGCCTGTGAAATGATTACAATGCCCCTTAATTATTTCACTTATTACATTAGGGTAATATATAAAGTATGAAATTATCCATATGCCCAAACACTTCACCTCTCTAAAATTACTAATTACACTTTCATCCCTTATTACAAAATATATATATATATATATATATTACGAAAATATATATATATATTACGAAAATACATACATATATATATATTACGAAAATTACAAAATTCTAAATAAACACAAAAAATTTGAAACAAACATATAAAATTCGAAAAATATATAAAATTCTAAAAAATATATAAAATTCATATATATATATAAAGTGTGACTGAAGTGATTCCTACCACATTTGGAAATTCAAATTATTTTGGAAATGATTCCTACCACATTTTCTCCCTTCTATATCTAACATTTCCTAAAGAGGAAAGAATTTTATAATAGAATCATGCAATATCAACTTTACTCCTTCCTAAAATTCTTCCTTTTCAATAAAAATAATGTAAGGTAAAAAAATATTATAAAATTTTCCTTTGCAAGTTAAAAAGGGATGAAAAGGGGTAGAAAGGAGAAAAAGGGGGCAAAAAGTAAAAATACACATTCATTTCTATCCCTAATAAATGGTAAAGAGATAGGTTTCAGTACAGCCCAATTGAGATCACTTTCCTCTTTGATAGCCTCTCCCCAACCTTTGCGTAGCAGAACACTAGCCCATAAACACGAACTTTTTTATACATATATATATATATATTTGAATTTTATATATATTTTAAAATTTTATATGTTTTTCAAATTTTATATATTTGTTTCGAATTTTATATATTTTTTAATTTTATATATTGTTTCAAATTTTATATATAATTTTGAATTTTATATGTTTTTTCAAATTTTATATATTTTTTACAAATTATATATATTTTTTCGAATTTTATATGTTTGTTTCGAATTTTTTGTGTTTATTTAGAATTTTGTAATTTTCGTAATATATGTATATATATATATATGTATATATTTTGTAATAAGGGGTGGAAGTGTAATTAGTAATTTTAGAGGAGTGAAGTGTTTGGGCATATGGGTAATTTCACATTTTATATATTACTCTAATGTAATAAGTGAAACAATTAAAGGGCATTCTAGTCATTTCACAGGCCTAGGGGTGTTATTGCAAGAAAAATCAAACCTCAAGGGGTGTCATTGCAAAATTAGCGTTGACCGGCATATTAGTGGCATTAACCTAAACTTCAGGGGGTGTTACTGCAATTTACCCTTTTAATTATATGTGATACCCCGCTCCAATACTTGATACTCTGATACCAATTGCGCTTTGGGCCCGCACCCTACTTAAAAGAGCTCATATCAATTGAAGATAACATAACAAATATAAACATATAACCAGACCTATATCTAGAGCTAACAAAATTGGACACGACACGAAAACCCGACACGACCCGACACGAACACGAACACGAACACGACACGACACGGTTTAAGGACTTAAATGGGTCGACACGAAAATATAAGGGTCAACCCGAACACGACACGTTTGACATGATTACTGTTCATATTTATCTTTATTTTTATATTTTTCTCTTCTTTAATTGGTCATGAATTGAAATATATCAATAAAATAATATTGGATCGTGTCAAAATCAATTTAATTTTGTTAATAATAGGTTAAATAATTTACCTCTAAAATGGATTATGTCAAATTTAATTTAAAATATTATAATAAATTGGCTAAATGAATTAGCATTTGTATGGCTTAGGCATTTGTTTATTTTTATATCATCTTACCATTTAAAAAAAAAAATAAAAATAAAAAATTACATAATTTACATGGGTTGACCCGTGGGTCGACCCGAACACGACACGAATACGACACGACACGAACACGACACGTATAGTAACGACATGATATCGACCCGACACAAACACGACTCGTTGACACGAATTGCCACCCATACCTATATCCAAGCAATTTGAGACATCACATGATATGCATTGGGTTGGAGACTTGGGCCCGAATGCCAAATAATTAGCATATTGTACAATACTCTATTTTCGTGTGGTATATGAGTTATGTGAGCAATATTGTTAAAAAAAGTCAAACATATTAATTATTTGGTACAGAGCAAGCATTGACCAAGATGCTACAAGCTTCAACACGAGTCCTAGCCTCCTAGCCTCCCTGGTTTAATTTTGTAATACAACCTTACCTGTATATTGCAAGCAAACCAATTCTGAATCTGAGCAGCAAACCTTCAAATGTGCCTCTTTTTCTACCAATTGACTTTCTTTTAACTAATATACAATTGTGTATATAATATATAATTCGTCTTCTAAGGGTCAAACAAACCATATGATAGTATAGAAATATAGGCCCACTCGACTTGTTTAAACATATTGTACTATGAATAATATAGGCCCACTCGACTTTTATATTTTCTCTCTCACAAATTAATTCCAAGTATGATCTTTTAATATTTTTTTAAATTATTTTGTGTTTTTAACTTTACTCTTTGATAATATATAGTATAATTTTAATGGAGTTCATTACTTTTTAAATTTATTATAGATAAATAATTTGAGAAAATATAAAATTATATTGTATCATTGTGATTCAAAACTTGAATAAATATTTTGGAACAAGTAAAATTGAGAAATGAGGGAGTATAACACATGGATAAAAAAAAAGAAAAGTGAGTTGTCATCATTACAATTTATTTATACGTTAATGTGATATAATTTTTATAGATAAAGAATTTCATTATTACAATTTATTTATACGTTAATGTGGTATAATTTCTATAGATAAAGAATTAAAAACATGACCAGAAATGAAAAAGGAAAGTGAGTTGTCATAATTAAGAATTCTTTGTAAGCAATGTGTTGTTTATTACTCTTTAGTTAAAGAGCTATAAATTTGACAAGTGGTGTAAGAGAGAGAGAGGTTGAATGAAATATTCGACTACTTTAAATCAATGTGCCCGATTAGCAACAAACATCATAATTATCATATATCTTATTAAACCCCAAAGAGAAATTATTACAAAAAAGAAAAGAAAAACATATATACATCTATGAGAAGAAAGTCAACCGTGACCTGTGTGTGTCATGCGTATAATAACTTTAAATAATTTGGTACACATATATGGCTAAAGTTAAAACATAATCAAAATCTCCAATGGGTAGTCATCATTAACGTATAGTAACTTTTTAAATTTGTCGCGTGCAAAAATCTTAAGCATTTTTTTTTCCTTTTA
Source organism: Cornus suecica (assembly GCA_963922005.1). Taxonomy (NCBI): domain Eukaryota; kingdom Viridiplantae; phylum Streptophyta; class Magnoliopsida; order Cornales; family Cornaceae; genus Cornus; species Cornus suecica. The sequence goes on from OY998248.1 coordinate 37,010,929, forward strand.
ATTTGAGGTAGGTTTGATTGAAAATTTTCAATTGGAACTGTATAATCAGATTTACAATATTCGCCTTTGATGCATATATCTCGATTCACAATATTTTTAAAATGTATCAATATCAATATTTTTATTCATTTTCACAATCGAATTTGTCTCAATTTATTACATCGTAACAGCGGCAATAAACTATAGTCTAATTTCGAGTCTGTTCTCTTTTTGTTGTTTTTTATTTGACACGACCCCCTTTTATACTAACCATGACTTTTACTTTAATCATCCTATATATTTTATCCTATCCAAAAAATATATATGCATATATATATAATTATATTTGTGCCCTATTGAACCCCTAAAAACCCCGTATTTTTTTCTTTTTTTTTTTTTGTTTCAAAAAAATAAAATAAATCTTACCGTAATATTAATAGTGGTTGTGCCTGGTTGATGAGTATAATAGCCTCCCCTGAGTTTTTTTTTTCTTCCCAAGCCTCCCCTGGTTGATGGTCATTGACCTTGCACCCATTTTAAAGAATAAATGGATAAACTCTTAAGCCAGCTATGTATGAGACTGCCGTTATTTTCTGATCTGCTGCATGTGACATTCAATGTTAATAAGCTCGCCCACGTAATATATATATATATATATATATATACATGTATATAAACTCATGCACAATAAAGAATAATAAAACAACACTTGCATTCTACTGTATATAAATTGCAAATTGAGTTTTCTTAATCCCTCTCTTTCCTGCATTAAAAGTTCTCTCATGTTCAGATTTCACAAATTTTCAGATCTAATCTATCCAATAGAAAGAAAAACAAAAATTAAAATAACCTTTCTCCGGTAAATAGTGCCCTCTTAATAAATATATTTTTTAACTTTGTATGTCTTTTATTTGTTCAATACATAAATATCTTCAATTTATTAATATTGGACTTGAATATCAGAGTTACACTCTTTAAAACAACACGTTTAGAATAAATGTTGATTAATATGGTAAAACCAAAGATTGCGTAGTTTATAGAAATCGAAAACTCAATAAGATTTCATTAAGTGGCTAATGTAACAACCAAGCGTTTTAGTTAATTGAATTTAGGTAGATTTTTGTCATTCGCATCTATATCTTCATTTTCTCTCTCACTGGAAAATGAAAATCTGACCACTAGTTCGGGTCCCACAGAATAAATTTAGATGATATTTTTTCTAAATATTTGATTAATGTAATTAAACAAAGTACCAATCTTAAAACTTCATAATAGTTGTCATGGGATTGGAATATTAATAATGATTCAATGCACACTTATTTCCTTTCTTCCATTACTATTTACTCTAATTTTTGTCCATTGATCATATATATGGAAAAGTTATAACCATTAAAAAATTTCTTTGACAAAAGTGCATAATACTACCTCATGTGCTATTTTTAGCTTCAAATCACTCTCTCATCTTTGTAAAAGCTAGCAAATTACCTTCTTTAATATTTTTTACTCCATTTTGTGTACATTTGTGCAATATGATTAAATTACCCCAAAACATTATCATTATTCTTTTTTAGCTTGTATTAATATATTTTTAGTATTATTTAGCAATTTTTTATCCCTCTTTTAAAAATATAATTAATATTTCAAAACTCCACACATATATACTTATTTCAGGCCTAAAACATGTATGAAAAATTTGTTTAAGAAATTATTATTATTTAAAACTAATTTTTTTTGTAGTAAATATAATAAAAACTTATAATATGATTTATAAAATTAAAACATGTGTATAAGTGTTGTTATTTTTCCAATCCCAAGTCTTTTTAGTTTTTCTGCTTGGTGAAAACAGATGACGAAAGCAAATTTTAGATATGTTTTAATTTTATAGGTCATATTTTAAGTTTTCATTGTAGTTATCATATAATTTATTTTTAGATAATAAAAAAAATTTAAATATTTTTTTTAAAAGAATTTTAAACAAATTTTAGGTCTGAAATAAAAAATATGGATGTGAACTTCTAAATTATTTATTGCAGTTTTTAAAAGAGAGAGGATAAAAGACTAAATAATACTAAAATGGGTTAATACATGTTTTGGGGTAATTTGGTTTGTACAAATATTTGTTTTGATTTGTAAAAATAAAAAATGGGTCAACCCAATATCAAAGGGGATAATTTGCTTTTGCCTTTTCTTTTGAAGTATTTTATTTGCAAAGGATAGGTTGGTCTTTTCCTTTATTGCCAAAAGGTCTTAAAGCGGGAATAACAACTCTCCAAAAAAATTCCAGCACAATGATAAAAGAAACAATTTAAATGCATTAACCATCGGCGCGATTTGAGTTAATCAACATCTATCCTTTTACGACTCTGATGACCGATGACTATTAACATATATATATATATATATATGCATGCGTGTGTGTTTAGTGTGAATGGAAGTTGAAAAACGAATGGGCTTCTTGTGATTGAAGCAAACTCATCATCACGCGGAAACGCGTGAATTGCACCAAAAATCAGCTCATTGACAGCACCCAAGCCTTTGGAGATGGAACCGCAACATAATAATAAAGTAGGAAAAAGTAACAAAATAAGCACAATTTGACATACCCATTCAATCATTTTACGCGCATTGTTATTAATATCTATATTTTTATATATATATATGTGTGTGTGTGTGAGTCTGTACACGCATATATATATATATAGGAATGGTTGATGTCTACTTTGCTTCACAGTGAATGGGCAGATAGAGACAAATAGAGACTTCAATTCCTTCCATTTTTTGTAGATTAGTCACTTCTCAATTGTACTTGGTATGTTCCCATTCTTTGTTCCTTCTATTTTACTTGTTTGGATCTTCTAAAGTTTTTTTTGTCCTCCCATTGTGTTATTGTCTTTGAAATCTCTCCAAGATTTTAGTGTTTGTGTTTGAGAATGTAGTTTTATATTTTTTTTATTTTGTATGAATTTTAAAAAGTTCAATCAAATGCTCACACCTTGCAATGAGGCTTAAACACTTCGCTTCCCTTTCTGGGAGGAGAGATCGAACCATCTGGGCTAGCGCTCATTATTACATTTCATCTAGAGATATATTTTTCTAATTATTATTATTATTATTATTATTTTATTTTTGTGACTTGGAAATATGTGTATATGGAATTTATAATGCCAAAAATATAATGGCAATATTTAATTTGCAGATACAAGGGATTGGTGTTATCTGTGCTGTTACAATGGAAAAAGCAGTTTTGCTACAGTTGTTTTGTGTTGTTTTGGCTTTGTTGAGTGTTTCTCTGGTGAAAGCAGAGGACCCTTATAGATACTATACATGGACTGTCACTTATGGAACAATTTCTCCTCTGGGTGTGTCCCAACAGGTAATCAAATTGAAATATTATTATTTTTGAGTAAATTTTGAGGTGGGTTTTTTTTATTCTGAAATGTAATTGTTTTTTCTTGAAGGTCATCCTTATCAATGGTCAATTTCCTGGTCCTAGACTTGATGTTGTCACTAATGACAATATAATACTCAACCTCATCAACAAGATTGACCAGCCTTTTCTCTTGACATGGTGAGTTTGTCCCTCTAATACACACACACACATATATATATATATATGTATATTGTTGACATATTACATTAGTGTAAGGATTGAGTTTCACTAGAAATTTGGTATATATATATATATATATACACATTCCATTTTATTGATTCCTATGTGCTGCTTCTGCAAATGTTAAAGTGCCATAAAAATTGTGGTAATGAAGTGACAAATACTGTTACATTAGAGAATTGCATTTTTTTAGTTAGAGTAAGGTTTTGATCCAAAAATTGGTGAAATTTTGGTAAATAGGAATGGAATTAAACAGAGGAAGAACTCGTGGCAAGACGGAGTGTTGGGGACTAATTGCCCAATTCTTCCGAATACGAACTACACATACAAGTTCCAGACCAAAGATCAGATTGGAAGCTACACATATTTCCCCTCAACCCAAATGCACAAAGCAGCCGGAGCGTTTGGAGCGATCAATGTCTACGCGAGGCCTCTAATCCCGGTCCCATATCCCTTACCTGAGGCAGATTTCACTTTGCTTATCGGAGATTGGCGCAAAACCAGTCATAAGGTGAGAAATGTAGATATATTTACTAATATATAGTATCTGATTTCTGTATAAATGAATTTTGTTAAGAAAATATTGTTCTCAATTCCTATTTTTGTTTTTTAGATTGCTTGGAATTTTCACTACTATATGTTATAGTTTTCTGTCATATTGCAGCATTACTTCAATAAGTTCAATCAAGGTTGCCCTTTTTCTTCCCTGTGTTTCCGCATTCATATCTTGATTTAGGGGTCACAAGCATATCAATTGGTATATAAAATGTTGTATATGTATATTGGTTTTTTTTTTTTTGAAAGTTAAACATCTACTCACATACAGTGACGGATCTAGGGATCCGTGTCTAATTTTTTATTATTTTTCTTTTGGATTTTTGGGGTATAAATGATATATATTTATTTCTTTGAGATTTAAAATAAATTTTCAGTGGATGCTTAGTTGTAAAGAAATCTAAATTTTATAGTATCTAAGGTAAAAAAAAATTTCAGTAGAAACTAAATACAAAATATTCAAATTTTTAAGATAAAAAATATATAAAAAAAAATTTAGTGCGAGCCATGACCGCGCCACTAGGCCTTAACTAAATCCGTCCCCGCACACATACACTCCCTCACTGAGGCTGGAACTGGACCTCCCATATTCACCAAATGGCTTTCTCTATGTTCATAACAAAAAAAACATTTTTAATCACTGCAGGCATTGCAGCAATCTCTAGATTCAGGAAGATCTCTCCCTTTCCCGGACGCTGTACTTATCAACGGCCAGACTCAATCTACATATACCGGTGTTCAAGGTCAGTCCCGGGATCTGGATTCCTAGTCCTTCTGCATTCCTAGAAAAATACTAGAAAATTTTATCTGTCTCGATTTCAAACTTTGTAATTTCTTCGGTTTTTCGCTTTACAGGAAAGACCTACATGTTCCGGATTTCGAATATGGGATTGTCGACCTCCTTGAACTTCAGGATTCAAGGACACAAAATGAAGCTAGTGGAAGTTGAAGGCTCTCATACTATTGAAAACACATATGATTCACTAGATGTGCATGTTGGCCAATCCGTGGCTGTACTAGTTACCTTAGACCAGCCTCCCAAGGACTACTACATCGTCGCGTCCACGCGGTTCACAAAGCCTATTCTCACAGCCACTGCAGTGCTGCACTACTCAAGCTCTCAAACCCCAGTCTCTGGACCTCTCCCTGCTGCTCCGATAGGCCAACTACACTGGTCTATGCAGCAAGCCAGAACCTTTAGGTACAAACTCGCGACACGTCTTCGTTATGCTTTACAAGTCACACTACAAAAAAATATGTCTATAGCGAGAACAATTTAGTGGTAGACTGAAATTGTTGATTTTTCTATCTAGGATAAGGTATAACAACAGTTTTTACTGTCATTATAGTTACTATCTGTCACTAAAGGTTATAATTGGGTTGCAAGTTGCAACTGCCACTAAAGCCGTTGTTTCTTGTAGTGCCATTTAAAGCCAACAATAAATTTAAGGATTTTTTCTTTGAAATAAAACTATCTATCTTTCATATAGTAATTCAGCCATTTTAATCTCTAGAAATCATGATTGGTATGATATAGAAGTACTATATGTAACAGATACAAGTCATACTTCAAAAAGAAATATATACTCTAGGAGTCATTTTACATGTTTATAAGAATGTATTTTGATGATGATGTCCTATATTTTTACTTGAAGGTGGAACTTGACAGCCAATGCGGCCAGGCCTAATCCTCAGGGCTCATTCCACTATGGGAAGATTACGCCAACACGAACGTTTGTGTTGTCTAATTCAGCACCATTAATCAATGGAACCCAAAGATACGCGGTTAACAGAGTTTCATACATCAATGCAGACACTCCTCTGAAACTCGCGGATTATTTTAACATACCGGGAGTTTTTAGCATGGATTCTATCCAAGGCCTCCCCTCCGAAGGCCCTGCATTCCTCGCTACATCTGTTCTGCCATCCTCTCTCCATGATTTTGTTGAAATCGTTTTCCAAAACAACGAAAAGGCAATGCAGTCTTGGCATCTTGATGGCTATGATTTTTGGGTTGTTGGGTGAGTCTCACTAGCATTTTGCTTGTCATTCTTGCCTTAAGTACTGAACAATGTAGTTTCTAATTATTCTCATTGCAACAATTTCAGTTTTGGTTCCGGACTGTGGACTAAAGACAGTAGAAACAAGTACAATCTAGTTGATGCCACAACAAGGCATACTGCACAGGTAAACCTATGGTCGAAAATGGAAGATGGATCCTCTCATTTGAATTTTCTTACGTGCGTATTGGATTGTTAGTAATTATTAATTTTAGTGGCAGACAAAAATATTTTTGTCTATCACAATAGCATATAGTTTTTAAAGTCCATTATCGTCTAATTTTATTTTATTTTACCACCTTTTAGTGGTAGTTGTGACCGCCATTAAAAACCCTTATTGTTTTCAATGAGCATACATTAGGGTTATGGCTCATCCAAGATAAATTTCATCTATATTAACGTGTACAATATACAATAGACAATTTATTGCCGTTGATCACATTATATTTTTAATGTATTTACGAATATTTAGTTCCTAGGATGAATTGTTTTTTTCCTTTAAAAAAAAAATAGATGCATTTTTTTTTTGAATTGTTTTTGTTTAATTTTAATTTTGCAGGTCTATCCTAATTCTTGGACTACTATAATGGTGTCATTGGACAACCAAGGAATGTGGAACTTGAGGTCTGCAATATGGGAAAGGCAATATCTTGGTCAGCAATTTTATTTGAGAGTGTTCAATCCAATTAAGAGCCTTGAAAATGAATATGACATCCCTCCAAATGCTCTACTTTGTGGCAAAGCTATTGGAAAACAAACTTAGAATTATCAGTTCTCTTCTTCTAGTCATGAGGGTTTGGCTACAAGAGAACATAGATGGGCATTTGTGGAAGAAATGTTTTAATTATCAGGGCCTCTGTATTTGTATATCTTAAGAACTTCATATTAATTTATTTGCCATAGTTAACTATTTGTTGAGATATAGTTGTTTGGATTCATGTGTTTTTCTAATATGTAACTTGTTGTAACATGTAGTTTGAGAGGGAGAAAGCAACCACTTCTAGATTATTTGAAGTAGAATAATGTCAATAAAGTTGAAACCTAGGTTGATTGTACTACCCAAGAAAAACAAAAAACAAATCATCAATAAATATATTCATGGGATTTTTATTTATTTTTTTCCCTCTTATTGTTCAGTCTACTGATTAGGCCACTTGATTTTTTCTTTTTCTTTTTCTGTTTTTTTTTTTAGAGGACTTTTTCATGCCATTTTTTTACCAAAAAAAGTTGTAGAGGAATGGCACTAAACTCGCTAAACAATGTTAAAAGATGAATAAGTAAGAACCAAAATTCATTTGGATTTCATGTGATATCATCTAATGATAGGTACTAGAAATTTGAGCATTAGTTTAAGTTTGGTTTTTGGTGCATTTTTAAGCAATCATTTTTTAAAAATCTGTCATCCAATTAGTGGGCAGGAAGCTGAAAATCGAAATACAATGGGTAGAAGTGTAAAATTTGGCCACTTTGAAAATGCACCTAGTATATGATAAAGTTATGTAGGTGTCACCCATTTTTTTAATTTACTACAAATTAAAAATTTATTCAAAGATATACAATTGTAGGAAGGACAAAAATATCGGGGCTACCGAAAGATCACTTTGCCCAACGGTATAATCTCTATTGTTAGAAGGTGAAGGGTTTGAGTCAACTTATACCTCTATTGTTAGAAGGTGAAAGGTTTGAGTCACCTTGAAAATAAAATAGGTATGTGTATGTGAAAAAGAAAAACAGAAAATCTATACCTTTCAAAAAAAAATTCCCTACCCTGGTTGGGAACCGTCCAGCCCTAGTTGAATAAACGATGTAAAAAGAAATGAGATAACAAAGTTAAATGGGGGTAGAATTAATGGAAATGGGGAGTGATAGTCCCAACAAAGAAGATAAGCTGCAAACAAACTAATTAAATTGCATGTCATCTCTATTTCTGGATTGTCATGAAGGAACTATCCCATTGAGGCCCAAGACTGTCAAGGAAACATAGATATTGGGCCTTATTGGGTTAGTTCCTTTTTCTGGATTTTCAGGTTTCCGTATTACCATTTAAGTGGGCCTCATTCATAAGGGCCCAAAGTGGGCCCATGCTTCTATTTCTCTGTGATTTTGTGATGGTTTATTTTGTTTCTTTTATTGAATTGCTGAATAGAGTTTTGTTCATTTATCGGAAAAATAAAAGGAAGCTCTTATATTTTATTTTAGAATCTGATGATGGTCACACATATGTGGTTATCTTCGGAGATATTTTTTACTTCCTAGTTTAGAGTACTGTCTCTGTTTGCTCTTTAAAACTTAGGTAAGTGATAGTCCACAGCCTACACATGTTATCACTATGTCATAGTCCAAACTTTTTTTCTTTTTCCGAAAGTTAAGCATTTAAGTACACACGCTTCTACTGATGCTCAAACCCACGACCTCCCATTTGCGAGTAAGGGACGGTTCGCTTGACCATTATGCCTTTGATCATTATTATAAATGTAATTCTTCTTAATACATTTATATATACCAGAGAGGAAATTAAGATTAAATACCAATTTCTTAATTTATTAATTATCTACATGCACATGCTAATCAACATCTAGTTCCTCCAAAAGCATAACCTATTATACCATAGATCTAAGATGGAGCCACCTTTGACAGCATCTCATTTGCACAATATTTCCTTCAATTTCAATTCCAAAAAAATGCAGCTTCAAGGCTCAAAATGCAATGCAAATATTATTAAACTAACCACACAAACAAAAGATATATATCTAAAGAAATTAAGTCCTTAGTCCTTAGGTGTAATTCTACAGAGAGAGAGAGAGATGTTGGATGTTAAAGTTGTGTAAAGAGAATATAAATGTAGTCAATTATTCCGGAGAATGAGGCAATAAGGCAGACACGAGTCTGCAAATGGAATCCTTCAAACTGTATGTGTCAAAAGTGCTGGTTTTAAGCCAAACTCTCTCTTCCCAAAGCCTGTTTCAACCCTTAATTCTCTCTTTTCTCTAACCAAATTAAAAAAATGAACGAATCTTCATTTCTGCCCACCCTGCAGGCCACTATCACCGTCACAACATTCAAAAAATACAATGAATATAATACAACTTTTGAGCTAACCAAGATGATCATATATTCTTCTATATTGTATTTTATTCTTTGTCTACTTTATTCAACTCTCCTTCCACAACACATATTAAAAATATATAAATTTAAATGCTAAAAAAATCTTGACTTAAGCACTCACCTATAATATCTTGTTAAGGGATGAGTTCTATTTCTTGAATACATTTGTTAAGGTAAGAGTTGATTATCTGCAGAAATTTTTGCATGCAGACGAAGAAAATGTAATCTGCAATGTTATGAAGCACACCTATACTTTCCATAATTAACACTTGTTGGTCCTTGGTACATTCTCATGAATCAAGCACAACGCAAGTCACACATACATGACATACAAGAAAGATAACAAAGAAAATCTGATGCTACAAACATAATAATATACCCCACAGCACAAACAACAAACCCTAACTTAATTAACGTGAAAGAAAAAGCTGTTTTAAACAGTGTGACAAAAATTTTAGAAAAATTTTGGACGTGAAAGAGTGTTTTGAAGAACTTGGGATACCAGCTTCTCAAAATAGCATGTGATTCTCTTCTTCTGCGTAAAGCCAGAAGCAAAAACTATAACAAAATAGCCTAAGAACAAGATAATAACAAGAAAACAAGGCTCTCAAGGATATGCAGTACCATTGGTTGTTGACAGATCAGACCATGAAAGGGTCGGATTCCAGTAGCCCAATTCACCTCCGGCAGCTGGATTCGACTCCAAGATGGCCGAAGACGACAATGATGAAGAACACACATTGCTCAACCCTAGTGGTGAATGGTCAGAATAATAATTGGCTGATGATTTGAGCCTTTGGTACAGGTCTTGCATACATGTGTTTGGAGCCTCACCAAGAATATTGAAGCCATTTTGTTGGTGTTGGAAGTGGTTTTGTTGATGATATTGTTGAGCTTGTTGCTGATTATTATTTCTCCACAGACCAATTGAAGCACCAAAATCCAAACCAATGGTTCGAGTATTCAACGAACCAGTGGCAACCGCGGACTCCGAGCTCATGTGGGTTCCAATGATAGCATTTACGTCCTCCTTCATATTCACAGAATTTGATATTGGATTAGGGTTAGGGTTAGGGTTTTGGGTTGATCTCAAAATGGAGAGAAGATGGGAGTTTTGTGGTGAGGTCCACATGATGGGATTGGATGGGAGCTCATGAGCAAGGCCTGATTTGATGAACTCTGGTGACACTAACTTCAACCTGCCGGAGCTTGATTTTCCGGCAGACGCTGCGGCAACAACACCGTTCTTGTTTTTCCGGCAGCCACCGCCTATGGGGATGTTGCGAAGGGCGCCTCCTTTGGTCCAGTAGCGGCGGCAGGTCTTGCAGAAGTGGCGAGGCTGAGTGAGGTTGTAGTTGTTGTAGTAACAGAACTTTGTGTTGGGAGAATCGCACCTCGGGCACTTTAGGGTTTGGTTTTCGGAAGCTGAGGAGGTGGTGGGAGTGGTGGTTGTGGAAGAAGAAGGTGATGGTGAAAGTGAAGGAGATGGTGAAGCCTCTAGAAATCCATTAATGGAGGTTTTTCTATCTCCTCCTATGAGTTCTGCACTTCCAAACAGCTCTTGGATCATCTTTGATTTCTACTTAATTTGTAGATCTGCAACCATGGAAAACAAAAACAAGAAAAGCAAAGATGGTTAGTCTTTTTTGGTGGTGGGAAAGCTAAAGAAGCTAGTTTTTGTTGTATTGCTACTGTGTGATGTGTGTGAGAGAGGGGTGAGGTGGAAATATGACTGGCCTTTAATTTTTAGAACTTGTGTTGAATTTTTTCTGTTGGCCAAAGTTCTGGTGGGTGGAAAAGAATAGAGGACTAGCTAGAGTTGAGGGAAGTGTTAACGTAGAAGTACAAGAACAAAGGGAAAAGCACTTTGTCCATCTCCTTCTGAGCATATATATATAATATATATACATATATGTGTGTATATATCAGGTTGTTTAGATTTGAAATTTGGTCATTTATTGTATTTTGGAAGCAAGTGAATGGTATTTTTTTAACCCCTTTTGTTATAATTCCTCACATATAAATGAAAAATGGGTGCCACGAGTTTTGTGGTTATTTATTAATAAAGTTTTTTATAACCAGCGGAACTTTTGTCCCCACTAATTTACAGGATTCGAGTAAAGCGACCTTCCATACGGATAGGGTAAAGCTCGAATGATGTTTGTGATTTTTGCCTCTACTCAATAAAAATCGAACATGGGATATAATTCTTGTTGAGATACTAAGTTTCAAATTCTTTCCAATTGAGCCATCGAATTATAATGATGTTGTTATTTGTCTAATTTATTTTTGAAAAAAAAGTTCTGTTAAGTAACACTAGTAGCTACATGATTCAATAATAGTGAGAAGAAAGTAAGATACACTAAGGGGTCGTTTGGTTCGTGCTGTGAATTTTATAAAGTAAAAGTATATATTTTTGTTGTGCAGTGTTGTGAGTATAAACTGGAAGCACGTTTGGTACTGATGTTTTTATTTTTTATTTTTGTTATTTATTTCCTCTACTACAGTATAATTTTGTGAACAATGCAAAAAAAAAAAAAAAAAAAAAAAAAAAAGGAGAAATTTTTATAAGTCTCATCTTTTCACACCAAATCAAATAAGTGCTAAAGATATGATAATTAAGTCCTACTTTTGAGGTGTATTTCCAAACAAATTCAAAATTAAAATTTTATAAACGCTTTTTTTCATATTATCCTTTAATAATAATCTATTAATAAGTAAATCCATAATCTATTTACATCTAATATTATTTGAGTTTTTTACGCTTATATGGTGACCACAAAAGTGTATTAGGGTTTTGTACTCCATCGATTTTGAAGATGCTGTGCAAATACAATCATTACAAGTTCAAAGCGATGACTAATCACATTGAAATACGTGTAGGGTCTAAGGCCCCAACCGTCCCCCACTCAACTAGAAAAGCACTGACCCGAAACTTATGGCTTGAATTTGATATGAATCAAGAAGATTATTGCGATCGTGTGTGATACATGTTTGGGTCATTGGATCCTAAACTAATTATTTACACGTGTGTTATATTGTTGTGCCTTGTCTGTGGTGTTGTGGTCCATTAATTTGGTGATTAATTATGTGGTCTAAAACCTGCCACATTAATTCTTATAAAGGGATTTAGATAATCAAGCAAAATTAATTAGTTAGCTTAGCATAATCTTGCGTCTTTAGTTGACTAATTTTGTGAGTGAGTAAAACGTGGAAGAGAGAATAGTTCAAGAAAGAAGAGAAAACAGTTGAGGAAACAATATATTTCACACACAAAACTAGAATGGTATTTATTTCAATTTGTATATTAAGGTTGTAGGTTCTGAGATTTTATATGAGATTAAACGGGATTCTTAAATCACATAGATAAAAGAAATGCAAGATATTAAATAAATAAATAAAAATACTCGAACAAGTCAAGTGCAAGATGATGAACAGAGGATCAAAGTCTTTGCTTTTTTGTGAAAATTGTCTGTGTAGGTTTTTTTGACTACTTTTTCTTTTTCTTTTGTTATAGATCTATCACTTCCTCTGTGTCGAACAAATTTTGTGTAACTCAAATGAGAATATTGAAATGTATAGTGAGAAGAATGAGTTTTAAATCACAAGTGAGGGTAGAGAAAATTAATCCTCTGCAGTGAGCCTCTCACTGGATTGGTACCACCATGAGGCCCACAGGTGAGAGGGCGAATCATGGCCATAGATTCATGGTGGTGGGTCTTACTGAATGTTTGGTGGTGCACCCTTCAATATTTGGTGAATCCTGACCCTTTGATGCATGGTGGTACCAATCCATCCAGTGAAAGGTTCACTATAGAAGATTTGGATTCGTTCTGAGATATGTTATCAATATGATTACTTGATAAGGCCTATGGTCATCCTTTTCAACGAGGGTCTTGCAACACATGTTAAAGCAAATAAAATGAAATAGCATTTACTTAAAACTACTTAATTTGGTAAATGGAAGTTCACTCGGCAATAAGGACCCTTGTCATAGACTTGGAATATCTTGGTTTGTTTGGGCATGCTTTTCAACATTATTTCACCTAACAACATAAGCAATAGACAGCTTTGTTAATCAACTTGATATAACCCTTGATTGCCAATTTTGCTACTCATGAAAACTCTGTTTTGGCCTCTAATACAAAACAATGGGCTAATGCTATATATAGCTAACAAAGGTAATAATTGACTACTAGGACAAATCTTTATTGGACACAACTAAGATGGTGTATGTGTTGAAAATTTTCAAATATATGTAACATGATAATTTAAGTATGGTCGAGGTAGGAAAAGGAGGGTCTACATGTCTCATAGACCATTTTTTCATTACCTAAGTTATTGAAACGTTAATGATTGACTGTGATAGGTAAATTTATCACTTGAAGCTAACGTTTGAGGCATTGTTTCATAACTCGTGTAGGTGTTCTTGCGCCTAATCATTGGTAAGCATTGTACTACACTATTAAACATCTCCAAATTACAATTATAACACAGACTAAGATGGTGTAAGTTGTATTTAATTATATTCCATCGATGATAAAGTATCTTACATATGGCATGAGGCAAAGCATGAGACTTGCCTCATCGGCTTATCTGGTAATCGAGAAAGATAATGAATTGAAGGATGAAATGCTAGATCGAGTTCAAAAGGATCTTATCGAGGAATGTGATGAACGAGAAAAATAATTCTATGTCTAAACACCACTGATTAGCAGAGGACACCTACGAGTGACATGATGAGGTCCAGACTTACACTAGTTAGGTTAAGCTATGTCTAATTAAGCACATTATATAATGTTTTAAACTTGAAAATAAACACACATGCAAGAAACAATATGGTCCGTTTGGATACGGAAAAACAGTTTTTGTTTTTTTACTGTTCACCGAGTTCAAGAAAAAAAACACGTTTGGCAAACGCGTTTACTGTTCACTTTTTTTTTTCCAAGAAAACTGTTTTATGTGAATAGTGTGTAAAAGTGGTAAAACCACCAAATACAACTTTTAATTGTTTTTTGAATTTTTTCACTGTTTAGGGTACCACCTCCACCACCGCCCCCACCGCCGCTGCCACCAACCACCACCACTCCCGCCACCGGTCGCCGTCGCCGGCCCCCACCACCTCCGGTCGCCGCTGGGCCCCACCGCCGCCTCCAGTCACCCACCACCACCGCCCCCCGCCGCCACCGGTCACCGTCGACCACCACCGTCGCCCACCAATACCATTTTATTTTTCAATGCAAATTTTCATCCAAACGCTTTTTTGTTTTTAGTTTTTTGCTGAAAAAAACAAAAACAAATACAAAAACAGTTTTTATATATGAAAACAGAAAACAAATACAAAAAACAGGCTATCCAAACGCACCCTATGTAAATATTCGTAACCTTTTGAAAGAATTAGACAAAAACACTATTAATGAATAAAAAGAAAGAAGTAGTCCTCTAATATAATATATAAAAAAATTCTTGGTAATTCGTGTAATATAAATTGGGATCAAAAGAATGCATTAACATGTGTTGTGAATAATATGTTTTGTATATTAATGAAAGCATAAGAATAGAAGAAAACACATTCTACATTTAGAGATGTATTTATTCAAAATCACTTAGGGTGCGTTTGAAAATTGGTGTTTTCGTTTTTGTTATTGTTTTTTTCACTGTTCACAAAACGAAAAACGCGTTTGGGAGCCTTTGATGATTTTTGTTTTCGTGAACAGTAAAAAAATATTTTCTCACCCTTAGTTCAAAATTTGAGAACACCAAAATGGTGTTTTTTTGTTTTCGGCATTATTTGTTCTCAGAAAAAAAAAATTAATTGTTGCAGATTACCTAACCGCCATCTTCAACCTTCAAACCCTAACCTCTATCTTCAACCTCCAAACCCTAACCCCCCCACCACCACCAGCCACCATCCCACCACCTCCACCACTACAAATCGACATCACCACCAACACAAACCCTTACATCTGCAACTTGACACCCTCAATCGAATTGGGGTAATGTGATCTTTATACATGCTATTACTTATATATTTATATATATATATATTTGCATGTATGTTAATCTTTTGAACAGCAGCAGAGTAGTCATGTTCATTGTTGTATGAAAGACTTGGAAGTGTACATTGTAGCTGTACAAGGGATGACAATCAAGTCAAACTTAATCTCACTCTTTGACAATTTGTTTTCTACTTTTTATTCCAAATAAATTTCAAAAACGTATTTTTTTTTGTTCCCAAAATTTTTTTAGATAAAATTTCCAACCAAACATATTTTTGTTTCCAGATTACTCTTAGGACAAGAACAAGAAATTTTTTTGTTCTCAAGAGATAAAAAAATGAAAACGAAAACATTAGTTTCCAAACGCACTCTTAGAATCTATGAAACACCGACACAGACACGATACGACACGGACACGACAAATTCTAAAAAAGTAGGATACGACACGCCTCAGACACGTTTATAAAAAAAAATTATATATACATATTATATTGCACATATACTTCATTTATCACTTAAATAATGAGAACCAATAAATTTATAAACAAAAATAAACAAATAGGTTAAATAAAATGTCTCATATGTTCAAAATTCTTCATTACACTAACATCCAATAAATCAAATGCATCTCCCCCAACATCTGACATTTTAGTCTCTCCTTCATTATATTGTAAAAAAATTATTGATCGAAGACAAATATTAAAATGTACAAAACCAAATTTTCATCTCTTTGTGGTGATATCTTGTTCCTCTCTATATAGTGGATAAATGAATATGTGCTCCAATTCCTCTCACAAGATGAGGATAAACAAAAATGTTCAAGTATCTTCAAAGCCAAATATTAAATTAGGGGTGTTCAAATTTTATAAGTGATCCATCAAATTATCGGCTTAATAAGTTCTTTATCTTTTATGGAATCAACCGACTCATCGTGTGTCTATTGCGTGTTCAATCTTAAAAATTTTAGGACACATCATTTGACATGTCAGACATGTATTTTTGATGTGTCCGTGTGTCTAACTCATATACGTGTGTCCGACAAGAATATGATAACGTGTCCGTGATTCATACTTCAGAAGAAAAATAGAAATGGTACTTGAATTTTTTTATTTTTTTTGGTACCGGAATTGACATATGCTAGAAACATTCAAATTGAGTTTGTACAATGGACCTATGCATTATAGATGTGGTCAGGCACGAGAGTGGAGGAAAACGACGTTGTATTGGACATGTCGGGCAGTTCGGTCTGTCTGTCGCAATCAATTGCGGTGTGTGGGCAGCGGGCAGCAATTTCTCTCTCTACTTTCTCTCATCTGCACTGTCGCTATAACTTATAAGAGCTTTATTTCACCATCAAATTTGTCTACACTTTCCACTCAATATCTTGACCAATATTCGTTGGAACACAATTTCCTCACATACGTCATTTTTCAACACGGCTTACAATAATATTAACAAATCAATATAATATGACAAAAACTTCGTCTATGGCATCAATTTCTATATGCATATTTTAATTATAATTATTAGGGTAAATTAGTCTGACTTTCTATGAGATTTTGTATAATTACTTTCAAATTAAAATTTGTGTAAATTTATTTTGACCTCCCTTATAAGTTTTAACATTATATTAATATTTTTATGTATTTACTAAAGTATGCATAATTTTAGTATTTTAAACTGAGTAATTTATGTTAAAATAACATAACTAACTTTCATGGAAAGAAATAAGGATGTTTTGAGTGGTGTCAAATGAGGGTATTTAAATGAGAGGAGGTCATTATACATACAAATTATAAATTACTTCAGTTTAAAATATTTTACAATATGCACAAAAATATTAATATAATATTAATCTTATAGGGGATGTCAGAATAAATTTATATAAATTTTAATCTGAGAGTAATTATGCGAAACTCAGACAGATCAGAATAATTTACCCTAATTATTACTATTTTTTTTGTTTTTGGCATATAGCTATTAGTATTTAACAACACATAGAGGACCACATCTCTTCAAACAAAAACACATCCATAAATAAAATGGTTAAAAATAAATATTATGAAATAAGTTCAAAATTGCAATCCAACTAGTAATATTAGGACAAAATCCATTGATTTATCCAAAAATTATTAGCTATATATGCACACAGACCAGAATAATATTTGTCTTACACGTTCGTCAGTAAAATTTTACAAACAAAATTGAATATCATTTCTCTAACAACCATATTAGTTAGTAAAAGATTTTTGGGATAACTTTATTTACACCCCTGAGATTTGTCTTATCTTTATTTGGACCCCCTCAAGTTTACATATCTTCATTTACATTCCCTACTTTTTAATATTCTCATCACTTAGACCCCCTGAACGATGACATCAGCCTGAATTTTTTTTAAAATCCCTAAACTACCCTCAATGTCTTATCTTTATTCTGTTTGGAAACAAGGATAGTGTTTTTATCAATTAGACCCCCTCCCATCATTTAATAATTTAATTTGTATTAAAATTTCAAAATATATATAAAATTTGAAAAAATATATATTAAAATTTAAAAAATATTATAAATTCGAAAATAAATATAAAATTAAAAAACATATATAAATTTTGAAATTATTTTTTTTTCAAAAAAACATATTAAATTTCAAAAATAAATATAAAAATCACAAAAAACATAAAAATTTGAAACAAATATATAAAATTTAAAAAAAAACATATAAAATTCAAAAATATATATTAAACTTCAAAAAAAATTATAAAATCGAAAATAAATATAAAATCAAAAATATATATAAATTTTTAACTTTTTTTTTAAAAACATATTAAATTCAAGACAAATATATAAAATTAAAAAAAACCATATAAAATTCTAATAATATATATTAAATTTCGAAAATAATTATAAATTTCAAAAAAAATATAAAATTTGAAAATAAATATAAAATTCAAATATATATATATTAAATTTCAAAAAAAAAACTAAATTCGAAAATAAATATAAAATTAAAAAAAAAATTAATTCTCTCCTCTCTCTTTCTCACTCAGACGCACACAACACACACACACACACACACACGCACAAACATATATATATATACACACATATATAGATCTCTATCTATATATATATACACACACACACACACACATATATATATATATATATATATATATATATATATATATATATATATATATAAGTCGCCGACCGACCCCCTCCCACCGCCTCCTCGTCGGCGCCGCCCCCTCCCACCACCGCCTCCCCGTCGGCGCCGCCTCCTCCCGCCGCCCCCGATGGATCTATATATATATATATGTATAGATCTATATATGTGTGTGTATAGATCTATATATATATATGTGTGTGTGTATATATATATATGTGTGTGTGTGTCCGAGAGTTAGAGAGAGAGAGAGAGATAGAGAGGAGAGAGAGAGGGAGAGAATAAAAATTGAATAGATATTGGGGTTTTTGGTTTGAGGGTTAGATTGATTCTAAGGAGGTGTTTGGTTTAGGGTTTAAATTGATTTAGGGATTAAATTGATTTAAGGGGTGTTTGGTATAAGGGTATTTTAGACATTTCACCCCATGAGGTGGTGTAAATGAAGATATGCAAACCTGAGGGATCAAAATGATGATAGAACAAACCTCAGGGGATGTAAATGAAGTTATCCCAAGGTTTTTCAAGTCTTTTAGTTATATGAAAAAAGAGGACATAACATATTGTCAAAAATGTCCTTTGCTCGAGTATTGAATGCAGTTTTGCTCGAATATCGTGACAATTCAGTGATTGATAACGTCAGCGTCCTACAAGTAATTCTCGACACCTTCAAGGAGTAAGAGGTCAATGCCACTATTTGGGGGTAGTGTGATGGTTAAAACTAGAATTCCATTATAAATATTTCAAGTATCCAACTCACCAATTATCACTGATCACAATGCAATCCCCTATTTTAGGGATTAAAATGCTTTAAACAACACACCGAAAAATAAAAATAACGATAATATACATTTTCAATTAAATATTCTAAAACAAGTCTGAATCAGTTTGGAGTTTGTTAGTAAATTTCTTCCAAATTACAAAATGTGTTTTAAGTGCAATTCCGTAAGATAAAATCATAAAACACAACAACAAGCCCATGGAATGTACAAGTCTACAAAAGCGATGAGAATATAAGGCCTGACATGACAGTGTTCCATGCATGAGAAGAAGAATAATAATATTCAAATGCAGGTCACTGATCAGTTGGCGCCAAATTCTATTTGGGCCCTCCCCACTGTCACCCTTTATGCGGCAATTCAGCCTTTAATTTCTCGTCTCCCCAA
The DNA here is from genome assembly GCA_963922005.1 of Cornus suecica. Taxonomy (NCBI): domain Eukaryota; kingdom Viridiplantae; phylum Streptophyta; class Magnoliopsida; order Cornales; family Cornaceae; genus Cornus; species Cornus suecica. The sequence goes on from OY998248.1 coordinate 37,030,563, forward strand.
CTTCCTTTCGTCTTCTTTCTTTTCAGTTTTAACCCTTTGAACTATTCTCTGTACCACTCTCTCTCTCTCTCATCTGCATGTATGTCTATAGTTCTCTACCGTTCTTGATATCTTGCAACTACATCTAAATTCTAGGTGCATGCCTTTGGATCATCCTATACATCTAAATTCTAGGTGCATGCCTTTGGATCATCCTATATATTATGTTTGGTTCGTAACTATTTCTTGAATGTCAATACTTTTATGTAGTATTTATTGGGTTATCTTCAAGTATACCCTTTGAAATTTGTTTTTACTTTAATTATACATTCTTAGGTTTGTAAATCTTCAATCACACCCCCTCATGGTGTGAAATGTCTAAAATACTCTTATACCAAACACCTCTTAAATCAATTTAATCCCTAAATCAATTTAACTCATAAACCAAACACCTCCTTAGAATCAATTTAACCCTCAAACCAAACACCCCAACCACCACCATCATCCGCCGCCACCACCACCACCATCATCATCCGCCGCCACCACCACTAACAGCCGCAAAAATGGGTCAAAATTTTTTCAAAAATTGGTCAAAAATAGGAGGGGTGGTGGTGGGAGGGGGAGGCGGGTGGCGGCAACTATTGATGGTGTAGATCAATATATATATATATATATATGTGTGTGTGTGTATATATGTATAGATCTATATATATGTGTGTGCGTGCCTGTGTGCGGGGGGGTTGTGTGTGTGAGAGAGAGATATATTTTAGGATTTAATTTTTATTCACAAATTAAAAAAATTAGTTTCCAAAAAAATTAAATATTTGTTTGTGAATATTTGGGGTTGGTGTTGGGGTTTTAGGATTAAATTTTTATTCACAGATTAAAAAAATTAGTTTCCAAAAAAATTAAATATTTGGGGTTGGTATTGGGGTTTTGAATTTTATATGTTTTTTTTTTATTTTTATATTATTTTTGAATTTAATAAAAAAAATTCAAAATTTAATATATATTTTTTTGAATTTTAAATTTATTTTCAAATTTTATAATTAAATTCAAAATTTTATATATTTTTTTGAATTTTATATATTTTTTCAAAATTTAATATATATATTTTTGAATTTTATATGTTTTATTTTTAATTTTATATATTTGTTTCAAATATTTTATGTTTTTTGTGAATTTTATATTTATTTTTGAAATTTAATATATATTATTTGAATTTTATATGGTTTTTTTTTAATTGTATATATTTGTCTTGAATTTAATATGTTTTTTTTGAAAAAAAAAATTAAAATTAAAAAAAGTAATAAAATGATGGGAGGGGGTCTAATTGATAAAATCACAATCTTTGTTTCCAAACAGAACAAGGATAAGACATTGAGAGTAATTTAGGGATTTTAAAAAAATTCAGGATGATGTCATATATTAGGGGGTGTGAATGATGTGGGTTTCAAACAGTAATTGGTGTAATTAAAGATATTCAAACCTGAAGGAGTGCGATTGAAGTAAAAACAAACTTCATGGGGCGTAAATGAAGTTAACCCATACTTATTTGATGGGATGATATTGATCATTTTAAAAATTACTTTTTTCGTCTCAAATTAAGTGTCCATTTTTTTTCTTTTCCTTGTTCCAAAGTAAGTGTTCACTTTGAAAAGTTAAAGCACTTTATTTGATCAATTTATCAATTTAATATTCATCCATTAAAATTATAAAATATTTACACTATAAACTATCACATCACTATGGTGGGACAATGAGTAAAATTGATATTTCATTCACTAACACTACAACAAAAGTTATCATTTAAAAAAGTTGGATTCCCCAAAAAGACCTATAATTTGAGATGGATGGAGTAATCAGTAATATTGTTCGAGTCCGTTACATCGTTCTCGCGCCAGCGACAAAAATCAATACCGCAATGGCAAATCATGAACGATAAACCTATTTTTAAAATTTAGAAATGTTTTCTAAATTTTTTATATGTTGTTATACTATCATCAATTCAAGATATCTCAGCTTGACTTAACATGAAAACAACTGCAGTTTCTATCAAAACACTGCAGTAATGCTACTAGCTAATTGTTAAAGGGTGTCCATTTGTCCCACAATGAATAAAGATGGGAAAAGTGTGGGGTTTAAATGGGTGTATGTTAGCCCTACCCCTTCAGCTTAAGCTTTTGGGTTGATTCGTGAAGCATCCACCTGTTACAATTGGTATCAGAGTCAAACCTAGTATTTGATCTGGTGTCACGCCAAGCACTCGCTGGATGCCGCCACCCCGGGCCGGAATCCAGGTCCCAGATCGGGCAGGTAGGGCCACCTCGGGCAGGAGTTTGAGTCCCAGATCGGACAGACAAAGTGGTCCAACCGCAACGAATTAATTCGCGAAGCATACACCCGTTACACTCGTAGTGTTTTGGTTAGCGTCTCATCAATCATGGCCTAGAATATACTAGAAAATTACCTCTAACTATTTTTGAGAGGTTTTTTTTTTTTTTTTAAATAATTTTTGAGAGTTCCTTCTCACTATGCTTTTAATTAGAAGAAATTATACCTTAATAAGTTTTTCCTCACACTATATTGAACTAAACCTAAATCATAGAAAATTGTCGACACAATTAATTTGAACATCAGTTTTCGCATTCTTTATATCCCATGTACCGATATACGAATTAGCAATAATTAATATTAATTGGAGAGAATAAGTTGTAAAAGCTTAATTCAGTGATAATGTATGTGCAATATATATATATATATATATATATATATACTAGGATTAAACATGTGAAAGACTTACAGGTGAATGAATGAAATACAAAAAAAAAAAAAAATTCCAATCATTTGAACTTACATAGTTATTTTATTAAAAAATAAATATAATAGATAGATATGTAATAATTGTAGAGTTAATGTCAAAAACATTGTAATTATATAGAAAGTAATGTTAAACATAATAAGATTATAGAATAGGAGTTGTAAATTGTAATGTTATAATATTAAAAGAATTGTATTATAGAATAAGAGTTGTAGTATTATAATATTAAAAGAGTTGTAAAGATAACATATCATAACATAACTATTGAATTAAAAGAGAAATATAATAGAGAAACACACCAATTATTTATTTTGGTACTCTATGCAGATTTTATTTTGGTACTGTGTGCAGATTGCGTATATCAACTCCAAATCGACCGTGTATGGCTATTGTAACAGATATATAATTACGCAACTTTTCACATATAACCTTTCATAAGGTGTATCAAACCAACCAACAGACACGTGTATTTAATAATTAATAATATATATTTTTATTCAAAAAAATGTTTAAAAATAATAAGAGGGGTTTGTACATTTATAAGTAGTATAGATATAGATATACATATTTGTTAAACCAATTAATTCTCCATTAGCAAGATTAGGGGCCTATTTGGTTGGTGGGTTTTGGGCCTGTTAGTCTGGTTTGGTCTTTGGTTTGAAGATTGGACCATGTTTAGTCTGCTTGGTTTTGATTTTTTAAAACCAGTCTATCTAAAATCAATTGTCATCCCATCTTTCACTTAAAACCTAGGTTGCACGGTCCACTATTCCCCCATCGCGGCAACGAAGCTGGATTTTTTTACAAGGATCCTAATTGAGCCCTTCTCCTTGTCCTAGACTCTATTGGAAGACTTATGTTGGCGAGTTCTTAGTGCTCTTGAACTTTCTCCCTCAAAGCCATGATAATTCTTTTCTTGTGAATTTGGTGTATAATCTTGGGATTTGGTTTCTTTCCTCTAGTGATCCTTGGCAAGAGATTTGATTTAGCTTCACCTTGCAAAAATCATCATTTGGAAGCTTTATTGGTGAGTTTTCCTGTTAAAAGCTTTTATTTCCATATACCCTAATTCATAATTTGTTATTTTGAATTTCATTTATGCATGATAAATTGTTCCTCTTGTTATAAGTCCTTGTAAATGATCCTATGGTAACCTTATTTTTTTTATTTTATCTTTTTTATATTGTTGGGTGATAGTTTTGAATTTAATTAGAGGATCAACAAACCTTCTTTTAGAGCCTTTCTTGGAGTTTCTATTCCACTTGAACTTAGACCTCACTTGCCTACTTTTGGATTTCTAGCTTGGAGTCTTCACTTGGAGCTTTCTCTACTTTTCTAGTTGGTGTCTAGGATTTTTATCCTAGCCTAAGGTAGGGGACTCACCTCTCTCATTCTTTGGTAATGTGGGGATGCGAATTGTTCTAGGGTTTCTTTAACCCTAGACTTGTATATGCTTATGTGATTTTTGGTGATTTTGATTTGCATGTGATTTGTGTAAAGTTGAGTGTTGCAAAATGTGACCTAGCTTGAAAGTGTATTTATATACATACCCATGTTAATATATGTGTTAGAATAATGCTTAATATGATCTTATAAGTTATGGATGAAGTATGATAATAAGCCTAGGTATATATATATGTAGGGATATGTTTAAGGATTGATCTCACGGCACTAGAAACGTCATTAAGATTGTTCCATGGACGGTTGGATTAGGAGGGACTAGGTGTGCCTTAGTGTAAATATGTGTCCATTATCTTAGTATGAATGCCTATTTACCTTGTGCTTCTTGAAAAGTTAGGGCATGATAATGAAACACAGAACTTGAAACATAGACGTTGCCTTAGGTCCCTTTGCTTGTGATTTATGAAATCTACCATTTAAAACTTGAATTACGAATAAAGTTGAATATTTGATATTTAACTCCCTAAAATAGATGAAAGCATGCTTGTTGAGTTGAAAAAGTGCACTCATATGAAATATTGAAAAATTATTGCTTAGAAACAGTGAATAACATGATAAGTTGGAAATTTTATTCATATGAATGATGTTGTGAATTTGTTGCATGAGAAAACATGCTTATGAAATCAAAATCAAAATCCATGATACATCATTGAGCATTGGGTCCATGTAGAGGCATATTTGGCATTAATGTAACGCCATGTGCATATGTAGATTTGGTGATAATGTCATGTTTCATTTATACCATTCATTTGCATAGACCGTGTGGATAGTCGCAACAACTGGCCAGGGGGTGTCTTCTTACACCCAGGGAACTAGTATCTCCCGAATCTGAGAAGGTGGGGGAGGACTTGGTCCAAACCTAGGTTTTTCGAACGGACTTGTGGTCTCAGTACTTTATTCGGCGACACTTAACCTTCCTTGGTGGGCTTGTTACCCTCATAAGTGAATGGTTTGGGATCCTTAATATCTATTTAACCCAGGTGTATATAGGGTTACAGTGGGCATTGACATTGACATGAGCATGAAAAGCATGGCATTAATATATAATAAAAGCTTGTACATCAAGAACGTCTTTAAGATGGAAATCTAAACTTTGCTATGTGAAGTTGTATTGCTATGAATTTGTATATCTTGAAAACGATTAATTTATGTCGAATCATGTCAATAGATTTTTCATTCTTTAGTTTGATATAATGTTGACAGTAATTGAAAGGAAGTTGCGAATGTAAGTGAATGGATGTGTTTTGTGCTTTGTATGCCTTGCATTGGAAATTTAGATGTGTTTGTTGGTTAGCTTTAATCTTGAGCTGAGTCTTGAGGAAGTTGGGAAAGTCCTAGTTGAACCTTGATACTTGAAAGCAACGGCCATATAGGCCTTAGATGTTTGGGTGTCTTAAGATGTTATGTGATTGTCGGCATAAGACTTTAATGGTAGATAAGATTGTCAATTTAGGGGAAGAACCGAGTAGGTTAGCTTTGCCTTTCCGAGTAATGTCATTTTGAACATCGTTCTTTCCCCTTTATTTTGTTGAGGACATCCTATTGAATAAATGATCTTTTGGCTCTAAACCATACTTTACAAGTTCAATTGCGTGTATGAAGGAGTGAATAAAAAAGTTGAGACGCCTTTTATCCCAAACCAGAATCATTTTTAAAGTTTCAAAACCAATCTCTTAAGTTGTTGGGAAAAATGACATTTTTCGCTTAAGGGGCCTCACAAAAATATTTTAATTATTTCCGAAATCGAAAATATAATTTTTATAATTTTTGTGATTTTTCGGGATCGGAAGCGTCAAATTCGGACTCCGTTTGAAAAACGACTTCATTTTGAAAAAGTTGGAAAATTTGCAGTATTTCAGCCCAAGGGGCTAAGTTGCTGGACAAAATCTCCCTTTGGGCGAAATGTTGCCAGCTGCAGGCTGGTGCTCCAGCCTTGCTCCGGTCAAACTTCGAAAATTCATTTCTCCCACCTCGCACCTCCGAATTCGACCTCGTTTGTTTCTAAGGCCTGTCCTATGTCCAAATATTTGAGATAAATTTGAAATTTCATTTTTACCCCTAAAATGACTGTTTTACCCTTGGTGGAAATGAGACATCTCAATGTTCTGTTTTGGTCAGTGTTGTCCGACTAGGGATGGCAGTGGGGACCTGCCCCGCCCCGCCCCGTTTAGCCCGGGTATGGGGACCCGATTACATAAATGGGGCGGGGATGGGGCAAAAAAAAATCCCCGTCGGGTTCGGGGGTACCCCCGCCCCGCCCCGAACCCGCCCCGGTTATATATTATATTATATTATATATATATATATAAGTTATATTATATATATTATAACGTTTGACCGCGACATTCGTTTGGGGCCAATGCATCTAGTACCCTTTCTTGTGCCTAAATGGGCGGTGCGACTTGAGGATTGTCTTTTATTGTCAAAACGAACTTAGTGGTAACACCTGTCCCACTAAGTTATTTCCGAGTTTGAGGTGATAATAGTGGAAGTGAGTGTATACCATGTGGCCATTAGTTAGTCCCATGAGCCTCTTTAATATTAGAAGTCTTTAGGTAATGTTGATATGTGAAGATGAGGGGTATGTCATTAGTAACTTGGGGGTGTATTAATAGACTCACCATGTTTAGATTTCTGGCATAGTTATGATTGTGTTTGCGTATACTTATATATATACTTACGTACTTATATACTATTGCTTGCATCGTTATATACTTGTGCAACGTGTTATGTGATCTTATTTTGGTGATTAGTTACATGTTGTATGCATTGTTTTCTTTGAGCATGGTAGGGGGTTAATGGGGTTCAGGGGTCTTGGATTGGCATGACTGCCATGTGAGACAACAAACCGACCTAGGATAGATGCATGCACACGGGTTGATTTAGCACTCTCTGGACGACCAGAGGATGTGGATAGGGTTTTTCCTACTGAGCATCGTTGTTGCTCACCCCCTCCCAGACCAACAGTTGCCAGTTCTAGTAGGATGTAAAATAGCGTACGGACAACAACTCGGGTAATTTGGGATGCCTAGATATGTCATTTTTATTCCCATTTATGTACCCATTTGTATTTGGGGATTTTCATTCTATTTCCTGGGAGCCAGTTTGTTGGCACATTCCTCATTTGTATCTCAGTATGGATGTAACGTTATTAGCGATGTATCTTGGCACTTCATTATGCCTTGATTACTTTATTGTATTTATTATCATTCATTGTGTATGGAATAAATTATGTTTATCATTATTCCATATATCTTGTTGTTGTTGGATCTAGTGGTCGTTCAGGCTGACGTTACCCCTCTAGATTCGCTGATTCTCCGGGATGGAGTCTCAGGAATTTTAGAGCGTGACAATACGACTCCGATTTCAGAAATGTTTCGAGATCGGACTTGACCTTGTTCTTCAGATCAGAATCCATGGCAATCGTGTCCAGCGTCGAATGATGCATGAATGAGACGATCTCCACCATCCATTGCTCTGATGATCCGTGAATGGGACCGATCTTCATTCTCACTTTCGCTCCACCTCCACGCGAATTCACCAGAGCAACCCACTATATCCATCTCGCAACCACCACTACAGATCAAGCCCCACAACCTCCTCGTTAGCATCACAAACAACGAACTCCTCTGTTTTCCTCTTTGAATTTCCAATATCAAAATTTACTGGCTGAATATAAAACATGATTTTTTGAAGATTTGAAAATTTCCTTTTGATTTTATGAAAACCAGATGTAGGAACGCATATTTTAATTTGGGTCTGTTTTGGTAAAATATATGTGGAATAATTTTTGGAGCATTTCATTTTGTTTAAGTGTATATATATATATATATATATATATATAAATAAAATTTGGAACTAGACCAAATCGTTACCAAACAGAGTTTTAGATCTAGGACAAGACTATGCAGTAACAGAATAAGAAGACCAAAGCAGACCAAAGCAGACTAGACCGCTTTCCAAAGAAATTCTAGGTTTGCTTGCTTACGGAAGTTTTCAAAAGTGAACTAGGCCCTTCATGGGTGTATATTTTATAAGATTGGGCTTGTGAGTAAAAAATTCGAGTGATAAATGGGAAATTTTAAAAAGGAACATAGACAAACAAGAGTCTCTGTTGTAAAAATAATACTATAAGCTTGGTCCGCCCTCGCAGTATCAGTTGCGGTCACGGTCGTAGTATCGCTGTAACGGACTCTGACAATATCGGTCTCAAAAAATGTATCGAATAAGTATCAGTGCTAAATAGCAGTATCGACACTTTTAAAAAATGTTACAAACCAAATGATACGCAACATAATGAACCATACCGCGAACCATGACTAGAAGTCTACAATGGAGTAGTATTTTTGTGCCCTATCCACTTCAATTATATGTACCCCGCCATGATGTTAAACATAAGGACATCCATGATGGGAATTATTATATTCCAACTTTAATCTTAGCATACTTTGATAGGGTAAATTAATAGAAAATTTGGGGAGAAATCTAAGTGGAGGTAAGCTATGACCCTCTATGACTAAGTAGGGATGCAATGGGGCGGATAGGAAATGGGTTCACCTATACCCATTTTTGTTTTATTTAATTTTTTAAATTATCATGCCCTTCACGGATTTATCGTGGGTTGTCTTTTCATAAACCATATCTGCCTCATTAATAATTTATTATACCATGTTCGTCCCGCCCCGCCGCATTAACACTTAGTTCTCAGTGTCATTCATTATCGACAAAAGAGTTTTGCAATCAGAAAAATAAAAAATAAAAAATTACACTATAAATTTACATAATTTTCTTTCAAATTATTCAACAATCAAACTCTTTATTTATTTCTCTTTTATTTGTATATATTAGGCGACTCGTTTCTCCTTGATTTTAGATGTCAAGCCCCATGAAAAAAGAATAAGTAATAACTAATAAAATATTTAGAATTCATAAAAAATCTTATATATAATTAGTAAAAAAATAAGATAAATATAATATAAACGAGGCGGGTCATAAAGAGTATTTATCAAAACCCGTACACGCGCCCATAATCCATGATAACTTTAATTTCTTTTATCAAATTCGCTCCTATGAAATAAAAGGCATTCCCAATTCCTTAATTAAATAAACGAAATGGGGCAGAGCTCCGACAGAGCGGTACAAATTACCATTCCAATGAGTAAGGGACCCAATATCGTATATTGATGAGACAAGATGAATATATCTAGCGATGGACGGCTCAACATAAACAGATACAAAAACGTAAAATGTTTGATTCCGTGATTAAGTTGGCTAGGCCAATAATTTCTTCCATGATTAGATGCCCTCCAACAACTTTGAAAATGATTTTTTGTTTTTGTTTTTTTCTTTGTGTATTCCATAAAGGAATTTTCTATCAATTACATACATCAAGTTGTGATTATACTTCTCGCTATGATTAAGTTGCTTTAGTTGGTTTCTTGGGGGCATCGATCTCTTTGCAGATTTTTTGTGAATCTTAATATAAGAGTATATAAACATTGATGAAATTAAATTTATTAATAACAGATATATTTTTAAACCTTTAAATGAGAGATTTAGCTTGAAATTAAATTTATTAATAACAGATATATTTTTAAACCTTTAAATGAGAGATTTAGCTTGAAATTAAATTTATTAATAACAGATATATTTTTAAACCTTTAAATGAGAGATTTAGCTAGGGAGGATATTTATTTTATGGATCCCACAAGATATGCAACCCAACAGGGGCAGAGCTGTGTATAGGGTAGAGGGGTCATGACCCCTCCCAAAATTTTCAATAATTATATTAATAACCCACAAAAATCTATATTTTATAAACAAGTTCATTTAAAATTGTATATGACCCCTCTCAAAATTTAAAAAATTTCTTTAATAACCTACAAAAATATATATTTCACCCGTCCCAAAATAAGTGTTCACTTTTCTTCTTTTACCCGTCCCAAAATAAGTGTCCATTCTGAAAAGTCAAAGCACTTTAGTTAATCAATTTACCAATTTAACCTTCCAATATTAAAGTTATAAAATATATACACTATAAACCATCACATCATTATGGTGGAAACATGGGTAAAGTTGGTATTTTATCCACTAACACTACACTAAAAGTCTATCATCTTAAAAAATTGAATTCTCTAAAAGGAACTTATAAATTGGGACGGAGGAAGTATTTTATAGATAAATTCATTACACATGGGCCCTCCTAAAAGAATTTCCTAGCTCTGCCCCTGCAACCCAATAGCCAAGAATAGCCCACAATCAGCGAACCATAAAATTTTATGTGCAACCCAATAGTCTAGAATAGCCCACAATCAGCGAAGCATTAAATTTTATGCTCAGCCCAATTGTCCTCAAATATAGCCCACAATCAACAGAGAATTACATTATGCAACATTTGAAAATATAATGAATGAGCAATGGAAATAAAGTTGCATTGACAATCAATTCTAAAGGGAACCTCATCTTCCTAACATCATATTAATATAATTAATGTAATTTAGAGATTATTGTATCGCTTATTATTTGAGAGAAATCATATTAATATAATTAATGTAATTTAGAGATTATTGTATCGCTTATTATTTGAGAGAAAAAAAAGGAGGAAAGAACAATAGTGATAATTACCCATGATCCCTGGGTAATAATGTCATCATCTTCTTTTCTTTATATATCACTATTTTTTTTAATTAAGTAAAATATTGTTTTTCATTTTAGTAATTACTGTCAAAATAAAGTGGTTTGCTTACCTTGTGTACCTTCTTATCACAAGGCTAAACAAGTATTTGAAAGATCAAAGTCTAAATTATAAAAATGTTTACAGCAGCGACTTCCACTACTAGATTATCAATAAATATAATTTTCTAATAAGATAAAAGAAGAAAAGAAAAAAAAGAAATCAAAGGTTAATTTGTCTTCGATTTAAGAATGAATTACACTGATCTCCTAAAATTTATATAAATTTCACAAAAATGAAACGTTTGATTTTTATTATAATTATCTCATCTCAATTTTGACACGTGAGCTCAATAACCCCTAATAAAAAATTAAGAAAAATATTACCCCATATGAAAGACAATAAGAGCCTTATAGGTAATAAATGGCCAAGAAAAATAAAAAATATGAAATTTAAACCATGTGTAATTTTACCTAATAATGATATTAGGGAAGATCAATGTAATAAATCTTAAATATTCTACTTACATAAATTTTATAGAAATCATTAGGAAAGGTCAGTGTAATTTATATTCACATATATCTAATATGTTTATACTTTTTTTATTATTTATAATATATTATTTCATGTGAATAGAAGCAACGTTGTTTTTCGGGTAATTAAGTATCACAAACTCAAACTCTCTTCTCATACTTGAACAAAAAATCTAGGGTTTTGAATCCCTCTCTTCGATTCAAATTCGCACCAAGAAAAGTTTGTATTCGCTCGGCAAAACTGTCCCTACTCGATCTGTGTATATATCATCATATAGGTATTATGAACTGCGAAGTTTGTCAACTCAAAGAACTGGTAAAAGCCCCTTTCTCTCTCCCCCAAAACACACACTGATACACACAAACACACACACTCTGATGAGTGTAAATTTAGCATATGATCTGAATTCGCATGAAAAGTAGTCTATTTCAATACTAGTGATTGCCCCTTTCTCTCTCCTCAAAAACACACACTTGTATACACACAAACACACACATATACGTAGACTGATAAGTTGAAATCGGCTATTCAATACTAGTAATTACTCCGCAAACACACACACACACTGAGTTGTACACACACTGATAGGTGTAAATTGAGCTTTTGATCTGAATTCGTATGAAAATTGTCTATTTTAATACTAGTGATTGCTAATTCTGAGTCACGATCATGGGCACACACTTTTAGAATGTATAGGTGGCTTTGATGGTTGATTGGGATTGAAATTTACATGTTTGTAGGAGGTGGAGCACTTCGAGATTCGAGAAGTTCTGCGATGTAAGTTAGTGAATTTAGCTGCTTGATCTATATTTGTTCAATTCTGCTTGTTTGTTCATCTATTTTTATCCAATTCACAATTTATTGTGTGCTAAATTATATCCTTCAATGTGACTCCCATATATATATATATCATTCAATGGTGACAGGTTGCATAATTAAGGTAGCTGTGCTACTATAGATCCTTAGTTAGGAAAACTATGGTTAAGATGCTTATAATACACATGTGAAACTAAAGCAAAACTTATGCTTCCTGGACGATTTTTGAATTTTATGAATAATCCACGTTTTAAAAGTATTATGTGACATGGATAATAGTTTATTTACATAATGTTTTTTTTTTTTTTTTAAGTTTGCGTTGAACTTGATTTTGATACTAGAAGAAAAAAATGGATGTTAAAGAAGTGTGCAAACATAGTAACATGTTCATTATTCTCCTGTCGGACTTATTATGATGCTTTTAGTGGAATCAGTATCCAAACGACAGTGTCAGCGGATTGCTTCATTTGATTTGCTATGTTTTTATTAATTTGAGTAAAGTTGAATGGGTAAATCAATTATTCTATTAGGTTATAAAAAGTTCTAAGAATGTGAAGATATCGATGGTTCAAAGTTGGTAATCTCTCTCCCCCTTCAATGGGAAAGGAAGGAAAATTCTTTGTTATTGTCTTTGTTCTTCAAGACTATAATCTCAGTCCACATTGGATTGTGAAAAAAATCTGTATAAATGATAATCCAGGTGATAATTTTTCCTTTTGTGGCACTGAAGGCTGTTTTGTTCTGAGCTGCCTATGGAGTTACCTAAATGTATTCTACTTATGCATATGTCACTATGACAAACAAGATGAAATTGAAAGAAAAATAATTATAAAAAGAAAAGCTGTGATTGTGAAGAAAATGGGATGAATCCTTGTCGAGTTTAGTTCTCTGTTTTGTGCTTGGTGATTAGTTTATTTACTGTAACCAGATATTTTGTTTCTAGTAATGGGTCTTTGTTTACAACTATACATAGTGATAAACTATTCCTGGTAGTATTATGTTGTGCCAGAATCTGTGTGTGTCTGTGTGTGATGCCAATTTATTTTTCTTCCATACAAACAAATGATTATGGTGAATATCGTTGCAGGTATTCTGCACACAATTTTGTTCCATAGGGCTTTAGGACTTGTGCGCCCCAAGGACATTGATTTGGAACTTTTTGAAATAACATATGTAAGTGAATTTTCTTTTCTTCTTTTTATTTATTGCGTACAAGTGATAGCTAGATTCTGTCCTCAAAGTGAAATATGATGGGTAGCTGCAACTTTTGATGAAATAGTTGATCTTGGCAAATTTATCACACGTAGTACTATTTTCTCAAAGTCTGACTTTATGAAAGTACATGGACTGGGGTATTACGGATTGGTGATGTAATTGGATGGGGCAGAAAATTCACTCTCAATCAGGGATCTTAAGGGCTGATCTGCGATCCAATATCCCACTCTACTTTTGACAACTTGGAATTAAATTCAGAGAGATACTTGTGAGTTTCATGAGCTGTGTCTGATACTCACAAGTGTCTCTTGCATATTTCCTATAAGGTATGTTGAGAAACTAAGTAAAGCTTGGTCCAAACTTAACATATAGAAGTTTTTCAAACCGACCACTTCCACACTGAAAATGATATTTTAATTCTTCTTAACCACCACCAACACCAGTGATGAACATAGGCCAGCCTATCTTCATTATCAGTAAACCACTTTTTTTTTTTTCAATCAGGGTCGTTCCTTATCAGAGTTTTTGCATTCCTTTATAAGAAGGAACAAGGGTTTAGAAGCAACCTTGGGTCCTAGGAGGGTCATCCTTGGATTATAGGGAAGGTCATTCGCTCTTTTCTTTGCATCCATCTACAATAAAACACCAACTTTATGATGTAATTCATAGCGGACACCAGGATTATAATGACTGCCTCCAACAATGTGCAGTCCCAATGTATAATACTGTTGGTACTGTCGTATGGCTACCTCATTTAGGCTTTTTGACCAACACTACTGCAGCAAGATCACCTCCCCAACACCATTTTATATTTTAAAGCTATATCAGTTTTCTTTAGGTAATTTGCTTTTAAAGCTATAGTGATCATGACCCTGCCACGGCGATCATTGTTTTTGGAACCATCATACTAGTCTCCTAAAACACCACCACTGGTCCCCTTTAGCATTCTTAGCACAAAACCTTCACCTTAAAATCCTTGTGGAATGAACATTACAATTGTACCTCCATGATCACTTGTCCTTCAGTCAGAGTTAAACCCCTTCTATTCTACGATAATCCATATCTGGATCAGATTCAGATCCATCATGGTTATTCTAATGAGATCTGCATCCTCTCCATTTTGAATTGGTTTCCGAAATAATTTTAAGATATGTTAACTTGTTGCTTTACATCTGATCTCCGGTCGAGCCAACTCCTTTACAAGCCCTATTTGAAGCCAACACCACAGCGTTCTACTGAACCTTCACAGTTACCAGCTAACCTCTATTGGAATTTAGTTTCTTGTGCTGGAATAATAGTAAGTAGTCATGGTGTGTTTCTCTTATGATGTATTACTGCTATATAATGTAGGTTTTTGATTTATACTGGACTCTAGTGTTGGAACCTTATTTGGGGCCACTGGTTTAGCGATTGCCAGAGTTAAAGGAAATGTAGTCCTTGGTCAGAGTTAGTTGCGTGAAATAAAGCGAAAATGTGTTTCTTGTGTTAGTTGCAGTTTTAAATGAGAATCAAAACTTGGCAACAGTCGACAAGTGACTGAGAAATGTGGAGTGTACTGCCATGGTTGGCTCACACCCATGTCCCTCAGTTGGTTAGCAACTCTCAGTAATTGTAGCACAATCTATTTCAAACAGTTTTTCATTGTTTTGAGATTGATTTTCCAACATGTAAAGTGTGAATTCATAATGTACTTCATCCTGGGAATGGTTATAGATGATATTTGTGATATTGAAATCATTTGGTGTCCATTGTTTTATGCTTTAACTGTTTGTATAGGTGCAATGTGGTGATGTGGAACTTGAAAAGAAAATAGACGAGAAGATCGACCAGTTCATTGATAAAGTAGAGAAACACCCTAACAAGAAAAACCAGGTTCGTTGTTTGTCAGTGTCTTTAAGTTAACATATCATCGTTTATGGATATACATAAGTTTATTTATGCAGCCTGGAGTTCCAGTTATGTTGATTAAATACTGCAAATTTGCATGTTCTCCGTGTAAGGCCTTCCATAGTGGCCTTTGTGATGTCACTGGAAGCCTATGATCATTCTTGATTTTTTACATACTTGTTTATAATAATGTATGTCAGCTATGAGATGGCTAGACTGCTGGCCAGACACGGCAGGACTTGCTGCCTCAAAAAAACCAAAGAAACCTCTCATAAAAAAGCATAAACTTTCTACACTGGTTTCCCAAATGCTTGTTGTTGTTGTTGAATTCTATATGTCTTTCAGATAACTCAAATCTTGTAATCACTATTACGTCAAGAAATGAGGTAGTTCATCGTTTAATATGGTTGTTCTTACCAATATTTGCCATGGTTCAAACTTTTTATTTGCCATGATAATGTTAATATCTAACTTCATATTTCTGTTCATGGACTTCATAATGCAGATATGTTTGTCTTTCTATGAAGTGAAAAACAAACAGGCAACATGGTTTAGCAAAGTTGAGCGTCTTCATTGGGAACAATGGTATATTAATTTGAATGTGGTGCAACACCTAAAAGCTCATTCTGGCAAGTCTCATCATTCCAAAGTAGTTGTAGACCCAGGAGGTAAAGTTTGTTATGCTGTTGTTTGTCTTCAGTAATGCTTCTCATTGTCACAAGAATTTTCATACCCATTACAGAAAGTAGGGCATTGGAGGAGAGAGGTGTACGCCGAGCAGCACTAGAAGCATCTCTTCGTGAAGTTTTGTTCCAGATAATAAAATTTGTGAATGAAAAGAAGGATCATGTTCCCGGTGTACCTAATCATGAAGGTGTTTCATTTCCCTTTGAAATCTCTATCTCAAGGTGAGCTTTTCTTCCCTTACATTGTCCGGTTGATGGCTCTTTAAATGTATTTGTAGTTTGTTTAAGCATAATACATGTTTTTTAATGGAATTTGTCATTATTTGCTCTGTCCTTAGAACTTTACACTGAAAACTTCCTCATTGTTATTGATGAACTATTTTTAAGTGTTCCTAACAATGAGATATATCCCAAGAACATGGTAAAATTTGCATGTTCAGGAATTTTGTTGCTTTGTTTGTCACTCAGGAAACAGTCTGAATAACTTTAAAAGGCGAAATCTGTTATTTTTGAAGGAAAAAGAAACAATTATCTGAAATTTTGTTTCCGGAGGTTTCAGAAAACAGAAACTGTTAGCCAAGCAGTTTTTGTACTTAAATAATCTAATTTTTAGTTCTTAGAAAATCGAGAATTGTTCTCCGGAAAGTAAACTAAGCAGGGTATTTTGGTTGATTTTGTATCGTATTCTTGATGCTACTTCATGATATAACTTACTCTTCTTAAGAAGTAAAACCTTACCTTTAGATTATTACATTTTGTGTTATTGGTATCGTTTTTAGGTGTTTGAAAAATATATCTAATCCCGTTATCAGACAGCCGAGTTAATAGTGTTCTTTGCCTTGTGCAGTTCATCAGATTCAGCATTTGGGATGGACATGTTTAAGAGAATGCTCCAAACCGGGCATCCTACCATGCTTAGCTGATTGTCAAAGCTTCCAAGTTTCCAGTGGTATAATGGTTTCTTTTATTTCATGATGCCTCGTAACGTGTATATGGTAGCTTGATAACCCTGTCCAGAAGATGGCTGCTGGGATGAGCAGAAACTTTTGATTATCTGTAATAAAACTTATTTATATGTAAATATATAACTGCTTTATTTTCCCAGAAATTCTTGATTCATCCCCGCGTTTCTCCTCTTTTTACCATTCTTGTGTTTGCTGTTGGTTGTATTGTTTATAAAGATCACAGTACCGCAAATTGGTTCGATCAATTTGAATAATTAGGATGAGTTTAACATTTGCAATTCCAGCTTGTGACTTTAGTGTTGATTAAACTGGTGGATTATCGACTTTCATGTGCTGCTAAATACGACTGTAAAGAGAGGGAGAAGCATTCACGTTATGAATCAGAATGGGTGTTTTTTTAGTATGTAAATGTATGTGACTGTTTTTCAACCCCACTACAGGAAAAATGTGTTTTTTTTACGATATATATATATATATATATATTTATTTAGTATTTACACTATTTTTTGTTTTACCTCTTAAAAAGTTATTTTTACAAGATTCTTAAAAGGATTCCTCACAATTGTTTCATAAAAGGTTAACCATTCACAGGCTTATAATGTGATCCTTGTAAAAAAATGTTTTTACGAGATACTAGAACAATCGCGAACATTTGTCCATCTTTATTTTCATGCTATTTTCATTTTTTTTTAATCTTCAGAAATTTTTGAAGAAGACAATGTCATGATTTTTTGCTACATTATGAACATTACTAGCCTAATTTTATCAAGAATTCTAATTTCAAATAATGGATATGATATATGTTTACGCGTCAAGGAACTAACAATTGTTGTATAAGATTTCAATTACTAATAAACTTGCATCTAAAACTTAAATATTTGAATTGATAAAAAATGGTTAGAATGTATGGATATTAGATGAATTTCAAGTTACAAAAGGTAAAACTAATTTTGAATTCCCTATGTTTGAGAAAATATTTAAAATTATTTTGCAGGGCTGAATAAAACTTTTTATAGACATTTTTATAAAATAATTATTTTTTGCGGCTTCCAATTGCTATGTCTGAAAAAGTTTAGTTGTGCCATGACTCACATTGGCGAGCTCAAATTGTCTACAATCACTCCCTCAAGTGAGCTCATCAAGTGCGGATCCCATACTCATCCAATGATGTACATTCACTCATCACTTTATCTAGGAATTCACATTTTTGGATAAATGAATACACACCATTAGATGGGTGTGGGACCCACCTAATTTAATTCAAGTACTTGAGAGAATTTTTGTTCCACATTGGCAGGGGAGGAGCCATGTACTGCCCCGTAGGGGTCATGGCCTCTCCTGAAATTTTCAAATTTTTTTAATACCCTAAAAAATATGTAATTTATATATAAATTCATAAAAATTGCAAATGGCCCCTTCAAAAATTTCAAAAAATCCTTTTAGTATCTTAAAAATATATATATTTTGTGAATAAGTTTATAAAATTGCATATAGTCCTATCAAATTATTAAAAAAAATTCTTTAATAACCCACAAAAATATCTATATTTATAAATAAATTTATAAAAAATTACATATGACCCTAACTATTTTTCCTCCTCCACACGTAACCATGGCTAATGAATAGCTACCAGCCTACCACTGTTATTTTTAGCTAATGAATCCTCTCTATTGCACTTCTCACTGGAATGACACAGTGAGGGGCCTACCAACCATTCAATGTTGTAAAATTCATTCGGATTCGACGGTCCTACCACCAGGGGCCTAAGTCCTATCACCAGGTTTCACCACCAAAGTCATTTAGAGCCAGTTTGGTAAATGATTTGGGTTGAGAAAAAATAATTTTGATTTATGAAAATGGTGAATAATACCGAACCAAATGGTGTTTGGCCCATTTTGTCTTAGTTTAACCGTACCAACCCATGATTTGGTTCTGTGAGAAAAGGAAACCATGTTAGGACATGGTTTTGGTATGGTTTGGGTCATGTTTACCCAAACCATACCCATCAAATTAAACCAAACCAACAGCCCAAACTCATGGTAGATTATGAAAATTTAATGTGTAATTTTTTTGTTTTATTATTTGTGACATGTATAAAATTAATTATTGAACAATTTATGAGGAGGTGCTGTCAAAAAAATTTCAAATGGAAAAAAATATTGAAATTTCAAATGGAATAAGATTGAATTTTCAAACTACATATGTGAACCAATTGAATAATTCATGCAATATGGTTATATATTATTATCCAATATTATAATTTTTTGTAAAAAAAAAAAATCTATCCATAACACAAGAACATATATTTAAATGTCTTTTTATTTATATTTTTTTATTTTTTAGAACATATATATTTATTAAATGATATTACAAAAAAAAAAAAGGTTTTCAAACAATTTCAAGTCACCAAACATGGTTTGGTTTCAAAATTTCAGACCGCACCAACTCCACCAAATATATTTTGGTTTCTTTAGCTTTAATTTTTGTGAGACCAAAACCATCAACACCAAATAAGATTTCAGTTCAGAATAAAACCAAACTACATCAAAATCATATGGTGTGGTTTTCAACCAAACCAAAACCACAAACCCACACCATCTACCAAACAGGGGGCTTGTTTGGTATCTGGTCTAGTATGTGTTATTGTGGTCTGGTCTATCACTATTCATCATCAAATCAAACCAAATCATGTTTGGGGAAGCTTGGTCTGGTTTGATGAGACCAAACCATTTGATCTCATTTTGGGCAAAAATGAGACTCAAAAAAAGGTTGGTCTCATATGGTTTGTACACTATTCAATACAAGACCAATACCACAATTTGAAGCCGAAACACAACTCATGATTTTCAATAAATAAAAGTAATAAATAAATAATAAATAATAAATGACAATAATTAAATAAAAAATAAGTAACAAATAATTTTTAAAAAATAAAATAAAACAAAGTAAATAATAAACAAACATAAAATGAATAAATAATTAATAATTAATAAAATTTTAAATATTAAATAATTTTAAATAAAAATTTAAATATTAAATATTTAAATATAATTTAAATATTTATTTATTATTTTAAAATATTAAATAAATTTGAAAAAAATATATAGATAAATTTTTAAATATTAAATAAATTTTATTTTGATCCAATATTTGTGGAATCACTAAATTCACCAAACATGGTTCGCTTTTTTCAGCTTTTATTTTTCTCAGACCAAAACCATCAACACCAAACATGCTTCTGTTATTTTTGGGTGACTCCTTTCCTTGTAGGAAAAGCTAAACTTAGTCACCAAAGTAAACACAATTATGGTAGGAGATCAGAATCCTAATTGATTTGATTGACTTGCCCTCCACTCCAGGCTCTTCTATAAATACAGGAGTCAACCCTATTGTATTGTGTGCACAAGATAGAGAGTGAGAAGAGATACATACTAGTATTCTTCTTGGTGAGAGTTAGGAATAATATAAACTTATATTATTCCGGTGATACAGGCGTGAGTATACACTGTGTGTGTGTGTGTGCGTGTGTATGATCTGCGGATTATCCCCTTGTAATCTTTTCATTGATTATAGTGAAACGGTGTTCTTCATGGTCGTAGGCTGATTTAGCCGAACCACGTATAAATCTTTGTGTCGATTGTTTGGTATGTGTTTGTGTTTTTTGATTTGCAAGTACACAAGGCTTCTAATAGAGGGTTAGCAAACCCTAACAAGTGGTATCAGAGCCCCAGGTTGGAGCAAAGAAAAAGCCCAAACTTTTCTTGTTGAAATCCGAAGTTCAAAAGTACTCGAAATCAGAAACTGACCACACGAGGAGATTCGCCTTAACAAGATAATGCGAACCACGTCTGTTGTGCAGTCATCGGAGCCTCCACGCGCCGGCGGAAGGTTCTACCCAGATTTTTTGGCTCCACACACAGCAGTTTCGGTTTGGGGCTATTTCGTGGAGCATCGTTGATTCATACTAGATGTATAATAGATCAACGGAAAGCTCTTTCGAAGATGAACGTTTCGGCATAAAATAGCCCAATCAGAGATCTCATGTGTCTCCACGCGCGGACGGAAGTTACTACTGTATTTTCACGCGCCAGTCGCCGAAAAAACCAGTTCAACTACCCGCCTCGTAGGAGAAGACGTTGATGTCAGTAGGTGACGTCATTTCCACGTCACTGCCAGAGAGTTGGAGCACCGCAGAGGCCACAATAAGTGGAAAGTTTCCAGGGGGATTATGACTATAGCACGAGGAAAAAAAGAAGGTACGTTTTACACCACCACCAATTTTAGCACAGTGATTGCAATTGCAGAAGGCAAGGAGGATCACAATTTGTGGCACCACAGGCTAGGTCACATGAGTGAAAAGGAGCTCGCGGTAATGCTCTCGAAGGGAAAACTACCAATGAAATCAATTGACATAAACTTTTGTGAGTGTAAGCAGAAAATGGTTAGTTTCCAGAGCAACAATAGAAGTCTCACAGTTGAGAAGCTTGAGCTAGTTCACATGGGTGTCTGGGGGACAACAATTGTCTCATCTCTTGGCTGAAAGTCCTACTTCGTGACTTTCATTGATGACCATTCCAGGAAGAAATGAGTTTACTTCTTGAAGCATTAATCTGAGGTGTACGATGTGTAAAAGAAATGGAAAGCCATGGTAGAGAACGAGACAGGGTTGAAGGTAAAGAAATTGAGATCCGACTTTGGTGGAGAAAACGAAGACTCTGGGTTCAAAAATTTTTGCTATCAGAACAATATTAGATTAGAGAAGACTGTTCTAAGTACACTACAACAGAATGACGTAGCATAATATATGAACCGGAAAGTGACTGAGATAGCCAGAAGCATGCGCATTCAGGAAGGATTGTCGGAACAATTCTGGGCAGAAGCAGTCAGTACAACAGTGTATTTTATGAATCGTGGTCCATCAGTACCATTGGAGCAAAGAATACCAGAAGAGGTATGGAGCGGTAAAGCACAGAGTGATCCTGTGTATGTTGAGATAAAAGATGTTTTAGACAGTTAGAGTCCTCAGTCAGAAGAATATATTGCAGACAACAATACTCAACAAGATGATACACTGCAGACTTCGACTCCTAATTCTGTGTTTAGAAGGACTTCACGGCCCTATGTGCCGAATCAGAGATGCCTGAATTATTTGTTGCTCACGAATGGAAATGAACTAGAATGTGATGATGAAGCATGCAATGTAGTAGAAACGAGCCAGTGTGAATTTGTGATGGAAGATGAGATGAAGTCCCTTATCCCCATCAAGACATGGAAGCTAACCGAGCTGCCGGTAAGGAAGAAAATTCTCTATTCTTCAGTTGTGAAACTGAATACCATTCATTCAAGCATTGTTGAAGCAGAGGGTTTGCATCTAGAGTTGTTAGATGACAAATCTACTTTCCTCTAAGGTGACCTAAAGGAGAAGTTCTATATGCAGCAATCGAAAACTCTCTTAATAAAAGGAAAAAAGAAGACAGACGCGACAAAGTTTGCAAGACAAAGTCTGAAGCGACAATGGTTGCAAGACAGAGTGGCCAGACGCAATAAAAGTCGCAAGTTCTGTTGAAGATAGAAATGAGGACACCGTATTGCAATGATCATTGATAGAGTTGATTGTTGGATGGAAAGTCATTAAGTGGAAGATTGGTATATTTGGGTGACTCCTTTCCTTGTAGGGAAAACTAAACTTAGCCACCAAGTAAACACAATTATGGTAGGAGATCAGATTTCTAATTGATTTGATTGACTTGTCTTCCACTCCAGGCTCTCCTATAAATATAGGGGTCAGTCCTATTGTATTGTGTGCACAAGATAGAAAGAGAGAAGATATACAATCTAGTATTTTTCTTGGTGAGAGTTATAAATAATATAGGCTTATATTATTCCGGTGATACAGGCGTGAGTATACACCATATGTGTGCGTGTGTATGATATGCAGATCATCCCCTTGTAATTGTCTCATTGATTATAGTGAAATGGTGCTCTCCGTGAACGTATGCTGATTTGACCGAACCACGTAAAAATCTTTATGTCAATTGGTTGGTGTGTGTTTGTGCAAGTTTTCTGATTTGCAGGTACACAAGACTTCTAACAGAAGGTTAACAAACCCTAACAGCTTCCAATACAGAATAAAATCACACCACACCACCAAATGATTTGATTTGCATTTTTTTTCTGACCACACCAAATCAAACCACCTCCTAAACCGGCCCTTAGTATTTTCAATGGTTCAGAATTAATCTTACCCCTGTGGGATCCTCATTATCCCAATCCAGTGAGAGGCTAAACAGATTGGCATCTTATATGGTTCCACTCTAATGATAATTTTCATTTTGTCTTGGACCACTATCATATTATATGTTGATAACCGACAGATGCAAATGTCCACACCATTTAAGTCATACACATGTAAGCCACACACTTGCGTACTAGCATTGCATTCGCATTTACTTTTTAAATGGGGGTGGACCCTAATTAGATGGGTGGATAGGATTACGATAGGTTTTTCCGTTTGCATTCTGAAATACAATTTATTCCCTCTTTTATATATAATAATACAGTGTATATTAATTATATATCCACTTTCTTATTCATCATTAAAGGCTGAAGTGATACTGATATTAATATGTTTAGTTGACAATTTCAATAAACTTATATCGACAAGGCACAAAACAGATGATGTGCAGGCCAAGGCATCTACAACATTTATATAATAATATTTTCCACTTCTTTGGAACCCTAAAATATACTTGATGAGTCATGCTCATGCATATTAGGAAGTGACGAATCTAGAATTTTCTTTTTCGGTAAATATGAATCTAGAAATTTAGTTGAAGAGACGGTAATTTTTTTTAAGGAGTATTAGTGAGGATAATTTTTATTTTCAAACTACAATAATACAGAGAAATTCTATATTAATTGATTTATTTTTTCAAAAAATGAATATTATATGTGCATACACAATTCAAGCCTTATATTAATTATTAAGTAACAATAAAGAAAAAAAAAGTTTCAAAGAAAAAGAGCAAGACAATTCAATATTTGTTGTGATTAAATGAAATTTATTTTCTCCATCATACTTATAAGACATAGATTAGAATAGAAGGAATGATTATCATAAAGCCAAATAATTTAGGAAGTACATAGTTTTGTACTCCCTCTGTCTACAATAAAGTGTCCACATATTTGACTTTTTAAATTATTTTTTTGGGTATTTTGTGTTTTCAATTTTTTCCTTTTAAAATATAGTATAATTTTAGTTTTTAGCGGGACCTATTATTTTTTTAAATTAATGAAGAGGAATAAGTTGGAAAAATATAACATTATATTGTATTGAGATTTGAAACTAAATTCTTATTTTTGAACGAATAAAGTTATAAAAATGAACACTTATTTTGCGACGGAGGCAATGCCCACGCTCCTCACATGTCACAGGTCACATACGAATGATTGGTGATGATAAGGTGATAGTATAATCTCCTAATGATCAGAGAAGTAATATCCAGAAGACAAATATATATTTTTCCAAGTAAATACAAAAACATTGAATGGAGAGTAGTGGCAAGCACTTTGTTCTAGTTCATGGAATCAACCATGGAGCATGGTGCTGGTACAAGCTTGTCCCGCTGCTCAAATCAGGCGGCCAGTCACCGCCTTGGACCTGGCTGGAAACGGGGTGAACCCTAGGCGGCTCGATGATGTCACCTCCTTTTTCGAATACGTGCAACCATTGACGGACTTCATGGCCTCCCTTCCTGAAGGTGAGAAGGTGATCCTTGTTGGTCACAGTTTTGGTGGTTATGGCTTCCCCGAGAAGGTATCGGTTGCGGTTTTCCTCACTGCGTTAATGCCGAGTTATAAGGATCCACCGGCTTCCCTCCGCAAAGAAGTAAGAAGTGTTTTCTGTTAGACTCTATTAATATATCTTCTTCACCTGTCTACTATGGTGGTGTGTGGTACGTACCTTTTGGAGCACTTAATAATTTATCACTAGGCACATGTAGCGGTCTGGCTCATTATACGTGAATCGGTCAATTATCGAAAAACATGCCTAGAGAAAACATTTCACTTTAAATGATTAGTGATTTGAATAATTGCACGTACTCTCTAAAAGTTCAAAGGGCTAATTTCAAGAAATGCCTGTTTTGTAACATGGTTTGGTGCCAAAAATATGATTTTGGTGCCAAAAAATGGCACCAAACCATGTTTGGTAAAATTATGTGAAAATTTGGTACGGTTACTGTAGCAAATCATGGTTTGGTTTTTGTGAACGAATTTGGAACCATCTTTGTGGATGGTTTTGTATGGTGCGGACACTGTAGCACCCACTGTAGCACTGTAGCAACCCGAATCACTGTAGCACCGAATATAATATTTATATTTTAATATTATAAATTTTAATATTAATATTAAAATTTATAATATTAATATTAATATTAATATTATAAATTTTAATATTAATATTATATAAATTATAATATTATAAATTTTAATATTAATATATTATTATATTAATATTAATATATTAATATTAATATTAAAATATATTAATATTAATATATTAAAATATTTTAATATTACAAAATTTTAATATTTATAAATAAAATATGAAACCATCCCAAGTTACCAAACATGGTTTGGTTTCAGAATTTCAACCCATACCAACTCTACCAAACATGGTTTGGTTTTTCAGCATCACTTTTTCTCACACCAAAACCATCTGCACCAAACATGGTTTGGAACCAAAATAAAACCACACCAAACCAAATCCAACCCAACCCAAACCAAAACCAAAAACTAACACCGCACCAAACCTTTAGCAAATGCAACCTAAGGGTTTTAGCCACCTCCACCAACCTCATCAAAAGGGTAAACACCGTAGTAATAATATTTAGTGGGTGTCAAACGTGTGACTATCACTTACGATATTAAAAAAAAAAAAAAGCTATAATAAGTGACGGATCTAGAAAATTATGTGAGTGGGGTGTAAGAGCATTTTTTTTTGTGAAAGGGTCATAAGGGCAATTTTTTTTAATTTCAATGGGGGCATTTTATAGTTTTAATGGGGAGTTTTGAGTAAATTAAAAAAAAATTAAGCAAAAAATATAAAAAGAAAAAGATTCCCCCCACTGGGCTATACATAGATCCGTCTCTGGCTATAATAACGGTAAAAACTGATCTTAAATTTCCCAGATAAAAAAACCAAAGATGTTTTGATGTTTGCACTATAGTGGTTTACAATTTTAGCCTATCATTAAACTTTTGTAATTATTAACACATTCTCTTGTGAGTATTTTCACACCCTTATTTTATATTTTATGTTTATTGTATAGTACAGGTTAAATCGTGTCAAATCTTATATCTATTCCTTTTATTATTGAATCTCCATGAGTATGTATGTTTCATCACTAATACATTAATTTTTTCCATGGCTTTTCCTTTGATCAGCATTCACACCGGGATCCGCCAGACCCTTTCTCGGATAGCTTAGTTGCGTTTGATTCAGATAATCGGCTAGTATCGCTACTCTTTGGTCCAGAACATATTGCAACTATACTTTATAATCACTCCCCAAAAGAGGTAATTAAGATTATCAAGTAATTTCGTCAAAGGAAAAAAAAATCCAGTTTATTTCTTCTCTCACTGGACCAAAGTTCATCTGGTTGCAAGCAGACCCTACTGATATGGGCCCGACATAGCATAAGATGAATTGTGTTCCATCAGATCCTACTGAACAAAGAAGAAAAGGAATGCTGTGGGATTCTTCATCCGAATTGATCATCACAGAGAACAATTCTTACATGTCTTTATGCATATTGAATTTATCTTTTTTACACAGGATGTTGAATTAGCTAAAATGTTGGTGAGGCCGAATTCGTTATTCCCGGATGACTTGAGCAAGCCTCTGCTGACAGAAAATAAATACGGGTCGGTCTCTAGGGTTTTTATCCAAGTCGAAGATGATCTAGCCATCCGAGTGGATTTCCAGCATTATATGATTGAGAATTTCCCTCCTAAAGGAGTGAAGTCTGTGGTTGGAGCTGATCATATGGCCATGATTTCGAAACCCCAAGAGCTTTACCTCACTATGAAGGAGATTGCTGATACATACATTTGATTGTGTTTTATTTAGTTCATTAAAAACTGAAGCATAAGAATGTTGTCATATATATACTGTTATATAAGTGCATGCACAACTTGCCTAAATAAGAGGGTAAGCAAAAGCTGTCATATATTTAGTGTGTTTATGCTTGATTTTGCTTAGGCTTGTTAGCTGGCTGTGTGGGCTTCGGCTTTTGTGTTTCCCGTTTTTTTTTGTTTTTTTTCTTTTCTTTGGGCTAAGTCCTTCCTTATTTATTGTACTTTTCTTTGTTCTATATAATTGAATTAAGGGTAAATAGCTTAAGACCCCCTTCAATTTTACTCTCTTTCTCTACTATACCCCTCAACTTTCATTTTCTTGCACCATGGGCTTGCCCTCAAATGTTTTTACCCTTTTACCCTCCAAACTTTTTGTATTTCCACCTTACCTTTAATCATATCCTTACTATTATATTTCTTAATTCTTTAAATTACAAAAATATTATTTCTTTTAGTTAGAATATTAATTATGTCATTTACCTTTAATGTATTAGACTAAATATACTCTCAAATGTTAATTTTTTTTTTATAAGTTCTAATTATTTTATTTGTAAATCAATTAACTTGGTATTAAATTTTAATTTGATTTAAATCATAAAACTCAATCCTAATTAATATATTCATAAATAAATCACAATTTATGAAAACAATATATATATTTTGAACAAAATATATATATTTCGGAATATATATATATATTGGAAAATGATATATATTTTGGAATATGTATATAATTCGTTAAAAATATATATTTTCCGAATTCTTTTAAAAAATATGATTTTTTTCTGAAAAATAATTTTTCTGGGAAAAATATATATTGTGTTCCAAAATATGATTTTTTCCGAAAAATAATTTTTATTGAGAAAAATAATTTTTTTGAGAAAAATATATATTATGTTCCAAAATATGATTTTGAGTCATAATACCTAAACTACCATCAATAGTATAAGAGGGCTTAGTGAAATCAAACCTTCAAAAAAATTATTTTTTGAAAAAATATGTATATTTTGGAATATATATATATTTGAAAATGATATATATTTCGGAATATATATATGATTCGTCAAAAGTATATATTTTTCGAATTGTTTTAAAAAATATGATTTTTTTATGAAAAATATAAATTTCAGAAAAAAATTATATTATTTTCGGAAAAAAAATCATATTTTGGAAAATAATATATATTTTTCTCAAAAAAAATATTTTTCGGAAAAAAACATATTTTGGAACATAATATATATTTTTCCCAAAAATTTTATTTTTTGGAAAAAATTCATATTTTTTTAAAACAATTCGAAAAATATATATTTTTGACGAATTATATATATATATATATTCCAAAATATATATCATTTTCGAATAAAACTTAATTTCATTTAAATCATAAAACTCATTATCCTAATTAAAATTTTTTTTTGGCCAAATGAAAATTTCTTTTCATAAAAATATATTCATAAATTGTGATTTATTTATGAATATATTAATTAGGATTGAGTTTTATGATTTAAATCAAACTAAAATTTAATAACAAGTTAATTGATTTACAAATAAAATAATTAAAACTTACAAAAAAAAAATTAACATTTGAGAGTATATTTAGTCTAATACATTAAAGGTAAATGACATAATTAATATTCTAACTAAAAGAAATAATATTTTTGTAATTTAAAGAATTAAGAAATATAATAGTAAGGATAGAATTAAAGGTAATGTGAAAATATAAAAAGTTTAGAGGGTAAAAGGGTAAAAACAATTGAGGGCAAGCCTATGGTGCAACATTTTATAAAACTTTAGGGGGTTCTAAGCTCATTTCATAGTTAAGGGAGTATAGTAAAAAAAGAAAGTAAAATTGAGAGGAGTTTTAAGCTATTTATCCTTGAATTAATTACCCAAAAAAAAGGGTAAGCAAAAGCCGAAAAGTAGAACCATAAGCATAAATTGAATAGCTCTGTGGTTTGTCATGTAAATTCTGATCGATTTTCACGATTCTACCTTCTAAATTCTCTTTGATTTTTGCTCATAACGAAAAATTAATAACTACTGCAATAAATTTTGGATTTGACTACTATAGATTTTTTTATCACACAGTAAATTTGTGGTTAAAAATGATTTTTTTTCTTGCGAAAATTAATTATCATATTTTAACCACAAAATACAATTTTTGACAGACTTGGTGTTATGACACGCCACAAATTCTGTATTTTAGGTGAAATAATCATTAAGAACAGAAGATCGAGTTTTGTGGTAAAAATATTTTTTGACAAAAGAACTAATTTGTTGTACTAAAAGTAAATAAAAACTTCTCAAATTTCAGAAATGTTGATGCACAAATTTGCGCAATCCAAAGATTTGTCAAGAAGGTGGTACCAGTGTGGTGCCGGCCAATGACCCTCCGACAGTCAAAGAAGTATTGACAATCAATGCTATTGAGATAAAATACAATTTAATTTAGTATTTTTGAAGCTATGTAATAGTCATACATTTCCCTTTGGCTAGCCATCATTTTATGTAAGTCATTTGTTTCACTCCTCTCAGAACTTGTCTTTGGCTTCAGATAAGTACTATTTTGACGATGGCCTTTCTGGGTTTGTTGCTTCTGAAGGATTGCTTTGGTGTGTCTGGTTTGGAGCTAAAGACCAGCCTCACTCTGAAGATTAGTTCCATTGCTGTGATGTATAGGTTGTCTTGGAGATTTACCTTTTGATAGTCTCTCCCCAACTATTTCTACCTAGGTCCCATATTAATTGTCAACTATTGCAATTTTATTCGTCTCAAATTACTTGTTCAATTTCGAATTCCAATATAATTTAACCATCCACTTTCCCTAACTACCATTCTTCCACTAACTTCAAAGAAATACCGGACTCCTTAAAAATTACACACCAGTCAACCTCAAATCCATAGAATACTAAAAAAATCCAAATTTAACAAGTATGACGTGAAAGAGGGAGTAGTTATTTTCATGGCCTTCTTTGGCATTTATAATATGCTGACTTTTCAACACACAAAAAAAAAAAATCAATAGAGGGTAATCAACAACCATGGAACAACTAGTCTCTACGACTCTACCTAACAATAGGATTTGCTTCATCTACATTTTTCCATCTCCATTTTGATGTAACTAAAACCCGTCGATGAAGATAAAAAATATTATTTTAATATTTTATTAGTAAATCTCATCTTCAGAAATATTTCAAGAAGACAATTTCATGATTTTTTGCTACATTATGAACATTACTAGCCTAATTTTATCAAGAATTCTAATTTCAAATAATGGATGCGATACATGTTTATGTGTCAAGGAACTAACAATTGTTGTTTAATATTTCAATTAGGAATAAACTTGCATCTAAAAATTTAATATTTGAATTTATAAAAAATGGTTAGAATGTATAGATATTAGATGAATTTCAAGTGGTAAAACTATTTTTGAATTCCCTATGTTTGAGAAAATATTTAAAATTATTTTTGCAGGGCTGAATAAAACTTTTTATAGACATTTTTATAAAATAATAATTTTTTGGGGCTTCCAATTGCTATGTCTGAAAGAGTTTAGCTATGCCATGGCTCACATTGGCAGGGAGGACCCATGTACTCAGTACTGCCCTGTAGGGCCGTAGGGGCCATGGCCTCTCTAGGAATTTTCAATTTTTTTTAATATCCTAAAAAATATGTAATTTACAAATAAATTCATAGAAATTGCAAATGGCCCCTTCAATTTTTTTCAAAAAATCCTTTTAGTATCTTAAAAAAAAAATACTATATGTTTTGAATAAGTTTATAAAAATTGCATATAGACTTC
The DNA here is from genome assembly GCA_963922005.1 of Cornus suecica. Taxonomy (NCBI): domain Eukaryota; kingdom Viridiplantae; phylum Streptophyta; class Magnoliopsida; order Cornales; family Cornaceae; genus Cornus; species Cornus suecica. The sequence continues at coordinate 37,061,542 of OY998248.1, forward strand.
TCAAAATTTTAAAACACAATCTTTTAATAACCCACAAATATATCAATATTTATAAAAAAATTACATACCACCCCTAACTATTTTTCCTCCTCTGCCCGTACCATTAGCTAATGAATGGCTATTGGCTACCAGTCTACCACTGCTACTTTTAACAGATAATGCGCCCTAGTTCTGTTCTCAAGAATGTTCAAGTATCTCGGTTTAGAATGTTCAAGTATCTCGGTTTGATCAATATTTTGTCCCATCAACATATGCCGAACAACTCCTCCCTTCCGTGTGACTTGTGAGATCCGAATCCTCTCCCCTGCACTTCTCACTGGAATGGCAAAGTGATGGGCCTACCAGCCATCCACTTTGTAAAATTCATTCAGGTTTGAATATAATTTAGTATATTCAAAGGTTCAGAATTGATCTTACAACCGGATTGGCATCTTTATATTCTCTTTTTTTTTTTTATAACTGACAAAAGAGATAATTTTCCTTAACAACGGCATCTTATATGTTTCCAGTCAAAGGATAATCTTCATTTTGTTTTGTACTTCTATCATCTTCTCGAATGATCACTGACGTACAGATGCAAGTGTCCACACCATTTAACTCGTACACGTATAAGCAACACACTCGCGTAATAGCATTGCATTCGCATATACTTTTTTAAACCGGGGTGGACCCTAATTAGATGTGTGGATAACGATAGGTTTTTCCGTTTGCATTCGGAAAATACAATTTATTCCCTCTTATATATATATAATACAGTGTATAAGTGATACTGATATTAATATGTTTAGTTGACAATTTCAATAAACTTATATTGACAAGACACAAAACAGATGATGTGCAGGCGCCAAGGCATCTCAACTTTTATATAATAATAAATTCCAATTCTTCGCCATTATTGGAACCCTAAAATATACTTGATGAGTCATGCTCATGCATGATAGGAAGTCACTAGACATGGATGCATAGGACGTAGTTGTTAGGTTTTTATGTACTGGTTTTAGCATGGATCTTCTATGACTGTAGAATTGTTTCAGTAAGCAATATGGGTTTTAATAATATTGGGAATTCAAAGGCTTCGTACTTCTTGTTTGATTGTTCATTGAATTTATGATTCTTTGGGGCTTTTAACTTAAAAAATTGATCTGGATTGTTAAGGAACTGTATAGGAAATCTCAAAATCAGGTTAATCAACACTAGTATGGTTCAGGTTTATAAGTCAATAGAATGTGTTTTTTTTCGATTTTTGGAAAGCATTAAGTGTGCAATTTTTTTTTTTAGTAGGAACTGTTATCATTTGTAATGCAGCTAATTTTACAGTCCTAAACAACTCCCATTTTTTTTTTTCTATATATAGTTATTGTTTGACATGTTCATATAGTCCTTGCAAAAATAATTTATGCTGATAGTGTAGTTATGAAAAAGGTTTTGCTGAGTAAATGTTCGACAGGGATAAGAAGTCATTATTGAAAACCAATAATGTTTAATAACATTTTAAAACAAGATTTTTGGGCCAATAAACGATTTATCCAAAACTTACACAAAAAGGGTCAGTTGTTTGTAGTGGTTCAATTGTTTCATTTTGAAATTGTCTGTGTGATTTGGTGTGTCATATGTGCTAATGCGTTTGTGTTTAAGCTTGATATTTCTTTTTGTTGGATATTAAAGTAAACTATATCAAATTAACAACTACTTTAAGAAACAAGTAATTATTTCAATGATAAATTCAATTTAAGAAATCTAATAAATTATCACAAGGTTAATATAGCATGCTCAATATTGAAATAAAGAGAAAGAGATAGAGAGATTGACACCGTGATTTTTTCGAGGTTCGGTAACTCCTACTCCTTGGCTCAAAAACCCCTTGTTGAGACTTTTCCCGATCATTTCACTATGGCCCTTCCTTCACAGGTGGAATGACAAACCTTTACAACACAAGCTCACAAGCTTGTCTCTCAATCAAGAGAACAATCCTCTCTTAAAAAACGTTGGACTTCACTTGCCCGAGATTACAAAAATTGTATGTAATCAATTGTTTTACTCAAGAACAAAAACACTGAAAAACCCTAAGGGTGCGTTTGGAAACTAGTGTTTTCGTTTTCATTTTTTATCTCTTGAGAACAAAATATTTTATTGTTTTTGTCCTAAGGGTAATCCGGAAACAAAAACATGTTTGGTTGGAAATTTTGTTTAAAAATATTTCGGGAACAAAAAAAAAAAAAACACGTTTTTGAGATTTATTTGGAATAAAAAGTAGAAAACAAATTGTCAAAGGGTGAGATTAAGTTTGACTTGATTGTCATCCCTTGTACAAACCAGCTACAATGTACACTTCTAAGTCTTCCATTCAATAATGAGCAGGACCACTCTGCTGCTGTTCAAAAGATTAGCATACATGAATATATATATATATATATAAATATATAAGTAGTAGCATATATAAAGACCACATCACCCCAATTCATCTTATAAATATATAAGATGAAGATTAGGGTTTGGAGGTTGAAGATGGCGGTTAGGGAATCTGCAACAATTAATTTTTTTTTAGTTGAGAACAAACAATGCCGAAAATAAAAAAAACACCATTTTGGTGTTCTCAAATTTTGAACTAACGGTGAGAAAACGTTTTTTTTACTGTTCATGAAAACAAAAACCATCAAAGGCTCCCAAACGCTTTTTTGTTCCCGTGAATAGTGGAAAAAACAAGAACAAAAATGGAAACACCAGTTACCAAACGCACCCTAAGGTTTTTATGGAAAATAAATCAAGATAAACTCAAGTGATTTTAGTGATTTCTCAACAGCTCTAGATATGTATTCTTAAAGAATATAATCAATGAATAATATTTGGAGAATAAGAAGAGATACTAGAGTTTGAATCCTCTGAGATTTTGCAGAAAATCAGATGTTTTGCTTCCTTGCCTTCAATGGCTTTTTCAAAAAGTGTATATAAAGATGAAGACTTAGTATTTTTCTCACATATAGAACTACTCTCATACAAACACACATTTCTTTCTTTTTATATGGAGGCTTTAGGGTTTTGAGATTGGATAACACATTTGAAAAGAGACAAGAACCGTTTCAAAAAGTTTGAGACAGTTTGCTCAAATGATGGAAAAAAGTTTATGTAAAGATTCAGAATAATGAAGCTTTAGTCGACTACACAACAGCCTTTAGTCGATTATACAGTCTCTTCAAATAATTCATAATTCATCGTCTTGGTTCAGTCGACTACACGGAGGGACTTAGTCGACTACATGGTGTCCTTTAGTCGACTAGATGAAGACTTAGTCGACTAGATGGTGGTCTTTAGTCGACTACTAAGAGGCCTTAGTCGACTAAGGGATGTGATGAAGTTCCAGTTAATCTTCGGCATGATTTAGTTGACTATTTCAAAGGGTTTAGTCAACTACATGGTGGTTTAGTCGAGTACATGATGTGTTTAGTCGACTATAGCTCAATTTGAAATAAGACCCTAACTTTCGTCATGGTTTAGTCGACTACATGATAACTCTTAGTCGACTATGACTTCAAGGAAAACTGGTTTTTAAATCATTTTTCTTTCATTTTGAGTTCGGTTAATTTATTACTTGAGCTTATAAGATTTTACCAACATATAAAATACCTTGTTACAATGATCGCACCCAGACCTATCTACCCAGAGTCTTGAGTCTTCGAATTTCGCCTTTTCGTTGAATATTTAATCCTTTTCCGTTTTCGTGCTTCAATTTCTTTATTGCTTTTTCGTTTTTGTGTTAGCTTTCTTTCCGAGCAAGTTTTCGAGTCCTTCTCCCGTCTTTTGCTGAAAATATGTAAATTGATTTTTCATTAGTATCAAACACTTTTTAATGATTTGTTATCATCAATTTTGGTATTGTTTATCGAAATTAAATTTCAAGGCCAACAATCTCCCCCTTGATGATGACAAAACATTTTGTGTTTGCTTGGTAGTGGAGAGACATCAAGTGATGCTCCCCCTCAACATGTGCATAAATGTTTTTGTTCAAATGTTCCCCCTTTGTAAATAAAATTTGCAGATTAATGGGCATTTCGATACAACTACTGTTTAGACACATTTGAGATAATAAAAACAACGTTTCATAGATGATTCGAATTGAGTACAAGCTGTTATACTAATGAAAAAGGAAATAACAACAACAAGCCACACAAAAACATAAATTACTACTGACAGATAATGAAACATAATGAAACACTGGATACTACCATAACATAATTTCTCCCCCTTTTTGTCAGCGTTGAGGGGCGTACGAACGAGGGGCTGCGAGATCAATACGAAGATCATCAATGGAAGAGGCAAGACCAGAGATACGGATAGAGACTTCTTGATCAAAATCATGTAGGCGCTCATTGACCTTTTGAATTGCTTCCGTATTCTTGGTGACAGTTTCATCTAGGCGCTGAAGCACTTGGTCTTGTTGCTTAAGTATGTCCACATTGCTCTGAACAATCCCAAGAATTTGGTTAAGAAGAGCAACATGAGCACTATTCTCGAACACAGGTAGAGTAGAAGCATTGTCCAATGGAGGAACCGAGGAAGAAGCTTCTTGGTGCGTTGCAGAAGTGCCTGTGGCTGGGCACGAACGAGGAATATGCATATTATCAGCAATTAAATTTCCTTCGGCATCAGAGGTGATTTGCATATGCTTGACATGAGTAAGGTCGAGAAAAATAGGATGATGCTCAGACACCTCATTGGGAAAAAAAAGCTGTCCTGTTGAAGTAGATAAGTAATATGGGAAGGAAAGAAAAGTGGACCGGATAGCTTGCGTTGACAGGTAAGAATAATAGAGCGGAAAATAGTAGTTAAATCAACTATTGTTCCTGTCATGATGTAGTAAATAAGAAACGCGTCCATACGCGACACACTACTACGACTACCAATTTTAGGCAAAATAGAATAGGTAATGAAATTATGAATTAACCTTGCCTTGGGTAGGAGCATAGAGGCAAGAAGGCAGATTGTCTGCGTGGTCTCTTTGTCGATGCAAATTGTCTGAACTGCCTTAAGACAATCAAACCCACCAGCAGTGTACCAATCCTGCTTTGAAAAATGGCAGACTTCGTCATCAAGAAGCGAAAATATGCGATTGATTTCCCTGTCTAGAAAAGTCACATCGCGACCTGCCAAATGAATCCGAAGATGTGGGATAATGTATTAATTGCGATTTTGTAGAGAAACATAAAATGCTTTGACAACACGAGGAAGAATAGGGATGTCGAGGGAAATGAAGAAATCCCAACCAATAGCTCTAAACAAATCAAAAGTTCGAGCCCCAATTTCAGTGCAAAGAGTTCGATTGAAGATTCGGCACGGGGTAGGAGGACGATGGTCAAAGATGGCGATGAATCGATTTCGAGCACTTTCACCTTTAAGAAGAACCTCAAGAAACAGAGGTGCGTTTGAGTCATGTTCCTCCGTAGCAGCTAGCATGGAGGGAGGAACACGTGGAGTGGTGGAGCTTTGGCCACCATCAATTCATGAGCATTTTTGGTTCAAGCCACGAGTTTTTGGTGCCATTTGTAAAAGAAAAAGTGTGAATATATGTATATATGTATATGTATTGATATATAATGGTGTGTATATATATATATATATATATATAAGAGAAAGAGAATGGGTAGAATGAAATTAGGTGAAAATTTATAGGGAAAAAGATGGAAATGTGAGTTGAATGAGAAATGGAGAGGGAATGAATGTGGAAATAAGGGGTTGAGAGTTATAAAGAAGAGAGGGAATGGATTTGGATGAGAAATGTGGGAGAGGCGAATGAAGAAGACGAAGTGGATGCTAGGTTAAATAGAGGACATAGTCGACTAAGGGCTGGTTGAGTCGACTATGTGGACCATTTAGTCGACTAGGGCTATGGTTTTAGTCAACTAAGAGAAGACGAAATTTAGGAATGAAATGCAATAGGTGAGTAGTCTACTATGAGCACTGGTTTAGTCGACTAAAGCAAAAGAAGTTTTGAAAAATGGTGAAAATAGGTAAAATAAATAAATAAAAACAACAAAAAATGAAAATAAAAATAAAATAATAAAAAACAAAATATGAAAGAATTTAGGTTAAAACATCAATATCCATGGTCATTCCGATTTCTCTACGAATTTTTGAAAATGATTCGTCAGTGAGCGGTTTAGTGAAAATATCCGCTAATTGATTTTTAGAATCAATAAAAACTAATACAACGTCTCCTTTAGCAACATGATCGCGTAAGAAATGATGCATAATCTCAATGTGCTTGGTTCGTGAATTTTGAATAGGATTCTTAGATATACAAATAGCGCTTGTATTATCACATTTAATGGGCACATGATTGAAGACAAGATCGAAATTAAGTAATTGCTGCTTAATGTAAAAAGTTTGAGTGCAACTACTACCGACTGCAACGTATTCGGCTTCGGTCATAGACAATGCAACGGAATTTTGCTTTTTATTTGACCAAGATACTAGAGAGTGTCCTAGAAAATGACATGTGCCGCTTGTGCTTTTTCGATCCATTCTACATCCTGCAAAATCGACATCCGAATAGCTAATAAGATCGAGTGAAGTCCCATGTGGATACCAAAGCCCTAAGTTAATTGTACCACTTAGGTAGCGAAAAATACGTTTCACGACAAGTAAGTGAGATTATTTAGGACATGATTGAAAACGAGCACATAGGCACACACTAAATATTATATCCGGCTTACTAGCGGTTAAGTAAAGCAAACTACAGATCACGCCTCTATAGTTAGTAATGTCAACACATTTACCATTTTCATCTTTATCAAGTTTAATAGAGGTACTCATAGGAGTTATGACATGTTTGGTAACCTCCATACCAAATCGCTTTAGCAAATCTTTAGTGTACTTGGATTGGCTAATGAATTAGCCATCCGAGCTTTGCTTGATTTGCAACCCTAAAAATAAGTTCAACTCACCCATCATGCTCATTTCAAATTCATTTTGCATACTTGTAGTGAATTCTTTACATAAAGAATCGTTTGTTGAGCCGAATATAATGTTGTCAACATATATTTGGACAATCAACAAATTTTTCTTAATGATTTTTGTATAAAGCGTGTTATCAACTTTCCCTCTTGTAAAACCATTTTGAGTCAAAAACCCGCTAAGTCTCTCATACCAAGCTTTAGGAGCTTGCTTTAAACCATATAGAGCCTTAGACAATTTGAAAACATGATTTGGAAAAAGGTCATTTTCAAAACCGGGTGGTTGCTTTACAAAAACTTCTTCTTCTATGACTCCATTCAAGAAAGCACTTTTAACATCCATTTGATAAAGAGTAAAATTTCTATATGATGCAAATGCAAGAAGCATTCTAATTGCTTCTAATCTAGCTATGGATGCAAAAGTCTCATCGTAGTCTATACCTTCCTCTTGATTATATCCTTGAGTTATTAATCTTGCTTTATTTCAAATAATTACTCCATTTTCATCATTTTTATTTTGAAAAACCCATTTTGTGCCAATTCTAGTTTGATTTTTGGGTTTAGGAACTAAATGTTAAACTTGATTACGTTCAAATTGATTTAGTTCCTCTTGCATTGCTACGATCCAAGAATCATCACATTGAGCTTCGTGAAAGTTCTCGGGTTCGATTTGAGATACAAATTCCATGTGATTGCAAAAGTCTTTAAGCTGAGATCTAGTACTAACCCCTTTTGATGGATTACCTATGACTTGATCAAGAGGATGATTGTGTACAATCCTTCATGATTTAGGCATTGAGTTAGTCAAGTCATCATTGGATTGATGCTCAACTTCACTCATTTCCTTTTGGCTACTTGATGAGTTGGAGATATTGAGAGTATTTAGATTATCCTCAATCCCTACAACCTCATCTTCTTCTAGGTCAACTTTAGGTGATGGTAGTGGAAGTGATTCATCAAAGACAACATGAATTGACTCAACCATGGTTAGAGTCCTTTTGTCAAAGACTCGAAAGGCTTTACTTCTTGAAAAGTACCATAGAAAAATTGTTTCATCCGATTTAGAGTCGGATTTTCCTAAGTTATCTTTATCATTTAGCACAAAATATTTACACCCGAACACTTTGAAATACCCAATATTGGGCTTTCGACCATTCCATAACTCATAAGGTGTTTTTCCCAATTTCATTCGAATAATGACTCGATTAATTATATGGCAAGCGGTATTTACCGCTTCCGCCCAAAGGCTTCGGGGAAGGTTGTGTTCATTTAACATGGTTCTAGCCATTTCTTGTAAAGACCTATTCTTTCTTTCAACAACACCGTTTTGTTGAGGGCTTCTAGGGGCCGAAAGATCATGAGATACACCAAGTTCATCACATAATTTCTCTAAGTCTTGATTTTAAAATTCCCTACCCCTATCACTTCTAATTTTCTTGATTTTCAAATCTTTTTCACTTTGAATGATTCTATAAAATTTATCAAGAATGGAGTGAGTTCCATTTTTATGAGCAAGAAAGTGAACCCAAGTATATCTAGAGTAGTCATCGACTATAAAAAGTACATAGAGTTTCCCAAGTAAACTAGCCATTCTCTTCGGACCAAAAAGATCCATGTGAAGTAACTCTAATGGTCTAGAAGTGGTAATGTCTTTCTTTCTCTTGAAAGATGACTTTACTTTCTTGCCTATTTGACATGCGCTACATACTTTATCTTTTGAAAATTTAGTCTTCGGGAGGCCTTTGACTAAATCATTTTTGGATAAACGATGAATGAGGTCCATGCTAGCATGTCCTAGGCGTCTATGCCATAACCAACTATTTTCACTAGATGTGACGAAACATTTAACATCTTGTACATGCAATTCACATAGCAACATAATATACAAATTTTCATTTCTTTTAGCATTGAACAGTTGCTTCCCATAATTCTCAACCATGCATGCATTTGACCTAAAGATAACATCATAACCCTTGTCACACAATTAACTAATGCTAAACAAATTATGTTTCAAACCATCAATTAAAAGCACATTATCAACAGAGAGAGAAGAGGATATACCAATTGAGCCAATCCCTATAATTTTGCCTTTAGAGTTGTCTTCAAAAGTTACGTTTCCTCCTTCATAGGATTTTAGAGAAATGAACTTTAATTTGTCTCCAGTCATATGCCTTGAGTATCCCCTATCAAGAAACCATTTTTCCTTTGATGCGGATTTCAAGCATACCTACAAAATAAGTTTAAGTAACGTTCATTGGTACCCAATCTATTTTGGGTCCACTAAGGTTAGATAGAGATGCAATAGTTCCTTTTGGAACCTAAATCATTTTTGTTACTACATTCTCTTTTCTATGAAAACATGCAATAGTTTCTTTTGGAACCCAAACCATTTTTGTTATAATTTTCTTCTTCCTATGAAGACATGCATTAGCTTTGTGTCCCTTTCTCTTGCAATAGTAACAAGTAATATGATTATAATCATTTGAAGATGTGTGAGAAGATTGTCTTGTAAATGTAGAACTAAATGTTTTTCTCTTTTTCAAAATAAGAGCATCTTTGTCAAAAACATCATACCCTAGACTACTTTTATCAAATGATCTTCTTTGTCTTCCTAATATAATTCTTAGGTTCTCTTTTCATTTTTAAATTTAGTTAAGACATTTATTTGATCATCTATAGTACTTTTCAAATGATTATTTTCCTTTTCTAGCTCAATGCTTTTGTCATTGCATGAATCATTTAAGTTGGAATTAGTAGAACTATATGAAGATTTAACTTTCTTAAGTAGAATATGTTTGCTAGCTAATTTTTTAAATTCATCATGTAACTCTTCAAATGCATCTTGCAATTCATTATAATTGAAGAGAAGTTCATTATACGACAGTTTGAATTTATCTAATGCATGTGAATTTAAATATACCTCATTTTTATTTGCCATGAGATAAATATTTGTCATTTCCTCGCCATTCTCCTCCTCATCTGAGTCACATGAGTCGTAGTCATCCCATGTAGCATTCAGAGCCATCTTGTTTAGCCTTTTCTTGTTTTCCTTTTTGAGCTTGAAACAATCACTCTTATAGTGTCCCGGCTTTCCACAATTGAAACAAGTTGGGGGGTTCCCTTTTGCTATGCTCGCCTTTTGGTTCGATTCTCCTCATGAATCTTCCACCGTTGACTTTCTTTCTTTGAAGGAATTTTTTAAATTTTTGGGTGATCAAAGCAATGTCATCATCCACTTCTTCTTCAGTCGGCTCATTGACTTCACTTTTGGTAGAGGCTTGCAAAGCTACACCTTTTCTTGGCTTGGTGTCTTCTTCACGAGATTTTAAAGTAATTTCCCAAGTGAGAAGAGAACCGAATATCTCATCAAGACTCATGGTGTTGAGATCATATGCTTCTTTGATTGCCGTTAGTTTTGCATCCCATTTGGCCGAAAGACTTCTAAGAACTTTGCGTGACGCATCAGATCTAGGAATAATTCTACCAAGATGCTTTAGTCCATTCAAAATATTTGTAAAATGAAACATCATAGAATTTACATTTTCATCATCTTTCACGGCAAACAATTCAAATTCATGCATGAGTATGTCAATTTTGGATTCTCGTACTTGAGAGGTACCTTCATAAGTTACCTCAAGCTTATCCCACATTTCTTTAGCCGTTGAACAAGTAGATACATAATTAAATTCATTTGGACTCAATGCATAATTTAGATTTACTCTAGCTTTAGCATTATAGGACATGAGCTTACGGTCATCATTATCCCACTCATTGGGTAATTTGGGAACGGGTTTTCCATCAACGACATTGGTTAACACAAAAGGACCTTCAATGACTACTTGCCATATTTGGTAGTCAATAGCTTGAAGAAAATCTATCATTCTAGTCTTCCAATAGCTATAGTTTGATCCATCAAACCATGGGGGCCTATTGTTAGATTGTCCTTCAACGTGATTGAATAAATTTGAGGCCATGATCATTCTCTAAGACGGTTAAGTCTAAACGGATAGAGATTAGGCTCTGATACCAATTGTTAGTCACTAATTGACCATAGAGGGGGAGGGGGGTGAATAGGGTGTTCAAAAATCTATTTCAATCTTTTCGGATATTAAAGCAAGCTATATCAAATTAACAACTACTTTAAGAAATAAGTAATTATTTCAATGATAAATTCAATTTAAGAAATCTAGTAAATTATCACAAGGTTAATATAGAATGTACAATATTGAAGTAAAGAGAAAGAGATAGAGAGATTGACACCGTGATTTTTTTGAGATTCGGTAACTCCTACTCCTCGGCTCAAGAACCCCTTCTTGAGACTTTTTCCGATACTTTCACTATGACCCTTCCTTCACAGGTGGAATGACAAACCTTTACAACATAAGCTCACAAGCTTGTCTCTCAATCAAGAGAACAATCCTCTCTTGAAAAATGTTGGACTTCACTTGCCCGAAATTACAAAAATTGTATGTAATCAATTGTTTCACTCAAGAACAAAAACACTAAGGTTTTTATGGAAGATAAATCAAGATAAACTCAAGTGTTTTTGGTGATTTCTCAATAACTCTAGATATGTATTCTCAAAGGATATAATCAATGAATAATATTTGGAGAATAAGAAGAGATACTAGAGTTTGAATCCTCTGAGATTTTGCAGAAAATCAGAAGTTTTGTTTCCTTGCCTTCAATGGCTTTTTCAAAGAGTGTATATAAAGATGAAGACTTAGTAGTTTTCTCACATATAGAACTACTCTCATACAAACACGCATATCTTTCTTTTTATATGAAGGCTTTAGGGTTTTGAGATTGGATAACATATTTGAAAAGAGACAAGAGCCGTTTCAAAAAGTTTGAGACAGTTTGCTCAAATGATGGAAAAAAGTTTATGTAAAGATTCATAATAATGAAGCTTTAGTCGACTACGCAACAGCCTTTAGTCAACTATATAGTCTCTTCAAATAATTCATAATTCATCGTCTTGGTTTAGTCGACTACACGGAGGGACTTAGTCGACTACATGGTGTCCTTTAGTCGACTAGATGAAGACTTAGTTGACTAGATGGTGGTCTTTAGTCAACTAGATGGTGGTCTTTAGTCGACTACTAAGAGGCCTTAGTCGACTAAGGGATGTGATGAAATTCTAGTTAATCTTCGGCATGATTTAGTCGACTACTTCAAAGGGTTTAGTCAACTACATGGTTGTTTAGTCGACTACATGATGTGTTTAGTCAACTATAGCTCAATTTGAAATAAGACCCTAACTTTCGTCATGGTTTAGTCGACTACATGATAAGTCTTAGTCGACTATGACTTCAAGGAAAACTGGTTTTTAAATCATTTTTCTTTCATTTTGAGTTCGGTTAATTTATTACTTGAGCTTATAAGATTTTACCAAGACATAAAATACCTTGTTATAATGATCGCACCTGACCTATCTACCCCGAGTCTTGAGTTTTCGAATTTTGCCTTTTCGTTGAATATTTGATCCTTTTCCGTTTTCGTGCTTCAATTTCTTTCTTGCTTTTTCGCTTTTGTGTAAGCTTTCTTTTTGAGCAAGTTTTCGAATCCTTCTTATATCTTTTGCTGAAAACATGTAACTTGATTTTTCATTAGTATCAAACACTCTTTAATGGTTTGTTATCATCAATTTTGATATTGTTTGCCGAAAGTAAATTTCAAGGCCAACTCTTTTGTTTGATGACTTGTTTGCTGTTTGCTATGATTTTGTTATATAATTAGTGGCTGCTCATACCAAAATGTGACATGATTGATGAAGTAAATATATGTAAGGAACTATGGTCCAACTTTTATCTCTTTGGACTTCAGCCAACAAAGCAAGGATTTACCACCTGTTGAGATATTAAGGAGCTTGTGCAGCAGTGTAGTACCTAGCACCATTTAAAATATTTAAATTTTGACAGTGGGATGCATGAAGGAAATGGTTTGAATTAAGTGCCCGGGCTTGTCAATATATTCTGATTGGGATGTAACTAATTGAAAATAATTCAGTTTATATATTATAATAGAGAAACTTTACAATTCTAAAGGTGTTACTATTAGTTAGAGGATGCAACTAAGATAAAATAAGGATTCTAATCATGTTTGGTAAGTATTTGACTTGAACTGTATATCTGGAACTTCGAATAAATAAAAACATTTTTGCTGTGCTACTTGATGATTAGATGGGAACTGAATGATAAAAATAGAAGATCTTGAACTCCTTGACCAACCAAGGGGACATGATAAGGTTAAGTGAAAAAAGCAGACTGCTACTAGGAAGATTCAATTAACTGTATAGTTGGAAGACCATATAGAGAAATGCAATGTGATTTAAAGAATACGTTTTCAAGTCTGTCAGTTGTTCTCTTGTATTTCTTTAAGTTCATTCAGTCTCCCTCTATATTGGTTTCATTATGTCTTGCATAGAAATGTCATCATCAGATCTCTGTTTGTGCTTTGTTTGTCCTATTATAGACTCAATCTTCTTTTTATTTAAGAATGAGCTCAATTTGAATTTATAACAAATTGAAGTTTGTTTCCAATTTCCCTGTATGTAGAATCTTCTACATTGTGACAATTGACTATATTACATCAGTTGCCTTCTTCGATAAAAATAAGCAAAAGCATATGAAAGAGTTATTGGAAATTGAGTTTAGTTGGTGATTCGAGGCATGATCGAAGTTGTTTGATTTATTGATTGATATGTGCTTTTTATATCGCTAGGTTCAAGGCGTCATTGAAGTTGTTTTATTGGGTTCCGGAACATCTTTTCCTATTGTGGCGAAATGGATTATCTTAAGCAAGAATCCAATGGCTAAAGTAAGGGGCATGGAATTGGGACCTAGCTATTGGGAGGTGAATATTTTGGCACCGATAGTATGAAATGAGCCTTTACCAAGACCGGAAATGCGCATGAAAGTAGTTGGGGATGCTGCTGGAGCAAATGTTGCATAGCCATCTTCTCGAGTAAGTGATTAAAATTTGATCTTGCTTGAATTGGCTGCATTAAATTGTGTTTACTTTGCAAATGGTATGTCGATAAGTTTTTTGGAATTGATACCTTATCTTCGGTTTTGGCTAACCATCTATTGTGATTGATACCTTATCTACCGTTGAATTGCATTTCGCTTATTGAAATTCATGGATTGATGTTAGTAGTTATTGTTAATGCCTTTCAAGCCTGGAATGCAGGAATCTGTAATATACAAGTTTGTGTGTCAGTGTGTATTAATAGATATGGGCACGCCCAATTTCTGCAGTTTGGATACAGGGAAGATTGAGGAGCAAGAAAATCATAGGGTTAGGATCCTTATGAAAGAAGTTTTTCTGGAATCCAAAAATTTTTAAAAAGAAGAAAATCAACCTATTATGGTGTAATAAATCAATTAGATTAAGTTAAGTGAAATTTTGTTGTTTGAAGTCACCAGAAATATATTTGAAATGTAATTGATTTGATCTTCTTTTGTTTATAGATTGCCTAGAATAGCTTGGATATCCTTGATGTTCTAACAATTTTTTCTTTTGTTATATTGGTTTTTTTGTAGCTTCTGACTTGGACATGAGAAGGACTTGGACATTTATTTTCTTATTAGTTTTTGTAATAATGAATGATTGGCTTACAAAGACATTTATTGTAAAGAAATATTCTTTTATTGTAATGAATTAGATTGATGTTGAATAATATTTTTTTTAGGTGCAATATTTAAATAGTGGATGGATATGTTATATTGTAGGTCACCAAGTTCGCCAATGAAGCTGGAAAAAAAAAAGTTCACGTATAATGGCACCCATGACTGCCACTATAGGCTGTCATTATAGGCTGTTGTATATTGTTTAAGTTTTGTACTTTTAGATGACATACAAAATTGTTGTTATATGTATAAAAATTGTAATTTTTTCATTTAAAAAAATTGACTTATAGTGGCGGATAAATCCGTCACTATAACCCAAAATTTTTTTGCGACAGGACTTTCCGTCACTTTATGTGTATCCGTCGTTAAGCTATCACTATAGCTTATAGTGACAGTTTTTAGCCCTTTTAATGACAGAACTAAAAACCTTATTTCTTGTAGTGTACTGGAACTTCAAATGGAATAAGATTATGAATTTTCAAACTACATATGTTAAACAATTGAATAATTCGTGCAATATTGTTATATATTATTATCCAATATTAAAGTTTTTTGTAAAAAAAAAAATCATCCTTAAATAAGAACATATATTTAAATGTCTTTTTATTTTTCATTTTTCATTATTTAGAACATATATATTTATTAAATGTTATTACAAAAAACAAAATAGTTTTCAAACAATTTTAAGTCACCAAACACGGTTTGGTTTTAAAATTTCATATCGCACCAACTCCACTAAACATGTATTATATCTTTGATTTTAATTATTTTTACACCCAAAACTATCAACACTAAACTTCACAATAAAACTAAACCACACCAAAATCACATTTATGATTTTCGACCGAACCAAAACTACAATCCCACACCATCCACCAAAGAGGCTAACCCAAACTAATATATTCAATGGTTGAGAATTAATCTTACAACTGTGGGATCCTTTATGCGATAGTTTTCATTTTGTCTTGTACTGCTATCATATTCACTCTTAATCACTGACAGATGCAAATGTCCACACCATATAAGTCACACACATATAAGCCACACACTTGGTTAATAGCATTGATTACGATAGGTTTTTCCGTTTGCATTCTGAAATACAATTTATTCCCTCTTTTATATATATATAATAATAATAATAATAATAATACAATGTATATTAATTATATATCCACTTTCTTATTCACTGAAGTGATACACCGAAAAAAAGATATTAATATGTTTAGTTGACAATTTCAAAACTTATATCGACAAGACACAAAAAAGATGATGTGCAGGCCAAGGCATCTACAACTTTTATATAATAATAAATTCCAATTCTTCGCCATTATTGGAACCCTAAAATATACTTGATGAGTCATGCTCATGCATGTTAGGAAGTCATTAGGCATGAGACGAATCTAGAATTTTCTTTTTCGGTAAATATGAATCTAGAAATTTAGTTGAAGAGGCGGTAATTATTTTTTTAAGGAGTAGTAGTGAAAATAATTTTAATTTTCAAACTACAATAATACATAAGAGAAATTCTATATTAATTGATTATTATTTTTTTTTTCAAAAAATGAACGTTATATGTGCATACACAATTCAAGCCTTATATTAATTATTAAGTAACAATAAAGAAAAAAAAGTTTTTTCAAAGAAAATGAAAAAGACAATTCAATATTTGTTGTAATTAAATGAAATTTATTTTCTGACGTAGATTAGAATATAAGGAATGATTATGATAAAGCCAAATAATTTAGGAAGTGCATAGTTTTGTACTACCTCTGTTCTAAAATAAGTGTCCACATGTGATTTTTAATTTTTTTTTTTGGGTATTTTGTGTTTCCAAACTTGCCCTTTTAAAATATAGCGTAGTTTTAGTTTTTAGCAGGACCCATTATTTTTTGAAGTTAATGAATAGGGATAAGTTAGAAAAATATAAGATTATATTGTATTGGGATTCGAAACTAAATACTTATTTTATAACCAATAAAGTTATAAAAACAGACATTTATTTTGGGATGGAGGAAGTAATAGTTTTAAGGGGGCATATTCAGAATTCAAGTGGGGTCATTTTCAAAATTTTGTAACATAAGGTTACAAAATAGAATGGGCAAAATGTCCCACTGCTCCTCACTTAAATTCGTCCTTCACCTGAGGTCACATACGAATGATTGGTGATAATATAATATAATCTCCTAATGATCAGAGAAGTAATCCAGAAGACAAATATATATTTTTCCAAGTAAATACAAAAACATTGAATGGAGAGTAGTGGCAAGCACTTTGTTCTAGTTCATGGAATCAACCATGGAGCATGGTGTTGGTACAAGCTTGTCCCGCTGCTCAAATCAGGCGGCCACCGTGTCACCGCCTTGGACCTGGCTGCAAACGGGGTGAACCCTAGGCGGCTCGATGAGGTCACCTCCTTTTTCGAGTACGTGCAACCATTGACGGACTTCATGGCCTCCCTTCCTGAAGGAGAGAAGGTGATCCTTGTTGGTCACAGTTTTGGTGGTTTTGTCATTTCTTTAGCCATGGAGCGCTTCCCCGAGAAGGTATCGGTTGCGGTTTTCCTCACTGCGTTAATGCCGAGTTATAAGGATCCACCGGCTTCCCTCCACAAAGAAGTAAGAAGTGTTCTCTGTTAGACTCTATTAATATATCTTCTTCACCTGTCTACTATGGTGGTGTGTGGTACGTACCTTTTGGAGCACTTAATAATTTATCACTAGGCACATGTAGCGGTCTGGCTCATTATACGTGAATCGGGCAATTATCGAAAAACATGCCTAGAGAAAACATTTCACTTTAAATGATTAGTGATTAGAATAAGTTCAAAGGGCTCATTTCAAGAAATAAGGTTTTAGCCACCTCTGCAAACCTCATCAAAAGGGTAAAAACCGTAGAAATAATATTTAGTCGGTGTCATACGATGTGACTATCACTTAAAGTTCCAATATTAAAAAAAGAAAAAGTTATAATCAGATCTAGAAAACTATGTGAGTGGGGGCGTAAGAATATTTTTTTTTTGTGAAAGGGTCATGGGCAATTTTTTATAATTTCAATGGGGGCATTTTATAATTTTAATGGGGAGTTTTGAGTAAATTAAAAAAAATAAGCAAAAAATATAAAAAGAAAAAAAATCCCCCCATTGAGATATACATAGATCCGTCCCTGGCTATAATAACGGTAAAAATTGATCTTAAATTTCCCAAATAAAAAAATCATAGATGTTTTGATGTTTGCACTATAGTGGTTTACAATTTTAGCCTATCATTAAACCTTTTGTAATTATTAACACATTCTCTTGTGAGTATTTTCACACCCGTTATTTTATATTTTAAGTTTATTGTATAGTACAGGTTAAATCGTGTCAAATCTTATATCTATTCCTATTATTATTGAATCTTCATGCGTATGTATGTTTCATTATTAATACATTAAGTTTTTCAATGACTTTTCCTTTGATCAGCATTCACACCAGGCTCCGTCAGACTCTTTCTCGGATAGCTTAGTTGCGTTTGATTCAGATAATCGGCTAGTATCGCTCCTCTTTGGTCCAGAACATATTGCAACTATACTTTATAATCACTCCCCAACAGAGGTAATTAAGATTATCAAGCAATTTCGTCAAAGGAAAAAAATATCCAGTCTATTTCTTCTCTCAGTATACCAAAGTTTATCTGGTTGCAAGCGGGCCCTATTGATATGGGCACGACATAGTATAAGATGAATTGTGTTCCATCAGATCCCACTGAACAAAGAAGAAAAGGAATGCAGTGGGATTCTTCATCCGAATTGATCATCACAGAGAACTAGGGCTGCAAATGAACCGAGTCGTTCGTGAGCAGGTTCGGGTTCGGCTCGTTAAGAATTCGGCTCGTGCTCGTTCGTTTAGTAAACGAACCGAGCTTGAACACAGTTTTTAAGCTCGTTTAGTAAACGAGCCGAACTTGAACATTACTAAGCTCGGCTCGCCAAGCTCGTGAATAATCTCGTCTAAGTTAAATAGTAAAATTATATCATATTTGACAAAATAAAATGTTCAAATTGAACAAATTATGAAGATTATTGTGAAAAGATTATAGAAATTAGGATGCCATAATATAAAATTAATTCATAAGAAATTATATAAGTGGAAATATGTTAAAACAGACATACAACAATTCAATTTAGACAATTATTAGGAAGAGTAATATATGTTGCACTGAAATGAGTCGTTCGTGAGCAAGCTCGGGGACTCGACTCGTTAAATCTGGCATTCGGTTCGGGCTCGTTCGTTAAGCAAATGAGCCAAGCTTGAACACATTTTCTAGGCTCGTTTAATTAGTAAATGAACCGAGTTTGAACATTCCAAAACTCGGCTCGACTCGGTTCGTTTGCAGTCCTACAGAGAACAATTCTTGCCTGGCTTTATGCATATTGAATTTATTTTTTTTACACAGGATGTTGAATTAGCTAAAATGTTGGTGAGGCCGAATTCGTTATTCTCGGATGACTTGAGCAAGCCTCTGCTGACAGAAAATAAATACGGGTCGGTCTCTAGGGTTTTTATCGAAGTCGAAGATGATCTAGCCATCCGAGTGGATTTCCAGCATTTTATGATTGAGAATTTCCCTCCTAAAGAAGTGAAGTCCGTGGTTGGAGCTGATCATATGGCCATGATTTCGAAACCCCAAGAGCTTTACCTCACTATGAAGGAGATTGCTGATACATACATTTGATTGTGTTTTATTTAGTTCATTAAAAACTGAAGCATAAGAATGTTGTCATGTACTTATCAAAAAAAAAAAACGAATGTTGTCATGTAAGTGCATGCACAACTTGCCTAAATAAGAAGGTAAGCAAAAGCTGTCATATATTTAGTGTGTTTATGTTTGATTTTGCCTAGGCTTGTTAGCTGGCTGTGTGGGCTTCGGATTTTGTGTTGCCCGTTTTATTTTGTTTTTTTCTTTTCTTTGGGCTAAGCCCTATAGATTTTTTTTATCACACAGTAAATTTGTGGTTAAAAATGAATTTTTTTCTTGCGAAAATTAATCATCATATTTTAACCACGAAATACAATTTTTGACAGACTTGGTGTTATGACACGTCACAAATTCTGTATTTTAGGTGAAATAATCATTAACAACAGAAGATCGGAGTTTTGTGGAAAAAATATTTTTTGACAAAAGAACTAATTTGTTGTACTGAAAGTATATAAAAGCTTCTCAAATTTCAGAAATGTTGATGCACAAATTTGCGATCCAAAGATTTGTCAAGGAGGTGGTACCTGTGTGGTGCTGGCCAAGGACCCTCTGACAGTCAAGAAGTATTGACAATCAATACTATGGAGATAAAATACAAGTTAATTTAGGGTGCGTTTGGAAACTAGTGTTTTCGTTTTCGGTTTTTATCTTTTGGGAACAAAAAATTTTCTTGTTCTTGTCTTAAGGGTAATCCGGAAACAAAAACATGTTTGGTTGAAAATTTTGTCCAAAAACTTTTCGGAAACAAAAAAAAAAAATTTTTTTTTGGAGGTTGACGTTGGAGGTTAGGGAATCTGCAACAATTAAATTTTTTTTTTGAGAACAAATAGTGCCGAAAATAAAATAACACCATTTTTGTGTTATCAAATTTTGAACTAAGGGTGAAAAAACGTTTTTTTACTGTTCACGAAAACAAAAACCATCAAAGGCTTCCAAACGCGTTTTTGTTCCCGTGAACAGTGAAAAAAACAAGAATAAAAACAGAAACACCCCTATCCAAACGCATCCTTAGTATTTTTGGAGCTATCAGCTAGGTAATAGTCATACACTTCCCTTTGGCTAGCCATCATTTTATGTTAGTCATTTGTTTCACTCCTCTCAGAACTTGTCTTTGGCTTCAGATAAGTACTATTTTGACGATGGCCTTTCTGGGTTTGTTGCTTCTGAAGGAGTGCTTTGGTGTGTCTGGTTTGGAGCTCAAGACCAGCCTCACTTTGAAGATTAGTTCCATTGCTGTGATGTATAGGTTGTCTTGGAGATTTACCTTTTGATAGTCTCTCCCCAGCTATTACTATTTCGGTTCCATATTAATTGTCAAATATTATAATTATTTGTCCCAAATTACTTGTCTAGTTTCGAATTTCAATGTAATTTAACCATCCATTTTCTCCAATTACCATTCTTCCACTAACTTCAAACAAATACCGGACTCCACCATAACACTATATTATTAAGGACAAAATTAAAAATTACACACCAATTAACCTCAATCCATAAAATACTAAAAAGTCAATGACGGAAATGAGGGAGTAGTTATTTTCAAGGCCTTCTTTGGCCTATATAACATGCTGACTTTTCAACACAAAAAAAATAAATCAATAGAGGGTAATCAACAACCATGGAACAACTAGTCTCTACCTAACAACAAGATTTGCTTCATCTACATTTTGATGTAACTAAAACCCGCCGATGAAGATAAAAAATATTATTTTAATATTTTATTAGTAAATCTCATCTTCAGAAATAGTTCAAGAAGACAATTTCATGATCATCTTCAGAAATAGTTCAAGAAGACAATTTCATGATTTTTTGCTACATTATGAACATTACTAGCCTAATTTTATCAAGAATTCTAATTTCAAATAATGAAAGTGATACATGTTTATGTGTCAAGGAACTAACAATTGTTGTTTAAGATTTCAATTACGAATAAACTTGCATCTAAAAATTAAATATTTGAATTTATAAAAAATGGTTAGAATGTATAGATATTAGATGAATTTCAAGTGACAGAAGGTAAAACTATTTTTGAATTCCCTATGTTTGAGAAACTATTGAAAATTATTTTTGCAGGGCTGAATAAAACTTTTTATAGACATTTTTAAAAAATAATAATTTTTTGGGGCTTCCAATTGCTATGTCTGAAAAAGTTTAGCTATACCATGGCTCACATTGGCAGGGGAGGAGCCATGTACTCGGTACTGCCCTGTAGGGCCGTAGGGGCCATGACCTCTCTAGGAATTTTCAATTTTTTTTAATACCTTAAAAAATATGTAATTTACAAATAAATTCATAAAAATTGCAAATGGCTCCTTCAAATTTTTTTTTCAAAAAATCCTTTTAGTATCTTAAAAAAAATACTATATTTTTTGAATAACTTTATAAAAATTGATATAGCCTTCTCAAAATTTTAAAAAACAATCTTTAATAACCCACAAATATATCAATATTTATAAAAAAATTACATATGACCCCTAACTATTTTTCCTCCTCCATCCGTACCATTATGTCACGGACTTGGTGTTTCCAAGGAACCGTGCGGCCTTAGACACCTCTAAGTTGCTTGAGAAGTGCTAAGTAAGTCTTTGTGGGTCTCTAGCTTAGTGGGAAACTAAAGCTAGGTGGATGCAGAAGCTTGGTGTGTAAGAAGAGAAAGGTAAGCAAGAGAGCTTAGAAGACAATTGAACTCAAGAGAACTTGTATTGCTTGAGAACTTGTGTGATTGCTTGGATGGTGAGCAAATGAGCTCCCACCTCTAGTTATAGGCCAAGGGCCTTACAAGGAGAAGTGGAGAGATTTCTAGAATCCTCCATGTCTACTTTACTCTAGAATGTTCTATACAATTCAAGTATAGTCTATACAATTCTATACAAGTTTAGATAACTCTACAATACTCTAGAGAATTCCGGAGAAGTGTGGAGAAGTCTAAAATATTCCGGGTGCCAAGTAGGATCCTAGGAAGCGTCTGCGTGGCGCCTGTGTGGCGCTTGCGTGGTGTAACCTCATACTACATGACGTGACATTCTCCCCCACCTAAGCTCGTGACGTCCTCGTCGCGTTCTGCTTGAACTGCTGGATGTGCTTTGCAAACTGCCAAAGTGTGTCCTCATGCTCCCAGCTTGCTTCGCTATCTGGCAAGTTCTTCTATTTCACCAAATACTCTGTGTACTTAGGTACTCCTCTTTTGCTCGCCTGTCGGTCGGCAATGATGCACTCTACTTCCTTGTCAAAGGAAGTGACCACGGCAGTAGGAGCTCGGTGTGATATGCCTCGAGTTGGATCATCCTTGTCTTCGTGGTAGGGCTTGAGCATGCTGACATGGAAAACTGGATGAATCTTGAGCTTTGGTGGTAGCTCCACCATATAGGAGACCTTTCCAACTTGTTTGATGATTGGGAAGGGACCCTCGTAGCGTCGTACTAACCCCTTGTGCACTGCTCGCAAAGACTTGAACTGTTGGGGTAGCAGCTTGACCATGACCAAGTCTTCTTTCATGAATTCTAGGGGCCTTCTCTTGGAGTCAGCCCACTTCTTCATTTTCTTGCCTGCCTTGTCTAGGTAGGCTCTAGCCAAGTCGGATGGGTCATGCCATCCCTTGGCGAATCTGTATGCTGCCGGACTCTTGCCATCTCCACTTGATGCCATAACATTAGGCGTCAAGGGTTGTTGCCTGGTCACTATCTCGAAAGGACTATGGTTGGTAGCCTCACTCCGCTGCAAGTTGTAGGCAAACTGTGCTACTCCAAGGAGATTGGCCCAGTCCCACTGGTTGGCACTAACATAGTGCCTCAAGTATAGCTCTAGGAGCGCATTGATAAGCTATGTCTGTCCGTCGAATTGGGGGTGAAAGCTAGTAGAGAAGTTGAGACCGGTACCCATCTTCTGAAAAAGTCCCGTCCAGAAGCGGCCTGTGAAGCGTGGGTCTCTATCACTCACTATGTTTTGCAGTAACCCCCATTGCTTGACCACATGGTCGAAGAAAATCTCCGCCGTCTGCTCGGCCGTGCAATCTGCTGGGGCAGGTATGAAGGTGGCATACTTGCTGAATCGATCTACCACTACGATGATGTTGCCATAACCATTAGACTTGGGTAGGCATGTGATGAAGTCCATTGAGACACTCACCCATGGACCTTCTGGGATAGGTAGTGGCTCTAGTAGACCGACCGACTGCTGTTGCTCTATCTTGTCTTGCTGGCAAGTAAGACAAGTGCGTACATAGGCCTCGACGTCGTCATACATCCGGGGCCAGTAGTAAGAATCCTCAAGGATTGCCTGGGTGCGCCTCATTCCTGGGTGTCCAACCCACATGGTGTCATGACACTCCTTGATGAGTTCCTTTCGCAGGTTCCCCCACTTAGGCACGAATAGTCTGTCGCCCGTAGTGAGGAGAAGATCATCCCTAAGCCAAAAACGTCGTGTCTTGCCATCCTTGGTGAGTTGAATGAGACTTTTGGCTAGGGGGTCATGCTGTAGTCTCTCTTTGATGCGATCTATAAGGGGGTGTTGTGGTCAACTAATGGCCGCGAGTTCTGCCTTACGGCTAAGTGCATCCGCTACGACATTGGCTTTGTCTGGCTTGTACTCCAAGCGATAAGTGAACTCGACCAAGTAATCTTGCCACCGTGCCTGCTTGGGGCTAAGCTTCTTCTGCGTCTGGAAGTAGCTAGTGGCAACATTGTCCGTCATGATCACGAACCGTGCCCCAAGTAGGTAGTGTCTCCATGTGCGAAGACAGTGGATGATTACGGTCATCTCTTTCTCCTGCACTATGTAGCGCCGCTCGGCATCGTTGAGCTTGCGGCTCTCATAGGCTATGGGATGTCCCTCTTGCATGAGAACTCCCCCAATGGCAAAGTCCGAGGCATCGGTGTGTACCTCTTAAGGCTTAGAGCTGTCCGGTAGGCTAAGTATGGACTCCTCCATCACTGCCTTCTTCAATTCATCAAAGGCAGTTTGGCATTCCTCCATCCATCTCCATATGCGTCCCTTATTCAGCATGTCCGTCAAAGGGGCGGCTCGTGCTGAGTAGTGCTTGATAAAGCAGCGGTAGTAGTTGATAAGGCCCAAGAATGATCGCAATTCGGGCACCTTGGTGGGCGGCTCCCAATCTCGTATGGCTTGCACTTTGCTTTCGTCCATCAAAAGCTTCCCATCCCTAATCTTGTGTCCTAGGAACATCACCTCTTGTTGGGCAAATGAGCACTTCTCCCTTTTCACATAGAGGTCATTTTCCCGGAGAACTTGGAAGACGGTCTTCAAGTGTTGCACATGTTCTTCCAAGGTGGTGCTATAGATGACGATGTCGTCCAAGTATACCACCACAAAGCGATCCAAGTAGGGATGAAATAGGTTGTTCATCAAGGTGCAAAATGTAGCCGGTGCATTGGTGAGACCAAATGGCATGACTAGGAGTTCATAAGAACCATACCTCGTTACGCATGTGGTCTTGGGCTCGTCTCCTGCCGCGATTTGCACTTGATAGTACCCCGAGTGCAAGTCCAGTTTGGTGAAGTAGCGTGCTCCTCCAAGTTGGTCGAATAAGTCTGCGGTGAGAGGAATGGGGTACTTGTTCTTTATGGTCACCTTGTTGAGAGCTCTATAGTCGATGCACATCTGTAATGACCCATCCTTTTTGCGTTGAAACAAGACTGGTGCGCCATAAGGGGCCTTGGATGGTCGAATGTAGCCTGCATTGAGTAGGTCGTTGAGCTATTTCCGCAATTCCTTCAACTCTGGTGGTGCCATGCGGTAAGGTGCCTTGGATCGTGGCTTGGAACCTTGTTCCAGGTCAATCTTGTGATCTACCTCCCTTTTGGGTGGTAGTCTCTTCGGTAGCTCCGAGGGCATGACATCATTGTACTCCAGTAGTACTGAGTGGATCTCTGTGGGCATGTCCTCATGTGGGGAAGGCTCTGAGGGGTCTTCTGGTGAGTCGAGTAGGGTGGCTAAGTAGCTAACTTCTCCCTTCTTGTACCCCTTGTTGAATTGCATGGCAGATAGGGAGTGAGCCTCAATCTTAGCACCTCGTTCAACTGGCACCATGCATGTGGTATTGCCTTCCATGATGCACATGGTGTTGGTATAGGGGATGAGAAAGGCCTTTACCTTGTCCAAGAATTCTATGCCAAGGACTAATGCAAAGTCATCCATGGGTACTACCGAGAGATCGATGAGGCCATTCCATTGGCCTATGCGGGCATGTATGCCTCGGGCAGTGCCGTATATGGCCTTGGCTGCTGAGTTGACGACCTTCAAGGAACCGTCCTCCTTGGTGTACTTGAGGCCTAGTCGCTTGGCCTCGTCGATGCTTATGAAGTTGTGGGAGGCGTCGGTGTCTACCAATGCTCTAGTAGACGTCCCTCCTATGGCTGCTTCAACGAACATGAGCCCTTTAGGAGTTGGGGCCTCCATCTTAGCCTTGTTGGCGTTGAGGATTTGAAGCGAACCCATGTGTGTCTCCTACGTTTCTGGGTGCTCGAGCGTCATGGCATTAGCGGTCTTCTTCTTTGGGCAAAACCGTGTCCAATGCATCTCACCACATATGAAGCAGGGTGATGGCGGTTGTTTCTGGGACTTGTTGCCTCCATCTTTCCGGAATCCTTCCTTGTGAGGGGCAGTGTTGGTGGCATTAGAAGTGCTGCCCTTGTCTCCCCCACCTTTGTCGAAGTTCCGGGTCTTATCCTTGGGTTTGGAAAAGTCTTTCTTGGAGCTAAAATCGATCAATGCCTCCGCTTCCGTGATGGAAGTGGCAAGGTCCTTCACTCCACGTCGCCTTAGCTCCGTCTTGGTCCATTGTTGTAGACCATCCATGAAGAAGAAGAGAGACACATTCTCTGAGAGCTCAGGGATCTCAAGGGTGAGCGATGTGTACTCCTTGACATAGTCTTGGATGGTACCTGTTTGCTTGAGCCAGCGAAGTCTGCCCATAGCTTCTTCCTCGACATTCTCAGGATATAAGTGCCTTTTAAATTCTTTACGGAAATCTGCCCAAGTATCAATGGAAAGCGTACCTCTGTCGATGTCACCATGTCTACGCCTCCACTATAGCATAGCATCGTCCACTAGGTAGAGTGTGGTGGTGTTGATCTTTGTCGCCTCGTCCACTATCCCTTTGGCGTCAAAGTAGCGCTCCATGCCAAATAGGAAGTTCTCTACCTCCTTGGCCACACGTTCCCCCTTATATCACTTAGGCTTAGGGACGTCGATTCTGGGAGCTCCGGCCTCCCGAGTAGCCGTGGCGCCGTTTGCTACGGCTTGCTTGCAAATGGCCCAATCGACACGCATGTCCTCCATGAATGTCCGAATGTTGCCAAGCTCTCGATCCATGTAGCTACGTAGGGTGGTTATCTCATCACGAAGAGAGCGTAGCTCCTTGCGATGGTCTTCATCTATGGCATTGAGTTGCCTCTTCATGGTGTCTTGGAAGTCGGCATCATCGGACTCCAATTCTTCCAAGCGTTGGTGAGTCTCCACTATACGTTCCTGCATGATGGCCATAGTTCCTTCTATGTCATCAATGCGTGTCTCAAGGCTTGGTTGAACGTCCTTGGACTTGGACTTCGACCTTGCCTTGGTGTTAGTGGGTGGGCGTTGTTTCTCCCTGCCGCGTTCTTACTCCTCCACGGCTAGGGTAATGGTTGAAGTTATCTCTGCCATACTCTTTTGCAAGTATGTTGTGATCCCTCACAAACCGTGCTCTGATACCAACTATCACGGATCGGACTTGGTGTTTCGAAGGAACCGTGCGGCCTTAGACACCTCTAAGATGCTTGAGAAGTGCTAAGTAAGCCTTTGTGGGTCTCTAGCTTAGTGGGAAACTAAAGGTAGGTGGATGCGGAAGCTTGGTGTGTAAGAAGAGAAATGTAGGCAAGAGAGCTTAGAAGGCAATTGAACTCAAGAGAACTTGTATTGCTTGAGAACTTGTGTGATTGCTTGGATGGTGAGTAAATGAGTTCCCACCTCTATTTATAGGCCAAGGGCCTTACAAGGAAAAATGGAGAGATTTCTAGAATCCTCCATGTCTAGCTTACTCTAGAATGTTCTATACAATTCAAGTATAGTCTATACAATTCTATACAAGTCTAGATAACTCTACAATACTCTAGAGAATTCCGGAGAAGTGTGGAGAAGTCTAGAATATTCCGGGTGCCAAGTAGGATCCTACGAAGCGTCTGCGTGGCGTAACCTCATACTGCAGGACATGACAATTAGCTAATGAATGGCTATTGGATACCCGCCTACCACTGTTATTTTTAACAGATAATGTAGGAGTTCCGTGTGACTTGTGAGATCCGAATCCTCTCCATTGCACTTCTCACTGGAATGACATAGTGATGGGCCTTCTAACTAGACCTGTTAATGGATCGGATTTTGATCCGAATCCGATCCGATTAGCCGGATATGGATTGAAAATAAAATTCGATAACCCGATTAGGATCCGAATCCGATAACCCGATTTCTTAACAAATTGGATTTGGATTTATGTCAATCCGATCCGATAATAACCCGATCCGATATAAAAAATATATATATATATATATATGTGTATATATTTAAAACTGTACATGTATATAAATGTTAGTTGTTAATTATTTTATTATTTATTAATAATGATTGATCATAAATATAATTATTAAAAGTGTGAATAATTTTAGTATTTCAGTATTTATTGATTTTTGTATTTTTTTAATTAGATATTCGGATAAGATATTCTATAATGAAGAAATTCGAATATGAATTAATTAAGTAAAAATCTGTCGAATTATCGGATTCGGATCGCGGATCGGAAGTTTTTGTCATCCTTATCAATAGACTTATCAATAATTCGATTATGATCCGAATCCGATCCGAATCCGATATTAACCGAATATGGATTGAAAATAAAATCCGATAATACAATTTCTTAACAAATTGAATTTGGATTTAACTGATCCGATCCGAATCCGATCCATTGACAGGTCTGAAGTCATCCATCCACTTTGTACAATTCATTACCAGAGTCACACCACTAAAGTCACTTAATAATTTAGTATATTCAAAGGTTCAGAATTAATCTTACAACCGGATTGGCATCTTTATATTCTCTTTTGATCAATGACAAAAGAGATAATTTTCCTTAAAAACGGCATCTTATATGTTTCCACTCAAAGGATAATCTTCATTTTGTCTTGTACTTCTATCATCTTCTCGAATGATCACTGACAGATGCAAAGTGTCCACACCATTTAACTCATACACATATAAGCAATACACTAGCGTAATAGCATTGCATTCGCATATACGTTTTTTAAACCGGGGTGGACCCTAATTAGATGGGTGGATTACGATAGGTTTTTCCGTTTGCATTCTGAAAATACAATTTATTCCCTCTTTTATATATATAATACAGTGTATATATATTACCTACTTCCTTATTCAGCATTAAAAACTGAAGTGATACTGATATTAATATGTTTAGTTGACAATTTCAGTAAACTTATATTGACAAGACACAAAACAGATGATGTGCAGGCCAAGGCATCTCAACTTTTATACAATAATAAATTCCAATTCTTCGCCATTATTGGAACCCTAAAATATACTTGATGAGTCATGCTCATGCATCTTAGATAGTCATTAGACATGAGGAATCTAGAAAAAAAAAAAATCCTGTAAATATGAATCTAGAAATTCTATATTAATTGATTTTTTTTTTCAAAAAATGAATAATATATGTGCATACACAATTCTGCATTATATTAATTAATTATTAAGTAACAATAAAGAAAAAAAAAAATTTCAAAGAAAATGAGCAAGATAATTCAATATTTGTTGTAATTAAATGAAAAAATTTTCCTTCTAAAATATCATATCTATAAGACATAGATTAGAATATAAGGAATGATTACGATAAAAGCAAATAATTTAGGAAGTACATAGTTTTGTAATAATTTTAAGGGGGCATATTCAGAATTCAAGTGGGGTTATATTCAAAATTTTGTCTCATTTTTATTTTCGATTCCTACCAAGTATAAATAATTTTTTCGTTAGGGTCACGACTGTGGACATAATCCGAGCCATACCCGATTTGTGTGAGATCGCCTTATATGGATCCCGTGAATTAATTGATGTGCACATAAACTGACCCGGACATCACGGTTATAAAAAAAAAATTATATATTCAAAATTTTGTAACATATAAGGTTACGAAATAGAGGGGGCCAAGACAAAAAAAAATTCCAAGTAGATACCAAAACATTCAATGGAGCGTAGTGGCAAGCACTTTGTTCTAGTTCATGGAATTAACCATGGAGCATGGTGCTGGTACAAGCTTGTCCCACTGCTCAAATCAGGCGGCCACCGTGTCACGGCCTTGGACCTGGCTGCAAACGGGGTAAACCCTAGGCGGCTCGATGAGGTGGCCTCCTTTTTCGAGTATGTGCAACCATTGACGGACTTCATGGCCTTCCTTCCTGAAGGAGAGAAGGTGATCATAGTTGGTCACAGTTTTGGTGGTTATGGCATTTCTTTAGCCATGGAGCGCTTCCCCGAGAAGATATCAGTTGCGGTTTTCCTCACTGCGTTAATGCCGAGTTATAAGGATCCACTGGCTTCCCTCCTCAAAGAAGTAGGAAGTACTGTTTTCTATAAGACTAAATTAATCCTCTTCTACTATGGTGTTGTGTAGTACCTTTTAGAGCACTTATCGGTAGACACATTTAGTCAATGACAGATCTAGTTCATAATTTATCAGTAGACACATTTAGTCAATGACAGATCTAGAAAATTAGGGGAATTTGAATTTTTTTTTTTTTTACCGCGGGGTAGATAAGAAATTTACTAAATTTTAGTTAAAGCAAAGAGTATAATTTTTTTTCAGTAGGAACATAATCATAAATATGATAAATTTTGTGGTATATAAAATAATAATACAACTGCCCCTCTAGTCTCACTATAGATTCGTGCCTATACACATCTAGCAACGGGCAACTATCAAAATTTATTTTGGGTTAGCCACCTTAAAATCCACACTCTCCGGAGCATGGTGAGCCGTGTCTTGATAAAACATCTCACTTTAAATGGTTTATGATTAGAGTAATTGCACGTAGTTCCCAGAAGTACTAGGGCTTACTTCAATAAATAAGGGTTGTTCAATAAATAAGGGTTTTAGCCGCGGTCGAGTGTGATTGTTACTTACAGTTTCGACATTCAATTTTTTTAAAACTATAGTAACGTAAAAACTATTAACATGGTCTCTTGTAGTGACTTGTGGTTGAAAGAGTTTCTGATACGTAGGATTTTAGTAATTTTCAGTACTCGTTATTTTATAAGTTAAATTTATTGTATAGTACATGTAAAATCATGTCAGATCTTATTTCTCTTTCTTTTATTATTCAATCTCCATGTGTATGTATGTTTCATTAATACATTTTTCCCATGGCTTTTCCTTTGATCAGAATGCTATCCGTGCTCCGTCGGACACTTTCTCGGATAGCTTAGTTGTGTTTGATTCAGATAATCGGCTAGTATCGCTACTCATTGGTCCGGAATATATTGCAACTAAACTTTATAATCACTCCCCAACAGAGGTAACTAAGATTATCAAGCAATTTCCTCAAGAGGAAAAAAAAATCAAGCATATTTCTTTTCTCACTGGACCAAAGTTCATCTAGTTGCAAGCGGATCCTATTGATATGGGCCCAACATAGCCTAAGATGAATTATGTTCCATCAGATCCCACTGAACAAAGAAGAAAATGAATGCAGTGGGATTCTTCATCCGAATTGATCACAGAGAACAATTCTTGCCTATCTTTATGCATATTGAATTTATCTTTTTTACACAGGATGTTGAATTAGCTAAAATGTTGGTGAGGCCGAATTCGTTATTCCCGGATGACTTGAGCAAGCCTCTGCTGACAGAAAATAATTACGGGTCGGTCTCTAGGGTTTATATCGAAGTCGAAAATGATCTAGCACTCCTAGTGGATTTCCAGCATTATATGATTGGGAATTTCCCTCCTAAAGAAGTGAAGTCTGTGGTTGGAGCTGATCATATGGCCATGATTTCGAAACCCCAAGAGCTTTACCTCACTATGAAGGAGATTGCTGATACACACATTTGATTATGTTTTATTTAGTTCATTAAAAACTGAAGCATAAGAATGCTGTCATATATATACTGTTATATAAGTGCATGCACAACTTGCCTAAATAAGAAGGTAAGCAAAAGCCGAAAAGCAGAAATTGAATAGCTCTGTGGTCTGTCAAGTATATTATGATCGATTTTCGCGGTTCTATCTTCTAAATTCTCTTTGATTTTTGCTCATAACGAAAATTTAATAACTACTGCAATAAATTTTGGATTTGATCACTACAGATTTTCTTATCACAGAGTAAATTTGTGGTTAAAAATAAATTTTTTTCTTGCGAAAATTAATCATCATATTTTAACCACAAAATACAATTTTTGACAGGCTTGGTGATACGACACGTCACAAATTCTGTATTTTAGGCGAAATAATCATTAACAACAGAAGCTAGGAGTTTTGTGGCAAAAAGATTTTTGACAAAATAACTAATTTGTTGTACTGAAAGTATCTAAAAACTTCTCGAATTTTAGAAATATTGATGCAAAAATTTGCGCAATCCAAAGATTTGTCAAGAAGGTGGTACTGGTATGGTGCCGTCAAGGCAATCAATACTATTGAGATAAAATACAAATTAATTTAGTATTTTTGGAGCTAAGTAATAGTCATGCATTTTCCTTTTACTAGCCACCATTTTATAGAAGTCCTTTGTTTCAGTCCCTGAAAATCTCAACAAGTGCATATATATTCTCAAGATTCAACATTCAAAGATATTGAACCAGTAAAAGGCTCATCAGTGTCCGCATTTAGTCAACTGGTCAACATATTATTTATTATCAAGAAATATGCTCTTACTTCGATTTAGATTCAAAGCGCGAATCTGTATATTCCTAAGAATGAGTTTTCCAGTTAATCATTGATACCTCTCCTTTTCCACCATTGGCCTTAAGGTTATACCATCAAATTTGTGGTTGAAGTCAATAGAAGTATCTTCTGGTTTGCATCCCAATAAACCAATTTTGTTAAGCAAATTAAGAACATACTTTCTTTGTGAGAGAAATATTTCTTTTTTGACCTTGTTAGAAGCAAATTGAGAGACAGATAACAAGCTTTTCTTAATAGAGGGTACCAAAAGCACATCTCGGAGAGGAATCTTATGCTTGTTATTTTCCATTTTTCCTTCCCCTTTTATTTGTAAATATAAGTATGAGTGATGTGTAATTTTTCTCCATTGTCACTAGCCAAAAGAGTGGGCTGTACCTTTATTGGAAGTTCAGTTTGTCCAAGATGTGAGGGGCATTTGGTGATGATCTCCGTGGGGATTAAAAATAAAATATTTTGGGAGATATATAATTGCTCTTGTATATGTGGTTGATGAAGCCAAATTACAAGCACATATATTTTGCTAAATGTTTCCGGATCTAAATACTCCTCTATGTGTAGTTGAGCAACCAAAAATTATGGACGGATGAAAGAGGAATAGAACGTCCAGTTACGTCCTTAACCAAATTTGAAATTGGATTCTGAAATATCTATGTAAGAGGTTTAATTTCAGTAAATTTCAGTAAACACTCATGTAATATTGAATTTAGTCAACTAACTCTTACTATATCCGGATTGTTCTATACTTTTCCAATTTCATCACTTTGCCACATCATCCTCACATTTCAGTCAAAGTACATAAACTACCCTCAATGTATATATTTCTGAAAAAAAATATTTCAGAAAATAAAATACATTTTGGAAAAAATATATATTTCAGAAAAAATATATATATATATATATATATATATATATATTCCAAAATGTATATATTTTCTTAAATATATACATTGATGGTAGTTTAAGTATTTTGATTAAAGTGTTAGGGTGAGGGGATAAGGTGATGAAATTAAAAAAATATATAAGATAATTCGGATATAAGAAGAATTAGTTGATTAAATTTAATAGTATAGGGGTTTTACTGAAATTAATCATTTATTTCACGAAAAAAATAACTTCAGAAACATGTATAAATAAATCTAAGAAGAGACATAAAATCAATACAAAAACCGGCTATCAAATTAGAGCATTTGACTATGGCTTCTAATTAGTATCATTATCATCATCAACTAGATAGTCGATTAATAGTCAAACCACCAGAACTTCCTACCCTAGCTTTTGTTGTTGCCCCTAGCTACCAACAACCCTGCTAGTGGCTGTTTCAGCAATGACCCTGTCCATCATTCAAACCCTTCGCTAACTTGGACAACCCACCCAAACTAGTAGTTGATCTTAATGACAATTAGTTCCTATAAAAAAATAAAGCAATGAAAAAGGAAAATTCCGTTGCTTAAAAATTTACTTTGTAATACCAAAAGTTTTGTGGCCCAAATAAATTAGGCCGCAAAGGCCGGACCCCATAGATCTTTCTAGAGTGATTTGAACCTCAAGAAAGAAATCAACTCAATCCCATAGATAAAGATTAAGATAAGAATAGTAAGGGAATATATCAAATCCCTGGGGATTTGATAGACTTTTTGAATGGGCCAAAGCCCATCCCAAAATATGTATATGTATTGGGCTAAGCTATGAATAAATTCATTAAATTCTTGTGTAATTTTTTAACATTTATACAATTGGCGCCGTTTGTGAAAAATATTTTTGAAATCTTTTTCAAAGCTTTCCACTTTTTGCTAGCTTAGGTTAAACGTTACCTATAGCGGTTATCACCCGATCACACCAGTCTAACATACCCCCGGCAGGAGGCCAACCCTCTCAAACCGAGGATCCAATCCGATGAGCCTTGGAGGAGAGAAATGCGGAGCTAGAAAGGCAGAATGCTGAACTTGTGGCGAAACTAGCTCTAGTACCACCTACGATACCGATCCCTCCAACAGGACAGCAAGACTCGCAAGCAGGTCAACATGACGAATCGTCAAACCATCCTGATTGTTCAACAGGGCACCAGGTGGAGAAACATGGCCACCAAACGGTGTCCAACCACAACTAAGAAGATCACGCGGAGTCGTCATTGTGAGTGATCGGGGTGCACAACCCCGACAAGACCCTAACCATGAGAAGGTTAGAAGAAATCATGGTCAGGTTCCAGAAAGAAGTGCTCAGAGATCTGAAGGTCCAAACCCCCAATGATTTGGCTTCTGAAATGTCCATAGACGTAGTACAAACACCATTCACACTGGTGATAACCAGCGTGCCCTACCCGGAGAGGTTCAAACTGCCGAAGTTCACCATGTTCGACGACACGAATGATCCAACAGAGCACATTTACCACGTCCACACAAAGATGAATATCTACAACGAAAACGAAGCTTTGTTATTTAAAGTCTTCCCCACTAGCCTGACCGAAACCGCCCTGCTCTGGTTCCGAAAGCAGCCGCCTCGATCCATTAGAAGTTGGCTCAAGTTGTGCGAGTCGTTCATCGCTCAGTACTTTGGCAACAAGAGATAGAAGAAGACGATCTCCAACCTGTTCACCATGATCCAGGAGAAGGGTGAATCCTTGAAGAGCTTTGTTTCAATATTTAATATCGAGATGTCTTCTATCGACAACTGTGATCAATATTCAGCCATTGAGGCCTTCAGAATGACACTTATCCCCGAGACTAAGTTCCATAAGTCTTTAGTCAAAAGGCCACCAACAGGTATCGAGGAACTCAATTCTAGAGATCAAGGACATCTTCAGATAGAGGAATAGAAAATCATACTCCAAAGAAGGGCAGCCTTTGAAACCGTTGAGGCAAAGTCATCAGAAACAAAGTCCAAGGATCGGGCTCCCGACCGGAAGCACCCAAGTACATCCGTACCGCCTTTTCATGCCCCAAAAAAATTCTAGAGGTTCGAAGATAAAGTTACTCCTTTAAAAGTTAGTATGGTAAAGCTATACCAAGAGACTAAGGGTAAGGTGATCTTCCGGACACCACCTTCCATCAGGCATCCGATGGACCAGAGGAATATGTACAGACACTGTACTTTCCATGGCAAATACGGACACCACGCCAACGAGTGTAAAAGTCTCAAAAGACAGGTAGAGGCAATGATTGTAAAAGGAGAATTGGTTGATTACATCACAAAGAAGGGAGCCCGATTTGACCAAACCTCGCTAACCTTGGCCAAATGCACAACGGACCAACCCGTAAGGGTTATTCACATGACTCATGGAGGATCCAGTAAGTCAGAGGTCGAGGAGATCCATAGATCCTAGACTCATCAAGTCCAGAAACTACAACGGGTTGGGGAAATCAGTGAGTTTCGAAGCCTGAAGGAAGACGCGTGAATCACCTTCTCCTTTGCGGACCTACGGAGGGTGCAATCACCACATGATGATCCGCTGGTGATTTCCCTCATGGTCTCTAACTACTTAATCAGGAGGGTGATGATCGATCTAGGGAGTAGCGCCAACATCATCACCAAGTGGGCCTTTGAGAAGTTGGAGATCGACCATCTAAAGATAATTCCCTCAATAAGTACGATAACAGGTTTCGATGGTAGAAGCGTGGAACCAGTAGAAGAGATCCAATAACCAGTCACAGTCGCGAGGCACACGCTCAAAGAGACTTTTGTGGTGGTAGACATCAAACCTTCATACAATCTACTCATGGGTAGGGGTTGGATCCATCGGATGCACGGAGTTCCTTCCACCTTACACCAGGTCATGCGATGCATCGACCCGAATGGTGTGGATATGATTGATATCCACGGAGATCAGGTGGCGGCCAAATAATACTATGCAGTCACCTTGAAGGGGCTAAAGAAGATAACGGAACCGGAACGGGCCTCAAAAGTCAAAACACCTTTCGATAACCAATAACAATTACAAGATGTGGGATTGGGGTCATCTATGGCAACAAAGCCTTTGATCGAAGTACCACTCGTCCCCAATCACCTCGAGAAGATAACCTACATCAGATTAGGCCTCAGTGATCAGGAAAAGAAGGAGTTTGAGGCCCTTCTGCGATCCGATTTTTTCACGTGGAGCCACTTGGACATGTCAGGTATTGATCATACAGTAGCCCAACATTCTCTTAATGTGAATCCTAGCATAAACCCGTCAGACAGAAGCAACAGCGCATGGGAGCCCATTAAAATCAGATTATAGTAGAAGAGGTCGATCGACTCTTCCAGGCCGGGTTTATCAAGGAAGTACAGTATCCCTCCTGGCTAGACAATGTGGTGATAGTACATAAAAAGAATGGGAAATGGAGGGTGTGCGTGGACTTCACTGATTTGAATAAAGCATGTCCGAAAAACTGTTTCCCCTTACCTAAGATTGATCAGATGGTGGATGCCACCGCAGGGTTCGAACGCCTGAGTTTCCTTGATGCATACTCCGGTTATAACCAGATACACATGAATCCTGCTAATGAGGAGAAAACCGCATTCATCACTAAGTCAGGTACTTATTGTTATGCAGTTATGCCTTTTGGAATAAAGAATGCAGGTGCAACCTTTCAGAGGCTGGTTAGCAGGGTTTTCAAGGGCATGCTAGGATCTACTATAGAGGCATACATTGATGACACCGTGGTCAAAAGCAAGGCGAAGAGTGACCCTTTAGTAGATCCACAACAGGTGTTTAACACCCTCATAAAGTACAGGATAAAGCTTAACCAATCCAAGTGCTCATTTGGTGTGTCTTCGGGGCAATTCCTGGGACATATAGTCGATTGGACAGGAATCCAGGCGAGCCTGACACAAGTTAGAACTCTCATCAAGATGGAAAAATCTGGTGGGCGTCAGGTGTGTGCAAAATATGTGGTTAAAAATGACACCTTAACGACACTTTAGGTTTTACCCTTCTGCAAGCGCACAAATCAATTGTAGATAGTTTTACTTTAGTAGGGGAATATCGATCCCACAGAGACGAGGATTGTTCACTTCAATAGTCTAAAAATACTGAATTATATTTTTCTGAAAATAGTTTGGTTTTTTGAATTATCTAATACTAATGAAAATAAAACCGAAAATAATAATGAATAATGGTTGTGATTCAGAGAGAGAAAAAACTAGGGTTTCCTCACTCCAGAATTAATCGCATAATATAATTCAAATTCTATTTCAATTGTATGAGGGCGATCCATTAACCGTGAATCAGCTCGCATCGCGCAAGCAGTTTGACCCCAAAAAGGATTACTCTCAACCGGATCGCGAAAACCCATCTCAAAACTAAACTAATTAGTGCATGTCAACTACTAATATAAAGTAAGTGTAGAAAAGTAAATTAAAGCATGAAAATAAACTAAAGTATGTCTATATCAGTTTGTCAGGGCATGGCCTGTGTCAACCTAGGGTTTCGAGTTTTATGACCACCACTGTGTAGAAAATCACAGATTAAGCATCCGAGTTCCAGCCCATAATGAATAATTGTGATTGTGTAAGATAAATATATTCGAAAATTCTAAGACAATAATCAATTCAAATATATAAACTTGTATCACGAATAAAAATGGTCTGTCATCTAACACAATCATCACAGTATAGTCACAGTTTCCCCTCTCTACAATTGAATATAAATTAGAACTACATTACTTAGCTAGGGTTTTGGGAGAAAACCCTAGATACTGAGTTAGTTGATCATGGTGGAGAGAATTTGCATTATCGGTGTAGAAACACTCTCCATAATCTTCTTCTCCGGATCTCTAGGTCTTCTATGGTGGTTCTCTTCAAGTCTGAACTTTGAACTTGAGAACTCTATTAATGAACGTGAAAATCAGAACTAGAACTAGCTTCCCTCCTTAAACCTAAACCTCTCATATTTATAGACAAGTGAGGGAAACCTTAATGGTGGTCATTTTCTGTAATTTCATAATACATGAATAATATCTCTAAAATCTTATGTAAATATGTGTATAAGCCTCTTTGTAGAGGTCTAGAATCACCGATCACTTAAAATATCGAAGTAGGGACAAAACTGAAAAATTCTGAAACAACTTCGAAATAACTTCAGCACGTAAAGGGATCACGTGGCCACAAATGTGGGACCAATGCTCCTGACCTACGCTTGGGCGTAGGGTCCAAACCAAAGCATAGCTCAAAAGGGTATCTCAGGTCTAATTTGCCTCTTTTTTTCTCTGACGACGTAGGGTATTATGTATCTTTTGTTATAAAAAATCATTTTTTCATATTTGAGCTAGACTGGTCGCTTTTGACTCTCGATGATTTTGGATGAAATAATAATGTCTGAAAATGACATTTTTGCCCTTTGGTAAGATAACGATGTCGGGAAATGACCATTTTGCTCTCCGGTAGCTCTTCTTTGCTTTAGTACATCTCTTGATTCCTTTTTAGAGATAGAAACGAACACGAACTCAGTTAATTCACCATGATTATCTATGTTTTTTGATTAAGCTCGTGAAACATGCTTAGACACACAAACGAGATAAAAATACCAAGTAACAAAATGTAAAGACATAACAAACACAAGATAGGGGCAAAAAAGGACTAATATTTAGCACATATCACACCCCCAAACTTACATATTGCTAGTCCCTTAGCAATAAATTCAAAGAGAACTGACTGTGATGATTCTTATTCTATCTAACCTATCTACTCTAACCTAATCCCTTGCTTTCGTGAGGGTCAACGATGACACTTAGCACGCGTAACAAGCCTTTTAAACCCCTAGGTTACCCCTAATGATGAGTGAAGTCTCGTGAATGTTTCCAGTGATGGTACCTACAAACATCTCAATTATTTTGTAATTACGCATTCATGAATTCACACACACAAGTCAAATAAGTTATGATACAACACACAAGATAATATGAATACAAATATTCTCACTCACTACCAAACAACAATTATATCAAGCTTCGTGTTATGAATGGTCCCCACTTAAGTGAATGATTTTGCTACTTTCTACTTAAAATTTGGACAACCTTCCATGATTTTGTGAACATTCAACTACAATATTTTAGTTTCTTTTCTCCTACTTCATTGATCAAACTTTGTCATTTTTAGTAAAAACGTACTATTTCCATCTTTCCATGTCTCCGAACTTTCCAACGAGGATTTTTAGTCCCGATTAATTGGGCCCGAGCTTCTTCCATGGGATTTATGCTCATCAATCTTCTCCCCTTTAAACGTGAATAGTGATATTGGTGATACCAAGACCCGTTTACTCAGATAAAAGAACTGCTTTTTGCAATTTTTTTCTCAATTGTTTTTCAATTTTCTCCATTTTAACCAAAACAACTCCTCTTTTCCCCTTTTACTGCGGCAAAATTAATTTTCAACTACATAGTCAAAAATCAACCTATCTCATAATGAATGTGTGCTTGTGTTTATAGGTCAAAGTCATCCTTCTTAATTTCAATTTCACTAATCACTCACCCATGTAAACTACATCACTTTACTAACTTGATCTAATCATTACTCTCATGAGCGGGAACATTACATCACATACTACTTATACATTATAAACATAAACTCAATCAACTCATAATGCGAAACACTCATGCAACTCAATCAACTCATAATGCGAAACACTCATGGATGAAAACAAAGAACTCCTCAAAACTTTCAATTTTTTTTCAAAATTTTCAATTTTTTTCCTTTCTTGTAACTATATACCCTCACCCCCAAACTTAAATGTGACCATGTCCTCATGGTCAAAAATAAAGAATGAGAACAGATACAGTTACCCTTGAAGCGCAATCCTGGATTCTTCGAAATGCTCAACCTCATCCCTCAAACTTGATTCGGATCACCTGTAAATATACAACAAACATATACCCAAATATCATAGTAAGGGAAAAGAAATTGTAAAAATTACCAGAAATTGACACACAATTTTTCAAGGAATTTTTAAAAATTCTCTTTTTTTATTTTATTGATTTTTTTTTAAATGAAATAAAAAAAATGATTTGGCCTTAAGGGCCTACAATATCTAAGAATAGAAATTGTAAAAATAACTTACCTATTATTATACAAACCGAGGCTAGAGAGCCTAGGACCAATGTTTAACGTCTTTGGCACGACGTTTTAGAAAAGGCTATCTAACACATTTTACTCTCTGCCAAACTTCCCTTAACTAAAGGACAAAATGTATGAGATGACTCTCTAAGCGCTCTCACCCATAGATAATTAGTACTACTCCTGACATCGAGTACATAACAATAATCACCATGTAAAATACCTCATATTTTGTATTCTAACTTCAGCCCCTGTATGGTCAGTGCTTCCATCAAATCCTCCTTCAACACCTTAGATAACAGTCCTTCCACCATCTCATCACTCTTCAGTAAACTGACAGATGCCATAAATTCCGGTCCCGGATCAATCACCTCATATTATCTCAGTCTCTACCCATGTATCCCGAACCTTTTATCGTATACTACTTCTCCGTGGGGGTAAACCGATTTAACTTTGTGTGGTCCTTCCCATCTTTGTCGAAGTTTACCTAGAAACACTTTCAACTTTGGATTACATTGCCGTTTCCGGCCAAGCTTAAGGAACTTAAGACAAACATGCTTAGCATGATATACTCTTATTC
Organism: Cornus suecica; assembly: GCA_963922005.1. Lineage (NCBI taxonomy): Eukaryota > Viridiplantae > Streptophyta > Magnoliopsida > Cornales > Cornaceae > Cornus > Cornus suecica. The sequence goes on from OY998248.1 coordinate 37,102,416, forward strand.
GAGCTGTGTAACTCCGAGCATCCTTATACGCACAACTCCATATCCCCTCACACTTGTCTCTTAATCACGGATCTTCCAAGGCATATAGCTCTTCTACCATGTGTATACCTAACACTAGTTTATCTAGAAAGGGATCTTTAAGAGGGGTGTTATCCTTGATAGGCTCTATGACAATTCGTGGCAAAGGATCAACTCTAGCATTCTTCACACCTATTTTATCTTTTAATTCATCATCCTCCACACGCAACACCATCTCAGGAAGCTTATTTTCAGGCACCAACTTCTGTGGAGGAATAAGTTGAGGTCCAAGCGACTCTCTTGATGCTCTCTCTAACAGTGAATACAACACAGCTTCCAACGCAGCAATATCTTTCCAACTAGATTATTGTTGGTCCTCTCCATTTTCAAAATTCACCTCCGACCTTTTCACGACAATCTCCAAATCATCCCTTACACTACTCTGAGGTACAACTTTTTCAACCATCCCCTCTATGTTAAAACACTCAGCTGGTTTAGGTAGTTGATGGTTGATATCAAAGACATTCATCCACATGTTTAAATTCCCAAAAGATATGTCCATAACCCCTGTTATGCAATCAACACATGCATTCGCCGTAGCTAAAAATGGTCTTTCTAAGATAACAGGGATATGTCTCTTCGATCTATGGTCAGGTTCCATGTCTAATACTACAAAGTCTACAGGATAGTAGAACTTACCCACTTGCACTATGACATCCTCCAAAATTTCTCTCGATTGTTTAGTTGATCTGTCTGTCAATTGAAGCATCACCGGGGTAGTATTGAGATCTCCCAACCCTAGCTGCTGATAGACTGAATAATATAATAAATTAACACTTGCACCCAAATCAAGAAGAGCTCTACCAATCTTTTGGTAACTAATGACACAAGAAATAATGGGAGCACCGAGATCTTTCCTCTTAGGTGGAGTATCACTCAATAAGATCAAACTCACTTCTTCAGTCAATAAAATATTTTTCGGGACCTTAGTTCTATTTTTATGCTTTTGAGTACAGAGATCCTTCAAATTTTTAGCATAGGTTGGAATTTGGTTAATAATATGTAGAAGAGGTTTATTTATCTCGACTTGCTGACATGGATCCAACATGTCCTTCTCCTTATGCTCTTTATATGAAATCGAATCTTTGGAGATGTTGAGGGTAATGTGTTACTTCCTCATATGGTGCCCTTTCTGGTTCTTCATATTCCTTCACTTGAGGTTGATCTTTTTGAGCTTTCTCAGCCTCTTTCTTCTGAGCTTCTTCTTTTACCTTTCTTTGAACTTCTTCAAACTTTTGCTTCTTTAGCCTCTCTTCATGCTGCTCCTCAGCCTTACTATCCACTTTTCTTCCATTTTTCAAAATTATGACTACTTGGACTGTCTCATGACAAGTCTCAACAAAGGATCGAGGCTCCAGTACTTGTTGCGGTTTTGGGTTCACCACCGGTTGACTAGGCAATATTCTCACTATCCTATCCATAACATCCGCTAATTTGTACCATTCGGGCTTCCATGTGAACAAAGGATTGGGAATGAGAGTTCAGTGTTTGAATGGTCACCTGAGAATTATTAGATTGATTTTTAAGCTCCCTCAGGGTACTCATCATCTCTTCAAAGTGAGGTGGTCTTGATAGTGAATTTTGAGTTGGATGTTGATGTTAGAAATGGTTTTGAAGATATGGAGGGTAAGCTTGATTTAGATTGAATCCTTGGTTTTAGTTTCCTTTAGGCTAGGTCTGGTAGTTATATGGATGGATAACTTGATTATTATTGAATGGTTGGAGAGCCTGAGAATTATTGGACGACTCTCTAGGTTGGTAATTTGATTAAGAATTTTGAGTCATTATTCTTGGCTGAGATTCGAATGATTGTTGACTTTGTTGGAACCTTGGTTATGAATATAATTGTTGTTCTTAAATGAACCTTGGTTGATTGTTGGATGATTATCCTTGTGGGACCCTTTCTGGTTGGTTTTCCACATTTATGGATGTATAGGATAAGAATGGGTGATTTCTGGCATTGAAAGTAAATGAATTTGTGAAAGGAGCATTATTTGAATAGTTCCACGATGCGTTGGCATCAGCGACCATTATGTCCTAACACTCATTTTGGGAATAATTGGCTTCTACCTCTGAGACTTCTCTCCTAGGTGAATGATTTTGCTTGAGAAGCTTGTCTACTTTTTCTCCAAACAACGCCAATGAATCTATTACATCATCATGATTCACCTCATACGCTTTTTCAGATCTCTTATCAAGACCACCCCTAGACCTCAAATCAGATTCATATTGGATTCCATTCTAACTGATATTGTCAAACAATTCTAAAAGTTCTTTTACCGGCTTCAGGGTAAATTGACCTTGTGTTGACGCATCTATCAAAGTCTTATGTGCCTCTCCAAGTCCCATGTAAAAATTCTTAGCCACATCCTATTCAGTGAACCTATGGTGAGGACACTTATACAAGATTTCACTATATCTCTCCCAAGCATCATGAAACTGCTCACCAGACAATTCTCTAAAAAAAATTATTGCATCTTATGCTTCTAAGGTCTTTCCAATGGGATAGTGATTCTCTATAAATTCTTTTTGAAGGGCTTCCCAATAAATTTTAATCGCCTTAGCTAATTTGATGTACCATCTTTTAGCTTTGCCTCTCAACGACCAAGGAAATATACGCACTCGCAAATCATTTTTAGTCAAACCCTAAAACCTAGCTGTAGATGCAACCTCTAAGAAATCATTTATATACTGGTATGGGTCCTCTATCCTAAGGCCAGAAAATTTTGGAAGCATATTGATCATGCTTGACTTGATCTCGAAGTGTTTCGCGCCTTCTTCTTCTAGGAAATCTGCATAGGAATCATACGCCTCCGGCGCGTAGTATCCTTTCAGCGACATCTCTGGTGCCCTCTATTGATTCACTCTTTGGTCACCCATCATGCTTTCTTCTGTCCAACGACGGCACTCTTCAATATCTTTTCATAAACGACTTAGAGTTATTTCAATCTCAAGGTCATAAACAACTAACACTGTACTTGGATTAGAACGGGTCAATCTATCGATCATACACTAAGCTAAAAAAAAAAAAAATCAAATTTTTTTTTCTAATAATCACAAAATCGTAATTTTGAGGTCCTAAACGACGTTTTTCGGCCAAAAATCGATTGATATCACTGCATAGCTTTGAGTCTTGTTCAATGGCCATTTTCCACTCAAAAACCTCACCTCATCTACGAAAATTGGAATATATATATTTTTTCAGAAAATAAAATTAACTACTTCTAAACCCTTCTAACTATTAACAAAAATAAAGCTAAAACTTATGTGGATAATTAAAATAAACTAAAACTCATAAGAGGTCCAATGACGCAACTTTCATTGCTTCACCAAATCCCTTTATGCTTCTCAAAATATCTTGTAAAAATACACGAATTCCAACTTTAGATACAATCTAATCTAACGCAATGCAAATAAACCACTAAAGCTATTGAACAATGTCAAGTCCCCGACAATGGCGCTAAAAACTTGGTAGGTGTCAAGTGTGTGCAAAATATGTGGTTAAAAACAACACCTTAACAACACTTTAGGTTTTACCTTTTTGCAAGTGCACAAATCAATTGTAGATAGTTTTGCTTAAGTAGGGGAATATCGATCCCACAAAGACGAGGATTGTTCACTTTAATAGTCTAAAAACACTTAATTATATTTTTCTGAAAATAGTTTGGTTTTGTGAATTATCTAATACTAATGAAAATAAAACATAAAAAAATAATGAATAATGGTTGTGATTCAGAGAGAGAGAAAAACTAGTGTTTCCTCACTCCATAACTAACTGCATAAAATAGTTCAAATTCTATTTCAATTGCATGAGGGCGATCCATTGACTGTGAATCAGGTCGCATCCTACTAGTAGTTTGACCTCAAAAATGATTACTCTCAACCGGATCGCGACAACCCATCTCAAGACTAAATTGATTAGTGCATGCCAACTACTAACAGAAAGTAAGTGCAGAAAAGTAAATTAAAGCAGTTTATTAAAACATGAAAATAAACTAAAGCATGTCTATATCAGTTTGTCAAGGCATGCCTTGTGTCAACCTAGGGTTTCGAGTTTTATGACCACCATTATGTAGAAAATCACAGATTAAGCATCTGAGTTCCAGCCCATGGTGAATAATTGTGATTGTGTAAGATAAATATATTCAAAAAGTCTAAGACAAGAATCAATTAAAATATATAAACTTGTATCACGAATAAAAATAGTCTTTCATCTAACACAATCATCATAGTATAGTCACAGATTCCCCTCTCTACAATTGAATATAAAATTAGAACTACATTACTTGGCTAGGGTTTTGCGAGAAAACCCTAGATAGGGAGTTAGTTGATCATGGCGGAAAGAATCTGCATTGTCAGTGTAGAAACGCTTTCCATAATATTTTTCTCCGGATCTCTAGGTCTTCTATGGTGGTTCTCTTCAAGTCTGAACTTTGAACTTGAGAACTCTATGAATGAATGTGAAAATCAGAACCAAAACTAGTTTCCTTCCCTAAACCTAAACCTCTCATATTTATAAACAAGTGAGGGAAACCTTAATGGTTGCCCTTTTCTATAATTTAATAATACATTAATAATATCTCTAAAATCTGATGTAAATATGTGTATAAGCTTGTATGTAAAGGTCTGGAATCACCGATCACTTAAAATATCAAAGCAAGGACAAAACTAGAAAATTCTTAAACAACTCCGAAATAACTTTAGCACATAAAGGGATCACGTGGCCACAAGGTGGGACCTACGCTCCTAACATACGCTTAGGAGTAGGTCTAGGGCATAGGGTCCAAACCAAAGCGTAGCTCAAAAGTGTATCTCAGGTCCAATTTGCCTCTTTTTCTCTCTGACGACGTAGGGTATTATGCATCTTTTGCTATAAAAAACTCATTTTTTCATATTTGAGCTAGACTAGTCGCTTTTGACTCCCGATGCTTTTGGATGAAGTAATAATGTCTGAAAATGACATTTTTTCCCTTCGGTGAGATAATAATGTCGGAAAATGACCATTTTGCCCTCCGATAGCTCTTCTTTGCTCTAGCACACCTCTTGATTCCTTTCTCGAGATAAAAATGAACATGAACTCAGTTAATTCACCAAGATTAGCTATGTTTTTTCATTAAGCTCTTGAAACATGCTTACACACACAAATGAGATAAAAATACCAAGTAACGGAATGTAAAGACATAACAAACACAAGATAGGGGCGAAAAATGATTAATATTGAGCACATATCAAAATTCTGGAAGGAGATCCAAGTACTGTCCGGAAGGGTGATGACTCTCAGTTGCTTCATTTCTCGCCTAACCGATTGATGCCGACTATTCATCCAGGCTATAAAAATAGGAAAAGGGGAAGTTTGGGGATTTTAGCATTAGAAGCCCTGCAGAGTCTCAAGGATTACATGAAAAATCCCCCCATACTGGCAACACCGAAATTAAATGAATTATTGCATTTATATTTGGCAGTATCTACAACATCCACCAGCGCCGCTCTGGTCAAAGAAGGCAAAAGGTGCCAGATGGCAGTCTTCTACACTAGAAAAGCCTTAGCTGATGCTGAGACCCACTACACCAAACATAAAAAACTGGTAATATCATTGATTAACATGAAACGTCATCTCCGACATTACTTTGAGGCACACCCGATCGTGGTACCGACTACTATTCTGATCAGAACTATTATGGCAAAGCTCGAACTGTCAGGAAGGGTATCTAAATGGGAGATTGAGTTAGGAATCTATGACATAACTTATGTCCCCCAAACAGCCGTCAAAGGCCAAGCAGTAGCTGACTTCTTACTAGAGGTTAAACCCGTAAATTCCCTTGAGGAAGAAGAACCTGCACTGTGGATAATATTTATAGATGGTTCATCAAACATCATCAGAGCAGGGATCGGTGTTGAACTTATAACACCCGATGGTACCAAGATCCAACAATCTATCTGTTTGGAGTTCCCAGCCTCCAATAATGAAGTAAAGTATGAAGTTTTTCTGGCTGGAATTCGACTTGCCCGAAGCCTACAAGTCCAGAAAGTAGAAGTAAGGAGTGCTTCTCAGCTTGTCATTATACAGCTAAACGGTGAATAAAACCCGAGAGCCAAAGATGGGAGCATACAAGGAATTAGTAATGAAAGAATTCGATGGGTTCTAATAGCTAAATTTTGAGCATATCCCTAGAGGTGATAATGAAAATGAAAATCGGTTGGCCAATCAAGCCTCCGTTGTAGGGGAAAACATGATGCGGGTAGTGCCGATCAAATTTATCTATAGATCAAGCCTTAACCCCCTGAAAGAAGTGATGATCATCCCGTGGGAACCCAGCTAGATGGATCTTATAGTTGATTACTTGAGGATGGGCACCCTACCTAAATTAAAGCCAGAATCCAAGAAGGTCAGGATGAAGGCAACAAGGTATGCGTTATACAATAGCCAATTATATCAAAAATCCTTCTTCGGACACTATCTAAGATGCCTTACACCTTCAGAAGCATCCGCGATTATGGAAGGAATACATGTCGGATCTTGCGGCAATCACTCTGGGGGAAGATCGTTAGCCCACAAAGTCCTCACCCAGGGATATTTCTGGCCGTATCTATCAAGGGACACAAAAGTATATGCCCGGAGATGCAAAAAGTTTCAGTTCCATGGAGATACCATTCATACACCTCCTGAGTTACTTAATCCAATTATCGTACCACATCTATTCGCCCAATGGGGGATGGACGTTGTTGGCCCGCTCCCACAAGCCATCCGATCCACCACTCATGTCTTGTTAGCTACGGATTACTTCACCAAATGGGTAAAAGATGAGGCATATTCAACCATTAAGAACAGTCATGTCATCAAGTTCATCTAGAGCCATATCATCTACAGGTTTAGCCTACCCTGAATGATAACGATGGACAATGGTACCAACCTGGACAATAAAAGGTCGTTCCTTAAAGACCATGAGATAAATCAAAACACCTATTCGATTGGTTATCCGTAAGGAAATTGATAGGTATCAAATATTAGTCATTTTGACCCCTTAACTCACTATTGTTATATTCTTTCATTCCATTATTTGGTATTTTTATGTTGTTTGCGTGTTAAAGCATGTTTCAAGAGCTTAATAAAGAAATGGAGCTAACTTCGGTGAATTAACTGAAGAGTGTGTTCTTTCTATCCAAGAGGAGAGTTAAAGAGGAAGTCCGAGACAAAAATGGCTCCCGGAGGAAAAAAATGGCATTTTCAGAAGCCGTCATCTTCAGCAAAAAGTATCGTGGGTTCGAGACGGACGTTTTGGCGCATTCATAGAGAAAAGTGGTTTTCCATAAAAACTCTACGTTTCCAATACCAAAAAGTGGCTATAATTACAAAATCTACGCTTGGGACCTACGCTTTAAGCGTAGCCCCCAAGCGTAAGTGTGACAAGTTTTTGTTGGTTTTGCGTGACTTTTTATGTTTCATCCCCGGCTTATTTGGATGACGTGCCCATGACTCCAGACCTCTGTATACATGTATATACACTTATATTTAGGGTTTTGATGAGTTTTAAGAGTGAAAAGACTAAAAAGGGCCTCTCTATGCCATTGCCTATATATATAAAACCATATATCAGATGTGAAAGAGAGGATTATATTCTGGAGGTTCTGATAGATAGAGGCTGGTTTGTTCTGTGAGACGTTCATTTAAGAGGTTTATTCATTCAGACTTGTTGTTGTTGAGAACCATATTCAAACCTAGAGATTTGAAGAGGATTATGGAGAGCGTTTCTACATCAACGATGCAGTCACCTTCTACCATGCCCAACTAACTCGGTATCTAGGATTTTTTAGTAAAACCCTAGCCAAGTAATGTAGTTCTTTTATTGTTTTAAACTATAAACGAGGGAAAACTATGACCATACTATGATGATTGTAGTAGTTAAGAGACCGTACTGATTTATAATATAAAATTATATGTTTGTTCTAAATTCTTGTCTTAGATGAAATAAATATATTATTTTGTATAATCATGATTATTCAATATGAGCTGGAACTAAGATGCTTAATCATGGTTTTCTACACAATGGTGGTAATGAAACTTGAAACCCTAGATTGACACAAGTCGTGCTTTGGAGATTTAATATAGACATGCTTTAGTTTATTTTTATGCACTAGGAGTAGATTAAAGTAATATAATTGACATGTACTAGTTAGGTCAGTCATGAGACGGGTTATCGTGATCCGGTTGATGGTACTTCTTTTTGGGGTTGTATTTAGCTATCTGCGATACGACCTGATTCACAGTTATGGATCGCCCTCTTACAGTTGAAACAATAATAAACTATATTATGCGGTTAGTGGTAGAGTGATGAAAACCCTAGTTTTCTCTCTCATCTGAATCACAACCAATTTACTTGTTTTTTTAGATAATTTATAGTTAAAATAGATAATTTGGTCATTGACCACCCAAACAAACTTTCAGAAAATATAATTCGGTGTTTCTAAATTATTAAAGTGAATAATCTCAGTCTCTATGGGATCGATATTCCTTACTCAAGCCATTGCTATACTATAATTGATACGTGTGCTTACGTAGGGTAAAACCTAGAGTCGTTAAGGTGTTGTTTTTATCCATATATTTTTATACACCTGACGTCACATCAAGTTTTTGACACCGTTGCCGGGGACTAACCATTGTTCAATAGCTTTAGTAATTTATTTGCATTGCATTATTATAACTGTAGCTAAAGTAATATTTTTGTATGATTGACAGGTACTCTGAAAAGCGTGAAAGGGAAGATCGGAACTTCTAAAGTTGCGTCTGGAACTTTTGTGAGTTTTAGTTACCTAATTTTTTGCATATTAATTCTTGCTTTAATTTCTATAATTTAGAAGTAGTCAAGTTAGATTAGATTTTATTTCAGAATTTTTATTTTTTAAAAAAATAATAATAGTTTGTAGTCTAGCGTATGACCGATAGTTTGAATCGTTCTAATCCAAGTACTGCGTTAGTCATTTACGATCCTGAGGTCGAAAGGACTCTCCGTCGCTTATGTTGATCTATTGAAAAACGTCATCGTCAGCAAGAAGAAATAATGGGTGACCACAGACCCGCCCTAACGGGGGCACCAGAGACATCATTGAAGGGATATTATACACCTGATGCATATGACTCTTATGCGGATTTTCCAGAGGAAGATGGAGAAAAGCACTTCGAGATCAAGATAAGCATCATCAATATGCTTCCAAAATTTTCAGACCTTAGGATAGAGGACCCATATCAGCACATCAACGATTTCTTAGAAGTCGCATCCACTGTTAGGTATGATAATCTGTCCAAAAATGACTTGCGAGTGAGATTATTCCCTTGGTCATTAAAAAAGAAAGCTAAAAGATGGTACATCAAAGTAGCTAAAGAAATAAAAATTGATTGGGAATCCCTTAAAAAAGAATTCATTGAAAAACACTATCAAATAGGAAAAACCTCAGAAGCAAAAGATGTAATCAAAATCTTTAGGCAATTTCCTAGCGAATATTTTCATGATGCATGGAAAAGATACAATGAAATTTTGTATAAATGCCCCCATCATAGGTTTTTCAACCAAGATATTGCTAAAAATTTCTACATCGGACTTGGTGAAACTCATAAGACCTTGGTAGATGCGGCCATGCAAGGTTAGTTTACTTTAAAGCCAGCTAAAGAACTTTTATATATATTTGATAATATTAGTGAAAATATAATCCAATATCAATCTGAGTTGAGGTTTAGAGATGGACAATAGGATACGAGATCCGAAAAATCTTATGTTGTGGATGATGATGATGTGAGAGATACCATGGCATTGTTTGGAGAGAGATTATAGAGAATTGATAAATACCTTCAACGAAATCATTCCCCTCCTAGAGAGACATATGAAGTCCAAGCTAAGTATTCCCAAATTGAGTGTCATGAGATAATGGCTACTGATGCCAACACATCGTGGAACTATTCCATTAATGCTTCTTTCACCAATTCATACACCTCCAATGCCGGAAATCACCCACTTCTGTCATACAAATCTACCAATGTGAAAAATCCACCACCAAAATTCCAATAAGGGAAATCATACAATCAACATCCAAGGTTCACAGAAAGAGAACAGTCATACATCCAATAACCGAGGTATACTGAAAGACAGTAATCATGTGGCCAACAACCGAGGTTTCAACAGAGTCAGCAATCATTTGACTCCCAGCCGACAATCATGGCTAGAAATTCTCAGTCCAACTACCAACCAAGAACATCTAATAATTCCCAAGCCCCCCAACCATTCAATAATAACCAAGCCTTACATCATTCCAATAATTCACAAGTTTTACAACCATTTAATAATTTCCAAGAGCTTTAGCCATTCAATAACAATCAGGTTGTGCTACCCTATAACTACCAAGCCCAGCCACCAAGAAGCCAAACTCCTCCACCCGGTTTCCAGACTAGTCGGTTAGAGCAGGTCATAATGGACATTCATAACAAGTTAGGCATTTATACTCAATCTTTAGCACAACTACACATGTAAATGGGCCAAATGGCTAATGAGAAGAATGTGAAAGATCCAAGAAAATTGCCAAGCCAGCCAATAGTCAACCCTAAGCCACAACAAGCATTGGAGCTTGGATCTTTTGCTAATAATCCTTATGAGTCGGTTCAAACAATCACAACTCTGAGAAGTGGGAAAGAAGTAGAGAATCAAGTTGAGGCAGAGCATGAAGAAATGTTGCAAAGAAGAAGGTAGGCAGAATAAGAACAAAGAAGGGAAGTGGAAAAAGAACAGAGGAAGGAAGCTGCAAGGAAAGAGGCAGAAAGAACAACCATTGGTGGATGACAATGTTGATGAGACATTACTTGAAGAGCCAGAAAGAGCGCATTATGAGAAGGCGGCGCCATTTCCTCAATGTCTTAGAGCCGGCAAAGTACGAAAAGATGAAAGAATCTGATATGTTAAATACATTCTGACAAATCAAGATCAATTTACCTCTCTTAGATGTAATCACCCAAATACCGCCTTATGCTAATTTTTCAAGGATCTTTACACCCAAAAGCGAAAAAGTAGAGGAAAGAATCCAACGAAAATACTCTTGACTAAGCAAGTGAGTTCATTGCTTTTAAGTGATACTCCACCTAAGAAGAAAGATCTTGGTGCCCCCATTATTCCATGTGTCATTAGTGACTAGGAAATTGTTAGAGCTCTTCTTGATCTAAGTGCAAGTATTAACTTACTTACTTATTCAGTCTACCAACAGCTGGGGTTGGGTGAGCTCAGTCCCATATCGATTGTACTACAATTCACCGATCGATCAGTCAAACAGGTAAGATGAGTGCTTGAAGATGTCATTGTGCAAGTGGGCAAGTTTTATTTTTCAGTTGACTTTGTAATCCTGGATACAGAACCTGTCCCTGATGCAAAGAAACACATTCCAGTAATATTGAGAATACCATTTTTAGCTATGGCAAATGTATGCATCAATTGCAGAATCAGAGCCATGGATCTGACATTTGGCAATATAAAGGTCAGGATGAATGTGTTTGAAGAAAGTCACCACTTGCTTGAATCTGGGGAATGTTTTCAGATTAATGAGTGCGATGAACTGAATGATATTATATCAGATTTTGCAACTCAAATCTTGGAGGGAGACGAGCTGGAGTCATTTATGACTAGAGAAAGGCTAAATGAGGAAGTTGCTGATTGGGAGGCATATTGGAAGCTGCAAAATGAAGAGTTGGATGCAATGGAGACTGCATTATACATTCAACCATGGCGAGAGCCGGTTGAACCACTTCCAATAGTTTCAAATATTCCACCAATTCCATCTCTAACTACTCCTCATGCCTTGGAACTCAAGGAATTGCTTAAAAAGCTGAAGTATGTTTTTTTGGATCCAATGAGACTCTTCCTGGAATTATATCTTCGAAATTGATAGAGAAATAGGAATTGAGTCTAGTCAAGGTTCTGAGTGAGAACAAAGAGGCAATAGGATGGAGTGTTGCTGATTTGAAAGACATAGACCTTTCAATTTGCATGCATCGCATACACCTTAAGGAGGATGCAAAGCTATCAAGAGAGATGCATCGGAGGCTGAATCCCAATATGAAAGAGGTGGTGATGAAAGAAGTGGTAAAATTACTAGATACGGGTATCATTTATCCCATCTCTAACAGCACATGGGTAAGTCCAACTCATGTGGTGCCGAAGAAGTCGGGCATCACGGTGGTACCAAACTCAACAGGTGAGCTAATTCCACAACGCACGACCACGGGATGGTGTGTGTGTATTGATTATATAAAGCTCAATTTGAATACTAGGAAAGATCATTTTCCATTACCGTTCATTGATTAAATCCTGGAAAGATTAGCCGAGCAGAGCTATTATTGTTTTCTGGATGGGTATTCCGGCTACAATCAGGTGGTGATTGACCATATTGATCAGGATAAAACCACTTTTACTTGTCCATATGGCACGTTTGCTTATAGACGGATGTTGTTTGGTTTATGTAATGCGCCAACAACATTCCAACGATGTATGATGTCTATATTCTCTGACATGGTAGAGAAATTTCTTGAAGTGTTCATAGATGATTTTCAATTTTTGGGGAAACCTTTGAAGACTATTTGAGACATCTAGAAATGGTACTTAAGAGGTGTAAAGAGACGAATCTGATCCTAAGTTGGGAAAAGAGCCATTTCATGGTTGAAGAGGGGATAATATTAGGCCATATTGTATCAAAGCGAGGGATAGAGGTCGATAAAGCAAAAGTGGAGTTAATTTCAAAACTGCCTCCTCCCACATCTATTATGTAGGTTTTACCGATAAAGCAAAAGTGGGCCATGCTAGGTTTTACCGAAGGTTTATCAAAGATTTCAGCAAAATTGTCCGGCCACTATGTAACTTATTGGCTAAAGACGCTACTTTCATTTTTTTATGAAGAGTGCCTTCATGCCTTTAAGGAGCTGCGTGCTCAACTATCATCAGCCTCAATTATTCGTCCACCAAACTAGTCTCTAACATTTGAGCTCATGTGTGATGCATCTGACTACGCTATAGTAGTTGTGTTGGGTCAAAGAAAATAAAAGCTACCATATGTTATTTACTATGCCAGTAGGACTTTGAATGAAGCTCAGATGAACTACATCACTACCGAGAAGAAGTTGCTGGCAGTTGTCTTCGCCTTGGATAAATTTCGATCATATTTATTAGGCACCAAGGTTGTCGTTTACTTGGATCATGCCACTCTGAGGCATTTGCTGATAAAGAAAGATTCTAAACCTCGACTGATTTGGTGGATTCTGTTGTTGCAAGAATTCGACCAAGAATTCGACCTGGAAATCAAAGATAAGAAGGGTTCAAAAAATGTTATTGCGGATCATTTGTCAAGGATTATTGTCGAGTCCATAAAGAAAATTAATCTATTTAAGGATTATTTCCTGGATGAACATCTGTTCAATGTGGCTATGGTGGAACAAATACGGTGGTATCCTGACATTGTCAATTATAAAGCCACAAGTCGAATCCCAAAAGGATGGTCTAAGAATGAGAAAGGCCGATTCTTCAGCCAAGTTAAATTATATATCTGGGATAATCTGTGTTTGTACAAGTATTTCTCTGATCAGATTATCAAGAAATATGTCCTCGAAAGTGAGGTGCAAATCATACTTACCTTTTGTCACACGCTGGAGCGTGGAGGGCATTTCGGAGCTTAAAAGACATGCATCCCATAAGGTGTTGTATAGTGGATTTTACTGGCCGTCCATATTTAAGGATGTAGTCGAATTTTGCAAAGCGTGTATGCGGTGTCAAAAGCTTGGGTAGAAGCAATAGCCACCAAATGTGTTGATCATGACATGGTGGGAGAATTTGTAAAATCGAACATTTTCTCCCAATTTGGTATGCCGAGAGTTCTGATCAGTGATGGTGGAAGCCATTTTGACAACTAGTTTCTTTCCGCTCTGTGTGAAAAGTACGATGTCACTCATAGAATTGGTACGCCATATCATCCCCGATCACAAGGTCAAGTGAAGGTTTCTAATAGGGAGATTAAAAATATTTTAGAGAAAACGGTGCGTCTGGATTTGAAGGATTGGCCACGAAGACTGAATGATGCACTTTGGGCATACAAAACTGCATTTAAGACACCAATTGGTATGTCACCATATTGTCTTGTGTGTGGTAAAGCGTGCCATCTCCCTATAGAGCTGGAACACCGAGCATATTAGGTTGTTCAAAGATTGAATTTTGATATAAAGAAAGTCAGTGCGCAGCAAAAACTCCAACTGCAAGAGCTTGAGGAGTTGAGAAAAGATGCATATGAAAATTCTCGGATTTATAAGGCTCAAACAAAATCATTCCATGATAAACACATCAAAAAGAAAGTTTTTGAGCTCTGCCAAAAGGTTTGGCTGTTTAATTCAAGACTCAAGTTGTTTCCTGGTAAGCTTCAATCAATATGGGATGGGCCATACAAGATTACGAAGGTTTTCCCCCATGGAGCAGTGGAGCTCGATGATCCTGACACTGGAAAGACGTTTGTCGTAAATGGGCATAGATTGAAGCATTATATAGAGGTTTGACCAATTGAGTGTGTGGTAGAAATGATTGATTTGACTGAACCACCACCCAAGCTGGATAAGCTTGATCCGGAGTATTGAGAAATGGCAACGTCGTACCAACGACGTTAAACATTGGTACTAGGTAGAGAAGAGTAACGTTGATGCCTAGTTTGTATCTATAAACGGTAATTTAGTTATTTTGGCATCTAAGATTGAGTCCGTGCGAGGCCATCATCATTTAAGTATAGAGTGTACATGGAGCCTAGGAGTCATTTAGGAAGGATGGATTTGAATGTGGGACAAATTGATGTCAAAAGGAGCAAAATTTAAAATTTGGGCCAAGGACCTACGCTTCAAGCATAGGCCAAGCTACGCTTCAAGCGTTGCTGCGCAAACCTGTTATAAATAGGTCGCGGCAGATTCCCTCTCATTCTCCATTCAAACTCTATTTTCTCTCTCAATTTTCCACCATTATTCGAGAGGTTTCATCATACTATTTACCCATTAAATTCCTCATCATTCATTGCCAACGGATTGTTAGATTCGTTAGTGATTCGACCGGATTCGCGTGAAGAACTCGAAAAGTCACCGAAACTCAAATTTTGGAAATCCGTCATTTTTTTTATTCGGTGAGTTTTGTTCCATCATTTTGATTTCATATGACTTATTTAACTATTCTAAACTATTATTGATGAACGCACCCGATTAAAATCATGTATAGATCTGTTTTCTAAAAGTTGAGTTTTTCGACTTCAGAATCGGATTAAATATTGAATTCTTGGGATAACGGCTTGTTTAATCATCGTATTAGATATATTTAGATATATTTTGAGTTTGATTCGGTGTCTGGTTTTTTATTTCTTACTTTTCAAAAATTCCTTATTGTAGGCATGACACTGACCAAGATTTCGGCAAGACTAGTGGCTCAGGTTGCCATTGCGGCTGATCCACCAGTACGATAGAGGTCAAGGTCATTGTCACCTACACCATCACCTATCCACCACCATAGCACACGCGCCATGAGGCCACAGTATGTCGATTCGACATCCTTGTTTTCCTCATTATTTGAGATAGATAAGCTGGAGAGCTCGACATCTTATTACCACATGGTCACTTAGTGGTTAAGCCAGTTGTTCCACATGCAATATCACCACCACCTATACCGGAGTAGCAGGTCGAGAAAATGGATGAGGATATAGAGGGTGATCATGTTCAGCAGGGGGATTAGGGCGATGATGATGATAGGGCTAATGAGAGGGTGCCGGAGCCACCAGTAGAGGGTGATCCCAGAGTTTTGACCACATTTTTGTCGGTACCCCATAAAGCATCAGTTGAGCGTTTATTAGACCGGGTTCTCCAGAAGGGCTATCAGCAGGAAATGACATACTTGTTAAGGATATTGGAGGATTAACAGCCGGTGTCAGCTTGGATGATCGGCCAATTGAGGTCCCAATATATTTTACCTATTCTAGACCTGACTACCTACCACATATACGAGGATATGATTCGGGAGTTTGGGCTGCACATGCGCCACTTCAGCGGGGGGGAAAGACTACTAATTGTGGTCCAAGTACAGAGATAGAGATTACCCCCCCCCCCAGACTATTGCTGAGGCATGGGGCATTCCAGATGAGTGTCCACCCGATTTAGCTGCTGAGTTCTCGCCTATGCCCGAGACATTTCCGTCTATTTTTGAGCTGGTTACACTTCAGACTGTCGGGCAGTGGGCTGATGATAATTGGAATTGCATGAAGAAGATGGACTATCGTCCTATGTTATGGTTCTGGGATGTGATAGTTCGATCTCAGATTCTGTCACACAACCACACTACTATGTGTTATGCGTCATACCCGATTCTCCACTACGCATTTTAGTTCGAGAGGTGGATTTATATTCCACATATTTTATGGGAAGGCCTATACACGTATTACGTTCATCTGTGCAAGGAGTCCAAGGTTAAGTTATGGTAATTTCAGATTTGATTCCTGTGTCTGGTGATGAAGATTATGATGGATGCCTAGATCGAGATGGATGTGGCTGAGCATAATAGATATAGGGATGGTATTCCGTACACCAGAGGGATGTGGACTAGTGTCTGAACTCGGGTGCGTGTAGATGATATTATGTGACACCGACCAGTATTTGGTGTGTTACTGGCACCAAATGCACAAACGCAGGCTTAGGTTGCTGATGTAGGCCAAGCTGATGCTGGCATAGCTAAGGATGATGTCGGTATGCCTCACGAGGCTGAGATGCCACATATGCCAACTGTTGCTGAGGAGGTCGTGATGCCAGAGGCACCTGCGGGTGGTTCTATTACTCTGTCCCAGGCTCAGTTTGACGTTATTATAGCACAGATGCAGGGGTTAGAGCAAAGTTTAACAGAGGAGAGACAGGCCCGGTAGCAGGAGACAGTGTGCCGACGTAGGGATCAGAGGCAGTTATTTCATAGATTTGACTGTATGTGTCAGCATGTGGGTGTGCCGATTCCACCTATACCACCACCCTCTGATGATGAGTCTTAGCTTAGTTTTAGTTAGGTTTTTGTTATATTTTTATTTGTATTTCATTTCTTTTTTTACACATTAGAGATAAATTATCGAGTGGATAGTTTCGTATAGGGCTTGATGTGACAACTTGAATGATTATCTTCTAAATATTTTTGATATTTTCATAGTTTATAAAATTACAGTTTTGATGATTCAATCAAATTGTTTGATATATCCCTGGAATCTTACACTTATGCTACATTGTGAATAGCTTGAATTCTTTCAAAATATTTTATCGCACTATACGGACATTTGTGCTTTTAAGTTTGGGGGTGTATCTGCGGTGGTTTAATCGGAGAGATGTGATTTGAAAAAAAAAAACAAATATATATATATACATTCAGGCCTAAGCCTACGGTTGAAGTGTAGGCTTCCATACGCTTGAAACGTAGGGTTCAATGAGGGAATTTTGAAATTTTGAAAAATTTGACCCATTTTCGGGGTGTTTTTGCCTGATTTGTATATATACTTGTATTAGGATTTGTTTAAGTTAATTTTAGAAATTTGTGTATAAATTTTAAAGTAATCCTAGTCCGACAAGGAGACGGAATGCAAATACAAGTTGGAGTTTGATTAGTTATTGTTTCCCCTTTCCTAGTCAATCAAGGGTTTTAAATCATTTTCCTCTTCGATTACTCTACATCCTTCATCTATAAAAACAACCCTTGATTCACATAATTCTCAAAAATTTTAAACTAGGGTTTATGTAAGAAATCCACAAAGATTTATAGTTCATCATCATATTTTGTTTCGTCTTCTATTTCTCTTGTTGGAGTTCACAAAGGGAGTGAGTATGACCCTTATTCTGATATGGATGAGTTAATTGAGAATGACAAGCAATTGGCTATTGAAGACAATCGAGGAAAGGAGATGAAGTGAATTGAGGAAAGCACATCTATGGAGATTTTGAGCCGAAAAAGAAAAAGAAACATGCCGAGACCATTCATGTTATGTCGATTACATTATGAGTTTAATTTCAGTCCAAATGAGCTCATGAATCCATTAATAATTTTTGGAGAGGCAATCCTACGCAAAAGAGGATTGAGCTGTTTACAGTACCCAACTAGACAGAAGGTATATCCTAGGTTGGTTAAACTATTTTATGAGAGATTGACAGTTGATGGACCACCAGGATATGAGGTAGCATGGGCTAAAGTGTCAAAATGGAGTGAACCAATAAAGGTGACTAGGAAATTGATTGCATAAGCTTGGAACATCCCATTAAGATGTCCGGATCACTTGAAATAAGAGTTTTTCCTACCTCCGAAAGAATGGCCATACACGGATGAGGAGATGATTAAGGAATTATGTGTTGTGCATGTGCCAAAGAAGGGAGATAAGGGTATGGAGAATTTTTGGTTGAAACCAGATATGGTTTACTTGGATAGTGTGATTGTTGCGCAAGCATGTCAGAATCATCAGACAAGTTGGCGTGGAAGGTCGATGATTAAGATACTCTTTGGTATGCTAAAGGGAGACTGGTGTCATTTCCTGCTATAATATTTGAGGTCATGATTTGGATACAGGAGATTGTGAGCAGAAAAGTAAAAGGGTGGAGAGAGATGGAGTATTATCTTCCATATCCCTTTTTATTATCCAAAATCATGGAGATGCAGCTTGGGGATCGTATAGAGGAGATGGATGAAGATCGTGGGACATTTATCATGAAGTATCCAAAGGAGGATTTTGATAGGTTGGAAAAGACGTCACAATGCCATATTACAATGGGAAACATGACACGTTCTTCGGAAGAAGGAAAGGAAGAGGTGGACTAGGATTTAGGTTTAGGATTTTTAGGTTATTTTATTTGTATGGACAGTAGACCCTTAAGGCTACGTCTTTGTTTCTTTTATTTTTATTTTATTTTAGGATTGTAGGCCCTTAAGGCCAAATCAATTTTTATTTTTCTTTTATTATTTTTGAAAAAAAAAAAAGAAAAAAAAAAGAATCTTTGATTCCTTGAAAACATGTGTCGATTTTTGGATATTTATGATGAAATTTATTTTCCCTTGCTATGATTGGGTATTTATGCTTTGTTGATACAGTGATCCAAATCAAGTTTGGGGAAGGGGATTCATGCGGTGCTTTGGAATCCAAAATTAAGCTTCAAGGGTAACTGTATCTATTTTCCTATTTTATTTTTGACCACGAGGACATGGTTTGATTTAAGTTTAGAGGTAAGGGTATAGTATTACAAGGAATAAAAATTTTGAAAAAACAAATTTTGGAACAATTTTTTTGTTTTCACGCATGAATGTTTTGCATTACAGTTTGATTAAGTTGTGTATATAATGCATGAGTAGTATGTGATGTGATATTCTCATTCATGAGAGTAATGATTAGATCAAATTAGTGAAGTGATGTGGTTTTAAATGAGTGAGTGAATAAGTTAAATTGAAATTAAGAATGATGACATTGACCTATAAGCACAAACACACATTCACTATGAAAAATAGGTTGATTTTTTACTATGTAGTTGAAAAATAATTTTTGTGGTAATAAAAGGGCAGATGGGAAGATGTTTTGGTTGAAATGAAGAAAATTGAATTTTTTTTTAAGAAAATAAAATACAAAAAGTAATTCTTTGATCTGAGTAACCAGGCCTTGGTATCGCCAATATCATTGTTCACGTTTAAAGGGGAGAAAACTGATGAGCATAAATCCCATGAAAGAAGCTCGGGACTAGTTGGTTAGGATTAAAAATCTTCGCTGGAAAGTCCGGAGACTTAGAAAGACAAAAAGGGATGAAAAGTGGAAAGTTAAAAAGTTACATTTTTATTAGAAATGGCAAAGTTTGATCAATGAAGTAGGAGAAGAGAAACTAAAATATCATAGTCAAGTGTTCACAAAATCACGAAAGGTTGTCCGGATTGAGAGTAAAAAGTAGCGAAATTGTTCACTTTAGTGGGAACCATTCATGACAAGAAGCTTGATATAATTGTTGTTCGGTAGTGAGTGGGAGTATTTGCATCCATATTGACTTTTGCATTGTATCATGACTTAATTTGTGTGTGAATTCATGAATGCGTGACTATAGAGAACTAAGATGTTTGTAGATACCATCACTGGAAACCTTCACGAGACTTCACTCGTCCACTAGGGGTAACCTAGGGGTTTAAAAGGCTTGTTACACGTGCTAAGTGTAATCGTCGACCCTCACGAAAGCAAGGGATTAGGTTAGAGTAGTTAGATTAGTTAGAGTAAAAAGATCATCAGAAGAAAAGTTTCCTGAGTTTATATGTAAGTTTGGGGGTGTGATAGGTGTCAAATATTAGTCATTTTGACCCCTTAACTCACTATTGTTGCGTTATTTCATTCCATTATTTGGTATTTTTATGTTATTTGCGTGTTTAAACATGTTTCAGGAGCTTAATGAAGAAATGAAACTAACTTCGGTGAATTAAGTGAAAAGTGTGTTCTTTTTATCCAAGAGGAGAGTCAAAGAGGCAGTCCGAGATAAATATGGCTCCCGGAGGGCAAAAACGGTATTTTTCAGAAGCTGTCATCTTCATCAAAAAGTATTGTGGGTTCGAGATGGACGTTTTAGCGCATTCACAGAGAAAAGTGGTTTTCCATAAAAACCCTACGTTTGTGTCTACGCTTCCAGTACCAAAAAGTGGCTAGAATTGCAAAATCTATGCTTGGACCTATGCTTGAAGCGTAGGCCCCAAACGTAAGTGCGGTAAGTTTCTGCTAGTTTTACGAAGACTCTAGGGATCGAATAGGTCATAGAAAAGGGATAAAACCAGTTGCCACTGAATATCACCATCCCCTCCTTCCAACCTTTGTCGGATTTTTCTCTATTAGAACATATACCTCTGCCCTGGAATGGGAAAAGGTTATACCTCCCCTTGTTCTCCCTAGATTTTTGAAAGAAGTAGTAAAGGAGAAGGTCTGCTAGGCCTAAGTTAAGACCTAAGTCCCTATTATACAGAAGGATCATGGCAAAAACCCTGAAACAGTTTGGATTAAGTTGAAGAGGGTTTAACCCCAGCATAAACAAAATGTAATGGAAAAAGGGGTGAAGAGGGAACTTCAAGATCTTGAGGTGGACAGTATAAAGAAGGATACTACCCAGTTCAACCCCCTTACTCCTTGAAAAATCTAGTTTTTTGGGATATGGGGCCAGATGAACGTCATCGAGCACACCAACATCATTCTTAAGGCGTTTAACATCTACCACTATTCTAGAACTCTCCTTCAGAGGGGCCAATACAAAAGGGACAGGGACGGATGGGTCAACGAGACTCTCATCATCATAAGAACTCCCCTGATCAGGCAACTCAGGATTTACCGAAGAGCTTGGTAGATCGGATTCAGTGATGTGACGTTAGGTGTATAAAAATATGTAATTAAAAATGACACCTTAACGATGCTAGGTTTTACCCTACGCAAGCGCACGTATCAATTGTAGAATAGGAAAACGGCTTAAGTAAGGGATATCAATCCCACAGAGATTGAGATTGTTCACTTTAATAATTTAGAAACACCAAATTATATTTTCTGAAAGCTTGTTTGTTTGGGTGGTCAAAGACCAAATTATCTATATTAACTATAAATTATATAAAAAAAACAAGTAAATTGGTTGTGATTCAGATAAGAGAGAAAACTAGGGTTTTCATCACTCCACCATTAACAACATAATATAGTTCATCACTGTTTCAACTGTAAGAAGGCGATCATAACTGTGAATCAGGTCGTATCGCAGATAGCTAAATACGACCCCAAAAAGGAGTACCATCAACCGGATCGCGACAACCTGTCTCATGACTGACCTAACTAGTACATGCCGATTATATTACTCTAATCTACTCCTAATGCATGAAAATAAACTAAAGCATGTCTATATTAAATCACCAAGGCACAACCTGTGTCAACCTAAGGTTTCAAGTTTCATTACCACCATTGTGTAGAAAACCATGACTAAGCATCCTAGTTTCAGCCCATATTTAATAACCATAATTGTGCAAAATAATATATTTATTCCATCCAAGACAAGAATTTAGAACAAATATATAATTTTATATTGCAAATTAGTACGGTCTCTTAACTACTATAATCATCATAGTATGATCACAGTTTCGCCTCTTTACAATTAAAAATAATAAAAGAACTACATTACTTGGCTAGGGTTTTCCTAGAAAACTCTAAATACCGAGTTAGTTGGTCATGGTAGAAGGTGACTACATCGTTGATATAGAAACGCTCTCCATAGTCTTTTTCTTCAGATCTCTAGGTTTGAATATGGCTCTCAACAACAGTAAGTCTGAATGAATAAATCTCTTGAATGAACGTCTCACAGAACCAACCAACCTCTATCTATCAGAACCTCCAGAATATAATAACTTCTAATATATCCTTTCTATTTTTCTCTTTTTCACGTCTGATGTATGGTCTTGTATATATAGGCAAAGGGATAGAGAGGCCATTTTTCAGTCTTTTCATTCTCAAAACTCATCAAAACCCTAAATATAAGTGTATATACATGTATACAGAGGTCTGGAGTCGCTAGCACGTCATCCAAATAAGTCGGGGATGAACCAAGAAAAGTCACGTAAAACTAGCAGAAACTTACCGCACTTACGTTTGGGGCCTACGCTTCAAGCGTAGTTCCAAGCGTAGATTTTACAATTCTAGCCACTTTTTGGTACTGGAAGCGTAGGGTTTTATTGAAAAAAAATTTCTCCGTGAATGCGCCAAAACGTCTGTCTCGAACCCACAATACTTTTTACTGAAGATGATGGCTTCTGAAAATACCGTTTTTGCCCTCCGAGAGCCATTTTTGTCTCGGACTGCCTCTTTGACTCTCCTCTTGTATAAAAAGAACACACTATTTAGTTAATTCACCGAAGTTAGCTCCATTTCTTCATTAAGCTTGTGAAACATGCTTTAACACGCAAACATAAAAATACCAAATAATGGAATGAAAGAACGTAACAATAGTGAGTTAAGGGGTCAAAATGACTAATATTTGACACCTATCACACCCCCAAACTTACATATTGCTAGTCCCTTAGCAATAAACTCGGGAAACATTTCTTGTGATGATCTTTTTACTCTAACTAATCTAACTACTCTAACCTAATCCCCTTGCTTTTGTGAGGGTCAACAATTACACTTAGCACGTGTAATAAGCCTTTTAAACCCCTGGGTTACCCCTAGTGGACGAGTGAAGTCTCGTGAATATTTCCAGTGATGGTACCTACAAACATCTCAGTTCTCTATTAATCACGTAGTCATGAGTTCACACACAAGTTTAATCCAAGTCATGATATAATGCAAAAGACAACATGGATGCAAATACTCCCACTCACTACCGAATAACAATTATATCGAGTTTCATGTCATGAATGTTTCTCATTAAAGTGAATGATTTCGTTACTTTCTACTTTAAATTGAGACAACCTTCCATGTTTTTGTGAACATTCTACTATGATATTTCAATTTCTTTTTTCCTGCTTCATTAATCAAAATTTGTCATTTTTCGTAAGAACTTATCTTTCCATCTTTCCAATTTTATCCATTTTATTCATCTAAGTCTCCGGACTTTCCAGTGAGGATTTTTAGTCCTGACCAACTGGCTCGAGCTTCTTCCATAGGATTTATGCTCATCAGTTTTCTCCCTTTTAAACGTGAACAGTGATATTGATGATACCAAGGCCCGATTACTTAGATTGAAAAACTACTTTTTGCATTTTATTTTTTCAAAATAATTTTTTTTTAATTTTCTCCATTTCAACCATAACATCTCCCCTTCTCCCCTTTTATTGTGACAAAATTATTTTTCAACTACATAGTCAAAAATCAACCTATTTCTCAAAGTGAATGTGTGTTTGTGCTTATAGGTCAAAGTCATCTTTCTTAATATCAATTTCACTCATTTACTCACCCATGTAAAACCACATCACTTCACTAACTCAATCTAATCATTATTCTCATAAATGGGAATATTACATTACATACTACTCATGCATCATAAACATAAACTTAATCAACTTGTATTGCAAAATATTCATGCGTGAAAATAAAGAACTGCTCCAAAAATTTTCAAATTTCAATTTTTTTCAAAAAAAATTCATTCCTTGTAATACTATACTCTCACTCCCAAACTTAAATCAAACCATGTTCTCATGGTCAAAAATAATATAGAAGAACAGATACAGTTACCCTTGAATCTTAATTCTGAATTCCGAAATAAAGCATGAATCCCCTCCCCTAAACTTGATTTGGATCACCTGTAAATAACATCTACAAAGCACAAATACCCAATCATAGTAAGGGAAAAGAAATTTCATCATAAATATCCAGAAATCAACACATGTTTTCAAGAAATTAAAAATTCTCTCTTCTTTTTTTCAAATGATTTGGCCTTAAGGGACTACAATCCTATAAATAAAATAAAAATAAAAGAAAATAATAAAAATAAAAACAAAGATAAATACGTGGCCTTAAGGGTCTACCATCTCTAGGAATTTTAAAATTGCATAAATTAAATGACCTACTATTTTACAAATCTAAGCTAGAAACTAACTTTCACAACCTAGGACCATTGTTTAACGTCCTCGGCATGACAGGACCACTCATAGGGTTATCCAACACCCTTCCTCTCTGCAACACTTCCCCTACTCATAAGACAAAATATAGGAAATGAATCTCTCAGTGCTCTCACCTGTGAACAATTAGTATTATCAATGACATCAAATATAGAATAATAATCACCATATAAAGTACCTATTCTATCACGTTCTAACTTTACCCCATGCACGATCAATGTGTCCAACAGATCATCCTTCAATACCTTATGTAATGTTCCCTCCACCAATTCATCATTCTTCATTAAACTGACATATGCCATAAATTCTGGTACCGGATCAATCTCCTCATAAATCTTTAGCCAATGACCACGCCTCTTTAACCTTTCATTTTCTAAACCTACCTCTCCGTGGGGGTAAACTGAATTAACTCTAAATGGTCTGTCCCTTGTTAACCGAATCTTACCTGGAAACAATTTCAGTTTCAAATTACACCGCTGTCTTTTTCGGTCAGGCTTAAAGAACTTAAGTCGAACATGCTTAGCATGATGCACTCTTGTCCGAGCTATGTAAATTTGAACATCCTCATACGCATAATTCTGTATCCCCTCACACTCATTTCTTAATTACGGATCTTCCTGGGCATACAGCTTGTCTACAATATTTATACTCAACACTCGCTCATCTGGAAAGGGGTCCTTAAGAGGGGTGTCATCCTTGGTAGGCTATATGACAGTTCGTGGAAAATGCTCAGCTCTAACATTCTTCACACCCTTTTTATCTTTTAATACATCATCCTCCCTATGCAACACCATCTCAGGAAGCGTACTTTCAGACACCAACTTCTGTGGAGGAATAAGTTGAGATTTAAGCGAGTCTCTTGATGATCTCTCTAACAGCGAGTACAACGCAGCTCCCAACGCAGCAATAACTTTCAAATTATATCGTTGTTAGTCCTCCCAATTTTCAAATTTCTCTTTCGATATTTTCATCACTAAGGTCTTCTCTTAACCTTCAGTGTCGTCATACAACCCAATCTTATAAAGTAAGTGGTTGGGCACCAATGTTGCTAGTGATACAAATGGAGATTTAGGCAAATATCTTGGTTCCTCCCCTGGTTGCAAACCTAGAGCTCTTTCAAATGCATTCGATCTTTCCATCACAACATCCAGGTCATTTCTCACTCGAATCTAAGGTATTGGTTCTTCATAAGCCTTATTGACTTCTTCTACAATTGGTGTATTGATTCGATGACCTATATCAAAAACATTCATCATCACCTTCATATTCCTGAAAGATAGATCCATCGCTTCTGTCCTTCAATCGATATGCGCATTGGCTGTAGTCAAGAACGGTCTTCCTAATATCACTGGGATATGTTTATTCAAGTCTTGAACATGTTCAGTATCGAGAATGATGAAATCCACTGGAAAGTAGAACTTATCCACTTGAATGATGACATCTTCCAAAACTCCCCTTACTTGCTTAATCGACCTGTCTGCAAATTAGAGCTCCACTGAAGTAGAACTGAGCTTTCCCAACCCTAGTTGTTGATAAACTGAATATGGTAGTAAGTTAACATTCGCACCCAGATCAAGAAGAGCTCTACTAATTTCCTTGTCACCAATGAAACATGGAATAGTAAGAGCACCAGGATCTTTCCTCTTAGGTGGTATGTTACTTAGAAGTAATGAATTCACTTATTCAGTCATCACAATCTTCTTTGGAGTCTTTGCTTTATTTTTTCGCTTTTGCGTATAGAGGTCCTTGAAGAACTTAGCATAGGGTGGTATTTGGTCTATAATGTCTAAGAAAGGCAGATTAATCTTGACTTATAGAAATGTCTTCAACATGTCTGACTCTATATCCTCACCATTTTTAGCTGGTTCTTTAAGACATTGAGGGAATGGTGTTTCCTCTTCATATGGTGCCCTTTCTGGCTCTTCATCTTCCTTCACTTGAGATTTATCTTTCTGGACTCTGTCAGCCTCATTTCTTCGCTCTTCTTTTCTTTGTTCTCATTCCGCCTCCTCTCTTCATGTTCCTCTTCAACTCTACTCTTCACTTCCTTTACACTTCTCAGAGTCGTAATGGCATGGACTGTTTCATAATTTTTTTTTATAAGACCGTTTCATAATTATGCTCAGCAAATAAACCACGATTCACTACTTGTTGACTCTTTGGATTAACCACTGGTTGCCTAAGCAATCTTTCTTCTTTAAGCCTATTCACCACATTAGCTAGTTACCCCATTTGGGTTTCTATCTGAGCAATGGATTGGAATTTAGAGTTCATCGATTGGATAGATGCCTGAAAATGATTAGATTGATTTTTTAACTCCTTCAAGGCGCTCATCACCTCTTCTTCAAAGCCAGGTGGTCTTGGTGGTGGATTTTGAGTTAGAATTTGATGTTGGAGATGATTTTGAGGATATGGAGGGTACACTGGATTTGGATTGAATCCCTGGGTTTGGTTTCCTTGAGGTTGATTTTGATAGTTATATGGTTAGACAGCCTGATTATTATTGAATGGACAGAGAGCTTGAGAATTATTGGATGCTTGTCTGGGTTGGTAATTTGACTGAGAATTTCTAGCCATGATTGTTGGTTGTGAGTCGAATGATTGTTGACTCTATTGGAACCTTGGTTATAGGTTGTATAATTGTTATCTCTCAGTGAACCTTGGTTATTGGTTGGATGACTGCTCTTGTTAGAAATTTGATGGTGGATTTTCAACATTGTTAGATTCGTAAGACATGAGTGGATGATTTCTTGCATTAGAAATGTATAAATTGGTGAAAGGAACATTATTGGAATAGTTCCACAATGCATTGGAATCAACAACCATTCTCTCCTGACACTCATTTTGGGAATACTCAGCTTCTATTTCTAACATCTCTCTAGGAGGGGAATGACTTTGCTGAAAAAATATATCAATTCTCTCTAACTTCTCTCCTATCAACACTACTGAATCTCTCACATCATCATTATTCATGCCATAAGCTTTCTCAGATCTTCTATCTGTCCACCTCTAGCCCTCAACTCAGATTCATATTGAATCGTATTCTCACTAATATTATCAAACAAATCTAAAAGCTCTTTTGCTGGCCTCAAGATAAACTGACCTTGTGTTGAAACATCTATCAGAGTCTTATGAGTCTCTCCAAGTCCCATATAAAAATTCTTAGCTACATCCTGTTCAGAGAACCTATAGTGGGGACACTTATACAAGATTTCACTATATTTCTCCTAAGCATCATGAAACTTCTCACTAGGTAACTTTCTAAAACTTTTGATCGCATCCTGGGCTTCTGAGGTATTTCCTATGGGAAAATGTTTTTATATGAATTCTCTTTGAAGTGTTTCCCAATCAATTTTAATTGTCTTAGCCAATTTGACGTACCATCTTTTAGCTTTTTCTTTCAACGATCAAGGAAATAGACGCACTCGCAAATCATTCTTAAACAAATTATCATACCTAACAGTCGAGGCAACCTCTAAGAAATCATTAATATGCTGGAATGAGTCCTCTATCCTAAAGCCGGAAAATTTTGGAAGCATATTGATAACGCTTGTTTTGATCTAGAAGTGCTTCGCGCCTTCTTCTTATGGAAAATCAGCATAGGAATCATACGCATCCGGTACGTAGTATCCTTTCAAAGATGTGGTTAGTGTCTTTGGTATATTGGCTCTTTCGTCACCCGTCTTCTATAAATCCAATATTTTTATTTATTTTTGAAATTTTCTGAAATAAAATCTAATCTAACTTAACTACTTCTAAATTATAGAAATTAAAGCAAGAATTAATATGCAAAAATTTAGGTAACTAAAACTCACAAAAGTTCCAGACGCAACTTAAAAAGTTCTAATCTTCCCTTTCACGCTTTTCAAAGTACCTCTCAATCACACAAAAATATCACTTTAGCTACAGTTATAATAACGCAATGAAAATAAATTTCTAAAGCTATTGAACAATACTTAGTCCCCAGCAACGACGCCAAAAACTTGATGTGATGTCAGGTGTGTAAAAATATGTAGTTAAAAATGACACCTTAACGACGCTAGGTTTTACCCTACGCAAGCGCACGTATCAATTATAGAATAGCAAAACGGCTTGAGTAAGGGATATCGATCTCATAGAGACTGAGATTGTTCACTTTAATAATTTAGAAACACCAAATTATATTTTCTGAAAGCTTGCTTGTTTTGGTGGTCAAAGACCAAATTATCTATTTTAAATATAAATTATCTAAACAAATAAGTAAATTGGTTGTGATTCAGATAAGAGAGAAAACTAGGATTTTCATCACTCCACCACCAACCGCATAATATAGTTCATCATTGTTTCAACTGTAAGAGGGCGATCCATAACTGTGAATCAGGTCGTATCGCAGATAGCTAAATACGACCCCAAAAAGGAGTACCATCAACCGGATCATGACAACCCATCTCATGACTGACCTAACAAGTACATGTCAATTATATTACTCTAATCTACTCCTAATGCATGAAAATAAACTAAAGCATGTCTATATTAAATCGTCAAGGCACAACCTGTGTCAACCTAGGGTTTCAAGTTTCATTACGACCATTGTGTAGAAAACCATGATTAAACATCCGAGTTCCAACCCATATTGAATAATTATAATTGTGCAAAATAATATATTTATTCCATCTAAGATAAGAATTTAGAACAAACATATAATTTTATATTACAAACCAGTACGGTCTCTTAACTACTACAATCATCAAAGTATGGTCATAGTTTCCCCTCTTTACAATTAAAAACAATAAAAGAACTACATTACTTGGCTAAGGTTTTGCTAGAAAACCCTAGATACTGAGTTAGTTAGCCATGGTAGAAGGCGACTGCATCGTTGATGTAGAAACGCTCTTCATAATCTTCTTCTTTGGATCTCTAGGTTTGAATATGGCTCTCAACAGTAGCACGTCTGAATGAATAAGCCTCTTGAATGAACGTCTCACAGAACCAACCAACCTCTATCTATCAGAACCTCTAGAATATAATATCTTCTAAAGTCTCCTTTCTATTTTTCTGTTTTTCACGTCTGATGTATGGTCTTGTATATATAGGTAATGGCATAGAGAGGCCATTTTCAGTTTTTTCACTCTCAAAACTCATCAAAACCCTAAATATAAATGTATATACATGTATACAGAGGTCTGGAGTCATGGGCATGTCATCCAAATAAGTTGGGGATGAAACAGGAAAAGTCACGCAAAACCAGTAGAAACTTACCGCACTTATGCTTGGGGGGCTACGCTTCAAGCGTAGGTCCAAGCATAGATTTTGCAATTCTAGTCACGTTTTGGTACTGGAAGCGTAGGCACAAGCGTAGGGTTTTTATAGAAAATCATTTTTCTCCTTGAATGTGCCAAAACGTCCTTCTCGAACCCACGATACTTTTTACTGAAGATGACGGCTTATAAAAATGTCATTTTTGCCCTCTAGGAGTCATTTTGTCTCGAACTGGCTCTTTGACTCTCCTCTTGGATAGAAAGAACACACTCTTTAGTTAATTCACCGAAGTTAACTCCATTTCTTCATTAAGCTTCTGAAACATGTTTTAACACGCAAATAATATAAATACCAAATAATGGAATAAAATGACGTAACAATAGTGAGTTAAGGGGTCAAAATGACTAATATTTGACACCTATCAGTTAGTTAAGGGAGTTTGGGGGACAGAGGTCTATAGGTGAACAAAGGAAGGGCTACTGCTATTGAGGGTTTCAGGGTCATTACCGGAAGACAGAACAACATCACTTACCTACCTAATGTCGTCACTCCCAGACATTATTCTACAAAAAGGTAGAAGAGACAGAGGTAATGAGGGAGAGGATAGGAAATTGAAAATGAACAATGATTGACTTGCACAAAAGAGAGAGTAGAACTGGAAGCGTCTTAGGAACGATGAGAAGGTGCTCCGATGATATTTTCCAACGATAGAGAATGCAGAAATCGGCGCAGTATAATTTTCTGAGAAATATATAGAGAGAGAAAGGTGTTTGTAGAAATTAGAACTCAAAGATTTGTGATGATCAAATGCCAAAGGATAGAACTATTTATAAAGACTTAAGAGAAGATGAAGCGGCAGAGCGAAGACCAAAGGTCGTGCGCGGCCAATCCAGCTCCCATGCACGAGGATCAAGGGAACATGGATCATTCGTTTCAAATTCGAAATGATTATTCCACCTACTAGCAGTTAATGCATATGCCATGTCATCCCTTCAGCCGTCTTTTCAAATATTTTTATATACATGAATAGAAAAGTAGGTGTATATACATATACATATGTATATATTCAGTCATGGGCCTGAGTAGTGAATCACAGACCCATAACATCAGGGGTCTGCGTAATACCAAAGATTTTGTGGCCCAGATAAATTGGGCAGCAAAGGGCCCAAAGGGCCAGACCCCCATAGATCTTTTTAGAATGATTTGAGCCTCAAGAAATAAATCACCTCAATCCCATTGATAAAGGGATTAAGATAAGAATAGTAAGGGAATATATCAAATCCTTGAACTGGGGATTTGATGACTTCTTGAATGGGCCAAAGCCCATCCCAAAATATGTATAACTAGCCATGAATAAATTCATTCAATTCTTGTGCATTTTTTATACATTTACACCTGTTGACATTCTAATTGTCACGAAACCAAAAGTCGTGAAATATATATTGGGTAATGCATTAGACGAAGCAAAGAAATACAGGTAAAATGGCCCCTACAATAGCAGGTCCAAAACACAAGAAAACAAGAACCAAACACAAAGAAATCAATCACTACAATGGGCTACAACCCAACCCATTCCCATAGACTTAAAAATCTAAGTCCAAAGAAATTCAAACCATGTCAAGTGGTGGCAACCACAAGGGGTGGAGCCAGGAATTACTATAAGGAGGGGCCGACTAGTATAATGCAATTAAAATTTTAAAAAATAATATTTATCTATATATATTTGTGAAATAATAATATAGAATATATATATAGTTTTTAATAAAATATAATTCAAATAAAATTAATTGTTTCAATATTTTCTATTACAAAATTAATTTTATTATATTTTTCCTGTGTAATATAATTTTTCTTTGGCAAAGTATATCATTATTACATTGAGAAAAACTTAAAATATAAAAGATTATACTAAAAATTATTTTACAAAAGTTAATATAAAACAAGTATCATGATAAAAAAAGGAAAAAATAATGGAGTACTTTCGTAGTTAAAAAGTACTCTAGTGGTTTATACAATGGATAATTATATATATAATTTCTCATTTACAATTACAAAAAATTAAATATATCACATAATTATTGTTCTAGTCATTCTTGTCACTATACTATCATACTTCTTTCATTTTTCTTCATTCTCATGTTTCCAAAACTCGTTGACGAAGGTAATAATATTATTTTACTATTTTATTAGTAAATATCCTTTCAAGAAATTATTTGAGAATTTTTTTTATACACCAGGAACATCAATAGTATAATTTTATTGTGAATAGAACCTTAATTCCAAATAGTGTATGTGATACATGTTTATATGTAATGAAATAACTGTTGTTTAGAATCTTAAATAATAATGAATTTGCGTTTTTAAAAATAAAATCTTTAAATGTATTAAAGATGGTTAAAATGTATAGTTAATATCTGAGTTTAAAGTGGCATAAGGTAAAATTATTTTGAGATTTTTATGCTTCAGTAAATAATTTAAATTATTCTGGAGGGGGCAAATGGAATATTTAATAGGCATATTTATAAAAATAATTAATTTTGGGGTACTTGTATAGTTTCTACAAAGTTTGGGAGGGACCATGGCTCCCCTCGGGGTGTGAATAGCTCCGCCCCTGGAAACGACTCGATAATCTCATCCTGCAAAGTTGGCTTTTACAACACAGTCCCATCCTAATCAGCTATGGTGGTTGTTGAGGAGGGGGAATTGGACACAAGAAGGTGAATGGGGAATGGTAGGTGGAAATGAGAGGACATATTACTATGGGCATGGATTATTAAAAAAAGTAACGAGGGACCAAAAGTCTACCGGTCAAACGGTATCGAACTGTAACTTCCAAATGGTATCGAACTGTAATTCCCAAATGATGGAAAGTTCAGGTTCAAGTCTCGGTGGAAGCCGTATTTGCAAGTAATGCTTAGCTTTCTAAAAAAAAAATGAATGAGGGAGGTAAAATAAAAAAGAAAATAGGAAGGAGGGAGGTTCCATTTCCTTGCATGGATCTGAGTCTCACGGAATTGACAATTGCATTGAGGGTTTTTTATGGAGGTAAGTATTTCTAACTGAAAATTCTATTCTTTTTTTGCTTCCAAATGTGGTACATATGGCTAGATAGGGCAATTTTTCAAACCAGAATTCTGGTGTGCATCAGTTTTGATGTAGGCAAGTTTCTTGGAACGTGTAGCAGTTTTCAAAGCTATTGCTGTAGTATCTAATTTTAGCAACAAATAACAAATTTTTGAGTGAAAACGGATCAATAAACAAAACTAGCTCACTGTAAAATAGTGAGCCAAATAATGTTGGGCCGAAATCCATTGTTTGAGGCCTCAAATCCACATTTTTATGACGATTATTGAGTCTAGTGAAGATTTCATGATTTTATGAAAAATGTTAAGGTTAGTATAAAACTCACATTTCTCCTGAATGCTTTCCCAACTTATGTCTGAATAGGGGCATTTATGAAAAATGTGATCATGGCTCTCTGCTGCTGCAGACATTAGGTTGCATAGTGTAGAGAAACCCTAGTTTATCCTTGGTGAACAGTTTATCTTGGATAGCTAGCCATAAACTGATGCAGGGGGATCCGAGTCAGACGATGCCGAGCTGTCAGATTGCTCATTGATGGCGTTGGATTACCTGGAGCGGGAGGATCAGCGCAAGAATGACAAGAAATCGTGATCTAGCCTAATTGAGGCAGTTTCTGTGCACGCGTCGGTTTTTTGGCCATAACTGGAACTACAAGTGTCGGATTCGAGCTCGTGACCCCAATTCGGAAAGCTAATCTCGGCACGGACGTCGTGGCCACCATGCTACGCTCGGTGCACATCGTTTCGAGCCCCAAATCCGTTGTTTTCCTTTTCAATTCTTTATTTTTATTTAATTTTTGCTATTTATGGTAATTTTTTATTTGTCAATTAGGAGATGATTCTGAACCCGAT
The DNA here is from genome assembly GCA_963922005.1 of Cornus suecica. NCBI lineage: Eukaryota > Viridiplantae > Streptophyta > Magnoliopsida > Cornales > Cornaceae > Cornus > Cornus suecica. The sequence goes on from OY998248.1 coordinate 37,136,311, forward strand.
TTGGGCCAGATTTTTGGCATTTTTTTTACTTTTTTCCATATTTTGTTTTTGTAGGACTTTTAGGGTTTTGCTATATTTGGCAAAAATCCCATTAGGGGTCGATTTTCAACTATTTATACCCAGCTTGTGGTATGTTTTTATTCATTCTTGATTATATACAATTTTTAATAAATTCCAGAGTGTTCTCTGAATTTTTGGGTCAAAATTCTCCTATTTTTCCTTGCAAAGTATCGGTTATACTAGCCTGCAGAATAATCTTTATTCTGTCCGGCGTCATAAACCAGAATGAATGTTTATGTATCCTGTGTTGAAACCATACTAGTTGTTTAGTAGTATAAGTTTTGTTGAGTTATGGTGTCCATTGAAAGCTATCATTTGTGGTAGTGTTAAGGAGAGGTAATGTAGATATGTCAAAGTGGGGGGCTAATAAGTTGGTTATTTGTCTAGGCCATGCCCACTACGGAGCTGTTTTGTAACTGGTTTTGGTTTCAATTTTTTGGTTTTGGTACGAAATGGTGGTACTAATTCATGTTTGGTAAAATTGGTGTTGGTACTACTGTAGCAAACCATTGGTACCAAAACGTGACATTTTGGAACCATCAACTTTAATGGTTTGGGTGGTGCAAACACTGTAGCAAATCAATGGTACCAACCCATGTTGCACCATCTCACCCACACCAAACCAAATCCCATTTTTCTAATATATTAATATATTATAAATTTTAATAAATATAATATATTTTAATATTAATATATTATAATATTAAAATTTATTAATATATTAATATTAATATTAAAATATATTAATTTTAATATTAAAATTAAAATTAATAATAGGGTTAATTTCAGTAAACCCCCCTTATATTATTCAATTTAATCAACTAACCGCTACTGTGTCCACTTTGCCCCCTCACCTCACATTTTGAGTCAAAATGCCTAAACTACCCTCAATAGTATAAGGGAGTTTGTTGATTCAATCATTTAAAAAAATTATTTTTCAAAAATCAATTATATTTTTCACAAAAATTATAAATTCAGAAATATATATATATTTCGGGAAAAAAAAATTTTCGGAGGGAGCATAATATTTTCCAAAATATGAATTATTTCGGAAAAAATAATATATACTTTTTGCAAAAAAATTATTTTTCGAAAAAAAATCATATTTTGGAACATAATAGTATATATTTTTCGCAAAAAAAATATATTTCAGAAAACATCATATTTTGGAACATAATAGTGTATATTTTTCGGAAAAGATCATATTTTGGAACATAATATATACTTTTCACAAAAAAAAAAATTTCGGATTTTTTTGCGAAAAATATACACTATTATGTTCCAAAATATGATGTTTTCCGAAAAATATTTTTTTTGCGAAACATATATACTATTATATTCCAAAATATGATTTTTTTTCAAAAAAATTTTTTGAAAGCGAAAAAGTATTTATTATGTTCCAAAATATGAATTTTTTTCCGAAAAATATTTTTTTGCGAAAAATATATATTATGTTCCAAAATATGATTTTTTCCGAAAAATAATTTTTTTGCGAAAAATATATACTATTATGTTCCAAAATATGATTTATTTTTAGAAAATTAATTTTTTCGCAAAAAGTATATATTATTTTTTCCAAAATAATTCATATTTTGGAAAATAATATGCTCCCTCCGAAAAAAAAAATTTCCGAAATATATATATATTTCTGAATTTATAATTTTTGTGAAAAATATAATTGATTTTTGAAAAATAAATTTTTTAAATGGTTGAATCAACAAACCTGTCACGCCCCGAATTCCTAGGACTCCGAAACCCGAGCCTAAGAACTAAGAGAGTGAATGCGGAAGTAAAAGGAAACGAGAACCAATGACATTCAGTCATCAACACCCACAAAAGGGTTGCAATGAATGCTCATATACCATGCTGTCACGCCTCATAAAGGGTGACGCAAGCCAAGCGACCACTAGAGTCAACAATAACAAGAATATACATGGAGTAACAATGAAAAATATACTGCATGCCAAAAAGAATACTAGAACTCAATAGTATCCTCAGATACCAACAGACACGCTCCTAAATCCCTAAGACTCCCGAACTGGGACATCCAAGGAATCCAGGATGTGATCTCTAACATGAATGACCAACTAAGACATCATTAACCATGAAAGCATATTGGTTGATGATAGAAATGGTATATTTAATACCCAAATGGATAATAAACAAAGCAGCGGAATCTAACGAAAATCCGGCAGAGTTCCGTTTGTAAATGGAACATCCGAACAACCAACCACAACACAATAACCTGCCCAAAGCAATTCAATAATCACAATGGCTTCCAAGCCCCACATTCATCAATCCTACTAAGGCCGAGGTAGTGGAAAGAAACCAAAACCCCTCCAAACCCTCTAAAATCAACAGAGCCACAAATACTCGAATAAGAATACAGTAAAGCACCAAGCTGTGCAGAATAGATACAACAACATCTTGAAGGAATAAATACAGGAAAATAAAGAATACATCAATAGGGATATGCCAACAGATTGGGTCCCAAAATAAATACATGACAATCCCACCAGACATGGGTAAAAAAACTATCTGCAGAAAACTATCGTCCCAAACCTGTTGCGCTGCAACCGTAACCGCATCACCCAACGCAACTCCAAACCTGTAACAAGAAAACCAAGGAAAACTGTCGTTGCATCGCATCCTGCCCATAACCGTATATTTTCTGCAACCTGGCGTGGGAATACTAAGAGGCAAATGAATACCCCTGTGAGCAAATAAGCTCAGTGGGAAAGGATACTCTAACTACCACATCCTCTAATAGTTTAGGTAATGTTAAACCACCCAGTGAGATACATAGCCCACAACATAACCCAGCCACGAAAACCCAAGGTACGTGCTCATATACTACCGTACGTAAGTATATAACGGGGATATATATATATATATATATATATATATATATATATATATAAGTGTATATATATATAAGTACACAAAATGAAACCATAAGGTACGACTAAGACTCGTACTCCAAGTACCAACTCAGGTAGTCTACACTACTCTCACCGACGTACACTAAGTACACAACCGCCCAAGTCAAATCTAACAATCATCAAATGCTCACCACACTAACCACCAAATCCAACAGAGGGAAACACACTCACCTCTAATATCAACAAGGATTAATCCACCACTAGTACCAAGGAATACTCATAACTCACTCCCTGAGAATACGGGAGAAAAAACACTCACGTCCTTGCGTACTAACACAACCACCATCAATATATATATATATATACAATATATAAATATAACAAACCTCATCACATTCCTAAGGAAAGTCTACCTCTCAAGGCTAGATCATCTCAACCATATCTCTTCATCAATACCATAAATCACATCATCAATAAGATTAATCAATCACTAACACTCTCACTATGGATAAGGAAAACCACCCAATCAACTCACTAAGGGTACACGAACTCAACTCACAAGAACGACCACCTAAGGGTCACCAAAACAAAGCAAAGGAAAAGAGTTTCAAATGCTAAGCCAACAGTTAACCGAGAAGACAATCTCAAGGTTAAGAACACCACAAGTGTTTAGTGAAATGCCCGAACAAAATAAACCAATCCACTCGGTATCCATGCCCCTAACACATGTGACAACTCAAATCACCTAAGTGGTGACATCAAAAACCAAGTAGAAAGGAAATGGCAACACTATATGTGTGCCCTGAACAACACCAAGCCTTATACCCAAAACTTAGAGATGATAGAAAACAAAGGTGAAACAATGGAACACCTTTCAAAACTCTACATGATGAGATATTGAGAAAGAAGTCTCGAAATCTCGAAATCCCAAGAAAAGTAATAAAATAGTGTTTCTTTAAGAAACCACATAGTAAAAATGACCGTCTTGCCCCCGGTCTCCGTCAGTTGCCATCACCGGCTTTTAGAGTTAAAAATCCTTTCAAGGAAGATCCTAAGATCAGTTTATAAAGTACTAAAAATTTTCATTTATACGGGGGTAGGCGAAAACAGGTTTTTCCTTTTAAATACAAAGAGTTTAGAAAACACCGTTTTCGAAATGACAACCAAATAAGAAAAAACACAACTCTATGGATTCTTATAATGTTCGAGAGAACAGTAAAGGAAGAACAGTACGTTGGACTCACGGAAGACAACCATCCGTTTCCAACTCCACCAAATCAAATGACACCACGAGGAAGAGGTTCGGCACCACACCGTAACCAAGGACTCAAGGATTGGCATACAAGTCAACGACTACTTACTAGCGTACAAAACACAGTACAAGAAATGCTTAGGGGAATGAACTAAGCACTAGGAACCACACTACAGTACCCTAAGTACTTAATAGAACTCACCTCAACCATAACCTCTTCTCACCCAATCAAAATCTTAAACTACAGTTAATAACCTATTTCCTCAAAAGGCGAAAGACACCTAAAGGTCCATACTACAACTCACAACCTCATCACCCGCCTTCTCGGAGGCCCCAATTCATAACTGATACTAAAATCAATCTCTAACCTTCAATCTCTAACAAGGTCACACAGCCAACCACAATCACCAAACTATTAACCACAATCACAAAACCATTAACCACATTCTCTAAGGGCTCAACTCAAAATCAAGCCTACGGTCCACCACTAGCCTCAACTAGCCACATAAATCACTATGTCAATACACATAACCTCCCCCAAGGGCACTAAAGTATACAACAACAAATATAAAGATATACGTTTCATTTATACTTATTAATAATTACCACATTTAAAGTCTTGTTTCACATTATTCATTTTCAACTGAGCATTTATAAAATATGAATTCAATTTACAATATTCATAAATAACATACTCCAACATCACATGTAATATAACACATATACATGTCAAACGAGATCACATAAATGGTATGCAGTGTAATGTGACTCGACACTCCCCGTGATACTCACACACAACACACCCTTCCCAAGGTAACGGATACAAACTCTATTCACTCATCATTGTGTAGAGTTACCACACCGACCCTTCCCAAGTAATTTTTCTCTCTATCACTTCAACAAGGAAGGCGGTTGTACGAGAGCCCAACTTGCAACTCCATACGCTATGACTACCCTTGAGTCAAGAAAATATAGCCTCTACCTGGACTCCTAACTCACATTTGCCGGCTTTTTAGTTCCGTAGGCATGATACCTCCTGGCTAGTTGTTGTGATGATCCGACACAATCCCTCTCATGTACCATACGAAATGAAGTAAACCACACCAAATGACCTTTCTCTGCAAATGGTGAACCCGTGCACTACGTGCACCAACACCTATGTGCTCACACGACATGGTGTATAATCGAATCATATCACAACATAAATATGTAATGCACCATATTTATAAAAATACCCATATGGTAATATAAGTCTCAAAATCTCTTTTCATGCTTTAAAATACAATAAAGCAATTAAATCATATGAAAACAATTTCGTATACCAGTCATGTTTTCAAAATATATATTTTCTTTAATTCTTTAGAAAATATTTCAATTTCTCATGACATGCGTTTAAAATAATTTAAACAATTAATTCACGTCTAATGAGAGGAACCTAGAATAGCGTCTAAGTTTCTCATGTCCCACGTTTATAAAATTCTCTTAGTCCATTTAATTCTCTAGGAAATTTCTAAACCACCTATCCATCTTCAATTCAAATAGAAGTTTAATTAATCTCGTAGGAAATAAATTTAATTAATTTTGTAAATTTATTTCTAAGTCCTACATCACTTCTAAGACAATTATAGATATTTCAATTAATAATTTAATATATCTATATTAAATTAAATAAATGTTTGCACCCCTAAACTACTTCAATAATGCGGAGTGAGAAATATAATTTCCCACCTAATTTACGTTTATCGAACAGTCCGAAATAGCACAGTACCGACGCCCGAATATGAAGCCCTCCGACCAAAATCGTCCGAAAAAATATTTCGAACATATCGAAATGTCCGTCTCGACAACCTATACGATATATACGAAGCCCATTAATAATAGGTTAATTAATTTGAGTAAATCTGAATTAACCCAAACGAAAACTATAACCTATAAACGCGATTTTCGGGCCAATCGTTCAACGTAAAATTACGAAAATTAATGTATGATGAATACATGGTTAAGAGGAAGCTACTCACCGAAAATCGGCTCAAACCGATCACCGGAAGGTCGCCGAACTGTCGCTCAAAGGTTTGGCCGAACCGCCCCTGCTCGCGTCCACGCGCGACTGTCCAGCCGCGGCCTTGCCCTTGCGCCACCGTGCGCGACTACCAGACCGCTACGCTGTAGCCGCCATGCCGTCGCCAACCACCGCGAACCGCCGTCTGCAACTCCAATCGCCGTTGCTGCTGCGGCGGCCGAACCAACCCTGGTCGTTTCTCTCTCGCCGCTCCCTTTCTCTCTCTCTCTCTCTCTCGCCATGACCGGCAAAAATGGAGAAGCAGGAGGAGGCGCAGGTCTGCAGAGAAGAGAAGAAAAGGAATGAGGTGAAGCAGGTGGATCGTGCAAAGAGGAGAAGAAGAGTGGTCTGTTGCGTACAAGTATACGTATATATGTACTATATTGCACAACTAACCCTCTAGTTAATCGTAATTATGAAATAACCCCAACTTCAATGTATATATATATATATACAGTAAACCCCAATAATTATCGGGAACGTCCGAACATAATCTCGTAAGCCCGAAATAATAACGGGACGCCCAATCAAAAATATATCAGGGTAGGAACCCGACAACCGGAACACCGAGAAAGTAAATTAATACGCTTCACGCCGGATCCGTAAAAGTACTAATACCGTAACCGAAATAATCAAAACGATATCGTGTAGTCGAGAATAAGGATTCGCGTAGTCGTCAAAGAGAAACCGTAAAGTCATCCAGTCGACTTTTAAAACTAAACGCGAAAAATTTACAGGTATCAAATACCAAGAATAAATGATACGTCATGAACAAGTGACGTCATTACTGAAATTAAAATTAAAATAATTTCAGAAAAAAAAAAAAGAAAATAACACGGGGTGTTACAAAACCCCCTTATACTATTGAGGGTAGTTTAGGCATTTTGACTCAAAATGTGAGGTGAGAGGGCAAATTGATGAAATTGAATAGTATAGGGGGTAAAGTGGACACAGTAGGGGTTAATTGATTAAATTGGATAGTATAGGGGGGTTTACTGAAATTAACCCTTAATAATATTAATATTAATAAATAAATATAGTTTTAAATCAAAGAAATACAAGCAATTGTATAATATAAATAGTAAACAGTAAACAATAAATATATTAGTATATAGGACACAACCGTCCAATCAATTTATATATATAACAGTAGGATAAGTATATAGGATAGTAGTATAAGTATATAGGACACAACCGTCCAAACAATTTAATAAATTGAAGTGGTCTAGGCAGAGCGAGACTCAAAGTCTATCATACACCGTAACTCTCTTCAGATTTAATTATAGAATAATTTAAGACAAAGTAAGGAATTGCAATTGACTGAAAATCTTAACTGAATATTATTACGATTCAAAAATACATTTAACTATGATAGACGAACTTACAAGTGGATGTATGACAATCCATCTGGGTTCGGAGGCTTAGTATGCTTTTAGGAGAGAATAGAAGAGAAGAGAATTACAAAGTAGAAAGAAAAATGGGAAACTAAAACCTGATCTAAGACCATTACATTTGCCTGCTTATATAGAGGATATAACAGAGTTTACTGTAGGTTTTGCACTATTGATCTCGTGACTTCTGGGGCAGACAACTCTTGTTTTTCACTGTAGTATTTTTTACTTTAGGGGCAGAGCACTGTGACTTTTACTGTTTGCAATAGTAGTCTGTCGGTACTGTTGAGCACTGTATTTGTTTTTTGTGCCGACGGCTACTGTAGCAAATTTACTATTCACTATTCTCGTCTTTTTGTGCCTTTTTTTTATTTGTTGACTTGAGCTTGACTGTGCTTGACTGTGTTCTTTTTTCTTAATTTTTTTGACAGATCAAAGGGATCTTGGGCATCCTGGTATGGCCTGTATTTGGATTCTGTAGACGATCCATCTTCTTCATTACTGCTTGAATCTCCTTCTATTTGGGCAAGGAGTTTTTCCATTTTTTCTTTGAGCTTTGCTTTGGAGGATGACTTCTTGGAGGCTAATTTCTTGACTGCGGTTTCTGTAGAGGAGCTTAACTGTGCTGATTCAATGACTTGTGTGACTGGGCTAGCCTTGAGTGGCTGAGAAACTTCTTTTGGAAATTCTAGTTGGACTTGTTGAATGATTCTTTCGATTTTGAAAGGATCCCACCATTTGGTATAATGGACTCTACATACTATGCCAATATCACCTTTAAGGCTGTAATGCCATTTGAAGATCCAAGGGATTTTGTATTTTTTGGCAAAAATTAGTAGTAGGGGGAATTGATGATCATAGGAAGGGATTTTGAACTTGGTTTCAAAATAGTTGATTTGTTCCCAGAGGATTTCAGGGATCACATCGTCGTCTGGGCCATGGTCATTCCACCATTTAACAAACCAAGAAGGGAGTTGACTGTTAAATTTACTATCAAAATTGACGAACCAAAAATGACTAAAAGTTTCGGTTTGAAAAAGGAACATTTTGAACCAGGCATTAATGTAGTCATAGTAGGTGAATGGGAGTGAGTTATCTAACTTTTTGGTTTCAAAGGGATGTTTTCCCCACTCTTTGAGGGAGACAACTCTCAAAATGTACAAGGAGTGGTAAATAACTTTGGTTGGATCATTGCGATCAGGGACAGGTTTGATGAAGACAGAATTGGTTTGGTAAAGGATATCTCTATAATATTGCAAGTTGTGACTAGGGGTGTGTGGTATCCAATGAGAATTTGGGGGGAAAAACTGTCTTACTAGGGCAATTGGATCATTTCTGTGAGAAAAATGAGGTTCGATGTGGAAAAGGGTATGGTAAGTTTTTTGAAGATATTCTGATATTCCTGGAGGGTTGTATCTGGGGAGAGGTGGAGTACTTGTGACTGGGGCATGGATGGTGAAAGGATCATGTGGAGTTGTTGGAGCTGAACTAAAGGTAGGACGAGGACCTAAGAGAGTCCCTGAGCTTGTGAACTTGTTTACTAAAGAGAGGGAAGTAGAGGGTTCAGTTTTTACTAAGGGAGGAGGTCTGACCGGAGGGATCCCTCTTCTGGGACGTGGTTGTGGTTGTCTGTTTGCCATCAGGGTTCTGCAAAAATTCTCTGGTAAGAAAATCTGGGATTGAATTGTCACATCCACGAATGTATTCGATATCAAATTGGAAAATGCTTAAAATAGACTGTCATCTGGCAAAAATATGCTTAACAGCTATATTTTTAACATCTTTTTCTAAAACATATTTGACACTTTTGCAATCAACTCGAAGTAAAAAATTTTGATTTAAAATATCATCTTGGAATTTACTGATACATAGAACAAATGCAAGAATTTCTTGTTTAATAGTGCTATAATTACTTTGTGTTTTGTTCCATGCTCCAGAATGGAAACGAACAAGCTGTTCTGGAGAAGTAGGGGAGAGTTTTTGTTTTAAAATGCCTCCATAACCAATGTTAGAGGCATCGGTTTCAATGATTTTGAAAGAGTTGACTGAAGGAATTCCTAAGCAAGGAAGAGTTTTGACATATTTTTTAATGTCTCTAACTATAGTGGTATGAATATCAGTCCATGGAGGGGGGTTTGACTGTAAACGATCGAAGAGTGGTTTATATTGTTTTCTAAGATTTTTGTAAAATTCAGCAATGTAATTTAAAGAACTAAGGAAACGTTGTAACTGAGTTTTATCAAGAATTTGGTCTGGGAATTTGCCTGCAAATTCTATGGAACGACTGATTGGATGGAATTGTCCTTGAGATATATCATAACGAAGAAATCTAACTTTGGTTTGAAAAAGTTTTATCTTAGAAGCAAAAATGACTAAACCATTGATTTTGATGGTGTGGAAGAAAGAATTAAGATGTTTCCAATGAGCTTCAATGCTATTGGAAAAGATAAGAACATTATCAATGTAAAGTATGGAAAAATGACTGAAAGGATTGAAAATGTCATTCATAATATTTTGGAATTCACTTGGGGCATTCTTAAGGCCAAAGGGCATGACATTCCATTCGTAATGGCCGAAAGGTGTAGTGAATGCAATTTTGTACTTATCTTTTTCTGTAATCTGAATTTGCCAGAAGCCGGACTTAAGGTCAAATTTGGAGAAAATGGTTGTTTGTCATAATCGACTAATTAAATCTCTCTTGTTAGGGATAAGATATTTTATCCATTCAAGGACTTGATTAAGAGGCTTGTAATTAATGATTAGATGTGGTACCCCTCGTTTTATTTCGGAATTTCTCTGGATATAAAAAGCTGAGCAAGACCAAGGTGATTTGCTGTGACGTATGATTTTCTTTTGAAGAAGGTCATGGATTTCTTTTTTACAGAATTCTAAGACTTCAACATTCATCTGAATTGGTCGGGCTTTAGTTGGAATATTTTTATTAGTGAAGGATTTGATGTAATGAAGACTAACAATATGTTGAATGTCACAATGATTGGAATATCCCAAAAGTACCCACAAATGAAATTTACAAAACCAGTTTCATTAAGTCAACCTTTTTTACAGAATACACAGTCAAAACTGTTGAACAAGTTTATGCTATAAATAAAGAACATGAAAAATGCCAATCATTTTCTCCAAAAACTATAAAACAACATCGCGAAAGAGGATACAATTTTATCCATATTGGTCTTGTACAAGTTGCAGTTGATCCATTAACTATTTTAGGACAAAATGCATCGATCCTTCTCTGTCTAAGAGATGCTAGGTTCCTCGACTATAATCAAAGCTTAATTAGTGTCATTGAAACCAGCCTATGTAATGGTCCAGTCTACTTTGATTGTTTTCCTAATTTTAAGTTAAGCCTAAGTGACCCTCACATACTAAAAGCTTTAACATTAAACATCAAAACTTCAGGATAAGCCATGTTCGCAGGTGCCTAGCCTCTAAGCTTAATTTATAGAATTTACTACAAGACTATGAAAACCAATTTAAATGTTCATGCTCTAGTCAAAAGTCCTAAAGATCAAACTTTATTAATTCAAAGCAGTACTTCTAATGCAAATATTAGAATACCAAAAACGATTTCCTGGAAAGATGTTTCCCTCCCAAATGAATGGTTACTTGAAAATGAAAATCACCAAACCAAAGTCGAAAATGATGTCCGAAACCTTGAACATGTACAACAATTCCTTGATGGAACTGTTAAGTTAACATTTGATAGATCTAGACACAGTTGTTCTTCCGTTAGTTCAAGCTCTAAAATGTTCACCCCCTTACCAATTAGAGAAAATACTACTATCCATTATACAGAATTTGTAGAATCTCTAGTCCACCGATCCAGACGTGATCATAGATTAAAAGGAATTCAAAAGGATGAACAAGTATCTACTCCATGTTATGTCCCAAACATAGAAACTGAAGATTCAATCTCTAACCACTCTCCTACACAAACTGACTTTGAGACCGAAACTGTTAATCCACAACTATGTGTTTTAAGTAAATCATTTTCCTATGACCTTCTAAAGTTAGAAGCTGAAGCCAAATCCAAAGAAAATAAAGCAAGACGACAAATATATAAAACAAGTTACACGCATGAGGAGCGAACAAAAATTACAAAAAAATGGCAAATATTCATGATAACAAACCAGTTAGAAATTAGTTTCTTTGATTATCTTGAAAATTACTACAAAAAAATTAATGTTCTTACAAAACATAAATGGACAAAACATGATAAAACAATTGTTTCTTCTAGTTACCCTCCTTTAGAAAACCTAATTGTTAACCACCTGGGAACCGAAATCCCAGCCTCCCCTTTTAAGGTAGTTACCTTCACACTCAATCCTAATACTAAAAAAATTATTGAACAAAACAATTTCACCAATCAATATATTAAGTACGCTAGGTTTTCAATTAGACAAAATAGAATCCAAACTTGACGTTTCCACCCCTGTGACAAAAACTATTGATTCCCCTCTAATCAAGCTTCCTACAAAACGTCAAGGACTACCTAACAAACCAAGCACAAGCGACTCCTCTGCCCAAATTGATAAATTGTTAAAAGCCTTAGAATCACAACTAATCAAGGACGAAAAAACCCTCACAGTTCTCAATTTTGATTCTCATAATGATACTGATAACTCTGAAACCTCATTTGAAGAAGATACAGATAACAATATACGCAAGTTAGAAAATGACTTTGAGATCAATAGGATCACACATCGACCAATTAACCCTACCAGTATTACGAAAAATTGGTATACCCAACCCACTCCTGTCAATATTCAGTATGAAGAAAGAATCTTCCAAAACCAATTTTCTGTATCATCTAAAAAAATTTATGAATGGAATATTGATGGACTATCTGAACAAGAAATTTTAAACAAATTAAACCATCTTTCTATGACAGCCAATAGTTACCTTACACATCACAATAGGCCTCAACCCAATATTGTAGAATTACTAGCCTCTGGATTTTCAGGCATGTTAAGAAATTGGTGGGATAAACATCTTACCCAAGAAGCAAGAGATAATATAACACATGCAGTCCAAAAAACAGAAGATGGAACTCCTATTTTTAATGAAGAAATTGGCCTCGGACTCCCTGATGGAGTCAATACATTAATTTACACAATTATAGACCATTTCATTGGCAGACCAAGTGACATTACTTCTAGAATTCATGATCAACTTAGTAACCTTAGATGTCCTACATTAAGTGATTTTATATGGTACAAAGATACTTTCTTGTCACGTGTTATGCTACGTGAAGATAGTAATAAACCATTTTGGAAAGAAAAATTTATTAATGGATTGCCCAGCCTTTTCTCTCATAAAATACGCACAGAACTTAGTAACACAACTGGTGTTATTCAATATGACAGTCTAACCTATGGTAATATTATTAGTCTAATCCAGAAAGTATAACTCAAAATGCGTATAGATATGAAAATTAATAATCAGCTTAGTAAAGATAAAAACAAGACTAAATATGAAATGGGCACATTCTGCCAACAATATGGATTACCCCCAATTGCACCATCTCGGCAAACAAAGAATTCAAAACAAACAAAATCCTTCCCAAAACGATATACTCGTCCTTATAAAAGATATAATAAAAAATTCCAACATAATGAATTATATGATAAACAAAAGTTTAAAAAGAACGAAAAATATACGAGGAAAACAAAACCTTTTGAGAAGAATAATAAAATTGATCTAACTAAAGTTACGTGTTATAAGTGTAGTAAGAAAGGTCACTACGCGAGAAATTTTCCTGTAAAAAATAAAATTAATCAGCTAGAAATCCCTGATGAAACTAAACAACAAATTTACACAATTCTTGAGTTAAAAAACACAAGTGACAGTGATACTGAAATTGAATCTAGTTCCTCTACTGAATCTTCTGCCTTTTGTCCCAGTTCACCTGATATTAGTTTTGGGTGCAAAGATAGTTGTTGTACAAAAACAGTCAATATGTTAAATCGACACCAACATAAAACCCTTAATGTTCTCACCAAGGCAGAAGAAGAACAACATCTTCTGCTAGACCTCATAAGTAAAGTTGAAGACCCAGATTTAAAAAATTCTTATCTTCAAAAGCTTACTAGATTACTCACCATAAACAAAGATACTCAACCCCCTACCATAAACAAACCAAATTTTAGTATTCACAAAACTCTTGAACGTTTTACTCCTAAAAAAAAAGTCACTATACAATACATCCAAGCAGAAGTCAACATCGTTAAACAAGAAATCAAAACCCTGAAAAATGAAAATCAAGATATAAAATCCCTCTTTCACACCCAACTCAAAGATCTAGTTAAAACTTCACACCAATTTTCAGTTTCTGATTCCTCTTCCTCTGACAGTAATGAAGATAATGACAACACAAATCATTTTCAAAGTACTGAAGAGGAAACCAATGGTTTGAATCTAATTAACCGAACCTCATTTAAAAAATGGAAAATAAAAGTCACATTAGTTATTAATAAGGAATACCAAAAAACTGTCATTGCTCTAGTTGACTCTGGAGCTGATCTTAACTGTATACAAGAAGGCCCGATTCCTAGCAAATACTATAAAAAAACAAATGAGAAACTCAGTTCTGCTAATGGTAGTACGATGAAAATCAAGTATGAATTATCTAAAACTCATATTTATCAAGATAATGTCTATTTCAAAACTACATTTGTCCTAGTAAAAAATATGACTGATACAGTCATCCTTGGCCTTCCATTTTTATATCTTCTTTACCCATTTATCATAAATAATGATGGTCTCTCTACAACACATTTTGGTCAAAATATTACTTTTCCTTTTTTGCAAAAATCTTCTAGTAAAAAACTCGAAAGCATCATTGATTTTTCAGTCTCTAAAACTATTTACATTCTTCATCATAAAGAACGACATTTAAATCAATAGTAATATTAATATATTTTAATATTATAATATTAATATATTTTAATATTATAATATTAATATATTTTAATATTATAAATTTTAATATTAATATATTAGTATATTAATATATTTTAATATTACAAAATTTTAATATTTATAAATAAAATGTGAAACCATCCCAAGTTACCAAATAAGATTTGGTTTCAGAATTTCAACCCATACCAACTTTACCAAACATGGTTTAGTTTTTCAGCATCACTTTTTCTCACACCAAAACCATCTACACCAAACATGATTTGGAATCAAAATAAAACCACATCAAACCAAATCCAACCCAACCCAAACCAAAACCAAAAACTAACACCGTACCGCACTATTACCAAACGTGACCTAACCATTAAGGATGAGATTTTGGATTGTCTGTAGTGTTGCCATCTTTGCCTTTGAGGAGAGTCAATGAGTACCTTATACAATGGTCTACACGGTATCTAGTTATCATAGTACACCAAGGTAGAAGCTTTATTGCCCATCTTGTGTTTGATAGAAGGTTGAGCCAAAGCTTCTATATTGAAGTAGTTTCTTCTAGAACCAGGAGCAACTTGTGGTACTTGAAATTCCCATATGTTATTACTTTTAATCAGATTCTTCGTAGTCCATTCCTTCAGAATATTCTTAGCAACAGGAGAGCAAATGGTCCAAAGGCGTCTGAGGATTGAAGCTTTATTCCAATGTCTTGAATTCCAAGCCCTCCTGCAGCCTTAGGAGTGCAAACATGATCCGAATCCACCTTTGCTCTGATTTTTGACATAGCAGGTCCAGATAAAGGCTGCACAAAGGAACCGGTGGAACCAAGAACCGAACCGAACTAAATCAGAGCGGATGGTTTGGTTATGTTCCAAACTGCTTCGGTTATGGTTTCTAATATCAAAGAATCAAAGTTTTCGGTTTGATTCCGGTTCTGGTCTCTTTGGAACAGAACCGAACCTGTTTTTTGTTATAATATATATATATATATATAGACTATATAGACCATTTGTTCTTTGTTATGAAATGTTATAGCGCAAAGAAAAAAGGCTTGGGCTAGTTGGTAAGGCTCTGGGCCTGGTTTTTGGTTCTTAGGTTTTGTCCTAGTTTTCAATTGCTTTTTCTTTGGCCCGTCAACCTTTTAGATGAAGCCCATTGTACATAAAAACAAACATATAGTTCGTTGATTATGCATTTATTTTGGATTTGTAATAATTGAAAATTTGAAATACTCTCTTTAATTTAGTTTATAATTTTCTTTTTTGATATTTGGTATTTTTTATTTTTTTGAAATGGGATAGTAAGAATTAGAACCGAACCGAAATTTAGGTTTTGGTTCGGTTCCTTGCCCGTTCAATTCGGTTCCTATTTTTAAGGAATAAAAAAAAACGGTTCGGTTCCGGTTTCGGCCGGAATCGGAACCGAAACGTACCATGTGCAGCCCTAGATCCAGACCATAGAAAATTTTGTAGCACCTCCTTGATCTGTTTGCATACCTTTCTAGGAAGTATTATGAGGTTAGTCCAAAATATGTGAATTCTGAATAAGGTAGATTGTATCAATTGTAGTTATCCTGCAAATGACGAGACTCTAGTTGTCCAGTTAGACACCTTAGAGAGCATAGTATCCAAAAGGCTTTGACAATCAGTGGAAGTGAGCTTAGTGGATATGAGGGGAATACCTAAGTACCTAATAGGTAATGAGCCACATACAAAGTTGAAGATGCTACAAATATCATTAATTAAGGGCCTTTGAACACTAGAGAGGAAGAGGTGGCTTTTGCTGGGGTTTGGGGAAAGACGAGAAATGAGTGAATATGTATTAAGGGAATACTTGATGGTTTGGTCAAAATTCAAATCACTCTTGAAGAACATGAGTACATCATTAGCAAAAGAAAGATGAGATAGCCTAGTGACTTTGCATTTCTAGTGGTACCCAAACAGAGTATCATTAGAGGTCAAGATATTTGTGATTGAGAGAACACATCCATAGCTATAACAAAAAAGATAATGGGATAAAGGTCATCCTGTCTCGACTGTTTAACACTTTTGAAAAAATCACATAATTCATCATTAACTGAAACAGAAAAGGTTGTAGTACTGAAAAAACAAGGTCTAACCCAATAGATAAAATTACGTGGGATGTTCATAAGTTGAAGCACATCAAGGAGGAAATTCCAATCATCTTTGAGAGTGCATCTAGGAGAACTTAAGTCCTTATGATACCTTCTTACAAGTTCTTGTGCCAAAATAATATTGTTCCCAATCCTTCTCCCTTTGACAAAAATATTAGTTTGGATATGCACTTGTACAACACATTACAACAAGAGATGGGTCTATAATCATCGGAGTTAGGGTTAGCAATTTTAGAAATTAAGGCAAAATATGTAGTATTGATTTGTTTAAGCATCATTCTATTTTTAAAAAATTATTTTATTACGCAAGTCTACTCATGCCCAACAATATGCCAAGTTCTTTTTAAAGAAAAAGGAACTATAACAATCAGGTCAAGGGACTTTGGTAATAGATTGCCCGACTTTACCCTTATATATGTGTGTGTAAATTTGTATGTTCAAAAAAAATATTTTACGGATTAGTTCGGGCAGTTCCAATCCACGGAACCTTAAACCGGATCGTATTATAAAATTATGGTTCCACTATTTTTAAACGGTGTCCAAATCTAATGTTGAGAGCGTAAGCAAATTGTACTATTTGATTTAGTGCGATATGATTTTAGGTATAGGACGAATTTTTGCACACAATGCCAAGGCAGAGTAATTTGACTCATTTATGCCTAGTTGTTACATCCGCTTCATGCAACGTGTGGATCTCGCATGAATACATCCACGCAATGTAAGAAGAGCTCAAGTTTCATTGTAATATTTCACTAAATTCTCATAATTTAATTCACTTATTTATTTGCAAGAGTCTTTTTTTTTTGGATAATTAAAAAAAAAAAAAAATTATTTGCAAGAGTCTTGATATATATATAACTGCATAACGTCTCTTTCTGTTTTGAAGCTAGGACTAAATTAACAGATTTGGATGTAACGTTCGGGCAATCTATTACCAAAGTCGGGTCACCGAATTTCAGGTTTCAATGAACTAGTTAGCAGCAAGTTATCAAAAGAAAATGTCTCTCTTACATACCCCACGTTTTAGATTCTTTAGATCCGATAATAATACACAATGGTATAAATGGTACAAAAAGTTAACATGCAGCACCTGTACAAATTAAAACTCGACTTAGTTTGTTCTCATTTCGAATTCGTATCACCTAATCAGGGTCTGAAATTTTAGTTTGGCACTAAAATTGAAATTCCGGATCCAGTTCTTCGAAAGAATTGTACGATTCTTCGAAAACAAAGTTTGTCCAGACTATGCCTTCGATTCCATTCTTCGTCTTCCTAGTCCCAGTGCTCTTGCTCAACCTAACATGCATTTTAGAGCGTCGTGCCCTAGCGTTAGAACCGGAACAATTAATAGAACAAAGGATGGGGAATGCTACTAGCAAGCACTTTGTTCTAGTTCATGGGTCTAACCATGGAGCATGGTGCTGGTACAAGCTTGTCACCCTCCTGAAAGATGCTGGTCACCATGTCACGGCCTTGGACCTTGCAGCAAATGGGGTGAACCCTAGGAGGCTCAATGAGGTTGTCTCCTTTTCGGAGTATATGCAACCATTGACTGATTTCATGGCCTCCCTGCCTAATGTGGAGAAGGTGGTCCTTGTTGGTCATAGTTTTGGTGGAATCTCCATTTCTCTAGCCATGGAGAATTTCCCCGAGAAGGTCTCCCTTGCCGTTTTTGTGGCGGCCTTCATGCCGAATTACACCCATCCTCCAGCTACCCTTTTAGGAGATGTAAGAAAATCTCTACTAGCCCTAAATATTCTACACAATTGTATTACAAAAATTCATGCACTTTGTTGGAAGTTATTTCTTAATTTTAGAAGTCATAGGGTTTTTATTTTAGATTTGGTTTTAGTTTGGGAAAGTTACCCCTATAAACTAGTTATATTCCAAGAATTTAATTTCTAAACCTAACACTACAAAAATAAAATTAAAAAATGTGTCAGACTAAAAGCAGTTTTTACTACCACCATACTCTAGGTGGAAATTTACAGTCCGCCCATAAAAATTATAATTATCATTTTTATCTCTATTAGAGGTTGTCGTGACTGCTCCTATAACCCTTATTTCTTGCGGTGTACCAGAAAACTGGATAAGAAGTTACAAATATTTTTGCATTATAAGGGATGAAACCTGTGAAAATAAGAGATGCTTAATCAGAGGATATACAAAATGCTATCAAGCGTGTAGCTTAGTTAATTTTAGTGACTCATGAACATTTAGCCAAAGTTCGGAAGTGTGAGTTTAGGTATTAATTATTGTTAATTATTTACCAATTTTATTATGGATTAATTTTTTTTTATAAGTTAAACGTTTTTCTTACATGCACAACTTTTACCGTGGTTAGAACCCTTGGCCTGACCACGGGACCATTAGGTCTTTGGAATTAATGTTAAACCATGCCAAATTTTTTCTCTGTTTCGTTTAGAATCAAAACTGTAACCAATTATGTGTATTTTTCTCTCTTAACATATTTTTTCCCTCCTTTTATTTCCGAAAATAGTATTTCAGCACTATCTCAATAGACTCTTTCTTGGATTGCCAAATTCAATATGATTCGGATCATAAGTCAATATCCATACTCTTTGGACCAAAATACCTTGTAGATAAAGTTTACAATGGCTCTCCAAAAGAGGTGAGGTTCAATCTTAAGCAATTTAATGCGAATTAATAGCTCTTGTAATTTTTATTTTATTTTATTTTGATGTCTATTCAAATTTTTAATTTTTTTTTTTTGGCATGCAGGACCAGGAATTAGCTGAAACGTTGGTGAGACCAACTGGGTTATACTTAAATGACTTGAGCAAGCCTCTGCTAACAAAGAATAAATACGGGTCAGTGACTCGGGTTTTTATAATAAGTAGTGATGATCAAGTCCTGCCGTTGTCTTTCCAGAAATATATGATTGAAAATAGCCCTCCAAAAGCAATGAAGTCCATATATGGATGTGATCATATGGTTATGGTTTCACAACCCAAAGAACTTTTTAAGGAATTGCAAGAGATTGCTGATACTTATAATGAAATGTCTGTCATTATGTAATCCTTCCTTAACCCTGAAGCATGACAAGTATACATTGTTCGAATCTTGTCAGCCCCTTTATCGTCCTCAGATAACCTGGTGCATCTTGTAGGGCAGAGCGATGCACCTTCAGTTTATAACTTAGGGTGGGTCCAAATGGCCCTACCTAGAGGAGTTCTGAGTACCAAAAAAAAAAAAAATGATAAGTGGACTTTTCACATTAATTTACTTGTCTGTGAAAGTGAATTATTGTTTGCATAACTTGGAAGTTCAACCTAGAAGCAAGCTACTGATCACTCATGCACATGATTTTGGAAGCGATTGCAGAGTTAATTTCTGTCTTTACTTCTTTGTTGTATAATGAAAGCTAGAGTGATTTGGTTATGGTCGAGTGAGGAAATATGTTATAGTTTGTACACTCATGCACATGATTTTGGCATAGTGAAGTTTTAAAGCTTTTTTGAAAGGAAGTTTTAAGATTTTCATTATTGCTTGATCATGTTTTCATCAAGAAAAGGTCTACAGGATTATATTCATGCTGATATAATTTGTCAAGTTTAAATGTTCGTACTTGATTAATATATCTAAGATTTTTTTTGTGTCCTGAGGAACACGATTTTCAATGTATACCACAAGTTAACACCTATATAAGATCACTTGTGGTGCTCGTCACTAATAACATATGTGGTGTACGTTATTTGTTCATTGGGAAAGAAAAATGTCATGCTTTGAGCGTGCTACTTCAATTGGAATATTCTTTCCATTTCAATTTAGTTGTCCATGTTTGACTTTTCAGGTTTTTTTTTGATATTTTGTGTTTCTTATTTTGCCTTTGATAATGTAATATAGTTGTAGTTTTTAGTGATGTCCATTTTTTAAAAAAATTAATGAAGAAAGATAATTTGAGAAAGTATATGATAATATTGTATTGGGATTCGAAACTGGACAACTATTTTGAGACAAGTAAAGTAGACAAAGTGAACAACTAAATTGGGACGGAAGAAGTAAAATATTTTTAGTGTAACAACTCTTTCATGTAGACATTTTGTTCCTATATTTGCCTTAATTACTGAATACTGAGAGGATTCTTTCATGTGATAAAAATCTCATCGACTCAAACGAGCATAAATATGAGATTTGAAATATTAGTTTTAGTAAGTAAATTTATAATTAGGTTAGATTAATTAAGTGAACCCTATTGTACTCAATGCTGTAGAGAATTTTGTAAACCATTACTGAAAAATTTGCTTGTGTTAGTCCCATAAAATGAGTAATTAAGGAGACACATCATTTGTTCTCCTCGTTTGGTGAGTGTGATACTCCTACTTTACGCACGTGAGATGGTCAGGCTCACACACAAATATTGGAAAGCATCATGCAATTGATATACAAAAACACAGAATACAATGGATCCGTTTGGATACGAGAAAACAGTTTTTGTTTTTTTATAGTTCACCCAGTTAAAAAAAAAACACGTTTGACAAACGCGTTTACCGTTCACTTTTTTTTCCCAAGAAAACTGTTTTCTGTGAATAGTGTGTAAAAGTGGTGAAAACACCAAATACAACTTTTAGTTTTTTTTTCACTGTTTAGGGTACCACCACCCCACCGCCGCCGCCACCAACCACCACCACCCCCGCCGCCGGTCGCCACCGTCGGCCCCCACCACCGCCGGTCGCCACCGCCGCCTCCACCCACCGTCAGTCACCCACCACCGCCGGTCACCGCCGACCACCACCGCCGCCCATCAATACCATTTTATTTTTCAATACAAATTTTCATCCAAACGCTTTTTTGTTTTTAGTTTTTTGCTGAAAAAAACAAAAACAAATACAAAAACAATTTTTATATTTGAAGACAGAAAATAAATACAAAAAACAGGTTTTCCAAACGCTCCCAATAGAAAATTTGCGAAATAAAAAAAAATCATAGCGGAAGCAACACTAACGTCAAATCTTACAAAAGACTTTAAGATACAACCTGGAAATCCTGTTAAATAAGGACCCCTAAATAAAAATTACATTTTTAACAACCGTACCTACATTATAACAACTATATAACTAATATACATCGTACTCAGAAAGTAGGAATGAAGTAGACGATCACGAACAAATCGAGATGACTCAAATCCTTAACCTAGTGGCTGAACTGTCCCAAACTTGAAATATTAACAATAAGGTGGGTTAAACCCACGAGCAAGTCCACTACTACTACAACCCAACAGAGGACCGATAAAGCCAATATTTCTGAACGAAACAACATGGATATATAGACCCTATATAATAAGGATTTATCTTCACTTTTCATAAAATCTTTATAACATTCTTTTTTACCTGACCAAACCAAAAGATATAAAAATATTCCTTTTTAGAATAAATAACCAATGCATCCTATACATAAACATATTTTATAATATGTATTACATAACCGAATAAAAGTTATATAATTATACCTTTTAGAATAAATATTCAATGCATCTTATACATAAACATATTTTATAATATGTATCACATAATTGAATAAAATATATATAATTATACCTTTTAAAATAAATACCCAATGCATCTTATACATAAATATATTTTATATTATGTATCACATAATTGAATAAAAGATATATAATTATACATTTTAAAATAAATACTCAATGCATCACATGCATCACCAATAACATATAAATGAATCTATTAATATTCATAACCATTTCCTTATGCCAATAGACACTTATCCAAACTCTATTTTAACCACGTACCCGACAATTCAATCATTTCGTCACAACTCAATCATGTCCCGTGGTATTGATGAGACTGCATTCATAGTCAGTCTCCCTGTAGTTCCTTTAAAAACCTCATCCAAAATTATTTAATTTAATAATAAGTTTTACGAATTTATCAATTCTATTTTAACCATGTACCCGACAATTAAACCATGTCGCATGGTACTCATGAGACTACATTTATTAGTCAGTCTCCTTGTGGTTCCTTAGGAATCCTCATTCCATAATTATTTAAATTAAATATTATGATTTAAAAGTACATTATATGAATCACTGAACATATAATAAGTGAGTATTATATATCTCACTTCACACATATATGTTTATTAGCATAATAAAAGTAAACATCTCATACATCACTGCACATCACATGCTTCACATATGTACACAATCATAAATAATGATTTATAATAACATATTAAACCATTATATCTAATGATTAACAAATATCAACTTTCATAATATAATCATTGATAAACCATTCTAATGAATATACTTAACACCATTATAACCTTCACATATTTTATGATAGGTTAATAATAAGATCCGAAATCACAATATTAATTATTTAAAGTTTAGGGATCCAAAATATCTTTCTACCAAAGATATGGGGTCAAACTATAATTCAAGTGAAGTTCAGGGGTCAAACTGTAATCACAGTGATGTACAGGGGTCATACTATAATGTCCTTAAAGTTCGTGGGTCATACCATAATATAATCATGAGTCAAACTATAATTACAGTAACCTATAGGGGTAAATCCGTATTTATAGTAATATTCAGGGGTTTTAATATAATTTTAGTGAATTGCACATGCTTACAGTGCGCGTCACTACACCGGATAATTTTTATTTTAGGTGGATGATTTTTATTAGCCAACTTATTATTACTATGTATACACATACACAAGATTATAACCAATAACAATAATTTATTTTAAGGGCTAGGATTAAAGATTCTCCAAATCCTATCGTTACAGAAGTGAGTTCACCATAGTAGTCTAGAGTTGTCCACACTAGATTCCACCATACTTATATAATTAAATCAAGGGTTAGGATTAAAGATCCACCAAATTCTATGATTAGGAAAGGTCATTGTACCATAGTAACGTACAACCAACCACACTAGATTTCAGAATATATATTATTTTCGAAAAATGTCATTAAAATTCCCTAACAATTTCTAAATATTTCTAGAAAATTTAAGAAGCCTAATTAAATACTTTTAAATATTATTAAAGCTTCCTAACTAGCATTTGATGATAAATCCATGATCATATATGTATTTTATAATTAAAATACAATTTAAAGACAAGATGCAATATGATAATAATCATTAAATATTCCTTTATTCCTATTTATATGCATCTATATACATAATAACACTTCTATAATTATTTTTATAGAAAATTAACTATGTATAAATAATATATATCTATTTATACATATTATTTCACAAAGGTCTTGAATTTATAAATCCAAATGGGTAGAATAGAGTTGTAATTTGCCTTAAATTATCCGGCTTTAATTTATTATCTTCAAGCTCAAACTTCAGCAAGATCATCACCTTCATCACTAAGAACTCTCTTTATTCTCTCAATTTTCTCCCAAAGTCTTGAAAAAAAATGAAAACTTTTCTAAGTCTTCAAGACCTCATTTGGAATAAGTCTTTAAGACCCCTTTGGAAGACTTCTTTTCTTCCTCTCAATAATTCCCATTAGTATTTTTATTTTACTTTTAGAAAAACATGTGGTCCTATCTCATTATCATTTGTCTCCTCCTTTACCCCATTTTCGTCTTCTTTACATTTCATTTTCAACCTTCATTTCTCTCTCATCATTATTCATTTATTTTCCCCCTTTTTCTTTTATATAACAAAATCATTCATATTAACATACACACCAACATATATATATATATATATATATATATATATATATATATATATATATACATATATACTTATACATCTAGTTACACCTCTTACCACTATTAAATTACACATCACAATTAATAAATTATACACATACACTCCTCATAAATACCAAATCAATTTAATGCACAAATTAAGATTATTACATTCTTCCCCCCTAATAAAGGAATTCCGTCCCCGGAATTCACCATATACTTGAACTAAATAGCTCAGTAAAAGTCACACGGATTAATATAATAATATATATCCTCATATCAAAGGGGAAAAAATCCGTAGCATGGAGAAAGAAAGACAAATATGAATCCTCTGCATATTATTCGACATAACTAAACCATATGTCACCAGTCGGATCCTATCAGTAATTACAAAAGGACCTATAAAACGAGGTAATGATTTTACCTTCTTTCCAAACCGCAGTTTATCTTTTATAGGATACACCATGAGTAAAAACTTGATACCTTACTTTAAACTCTAATGTTCGAGTTTGGTAATCAACATAACTCTTCTACCTTTCCTGAACAATCCTTAATAAGAGTAATCTTTTATAAGGTGTCTTTGATAAAATCAAGACCCAAAAATCTGTTATATCAAACCTTAAGTCAACATACCAGAGATCTACATGATCAACCGTACAAGACTTCCACTAGTGACAACCAATATTATTTATATAACTATTTTTATAGTCAAACACTAAAAGGAATGGCAAATAGAATTCCCAATTATCTTTGAACTCAAGGATACAAGCTTGAAGTATAACCTCCAACAATTTATTAACCCACTATGTCTATTTCAACTCCATACTCAAAGCCAACAGTAAGCTTTCCCAAAAACCAATCGGATCTCTGTCCGATATAATAGACAATGGAACCCCATGAAGCTAATGTACCGCTTCGCATATTGTTCCAATGTATAATTCAAATGAACATGCAGAAAATGGACAGACTTTGTAATTCTGTCAACTTTCACCCAAATAAAGTTATGATTTTGTTGTGGGGTAGATAATCCCTAAATGAGATCCATAGAATAGTTATCTCATTTCCACTCAGGCACTAGTAATGGTTGCAATGATCCCAATTATTTCTGGTGATCAACATTAACCATACATTGCTAGTCTACCTTTTGATCCTACCATACCCTCCGAACTATAGTAGACGTAACCTCAACACATGCTGCAAAGCGTCAGCTAACTCATCAACTGACCTCAGTACATTCCACTCAGTCTCGAACAAGTTTGAAAGATTAGCATATGATCGACAATTGATAGCGTCTACTACCACATTAGCTTTCCTTATACGATACTGAATGTAGAAGTGATAGTCCTTTACACATTCCCACCATTTGAGCTGCCTCATATGCAATTCTCTTTGTATAAATAGATACTGCAACTCTTTTGATCACTTAACAATCCGAAAGTCTCACCCAAAAGATAATACCTCCAAATTAAATCCTTAACGCAAAATTTACCGCTGCCAACTCCAAATCATAGGTCAGAATCACAGAACTCAAATCCTATAGTGATGTACCGGTGAAATAAATACTCAACCCCACTCTGTGGAGTTGCTAGAATAGGTGCAGAAGTCAACCTAGTATTCAATTTATCAAAAGCTGCCTCACAATGATTATCCCAAATAAATAACACACTCTATTTTAGTCAAGTGGTTTAGCGGATCGAAAATCTTCGAAAAACTCTGATTGAACTTGTGGTAATACTTGACCAAGCTCAAAAACCTACGGACGTTTGAAGGTGAGGTAGAATGTCTCCACTCCAGAACCATTAAAACCTTCATTAGTTCCACCACTATAGACCCAAAAACTTCACTTATCTCAACCAGAAAACCCACACCTTAATCTTTACATATATATAAATGTCTGACATGCTCCCAAAAGACATCCTGAAAATCACGCATCACTATCCATAGATATAGTAATCTCCTCGTGGGTCGCATCCTCAATCTAATACAAATATGTGCTAGACCCTCCCTGAGGTCGAGGCATAGCGATCCAATACATCTCTTGACCCGATCCCGTAAAGACAATTGCCCTATCACGATAATTCTCCTGAGCATGGTACTGAGATCACCAGTCCATCCTAAGTATCACATCATATGCATGCATGCCCAAAACTAACAAATCAGCTAAAAATATAAGTATGCCAATTACAATGGGCACACTTATATTTCTCCCGTAAAATCATTCCAACACCTAATGGTGTGGAAACAAATACCGAGTGATCGACTACCAAGCTTAATCAATAATTTAGATAAAGCAATAAACGACCGCAATAAAAATGCGATACACCATTAATAACATAAAATTTGACCAACTCAACTATGAATATGAAAAATACCCTTAATAACTTGATGTGATTGAAAATCATAAGGCATGACATTATACACTTTGCCTTAATGCAATTATTGTTGTGGCTGCACTAATAGTGGCGGCGGTGCATGTAAACCTGGATACCTAGACCCTGAGCACACATAACATGTGGTGCAGGCCAAGGTGGTGAATGCCTTTATGCCTACTGTTCAGTCTAACCCTGAGTAGTCTTGGGCACCTCTTAACAGAGTTCCCATACTCCCCATACTCATAACAATATCCCTTGAAAGGACCAAAAAATCTCTTTTAGTGGTAGTAATTGACTCCTACCATTTTTAAAACATCACCAACAATTATGAAATGGCGAGTACCTACTTCTAAGCCTTTGTACACTCCACCATATGGAGATGACGCTCACTATCCTTCCACCAATGGTGAGATACATTCACATCAATAGACCTCAAAAAAACTCTGGTGGGTGTACCTTAGTGAATTTTTTTCCAACATTCTCCTATGTGATAGGCTTTACTGATTATTTAACTGAAGCGTGGTTGTCATTCATGTAGCAACAACCTGAGCAATAATAGTTGCAAGGTTACTAGGAAAATTTGGCAATTCAATCATGGACAATGCCCTGACCTTGGTTCGTGTTCATTTCCAAACGAGGTAGCATACCGTAACAACGATAAACACGATGTGATAATACTCCAACAACGAAATTACAAGAGTTCTACGAGTCCTATATTTAAGCTCTAAATATCATAATACGCAATGCGGAAAACTTAACGAAAACATCCCTAGGACACTTGAACCTGGAGTACTCTAATACCAACTGTGATACCCCCACTTTAAACACATGAGTTGGCCAGACTCACACACAAACATTGGGAAACATCATGCAATTGATATACAGAAACACATAATACAACATAAAATTTGTGAAATAAAAAAAAATCATAGAAAATTAAAATACAATTTAAAGACAATTTAAATTAAAATTCATTGTCATAGATGTATTTTATAATTAAAATACAATTTAAAGACAAGATGCAATATATGATAATAATCATTAAATATTCCTCTATTCCTATTCATATGCATCTATATACATAGTAACACTTCTATAATTATTTTTATAGAAAATTAACTATGTATAAATAATATATATCTATTTATACATATTATATCATAAATGTCTTGAATTTATAAATCAAAAGGGGTATAATAGAATTGTAACTTACCTTAAATTATCCAGCTTTAATTTATTATCTTCAAGCCCAAACTTCAGCAAGATCCTCACCTTCATCACCAAGAACTCTCTCTATTCTCTCAATTTTCTCCCAAAGTCTTGAAAAAAAATGAAAACTTTGGTAAGTCTTCAAGACCTCATTTGGAACAAGTCTTCAAGACCCCTTTGGAAGACTTCTTTTCTTCCTCTCAATAATTTCCATTAATATTTTTATTTTACTTTTCAAAAAATATGTGGCCCTATCTCATTATCATTTGTGTTCTCCTTTACCCCATTTTCCTCCTTTTTACACTTCATTTTCAACATTCATTTCTCTCTCATCATTATTCATTTCTTTTCCCCTTTTTTCTTTTATATAATAAAATCATTCATATTAACATACACACCAACATATATATGTATATACACATCTATACTTATACATTTACTTACACCCCTTACCACTATTAAATTACACAGCATAATTAATAAATTACACATCATAATTAATAAATTATACACATACACTTCTCATAAATACCAAATCAATTAAATGTACAAATTAGGGTTATTACAATGAGCCTCATAGGTAAAGTCATACAAAACTTCGACGGCATCCAAATGTGGAATGGACTAATTTTTTTATGTGACAATACTTGTCTCTTAGTCGGTAGGAGAAAACTCATTCTTCAAGCTGATGTAATTAATCTAATACATTTTGAACACGTTGTCAAGATCTTTAAAAAATAAAAAAAATTAATTAATTCCTCTTTTTATGGAATTTATTTGATGACTGAATCTTCTGAGTAGCAATATAATTATGTTCATATTTTAAAAAAAAATATTTCGGCCATGGTAAGAGGTAAAGTATGGTTTTTGTTTTTGTTTCTTTATGTTAGAAATGGAGAAAAGCAAATGAAGGATGAATTTAACCACGAGAGCAAAAGTATTGTTGAAACAAAAGATCAATCGCAAATAATAAAACAGTAAAAAATCAAGAATATACAAGATTTATCGTAGTTCGGCCAATTTGACATACGTCCACTAGAACAACCTTTGTATTTCGTTTATTAATGAATTAGGGTTACAATGATATATATATACACCTAATTCATATGTACTGGTAAAATACCAAAAACACCCTTTACGTCCACCAGAGTAGCCTCCACAGGCCTTCGGCCCTGCCCTTTGGACTCAGGGTCTGTTGTAACTTCCTTCCTAGATTATGAGCCAAATTAAGAGTGTTTTTCGTAAAAAGACAATGTTGAAAACAGAAACGACACGCGATTGACTGATGCCAAATTAAGGTGAAAACAATTCATAATTGATACCAAAAATAAAGGAAATAATGCCCATAAGTTACTAATTTAAGAGATACCAAGTGGAAATTGAATTATTAGGTAATGTGTAACGGGTGGATACTTCGCGGTTCGACCCAAAAATTTAAGCCAATGAGTAAGGCTAACATCCACCCATCATAAATCCCATTCACTTTCCCATCTTTATTCGATGTGGGACAAATGGGCACCCTGTAACATTCTCCGCCATCTGAACCTGCGCAACGCTGTGTGCCTGCCCGACACGAACCCGGACTCCGGCCCGGGTGATGCAAACTGGGTGGGTGCTTGGCGTGGCACTGGATAAATGACTGGGTTTGGCTCTGATACCAACTGTAACGAATGGATGTTTCGCGGTTCGACCCAAAAGCTTAAGCCAATGAATATGGCTAACATCCACTCATTATAAATCACATTTACTTTCTCATCTTTATCCGATGTGGGACAAATAAAGACACATAATGCTTGTAAGTAATTAATCGATGTGGTAATATGAATGTGTTTAGTAGAAGAATTCCATTAAACTTGAACAATCCGTTGGACTTGGTGGACAAGGTTTATCCAAGACATTTGAATGTGAGATAATTGATGAGTCGTGTTAAACAAATCTGGAATAGAGATTGCCAAGTGTTTGAGTCCACCTTTTTTTCAGATATTAATATTTAGGTTTTTTATTTTTGAAATTATGCAACTTGACTTTTATAATGGATTGAATTTAATCACACTTCTACGTAGAGCTGGCAAAATGTAACACGACACGTTTGATACGATTATATTTATTGTGTTATTTATTTGTAGATTTTTTATGTTTTCTAATTGATCATGGTTTAAAATATATCAATAAATTATTACTGGATCGTGTCAAATTCAATTTCAATTTCAATTTCATTTTTATTTTTTATTTTTTGTGTTGGATTATGTCAAATTTAAATTATTTATTTTTCGTGTTGGATTGTGTCAGATTACATGGTCGACACGTGGGTCGACACGCCGACACGAATTGTCAGCCCTACTTCTAGGTGAAAAAATGATATGTACTATATAGGATTGCTATAATATCATTGTCAACATCTTTTACCTCTAAACAATCAAAAACAGTGTTTGAAAAATCAATCCAAACATGACCTAAGTTTAGTTGTCATTTGAAATATGATTAACAATATTATTTTTACTCATAAGATTGTGATTTTCAAACTTATTTAGTGAAGATTAATTATAACAGGTTATATGACAGGACCATTTTTGTTATTTTATAAATAAATGTACGTTTTCTTTAATATTGAATAGGGGTGATGAATATATAGCGAAAACACAAATATATATAAAGCAATGTTACTGTAAGAACATTTGTAAAATTATTCATGGTTGACATATTCTCGACAATAATCATGTTGAGTGACTTGTGAGGTCGGGAGGTTTAGGAAAATTAAAGTGGTCAAGCAAAGGCATCAACAAACTTCGTCAAATTCAAATCAAGCTTAAAGTAGTAAAGATGGAACAAGTTTGAGCAAAAAATGTATTTCGGATGGCATAAACAACTTTTTTCATAGCCTAAACTTCGAGAAACATATCAATGGAGTTGAGAGGATTCAAATGGAAGAAAAGTTGGGAAAAGTAGTTTTCATGAATTTTGTTACGCTTGAGCTACACTTACAGTACCTAAAAGTGGCTAGAAATTTGAAAATCTACGTTTGACCTACGCTTATGGTTTTTGGGCTACGCATGACGTACGCTTAAGCGTAGGGCCACGCGTAGTACACCGACGTGTAAATTTAAGCCTGAGATACTTCCACTTGTGGTGGCCTATTTTGACTAGAATTACACTACAATACATCATAACACATGTAAAAAGGATATATACACCAAAATTGGTTAGATTCACTCCAAATTACAAGAGAATTAAATAAGGGAGGAATTATTGTCCAAAAAGGATACAAGTTTACTCAATATAGGATTCATCTCTCTATAAATAGGAGGAGACTCCGCAGATTTTTTGTGTGACTTTTGTGAGATCTCTGCAATACTTTCATAGATTAGATTCGTCTATAGTGAGAGAAAAAAAGATTGCTTGATCATTTTATATCAAGGGTTTCTCTAGTTTTTGAAGGGTATTCAATTGTGCTTCAATGTTTGACATCTTTATGCACAATTGATTAATCCGATTGATGTAAAACCATCACACCACCTTGTGCAACATGGTTGCATCGATCCGTTGAGAAGCGGAGTCATTAGAGTACGGAGATCGGAGCGAGAGCTTCGTGGAGCGCGAGTGGATTTAGACTTTCAGACGTCGAGTGAAGAACAACAAATTATAGTGGTTGTAAGTCCTGTTTTCATATAATTTGTATAAATTATCTGATTTATAGTGCATCGATACCCGAGTGTATTCGTGATTTTTTCCTCGGAACATTTCCATGATTTTTTCACGTAAAAATCTCTGTGTCGTCTATTGATTTATTTTCTGCACTTATATTCATGATTTCTTGATTAATCTAGTTAGAGAATTAGGGTTTCGTGATTGATTAAAATTTAATTTCAGCTAAATAATTTTAATTGATCATAAAATTGATAAAAAAAACCTATTCACCTCCCTTTAAGCTATTTTCCTTACTCACCTAGGTAATTTCAGTTACCAAAAAAAATAAAATAAGAAGAAGAACAACAATAACAACAATGTTATTAATTATATATCTCTTTATTCCAAGAGTAAAAGTATTTGGACAATATTTAGGTCCTGCCTCATGTGAACAAAGTTCGTCCTTCCTACTGATGTGGTCCAATACAATTTGGACACGTGGTTAAATATTTTTATAAAAGGAAGATGACATAAAATGCTTAAAAACATGAATTAGTGTCAATTTCTTTTTTAAAATATTTTAGTCATGTGTTCAAATTGTATGAGCTCACATCAGTAGGGATAACGAGCTTGGTCTTCATGGGACATGACCCTAATATTCTTTAGTTAAAAATGACTAATAAGAGTGTTCTTTCACTAGAAGTACGGCTTACATGAGGTGGTGGTTGAAGTAGGAGGTGAAGGGAACAGTCGTGATAGAGGACGAATGGCAAAGGTGGGAATGAAAGAGGTGATGTGGTGGTGGGACGTGGCTATGAAAATAGAGAGGAATCTGAAATAAAAATAAAAACACTGAAAATAGATTGAATTGGAGGAAATTTTAAATTAAATTAAAGTGAATAAGTAATATTCTGCCACATGATTGTCACCTCATCTCACATGTCAGTAAAGTTAAAATATGAATTTAAATTCATAAAGTATAGCATTTTCATATATATATATATATATATAAAAGTGTGTTTGTTTCTAGGTTAATTAAAAGGATTGGCAGAACATTAAAGTGTCTGTTTAATAAGAAATATTCTTATTTTATGTTGTTAAATATAAAAAATAAAAGTAGAAGTAAAAGTGTGGTAACAACCTAAAAATCCTCGGTTCGATTTTCAATTATTACAAACAATTTTTTGAAACCACAATGATGAACATAGTTCCAGTCTTATCAATCCGTGTGAGCTCACTTTTCACGGATATGTGATTAAGCCACTTTTTCAAGTCCTCTTTATGATACTTACAGCTAAACAAGAACTCCAAATTTAAGAAATTTGATGATTATTGATAATGGCCGACTTCCTACCTTCTATTAATATAGCTACATAAAATATGCACAAATTTCATTTTTACATTTTTTTAATGTGAACAAATAAACTTATAGTTGGTCCTAGATGAAGTAACGTGAACCTATATATTACCTAGGCCATAAAGAAAAGGCACATACTATGAGACCATGCCGTCAATACCATTCTTCGTCTTCCTAGTCACACTATTTTCTCTCAAGCCAACATGCATTTTAGAGTGCCATGCACGGACAATAGACGTGACACAGTCCTGCAATGGAGCTATAAGCTTTGGCTTTCTTCGCTATGTGAATTTGTGTCAACGCCAACCAATAGAACAGGAAATAGAAAATACTAATAGTAAGCACTTTGTTCTAGTCCATGGTATGAACCTTGGAGCATGGAGCTGGTACAAGCTCATACCTCTACTCAAATCGGCCGGCCACCGTGTCACAGCTTTGGACCTTGGCGCGAGCGGGGTGGACCCGAGGAGGCTCGATGAGGTGGCCTCCCTTTTCGAGTATGCGCAACCATTGACGGACTTCATGGCCTCCCTGCCTCAAGAGGAAAAGGTGGTCCTAGTTGGACACAGTTATGGTGGCTATTGCATTTCTTTAGCCATGGAGAGCTTCCCCCAGAAGATTTCTGTCGCGGTTTTCGTCACTGCCTTGATGCCGAATTACACACATCCACCACTTACCATCCAAGAAGAAGTAAGAAAAATTATTACAAGTCTTAAATCTTCAGCACATAATTGCATAGGGGTAGTCCTCTAATCATGCATGCATTTAATTTGATGAAAACCTATGTGTTTCATTACATTTGCATATTATTTAATAACTCAATTTAACACTCAACTATGCATAGATTCAAATTATTTATTTGACTACGTATTTGTTTAAAATGAATAAAATTTTCACCAACCTTCGAACACACGGAAAATTTACAAAAATATCAAAGAAAGAATATTAGTATAATATTTAGTACGGCTTAAAACTTTCAGCACTTAAATTTATTTTATTTTCTCGAAGATGTTCTTAGTGGTAAATTAAATATTTTGTTGGAATGAATTTATTTTGATCAGTATATGAAGAGGAGCTCGTTAGAATCATCACTGGATAACGTCATTGTATACGATTCAAATAATCAGCGACAGTCCCTACTCTTTGGTCCAGAATACACTGCAACTAGGCTTTATAATCACTCTTCAATAGATGTGAGATTCTCAAGCAATTTCATCTGAATAAATTCCCAAGAAAAACTTAATTTGGTTTTCTTGATGATTTTAATATTTCTTTGCGTGCAGGACAAGGAATTAGCTAAAACGTTGGTGAGGCCAACTGGGTTTTACTTGAATGACTTGAGCAAGCCTGTGCTGACAGAGAATAAATACGGATCGGTCACTCGGGTTTTTATAATCAGTGGAGATGATCTAGTCATTCCAGTGGATTTTCAGAAATATATGACTGAGATTAACCCTCCTAAAGATGTGAAGACCCTAGTTGGATCTGACCATATGGCCATGATTTCAAAACCCAAAGAGCTTTATCTCGCATTGCAGGAAATTGCTGATCTTATATAATTGAATGTGTTAGTGTTAGTTCTTTATCTATAAAATATATATTTATGTGGGTTTCTAAATAAATTTTTTTTCTAACGAGGCCATTTCCAAATTTGTATGAGTTTATTTATAAAACTAAATACAACCCAGTGATTAAGGTTGCACACGGTTCGTTTTGGTACGGTTCTTGACAAATTTGGAACCAAATCATTATCAACAGTTTTTTAAAATCAAGAACCAGAACCGGAACCATTAATTAAGGAACCAAACCATAAAATAACGGTTTGGTTTGGTTCCGAATCATGGTTCCATAAATATGTTCTTTCAAAATATACATAACATGCATCAACATAAATTATGAAAAACAATCTTGTCAATTTCAAAAATAAAAACAAGACTCTTAAACTAAAAATTACACACACACGCACCCCCACCTCCACCTACCCCCCCCCCCCCCCAAAACTCTCTCTCTCTCACACACACACACTAAGAGGATGAGAGAGAGAGTCTTAGAGAGATTATTTATAGAGTTTTCATGATTTTTATATTGCGTTTTATTTTTATTTTCAGACATGGCTTCAGTCAAGAGAATTGTTGAATGTCCACGAATTAAAACAGAAAAGTTATGAGTCCGTATTTGTGTGTGAACCAACACATATTTAGAGATCTATAGAGGGAGGGAGATAAACTAATCTTTTGTAGAAAGCTTAGAAGTCGGTGGTAATGAAGAGATGAGTTATAGTGACCAGCGGTGAGAATGGATGTGAGAGATGAGAGGGGCTAAAAATTATAGAATTTTTATGTATATGCGTGTAATATTTGTTTAGATGGTAAAAAACTATTAGGGTAAAATTAAAATTTTATTTAATACACTAATTTGTATTTATTTGGTGTTATAAGTTTATATGAATCTATAATTTTGTTAAGTATAATGTAATTGATAAGTGAGTTATCTAATTTATGTCGGTTCGGTTTGGTTCTTGACAATCTGAAATCGGAACCAAACCAAATTAGAACAATTCTGTTTTTTGAAAATCGAAATCAAACCAAGCCAATTCAAAACCGAAATCAAAGCACCTGTTTGGTTCGGTTCTACGGTTCCACGAATTTTTTGTGCACCCCTACCAATGACCCATACACTTGGTGTGTGTTTGGAAACTGATTTGGTTTTGGTTTTTGGTTTTGGTTTGGTTTGGGTTTGGTTTGGTTTTATTATGAACTAAAACCATATTTGGTACTCATGATTTTGGTGTTAGAAAAAGTAAAGCTGAAAAACCAAACCATGTTTAGTAGAGTTGGTATGAGCTGAAATTCTGAAACCAAACCATGTTTGGTAACTTTGGATGGTTTGACATTTTATTTATTTATAATAACATTTTGTAAATATATATGTTTTCAAAAATGAAATATATACATAAAAATACATTAAGGATTAAATTTTTTTAACAAAGAATATTAATATTGGATAATAATATTTCACCATATTACAAGAATTATTCAATTGGTTCGTATATGTAGTTTGAAAATTTATAATCTTTTTTCATTTAAAATCTCAATGTTTTTTAACCATTTAAAAAAATGACATCACATTCCCATAAATTATTCAGTACTTGTTGTTATATCTGTCACATATAATAAAACTAAAATATTAAAATATATTAAATTTTCAGGAATTTTATATTATCACTACCAAAGAGCTATAATAACCAAGGTAAATGGTTGGGTTGCGTTGGTTAAATTTAAAATATATTAAATATTACTAAAATATTACATTAATCTAACTAAAATATTAAAATATATTAAATTTAAAATATTAAAATATATTAAATTTTCAGTTAAGTATATGCAAATGGTTGGGCTGTATTGGTTTTGTGGCTCTTCTTCACAACAAGGTACACAAATTTAACACCATGGTTTGGGCTATGTTGATTTTGGAATAGAGTTACAGAAACCATACCAAGAGAAACCATGTATTCATATGGGTTGGGAAAAGCCCCATTTAGTACACCATGGGGCGACACTATTAGCCCAAAACCAACTCACCCAAACATGAATTGAGTTATACTTTTAAACCCAAAACCAAAAAAATGATTCCAAAATCACTTGTCAAACATGATTGTATTATTTACCTCAAGGTAGTACTTTTTTTTTTGAGAAAATAAGTAATTTTATAGAAAGAAGGCTAAACAAAGCCAAGCACAGAACACAGGAGGGAACCCATGCTCATTACAAGGTGGTACATTGTTCAACAAAGCCCCAAACCCACCAAGTTAGGGACTCTCAATCCTCAATACCTAACAGCTTGATACTAGGCTGCATAGACAAAACCCACAGGAGCTGAAACTGATGTTGAACATGGTACATTCTCCAAACAAAAAGATTAGAACAAAAAGCACAGACAATGAAGAATAGGCTAAGCAAGTAGTCCTCTTGAACAACATGATAACTCATCACAAATAAAAAATAGAATCTGGAAATCCCCATAAGTTTGCAATAGTAGTGTTAGCTGCAGACCTCTTGAAATTTTCAAGGTAGTACTTGAAATGTAAACTTTGTATGAAAAC
This sequence comes from Cornus suecica, assembly GCA_963922005.1. Lineage (NCBI taxonomy): Eukaryota > Viridiplantae > Streptophyta > Magnoliopsida > Cornales > Cornaceae > Cornus > Cornus suecica. The sequence goes on from OY998248.1 coordinate 37,173,381, forward strand.
TTTATATAATTTAAATCTTTATTGAGAATCATTACATGTGACTAAACCGATAATAGTAGAGATTGTATGGGATCTCCTCCCTAAAGGAGAAGTCAAGTTTCGAGACTCAATGGATGCATAGGTGACCGAAAAATATTTTATGTACGCAAATGTGGCAAAGAAAAGTACAATCAATCAAAATTACTTTTGATATTTATTAGTATCTTATTGTAAAAATTATCTTTTATATGTCATTATCCGTTAATAGTGTCCCTGTCAACCAAATTTTTAGATTTGTCATTAATTGTAAATTTGTAATCTTTAAAAATAATTAGTGTATAAGTATGTTGTCATATGCAAACCTAATCCAAATGAGGCTGAAATTAGGTGGCGAAACCAATTAGGACAAGGATCCTCCCTGCCTTATATATCCCTCTTCAGTCTTATCCGGAGCAAGATCTAATTGTTAAAAAAAACGTTACATATCACTTGACACGTTATACATATAATTTTTTCATGGCACACTTCAAAAAAATAAAAAATTATGTGGCTTATTTTTTTTATCATCAATTCAGCTTTGAAAATGGCTAGATAGGAAAATTTTAGGAGGAAATCAAAATTCAGCCAATTAAAGCTTATAGAGGCAGTTGTCAGCCCCCTCCCTGAGAGTATCGGGTATGGACGCTACATTGGCTAATTAAACTGTCATTTAGCGAGTATGAGTCATGGTTTGTCGAACCGGTCGGTTCGTAACGGTATGGGCTGAACCGAAATCGGTTTAGCTCAATATACCGGTGGGTAGGCCGGTTCGCTAGGAACTGGCCAATATATTTCCGAATCGGTTTTGGTTGAACCGGTTCATTTTTAAAAAAATAAAAAATTACTATTGCAAAGAGAGGCCATGTGTCTGTCAACTGTCCAGTTTTCTTCTTTTTTTAAAAAAAAAAAAAGAGGATCCTTTGTATCATTTTTTTATTTCTTTTCTTTTATAAAATTATTTATTTTCCCAAAATAAATAAATAATAAACTCTTGTACATATAATATATATATATATACTTATACAGTAAAAGAGAATAGGATGTAAGAGAATATAATGCAACTGTATATCAACTTCAAGTCTTTAATACACATAGTTTATTTAGTATTAATTTAAAAAGTAAAATATATTTTTAATAATTTGAATATTTATTTATTTAAAATTAATATCATTGAATAGTCTCATAAGAAGATCAACGACACATTTAAATTTATTAATAAATCATTTTGGATACTAAATATCTTTAAAAAATAATTTAAATTTACTTAAAATTATCAAAAAATATCAAAATTTAGTTATGTTGTCAAAAGTACCATATCAGTACATTTTAGCCACCATGTGCGAGGTTTTAAAAAATTCACGATTGTGATAACCGAAACCGTTACGTAACCCCGATACTGACACGGCTCCGTTACACCGATACCAAAACTATTACACGAACCGAAACCGTTTTTGCAAACCATGGTATGAGTCTATGATATGCTGTTGGTTATGTCTGGAACCCATATGAAGGCTGACAAGAGGACTCACTAAATATAATGAGCCATATAGCTAGTCAAGTGGTCCCAATTAACAAAATATAAATAAAAAAAAGAGAGAAATGTAGGGGAGCAAAGTGAAGTGGTCTCATTAATAAAAAATAATTATAAAGAATAGAGAGAAATGGAGGGCTGGCTAGCAGCATATCAATTCTCAAAAGTTTCAACTAGCCAAATTAAACGAACATTAAATTTAGCCATTCAATTTGGCTAGTAGCATACCGGATGCTCTTACCCTTATTTTGTTTTCTTATTATTTTGTTTCCTTATTTAATTTTTTGAACTTCTTTTCCATTTTATTTTTCATATTCATATGCCTTTCCGTAGTTAAATTTTTAACTTCACCCCTGGCTTAAACAGAATGAAGAAGTAAAAGGCATGGTGAAACAGAATGAATAACTAAGAGATAGGGATGGTAAAATGAGGCACGACACGAATACGATATGAATTAAAAAAGTTAGGGTTGACCATAAAAATGTTGAAGTTATATAAGGGTCGATCTGAACACGACACGAGAATATTAGTGTCGGGTTAGGGTCAAACCCGAATAATCCGAGCAACCCGTTTGACACGATTATATATATATATTTATTATTATTATTATTATTATTTCTTCTCTAATTAGTTATGGGTTGAAATATATATATATATCAATAAGCTATTATTGGGTCGTGTCAAATTCAATTTAATTTTGCAAATAAATATGTTAAATAGTTCATTTTGTGTTGGATTATGTCAAATTTAATTTAATATATTATAATAAATAGATTAAATGGGCATGGGTCGACATAAGTAATATGTTTAATAAATGGGTTGAGTTGAGTTAAGGTTGAGCATATTTGACACATATATTAACTAATTATTTTTTGACATGACTCATTTCAACCCAACACAAATACGATCCACGGACACGAATTGCCACCCCTGCTAAAAGGTATCATAGGTGAACAAGAAAGATGGTTAAACTCACAGAGTATGGGGTCTAACAAAGTGATATATTTAGGCCTTGTTTGGTAGGTGGTTCGGTTCCAGCTAATCTAGTCTGATCTTGTGTTTTATGAGACCAAACCATGTTTGGTAGCATTGGTCCCAAATTTTTTGTTAGACCAAGTAAGACCAAATCAAACCAAAATGGCCTCATTTCAGACAAAAAAAAAAGGTGGTTCCTGGTGGTCCGGTCTGGTCTTCTTAATAAAATATATTTATAAATAATTAAAAATGAATAAATAATAATAAAAAATTAATAATAATAATAATAATAAAATTAAATAAAACATATTTTAAAAATAAAATATAAATAATAAATAATAAACAAAATGAAATAAATAATACCTAATAATGATAAATAAATGAATATAATAATAAATAATAAAATATATTTATAAATAATTAAAAATGAATAATTAATAATATAAGTAATAAATTAAATAAAGCATAATAAAAAAAATGAATACAATAATAATAAATAAATATAATAATAATAATAAAAAATGGACTAAATAATAAATAATAATAATAAATTACATAAAATATATTTAAAAATATAATAAAAATAATAAATAATAAACAAAATGAAATAAATAATAATAAAAAATAAATATAATAAAAAATTAAAAATATATATAATAATAAATAAATACTTCATAATAATAATAAAAAATGAGTATAATAATAAATTAATATTAAATTAATAAAATATATTTTTAAATAATTAAAAATGAATAAATAATTTATAAATTAAATGAATTAAATAATGAAATAATAATAAATAAATAGAATATATTTATAAATTCATATATAAATTAATAAATAATAATATAAATAATAATTTAATAATATAAATAATAAAATATATTATAAAGTGAAGAAATAATAAATAAAGAAATAAATAATACATAAATAAATAATAAAACCAGACCGCTTACCAAACTGATTTTTTCAGATCATATTAGATCAGACCAGATCAGAAAGACCGCCTACCAAACATAACCTTATAGTCAAATAAACAAGAATAACTTGTCTTGAAAAGCCAAATACTCAAATATGATTTAAAATCATCCAAGACCCTTTTAATTACAAGTTACAACATTTGGAGTTTAAATAGAGATGGAAGGTAACACAAGTTCCAACATTTGGAGCTTAAAAAGAGATGCTAGGGAACAAATGATTGTTAGGAATGGTTTCAAATTCCTATTTATATTTATAGAGGGTAATTGAAATTGGAAGCTACAATTCTAAATCTAGTATATGGATATAACAAAATTTTTAGAATTGGAATTGCATTCCAATTTCAAATCTCCCAATTTCACATTTTGAATTTCACATGAGAAATTATAATTTCCAATTTCAAATCTTGAACTCACTAAATACTCTCTCTAACAAAAACATATATGCATACATATATATACCAAAAGACCTATATATATACATACATCTATATGTATATGCACGCCTATATATACAAATATATACACATCTATATTCATATGTACATCCACATGCACATACATACATGTATATACACACACATATATACTTACATAATTATACCTATATATATATATATTTTATTATTATCTAATTTAAATTCAAATTTATGATCTTTTATATTTAAATTGAGTTTGAAATTAAAATTCAATTACACTTAAATTATAAACCTTATCCAAATAATGCATTTGAAATTGCATTTATGGAATTGAAATATCATGAAATTCTAATTTCAATTCAATTTTAAATCCACACAACCAAATGGACCCAAAATATATTTGATATGATAATTTCTGATTAGAAGAAAGTGTTATTCTCTAAAGAATTGTATCCATTTCTGTTCAATTTCTTCAATTAACATCACCAACCCTTCAAATTGACCAAAAAAGAAAAAAAATCTCTCTTTTTCTCAAAATAATAAATGAACGTGAAATATAATACTTTCCGAGGTAATAGATTGCAACTCTTACCCACTTGAGTCTCTAAACACACCGTTTGCTTTAGTTTATTTGACATTTTGATTTTTCAATTTAGACTTGGCACTAAGAAAATTTTACTTTCAGGATTCATTGCATGATGTATATATATCTAACAATTTATTGGTGCAGGGAATTTAGTTTTTACTACATTCCAAACTTTTAACAAAGGAACATTTTCTTACAGATTTGTAAAAATTATTTCAAATCGAGCTAGACCAATATTATTAGACTTTGTAATATATTTTTTAATATACTATAACATAAAGTGATTCGCTGCATGATGTATATATCTAACAATTTATTGGTGTTAGGAATTTAGTACTTTTCACTGACCAATTTTATTATACTTTGTATTATACATTTTTTATATAAAAAAAATATAATACAAAGTGATTCATTGCATGATGCATATATCTAACAACTTATTGGTGTTAGGAGTTTAGTATTTATTATATTCCAAGCTTTCAGAGAAAAGGAAAATTAGAAAATATTTCAAATTGAGATAGAACAATTTTATTAGACTTCGTATTATATATTTTTATAGTGAATTTTTTATGGAAAACTTATTCTCAAGCATCTTTCTTTTTCGTCTTTGTTAAATCCCTCGTGGTGCTTGTGGTTTATACTAGTAGAAGGAAAAACAATCTAAAACTTGATAAACAATTATATCCTGCATATTATATATATATAACTTGAAAACGATTTGACTTGTTCGATCGGCACCTCATGATTTTCCAAAATTGCAAACATTTTATAAATAAGTCTCACTCGTGGTCTTAAAACTCATAAAATATATGTTTCAAACACTTTTTAATGTAGCTCTGTAACAATCAACAAGTATAAAAAAAGACTGCCCAGTGCCCACACATGAACAATGATTGAACCTAGTATTTCTATTGAGTAAAAGGTACGAAATGTGGAAAAGTATGTTTAGTTATAAATTGCTTAGAAGACGACCAGCTCCATATTGATTAATCATTTGTTTTTTTGGTAAATATATTGATTAATCATTGCATGAAACACACGTGGTGCACGTGTGTAATATAAAATTTTAGACTCCTAAGGAGTATAAGAAGCTGCACAATTTTTATTAACATTATAGGAAAAATGGAAGTAGAGAACATGCATTCTAATTTCTACTTATTCATTTGCACAAGTTGCAAATTTTACAGTATATTTATAAATTAATTATAAAGCTAACTTCACTGTTGACTTTGGGTCATGGGCTTCATTCCCAATCCTGTCAATTACCATGGTAGTTATTTATGTCAGTTTGTCATAATTTTTTTTTCCAACTAAGCGCTAAATAAATTGTTTTAAAAAAATGGTATTATTATTTTTTAAAAGTAATTTTTTTTTTTCTGGAAGTCAAAAACAGTATTTGAAAACGAATCCAAACACAAAACCATTTCTTCTGGTTGATGCCTTCTTTCAGTAGTGGTTTTTGAAATATATATATATGCATACATATTTTAGACAAACGTTGACATGCATAAAACCTGCATAACTAATCATTTTGTTGTAAAGTAATATTATATTTACTAAAATGTGCTTTAACATAAAAAAAATTAAAACGCAGGGCCCTTACTTCGAAATTAATTAAAATTAATATACTTAATTCATTGGACATTGTAAATATAAAGTTCCTGAAATTTATTCTAGTAGTGCGTTAGGAGAAATGAGCTTGAACCGATTTTTAAAATTTTCTTAATGATTAACTTTATATAAATTAAAAGAAAATACAAGATCTAAATTCTACATGATTTAAAAAACCTAAATTTACTTAATTTTATATTAGGGGCCGTTTTGTCAATATAACATCACTTAAATTGTGTAATTGTTGCAATTTTTTTTATATCTATTATGTGAGAAATCTAAAAAGAAAAAAAACTAAAATCTTATAGGCAATGATGTTCTAGTTGGAAGTGTCCAAAAGACTATGATGAGTTCAAATTTCTTGCCAAATAAGTACTATTATATAAAAATCGTTATTAAATCACGAAATTTCTTGACCCGTTGATAAAACACAGTTGTTCAAGATAAATCATTAATTCAGTCTCAGCTTAAGTAAATAATTAATAAATAAATCTTATTTATGCGGCCTTGTTCGTTCTCTCACTACATAATCATCATATGAGTGTCCTTCAACAGACTTCCCTCTTTGCAATAAAAATAAATAAAAGACTACATTACACGGTTAGGGTTTTGTTGAAAATCCTAGATACCGACTAGCCGCTCATGGAAATGAAAGACTCCATTGTTGATGAAGCCACCGTCTTCATGATTGGATGATTGGTTCTTGAGGAAGGGAACCTCTCTCAAAGAGAGAGGTTTTTTATGAACAATGATACGTTCTTGAGATAATACAAAGTTATTTTCAAGATGTCAGAGATATATTTTATTAATGACTTCTACCCGTATACATTGATAAAAGTTGGTGCAGATATGGTATGTTCTTTGTTTGCACTCCAAGAGAACTTAAGGGCTAAGAAATAACATTGAATGGACGGTTTTGCCCCACTATATACTTGTACACAAAGTCATAATTCTATAGTATATGTTCTCACAGATTCCAAGACGGCATATTCCGAACGATCGAAAAGTCTCACCGATCAATCGGTGGCTCCTGAATTTTAATATTTATTTAATCCGCGAATTTTATGCTTCCGCCACTTATACCTTACTTTATTGACTTGTACTTTGCTGATTTTTTAGTGCAAATATCTTCTAAGTATTGCTTCGAATTCTACATACTTTCTAAAAACCCCGAATTAACACATTTTTGCATTAAGGCCCTGAAAACACACTTAACACGTAACTTCTATAAAAATACCAAATTAATAGAATAAAGAGACTAACAAGAGGTATATTAACGCCCAGAATACCAATTATTATGGTCTAATCATCAGCAAATTAGCTTTTAGACCCTCAACAAAAAACACATCTTCTAGTTTAGGTATACCAGAAATCATAATTGTACATTTTCCTAGAACTTTTTACTTCTCTCCATTTCCAAAAGTGACTATCCCACTATGACACTCCTAAAAAACCCCAAACAATGACTTATCTCCAGTCATGTGTCTAAAACATCCACTATCCATATACCAAGAGCTAGAATTACGTGTTCTAAGTGCAATATGAACTACAAAACAATATAGCTCACATTTTCTGACACATATCATCTTCATCTTTGGAGCTCTATGCCAATTTTGACAAATTATTCACCTCTTCACTCAACACTCTAATATGATCTTTCACACAATCTCCATGTTGAGTTTTATGTTCCTTCATTTATTTCAAAGTTTTTCCTCTTAACTTTGAATACAAAGGTCGAATATGACATCTTACTCCACAGTGGTAACATATAGGAACAAACCTTTGAATTTCATCAGTCATACTCTTAGGATATCTAGAGGTAAATGAAGGTTTACTTTCAACAGTTCTTCTGGCATAGGATTGAGTATTAGGATTCCAATTTGAATTCCTTTGAGAAGAACTAGATGCTACATGGGAGACTTTTACAAAGGTGGTTTTCGAAATGACATTCGAATTATACGTTACTCTATCAAAACTCAATCCCTTTGTATTTCCTACTAATTTTCCCTTACTCAATATCTCATCAAGCTTAAGTGTTCCATCAGACCATTTACGAAGAGTTAATTTAGCATATTTCAGCTCTTTTTCCAAATTTTTAATCTTAGTAGATTTATCAACCAATTCCTTATTAAGATCATCTATTAACTTCAAAGCCTGAGTTTTTTATTGTTCAGACTTATTCAATTCCTCAAACAATTTGGCCTTTTAGGTTTGTAAGAGATTTAGGGTTTGAGAACTATTGGCTAATTCGTCTTTAAAATAATGTAATTCTTTGTCCATGCTAAGACTTTTAGTTAATAGTTTCATGTGATTTTTGTGAAGTTGAGTGGTCTAATCAAGTAATTTATCATAAGACTCTTGAAGCGTGTCATCACAATCTTCATCACTCTCAGAACCTTCCTCTCTAAACATCACCCAACTTGTAGCAACTTCTTTAACCTCCTTGCTTTGTGCAGCAAATACGGTGAAATTCTCAGACTCATCACCTACCTCCAAGTCTGTCGCATCACTAGCTGATCCATTATCAGATTTACCATTCCAACTGACAACTAATCCTTTGGTTTTTTTCAAAGTGTTTGCACACTCTGCAACTATATGACCATATATATCCTTGACAGTCAAAACATTGGGGTTTCTTCTTTTTAGGATCAGACTTATCTCTCAGAGTTTAGGTCTTATTTCTATTTCTAGACTCACCCAACTTATCCCTAAATTTTTGTCATTGGCTATTTCGTTTAGCCTTAACGTATTTGTTCAACCTTTTAGCAAACAAGGCAATATCATTCAAACTTAACACATTTTTTTCATCAGATTCAACATGATTCTCCTTAGTAGTTTTGAAAGCTATGCTCTTCTCTTTTGTGCCACTCGACCTTTTAGGGGGATTTTTTAACATCTCATTCTCATAGGATTTTAGGTTCCCTATCAATTCTTCAAACTTAATTTCTTTAAGACTCATGACCTCCGATATGACAGTAACCTTAGACCGAAAATGTTCAGGTAGAGACCTAAGAATTTTCTTCACTATGGTAGTCTCAAGAATAGGCTCACCTAGATTATGACAACATGTTACAATATTAGCTAATCTAGCCTCAAAATCAGTATAAACTTCATCCTTCTCCATCCTAAGTTGTTCAAATTATGAATTTAACATTTCGAGTTTTGATTGTTTAACTTTTGAAGTCCTTTCATGAGTTATTTGGAGATTATCCCAAACTTCTTTGGCAATATCGCACGTGGCAATTCTCTTAAACTCACTAGTAGTCACAACATTGTATAATGCATTTAAAGCTTTGGAGTTCTAACTAGCACTGTTTGTTTCAGCAGGAGTCCACTCACTCGATAGTTTTGGTTTTGATTGATTAGTCATTGCATCCATCACAGTGGGAGGTAAGTATCCTACCTCTACGACAAGACAAGCTCTCTCATCTAACGATTTAAAAAACACTATCATTCTCGCTTTCCAATACGTGTAATTCGAGCCATCAAACAAAGGGGACCTAGATATGGAACCTCATTCATGAGGTATCTCCATCGTCTAAGTTCAGAATCTAATCCTATGTATTAACCTAAAACGGGGCAACCACATTCTTATACCAATTGAAATTACCAAGACGATTAAGGAAACTAGCCTAGAGAGGGGGTGAATAGGATTTATGTCAATTTTATGATCAATTAAAATTATCTTGCGAAAATTCAATTTTAACCAATCACAACACCCTAATTCTCTAATCAGATTAAATCAAGCAATCATGAATATAAGTGCAGAAAATAAATCATGAGAAGACACAGATTTTTTACGTGGAAAACCTTGGAAAAACACCAAATAAAAACCACGGATACGCTCGGGTATCAATGCACTATAAATCAAACAGTACACAGACTCTATGAAGTTTTAGACTTACAAATAACTCATGATTTGCCTTTCTCCACTCCACGTCTGACGAAATTGAATCACTCGCGCTCCACGAAGCTCTCGCTCCGATCTCTGTACTATGACGGCTCCACTTTTTAACGGATCAAATAATCACGAAGCCTCCTGCTCTGATCTCCGCACACAGACGGCTCCGCTTCTCAACAGATCAAAGCAACCACGTTGCAATAGGTGGTGTGTTGATTTGTCAAAATCTAGATCATTCAATTGTGAATAAGATCATCGATGTAGAAACACAATCAAATAAACCCTAAGAGAGAACTATAAGATATATGATCACTCAATAATTATCTCTATTTATCTCTCTCTATAGAAGAATACGAACTGTAGGAGAATTGCAGAGTTCTCATCCCCAAAAAGCCCCCTCAAATCTGTAGAGACTCCTCATATTTATAGAAAGAACTGAGGAAAATCCTAAGTTTACCATTTTTCATAATTTCACATCAAACTGAGCAAAACCCTTTGATTTGGTCTTTAATATGTATATATCACATGTATCAAAGTGTTTGAGTCATAGACGCATCAAAAGATCTTAAGTTGGGGATAAAATTGAGATTTCACAACTTGACTTCGTAGTCCCACTTACGCGTGTCGCGTAAGGAAGCTACGCGCGATGCGTAGTCATAAGCTACACGCGGCGCGTAGGCCTGCATACGCGTGGCGCGTAAGCCAATTTTCACTGGGCATAGGCTGAGCGTAGTTTTAGCACTTTCTAGCCCCTTTTAGTTACTCGGCGTAGCAAAATTCATGGAAATCACTTTTTTTGGGAATACTGTCAATTGAACTCCCTCGACTCTATTAGAATGATTCTTGAAGTTTTGGCTCCAAAAAATATCGTTTATGCCCTCCGGAATGCATTTTTCGCTCAAATTTGCTTTTTCTTCATCTCTCTTGTATTTTCCACTTTCTTTAAGCTTGATTTAAATTTGACAAAACTTGTTGATGCCTTTGCAAGACCATTTCAATTTTCCTAAACCTACCCGACCTTATAATTCACTCAATATGGTTATTGTCTAGAACATGACAAACATAAATAATAATATAAATGTTCTTACAAAACCGAATTGCAATGAATCAGATTGGTTCAGATCGGTTTTATAGGAACGTTTGTAGGATTGTTCATTTTTGGCATGTTCTCGACAATAACCATATTGAGTGACTTGTAAGGTCGGGTAGGTTTAGGAAAATTAAAGTGGTCAAGCAAATGCATGAACAAATTTCATCAAATTCAAATCAAGCTTAGAGAAATAAAGAAGAAACAAGTTTGAACAAAAAATGCATTCAGGAGGGCATAAACGATATTTTTCAAAGCCAAAACTTCGGGAAACATATCAAAGGAGTTGAGGAGGTATAAATGGAAGAAAAGTTGAGAAAAATAGTTTTCATGAATTTTGCTACGCTTGAGCTACGCTTACCGTAGCTAAAAGTGACTTGAAACACTCAAAACTACACTCAAGCTACACTTATGAATTTTTGGTCTACGACTAAGCTATAGCTGGGCCTATGCTTAAGCATAACAACCCCTACGCTAAAGTGTAGGGGATATGCGTAGAGTTGCGTGGATTTTTGGCAAATTCAAGTTCTTATCCGTTTCAACTTTTATCGACTTGAGTTACACTCCAACATATCATAACACGTGCATAAAGAATATTTACTCCAATATTGGTTAGATTCACTCCAAATTATAAGAGGATTATACAAAGAAGGAATCAATGTCCATAAATGATACAAGTTTACTCGAAATAAGATTCATTTATCTATAAATAAGAGTCTCTACATAATTTTTGTATAGATTTTGTGAGATCTCTGCAATACTATCATAGATTAGATCCATCTGCAAAGAGAGAGATCGTTTGATTATTCTATATCAAGGGTTTCTTTAGTTTTTGACGGGTATTCAATTGTGCTTCAATGCTTGACATCTTTATGCACAATTGAATTATCCATTTGTTGTAAAACCATCACATCACCTTGTGCAACATGGTTGCATCGATCCGTTAAGAAGTGGAGTCGTCGAAGTACAGAGATCCGAGTGAGAGCTTTGTGGACGCGAGTGGATCTAGACTTTCAGACGTTGAGTGGAGAGACGCAGATCATGAGTGATTTGTAAGTCTAAAACTTCATAGAGTCTGTGTACTTCTTGATTCATAGTGCATCGATACATGAGCGTATCCGTGGTTTTTACTTTGAGTGTTTTCTAAAATTTTTCATGTAAAAATCTCTGTGTTGTCTCATGATTTATTTTCTGCATTTATATTCATCATTGCTTGATTAATCTGAGTAGAGAATTAGGGTTTCATGACTGATTAAAATTGAATTTCCACTAGATAATTTTTATATTGATCATAAAATCGTTAAAAAGCCTATTCATCATCCCCTAGGCTGTTTACCTTAGTCGCCTAGATAATTTCAGGTTTCACGGATTCAACATCACTTGTTCATTCTTCTATTTGAGGTTCAGATATGAAATTACATTAGAAATACTAAATTGTGAGCCAGCACTGAAAAAATTAATTTCTATGATGGCAAAGAGAAATTTCAACGAAAAAAATTACGAAATCACATTAAACTATTAAGGGTAACTTTAGCACTTAAAAAAAATAGTGAAGAAAACAGGTACACCATACAACTGAAGTAAAAATTCCAGATATAGAAATAATTGGTTGCACATAATCTCATAAATAAATATTACTCCACACCTATGTCACGTAAGAAAACAACTAACAAGTTAGACGAATAATATATTTTTTTGCTTGCTTACAAAATAAGAGTAACTGAGTTGTTTCCATGTTCATAAAAACAGAACAACAAATCTGTTTCCATGTTCATTTAAGTAATAGATAAAAATAGTTATAAGTAGAGTTCATCAAATATTTAGTGCGTAGTGTTAGAAGTGTGTTTTTATATAATATATATATATATATATATATATATATATATAATCATTTAGTATAAGATATGTTATTATTATGTAGTGTAAAATAAAATATTATGATTTACTTTAAAGTAATAGATTATTGATATATTAATATTAATATAAATGAACAATAACAAATTGGACATGACTATTAAAAATCTAAAATCAATTCGTAAAATTCTGAATTTTGTATATTTCAAATCATATCCAATCTAATTTATAATATAACCGGCCAATATGTATGGATCGGATTGGATGGATTGATTTTTTGGATTGGCATGATTTTTGCACAGTCCTGAGATCACATGAGTGGATCAATTTTGGTTTGTGGAAGGTTAGTGATATCATCCTATGGGGGTTCCACGTCATCCTTTGTATCCAAACACCCTCTAGTTTCTCTCTCATCGAAGGGCGCCATTGCGGATCCCACAACGCAATATGATTAAAAATTATTTTTTTAATGTGAAGACAAAAAGTAAATGCATATAATCATGTTCAATTCACTAATTCGTAATATACATCATCATCAGATTATGTAAAAGAAGTATGAACATAATTTAAATAAATATATATATATAATGTAAATGCAATTGTTATATTATATTTCATTTAATCCTAATAAACATCATTTATATTACGTAATAGGAATAAAAACCAATTGTAATATAAATCAACAAAAAAAGTGAGTGATACACACATATATGTAATACAAATATAATGACATATGTAAGGGCTTGTTTGATTTTTAGGTTGGTTTAGTTTTGTCTTGTTTTTGCTTTCTTTTAAAGACCAAATAGACTTTGATTTTTATAATTTAAGATAAAATATTTTTCTAGGTGGGCCCCGCATTCCACTACACATCATCTTTTCTCTCTCTCTTTCTCTCTCTCTATATATATAATGAAGGGTGGACCCCGCTGGCCACTATTATTTACTCTCTCTTTCTATATAAGATAATTTGCACTAACACCCCCTGAGGTTTGCATCTATATATATTTTCAAAAACATATAAATTCGAAATATATATATATTTCGAAAAAAAAATATATATATATATATATATATATATATATATATATATGTAATTTGAAAAATATATAAATTCAAATATATATATATCTAAAAAAAAATTCAAAATATATATATTTTCAAAAACAAAATTCAAAAAATTGTATAATTTCGAAAAACATATAATCATTTCAAAAAATATCTATATTTTCGAATTTATATATATTTCAAATTTTATATATTTTTTGAAATTTATATATGTTTTTCGAAATTATATAATTTTTTGAATTTTGTTTTTGAAAATATATATTTTTTGAATTTTGTTTTTGAAATATATATATATATATTCGAATTTATATATTTTTCAAATTTTATATATATATTTTCGAATTATATATATTTCCAATTTTTTATATTTTTTTGAATTTTTTATATATATTTTTAAATTTATATATGTTTTTCGAAATTATATAATGTTTTGAATTTTGTTTTTGAAAATATATATATTTTGAATTTTATATATATTTTTTGAAATATATATATTCGAATTTAAATATTTTTCAATTTATATATATATTTTCAAAATTTATATATTTTATTCTAATTTTATATATTTTTTTCAAAATTTAAATATTTGTTTTCGAATTTTATACAGTTTTTTGAATTTTATATATTTTTTCGAATTTATATATATGTTTTTCAAAATTTTATATATTTGGGGTTGGGGCATAAATGTCATTTCATATTATCCTTAATATTTTCGAATTTTATGAAGGGTATTTTGGTCATTTGGGGTGTCATGGCAAACAAAACCAAACCTCACGGGGTGTTAGTGCAAATTACTCTTCTATATCTATATATTTAATTCATGGTGGGCCCCGTTCACCACTATTCTTTACCCCCTCTTCTCTATATATATATAATTCATAGTGGGCCCCGTTGACCACTACTCTTTACAAAACCACACAAGACCAAACAAAACCGGTTAAGACCAATAAAGACCAATATAGCTAGACAAAACCAGACTAGATCACTTTTCAAACCCGCCCTAAATAAGGTAACCCATTTATTTTTTACTATGCTGACGTGGCTTGGTTTGACAATTGAAACCCTTTTTTTTATTTTGATCACAAATGGCAACATCCTATGATCATGGGACCCGCATAGGAGATTTGGTCCCCGATGTACTGTATATTTATTTGAGTTTTGCAGGATTTCACCTATTTTTTAGTCTCTGTTGTAGATGTATTTGATTTGTTTAGTTAGTCCAAGCACGAATCCTATCTTTCAAATCACAACCCAAAACGTAAGGTCCTCTCATCGTATTCCTTTTCTCGATATCTTCTCACCTACCAATGCATTCAAATATGAAGACAATTAGAATTTCACTATGATCAACATATTTTCAACCTAGGGCCAAAAATATTACATAAAGTTATCATATATATATATAAAAGCACAGAGACCTCACTCACGCAACATACACTCCACTTATAACCGACCTAAATCATATATGTTGTCCTTGGCCTTATAAAAAAAAAAGTACAAAATGAACCATCGCATTTAAATAAGGATAGGGACAGCACGAAGAGGCTGAGCCTTTTGCAAAGTGATGCCAAACTTCTCTTCCATGTCCAAATCCTTTGGTGCAATCCCACCTTCCAGCTTCCAATCAAACGAGTTCAACAATGAGCCCAGCATCACCGGCACCATCCGTATCGCCAACGGCAAGCCAGGACATATTCTCCTTCCAGCTCCAAATGGTATAACCTCAAAATCCCGACCTCGGACATCGATTTCCGAGTTCAAGAACCTTTCGGGCATGAACTTGGTGGCATTGTCCCATATGGTTGGGTCACGTCCAATAGCCCATGCATTGACTAGGACCTGTGACCCTTTGGGCACAGTGTAGCCCGAGACCTCGCAGTCCGCTTCAGCTCTGCGTGGTATTAAGAATGGCACTGGTGGGTGGAGCCTTAAGGTCTCTTTCATTAATGATCGCAAGTATGGTAGACGTGCAAGGTCTGATTCTTCCACTGCTTTGCCTTTGCCTATGGTTTCTTCGAGCTCGGCTTTGGCTTTCACTAGTGTCTCCGGATTGCTCAACACCTCTGCCATTGCCCATTCTAGTGTGCTTGAAGTTGTGTCAGTCCCGGCCACAAATAGGTCCTGTAAAAACATTTCGGTGCTAGATATTAGGTAGCACTAGGAAAATTAAGATTTCTATTGGCCGCCACTGAAAGTGTAAAAATTGTTATTATCACCTAAAATTTTGATATTAAAACTTTTTAAAGGTCTTATGACAGTAAAAAAAATTATAGTTATACCATAGATTGCCTAGAGAAATAAATCAACTTATGTGCTATAAAGAACGACAATTTAAATCTGTTACTAGTTTTGGTCACTAAAAGTCAATTTTTTTTGTAGTGTAGCATGAAAAAATATTATAATTGAAAGACTATTGAATCATTGATACTCTTTTATGCAAATGAAAGAGGAACTATATCTTATATTATACCGGCCACTTGTATAAATGTAACTATATCTTATATTTAAATAAAATAACTGAGTCACTATTTATCATGCCATGTAAAACTGTAACAATGTTGTTAAATAAATCAAATTTGTCAATTTGTTCAGTTTGATACGCCTTCATTGTAAGCAAAAAAGCTAAATTCAAGTAATATTTTTTTTAACTCAACAAATCAAATTGCAACCATGTACAACTGAAAAAATCAACTCAATTTGATAGACTCTTAACAATATATATATTGATGATGAGTTTGATAGAGGCAAGTCAACAACATAGGTCAATTATTTGTTCTTTAAATTTAAGTACACTTCTTTTAGTGTGTCTTATCACTGTTTAAGTCTGAACAAAGATATTCGAGTATAATTCAATCACATGACACGATTAAAAAATCCAGCATTCCTTATTTCAAACCCTTTCAAGGTAATCTTATCCCCTCCTTCCCCACGTCAACTTTTTAAACTTGACTGGTTATAAAATAATTATACAATTTCGAATCTTAATATAATATAATTTTATATTTTTTTATTTAATAATTTCAAAAATTAATGAATTTTATTAAAAATTACAACTATATTATATTATAATTAAAAACACAAAATAACAAAAAAAAATATTAAAAAGTCATACTTGACAACTAATTTAGGACAAAAGAAATATAAATTATGCATTTTTTATTCAACGTTGATCATCAATATCATCTTCACATGACTAAATTTGAACCGCATGATTCAGGGTTCATCAATTTCATCGTAACCTGACTAAATTTGAATATCATGATTTAGGGTTGTGAAGCTCGGAAGAGTTTTAAGATAATGAGATAATTGTGTTACGTGTCTAAATTGTTCAATTGAGGACTTCAGAAATTCATGATAGAGAGAGATTTGGCTCGAGAATATCATTCTAGGAACCAAAAGATGCAAAACAAAACCAAAAGATGCAAAGCAAAACAGTTTTCGTCTGAACCACCGGAGGTTTATCTGGTCGTTAAATTCAGGGCTCCGGGAATTAGTCGATGTGCGCGAAGCTGACCCGGATCACCCCGATTACCCAAAAAAAATGCAAAACAACCAAATAATGCATTAGAAATGCTAATTACTAATGAGAAATAGAGTTGAAAAGAGTACTAACCAAGCACATCCGCTCAATATGATTCCTATCAATCTCATCACCCCTACTTTCAATATTGAGAAGCACATCCAACACATCATTGCTAGTAATAGCATTCTTGATCCTCCTCAGCTCAATCCTCTCATTAATCATCCTCCCAAACATCCCAAGCACCTTCCCAAAATGAACCGTCATTCTTCCCCTAATCCCTTGCGGATCCACCTTTTCCAAAACCGGGAAATAGTCCACCAAGTTGGGCTTTCCCGCCTCCACCATTATATTCCACACCAACTCCTTAAACTCCTTGGCGGAATCGTCATACGGGTCCGCCAAGTCCACGGAAAAAATAGTATTGGACAACAGGTTCAGTGATGTCCTGAATGCAGCTCGGCCTATGTCTACGCTCGTACCAGAATTACCATTCTTCCTAACATAGCCAATTAGCTCCTGCACCTTCCAAGAACGAAGGTGCTGGTTAGCGTCCAGCCTACTACCCGAAAAGATATTGGAGTTCAAAATCTTTCGTAGGCTCCGCCATTGGGTGGCGACCGGTAGCCAGACAACGGAGTAATGGAACTGGTTATGGGCCCGGAGGGCGTCGGGAATGGAGCGGCTCGAGAATGCTAGGTCCTGCTTTTGGAGGACTTCTTTGGCCATATCGGATGAGGTGAATACAACTGTAGTGATTCGGCCGAGTTTTAGGGACATTATTGGGCCGTGGACTTTGGCGAGCTCGGCAAGGGACTTGTGGGGCTGGTCGCCGAGTTTGAGGAGGTTTCCGATCACCGGAAGTGGGGTTGGTCCTGGTGGGAGCTTTCTGGATTTGTTTTTGGATACTTTGGCTAGTGAGAAGAGGCCTTGAAGTAGGGCTAAAGTGAAGAAGAAATAGAATAGGAAGCTTAGGAGATCCATTTTTTTGTTTTGTGATGAGATTTGGAAATGCTCCTTCTTATTTTATACTAGCTGTATAGAGGTGTTAAGCTCGCGTGAGGCTCGAGCAGTTTATAAAAATGTTTAAAAGGATGTGAAAATAGGGTGTTCAATGAAAAGTTTGCAAGTGAGTTTGTTAGCTGGACTAGGAAAATATAGGTACGTATCAATTATATAAATGTATGTATACATTGGGAAAGGAGATAAATGCACTCAAATTTTAATAAATTTGCTTCATTTTTAATGTATAACAATGTTATTATTCTTGACTTATTTTATGACACACATTATAGTCTTATAGGTTTATTTCAAAACACTAAAGTTACATTAAGGCTGTTTAGTTAAAAAAAAAACAACAAAGATACATAAAACAAACCTTTTTAAGAAAACTGATTCTTAGATTGATTTTTTTAATTTATTTATTCAAAGACTCATATTTTATTGAGTTCGAAGAGTACGTTTATTATTTTTGAGTTATGAGATATACTGTTGCTTTTTAAAAAACACTCTTTTGAGGATTGTTCGACTCCAACTACTAAATTAGGTGAGAAACAATTATTGGTCGTACTAGTGAATATTTATTGATCGTACTACTGCATAATAGGTGAAACTACAAATATACAGCACTTGTCCTGATCCAACAGCCAAAAAACTGTCGGGAAAATAATTAAATAGCTGTCAGAGAGATAATATAATATAGGGTTAGCTTCATTTACACTCCTTATATTTCCTTTTACTTCAATCATATATTTTAGATTTGTAAATCTTCAATCACATCCTTTTATAATTTAAAATACCCCTAAATCAATTTAATTCTAGAATAAAAATAACCTTATATCCAAACACCCCACCCCACTCCACCATTACCACCACCCGCCTCCACCACCCCATCGCAAGCCGCCACTCCACCACCCCACCACATCTGCTCACATACATATATATATATATATATATATATATATATATATGGGTTTGTATATATACGTATATTGGTTCAATTTGCCCTAAAATCAACAAATATATGGATTTGTATATAGAAATTAAACTGAGATTGGAATATGAGTTTGGAAAAACTGATATTTAGATACATTCATATATATATATATATGTATATGGGTTTGTATATATATATATATACACAGAGAGAGGTTGGGATTGGGGTTGGAGGAAGCAGTGGCGGCGGAAGTGGTGGTGGCGGCGGCCGGGGGGGCGGCGGCGGGAGGGGTTGGCGTTAGGGTTGGGGTTTGGGTTGTTGGATAAAATTACAAAAATGAGTTTTCAAAAAAAATAAAAATTAGTTTTCAAAAAAATTAAATGTGTTAGTAAAAATTAAATATTTGGGGTTGTGGTTGGGGTTTTTGGATTTAATTTTTATTCACAAATTCAAAAATTTAGTTTCCAAAAAAATTAAATATTTGTTTGTAAAAATTAGTTTTTTTTTTAAAATATGTGTTTGTAAAAATTGAAAGAATTTTATATTTATTTTCAAATTATATATATATTTTTTAAATTTAATATATATTTTTAATTTTATATGTTTTTTTAATTTTATATATTTGTTTCAAATTTTTTATGTTTTTTTTAAATTTTATATTTATTTTTAAAATTTAATATATATTTTTTAGAATTTTATATATATATTTTTTAATTTTATATATTTGTTTCGAATTTTATATGTTTTTTTAAAAATTTATATCTTTTTTTCGAATTTTATATATATTTTTAATTTTTTACTTATTTTTGAATTTATAATGGTTTTCAAATTTTAATATATATTTTTAAAATTTAATACAAATTAAATGATTAAATTATTGGAGGGGGCCAAATTGATAAAATTACATATCCTTGTTTCCAAACAACTCTAGGTTATCCCATTGAGGATAATTTAGGTATTTATAAAAAATGTTAGGATGATGTCATCGTTAATGGGGTGTAAGTGATGAGAATATCAAATTCGAGGGGTGTAATTGAAGATATTTAAACCTGAAAAGGTGTAATTGAAATAAAAACAAACCTCAGAATGTGTAAATGAAGTTAACCCTATAATATATGCCATCAGAACGTATTATAGGCAATGCTTAACGTAAAAAAATAAGAATAATAAAACGAGTAAAGAGAAATACAAGTCAAGTTGTATTCTATTTATTATTATACCTTAACCCTTTCTTATACAAAGAATACAAGCATATAATCCCTAACATCAAGGAAAATCACTAATGAATCCCCTAATCAATGCAATCCCTGACGTTGGGAAATTTCTATTTACAATCAATTCCTATAGTTTAGGATCTTAATTATATACAAACTCAGCACTCCCCCTCAAGTTGGTGCATAGATATCACACATGCCCGACTTGGACAAGAAACCTGCAAATACATGTCTATCCACGGCCTTTGTAAGAATGTCAGCTAACTAATCTTATGTCCTGATAGGTGGCACCTCAATAATTTTTTCTTATATTTTTTCTTTGATAAATAACCGATCAACTTCTACATGTTTCGTTTTGTCATGTTAGACTGGGTTATGTGCAATATCTCGCGCAACTTGATTATCACAAAATAACTTCATTAGCTGAGAATTTTTATAACCCAAATCCTTTAACAAATTCTGAATCCATAATATTTCGCAAATACCTAGTGACATTCCACGGTATTCTGCCTCAGCACTAGATCGAGCAACTACATTTTGCTCCTTGTTCCTCCATGTAACTAAGTTACCTCCTATAAATGTAAAATAATCCGATGTGTATCGCCTGTCATCTATTGTACTTGCCCAATCTGAATTTGTATATCTTTCAATCCTTAGGTGATTATTCTTTTTTTTAACAATATACCCTTCCCGGGGCTCCCTTTCAGGTACCTTAGTATCCTCATAACAGCACTCATGTGTTACTCTCCAGGATCATGCATAAATTGACTCACAACTCCAAGAGCATGTGCCAAGTCTGGTCGTGTATACGTCAGATACATCAAACGACCTACTAATCATTGATATCTCCTTTTATTCACAGACACCTGATTCAGATCCATTCCAAGTTTCAGACCTTCCTCCAAGGGTGTGTCAACTGGCTGGCAAGCGGACATCCCTGTTTCTTTCAATAAATCTAGCGTATACTTTCTTTGAGATAAGAAAATTCCTGATTTACTCCTAGAAACTTCGATTCCCAAAAAATATTTTAGGGAACCAAGGTCCTTCATCTCAAACTCTTTAGATAAATACTTATGGAGTGTCAACCGCTCCTTTTCATCATTCCCTGCAACTACCATGTCTTTGACATACACTATAAGTGTTGTAAGTTTGTCTCATTCCCTCTTTATAAACAAAGTGAGATCAGAATTACTGTTTGTAGCCAAAATATCTCATAGCCTGTGTAAACCTCCCAAACCATGCTCTAGGCGACTGTTTGAGACCATACAATGACTTCTGTAATCTGCAAACCTTTTTTCCTCCTGAACCAAGTATGCTATATTCGGGTGGAAGATCCATATAAACTTCCTCTTTTAATTCTCCATGTAGGAATGCATTATTTACATCAAACTGATGTAACGACTAGTCAAAGTTCGCTGCCAAAGATAATAGAACACGAACTGTATTAATTTTCGCCACTGGTGCAAATGTCTCTGTATAATCAATTCCATACTTATGTGAGTATCCCTTTGCCACAACCCTCACTTTGTATCTATCAATCGATCCATCTGCCAAATACTTTACTGTAAAAATCCACCTGCATCCCACATGTTTTTCCAGTTGGTATTCTTCTTTAATGATCTCAGCTCTTCATCCATTGTTGCTTGCCACTTAGGATCAGCCAAAGCTTCCTACATACTTGTTAGGAATAGATACATAGGATAATTGACAAATTAATGAATTATTTGATTCCGACAATTGGTTAGTGGACACATAGTTACTCATAGGGTATTTTATTTTACATTTAGGATCAGGCTCATAAACGGGTTTTGGGATTCCTTGGTTAACTCGTGGTGGAAGGCGTTGTGGTGGTGGAACATCCAGAACTGGAAAAGATTGGTTATTGTTGTCAATGTTCAGAGGCTGCACTAGCATCGGCATCAGCCCCGTGCTTATCTCGAACGGAGATAGTAATGGCCTGGGTCCTAGTGATTCAGTAACTCTCAGTCCACTGCTAGCTACTAGTTCCTGTTCATCCTGTAAAGTGTCACCACTTAACTCCAATTTGTCCACAGTAATGACTGGAATCACATTTTAATCTAGAGTCTGAATTTCTTTTCTCCTCTCCCCCTGAAGTTCAGACTCAGAAAAGTACATAACCTTCTCATGAAATGTTATATCCATAGTAACAAACATCTTCTTGGTAGGAGGATGATAACAACAATAACCTTTCTAGTGAGAACCATACCCAAAAAACATACACCTCAAAACACGAGGTTCCAGTTTAGTTCGTTGGTGCTTATGAAGGTGCACATACGCTACACAACCAAAGACATAGGGCAGAAGGTTAGGTGTAGGAGAAGCTACAATCAAGGCAGTCAAGGCCTGGTAAAGGGTCTGAAAGTTCACTGCACGCGACGGTACTCGGTTGATCACATACGTAGCAGACACAAGAGGTTCACCCCAATATGATAAGGGGCATGTGCCTCAAGGAGAGAGGCTCTGACAACATTTAGTAAGTGACGATTATTGCGTTCCGAAACAGCATTTTGCTATGGGGTGTCAGTACAGGTAGTTTGATGAACAATGTCATGGGCCTCCAAGAATGAATGAAGGTTAGAGTTCACGTTTTCTTGACCACTATCACTTCGAAGAGCTTGAATATGTGTTTTATACTGAACTGTAACCATTTATGAAATTTCTGAAAAACTGAACAGACTTCACCTTTTGTTTTCATAAGAGTTACCCAAGTCATGCATGTATAATCATCAATAAAGGTTACACACCAGCAAGCACCACTTAAAGTATGAACTTTAGACGTACCCCAAACATCTGAATGAATTACTATAAAAGGAACCGGACTTTTATTCAAACTTGGATAAAATGGAACCCAATGGCTATGTGCCAGTTCACAAACTTCACACTTAAAATGAAGAAACATCACACTCTGAGAACAAACTAGGAAATAGTTTTTTTAAATAACCAAACGAGGCATGCCCTAATCGACAATGCCCTAACCAAATATTAGAAACATTTTTTGACTCCCTCTGAGAACCTTCAATTGAAAGAGCTTGAGCCAAGTGATGAGTGTTTTCTGACATCAGATTCCCCCTCCTAGTGCCATAACCAATTGTCCTCCGGGTCTGGATATCCTTAAAGACACAACAATGAGGCCAAAAAATAACAAGATAATTCAAGGCAATGGTTAGTTGGGCAACAGAAAAGAGATTATAGTCGAGAGAAGGAACAACAAGGACAGTATCTAGGTGAAGGTTATCGGTGAGAGTGATAGTACCCTCCCCAATAATAGGGGTGGTACTTCCATCTGCTGTAGTCACATCGATCTGTGGTGTAATTAATTATATTATAATTATGGTCCCAAGAGACCATAATGCGCACACTTGCTACGAGAAAAATGATCACCTCCTGCCCGGTTCTGAGAGGGACGGTTACGGGCCACCATGGCTTCGATGTTCTCCCCCTCGTTCTTTATGGCATCCTTTCTATCGGAATCCCGTCGAACATAGGCATAAGATGTCTGTAGGCCGAGAGGAGGTTCTTTTTGGAGGACCTCACCACGAACTTGCTCAAACTCACCATCAAGACCACCTAGGAATATGTAAACTCTCTGTCTCTCTTGTGATTCTTGATAGTTTTTAAGATCTTTTTCGTAACTCATGGCCACCTTATCATAGTGTTCTATCTCCTAAAAGATTTCTGAGAGTTCACCAAAGTAGATGGAAACATGCCTCCCATTCTGTCGGAGGCGAGACACCTTCTGGCTCAGGGTATAAACTCACACTTTGTTCTTTTCATCCAAGAAAGAAGTCTTCAAGGCTTTCCAGATCTCTGCTGCAGTCGGCAAGCGAATATATCGTTTCATAAGGTCTAGCTTCATAGAGGATAGAAGCCAGCTTTTAACTCTCTGGTCCTCAGAGAACCAATCATCGTACTTGGGATCATCTTCGGATGGAACCTTAATCGTACCACGAAGATATCCCATATTTTTTCTCCCAGCTACGTGCATCTCAAAGAGAGGTGCCCATAGATCGTAGTTTTTTCATCCAGCACTACTCCAATATTAAAATTGGACTTGTCAGTTTGGAAAATTACAGGGGCGGTGGACTTGTCGTCCATAGCTGGCTCTAATACCAAGTAAAGAGAAATACAAGTCAAGAGTTATATAAGAATTGTATTCTATTTATTATTAGGGATAACTTCATTTACATCCCCTGAGGTTTGTCTTATCTTCACTTGGACCCCCTCAGGTTTGTATATCTTCATTTACATCCCCTACTTTTCAATATTCTCATCACTTAGACCCCCTGAACGATGACATCAGCCTGAATTTTTTTAAAAATCCCTAAACTACCCTCAATGTCTTATCCTTATTCTGTTTGGAAACAAGGATAGTGTTTTTATCAATTAGACCCCTCCCATCATTTAATAATTTAATTTGTATTAAAATTTCAAAATATATATTAAAATTTTAAAAATATTATAAATTCGAAAATAAATATAAAATTAAAAAATATATATATATTTTGAAATTATTTTTTTTTCAAAAAAACATATTAAATTTCAAAAATAAATATAAAAATCACAAAAAACATAAAAAATTTGAAACAAATATATACAATTTTTTTAAAAAAAACATATAAAATTCAAAAAAATATATATTAAACTTCAAAAAAAATTATAAAATCGAAAATAAATATAAAATAAAAAATATATATAAATTTTTAATTTTTTTTTAAAAAACATATTAAATTCAAGACAAATATATAAAATTAAAAAAAACCATATAAAATTCTAATCATATATATTAAATTTCGAAAATAATTATAAATTTCAAAAAAAATATAAAATTTGAAAATAAATATAAAATTCAAATATATATATATTAAATTTCAAAAAAAAAACTAAATTCAAAAATAAATATAAAATTAAAAAAAATAATAATTCTCTCCTCTCTCTCAGACGCACACACCACACACACACACACACACACACATATATATATATACACACATATATAGATAGAGATCTATCTATATATATATATACACACACACACACACACATATATATATATATATATATATATATATATATATATATATTAGTCGCCGGCCGTCCCCCTCCCACCGCCTCCCCGTCTGCGCCGCCCCCTCCCACCACCGCCTCCCCGTCGGCGCCGCCCCCTCCCGCCGCCCCCGATGGGTCTATATATATATATATATATGTATAGATCTATATATGTGTGTGTATAGATCTATATATATATGTGTGTGTATATATATATATGTGTGTGCGTGCGTGTGTGTGTGTGTGTTGTGTCTGAGAGTTAGAGAGAGAGAGAGAGATAGAGAGGAGAGAGAGAGAGGATAAATATTGAATAGATATTGGGGTGTTTGGTTTGAGGGTTAGATTGATTCTAAGGAGGTGTTTGGTTTAGGGTTTAAATTGATTTAGGGATTAAATTGATTTAAGGGGTGTTTGTATAAGGGTATTTTAGACATTTCACCCCATGAAGGGGTGTAAATGAAGATATGCAAACCTAAGGGGTCAAAATAATGATATGACAAACTTCAGGGGATGTAAATGAAATTATCCCTTATTATTATACCTTCACCCTTTCAGCCTTTTTTATACAAAGAATACAGAGCATACAATCCCTAACATCAAGGGAAATCACTAATCAATCCAATCCTTGACATAGGAAAATTTCTAATTACAATCAATTCCTATAGTTTAGGATCCTAATTATATACAAAGTCAACAAAATGTATTCCAGGCGGTCATGCAGTACTATATACTCCCTCTCTCTCAAAACAAATTTTTATATTTGATTTTTCAAATTGTTTTGGGGTATTTTGTATTTTTAATTTTGCCCTTTGGAAATATAGAATAGTTTTGTTTTTAATATGAGCCATTATTTTTTGAAGTTAATGAAGAGGGATAAGTTAGGAAAATATAAGATTATATTGTATTGAGATTTAAAATTAGACACTTATTTTGAGACCGATAAAGTTATAAAAATGAAAATTTATTTTGAAGCCTCCCCTGAACTTTAACCTAATTACAAATAGTACCCCTAATATTTCAATAATATCAGTATTATCGAAGTAAAGTTATGATGACAATCAAAATTTGAAATTACTTATATGCCTTAAATTAAATAAGCTGAAATAAGGCCACGTGACCCTCACTAAAACCCCTCCCCACTTTGTTTCTCTTTCTACCTCTGATTCCCCTCTCTACCTCTTTAAAACACCCACATATTGAACTCACCCCAACTCCGCCTCCAATGCTGCCTTCTTTGTTTCTCTTTCTACCTCTGATTCCCCTCTCTACCTCTTTAAAACACCCACATATTGAACTCACCCCAACTCCGCCTCCAATGCTGCCTTGTCGGAGGCTGCGACGCCTCCGTCTTCGTCTCCTCCACCCCCTTCAACAAGGCCGAGCGCGATGCCTAAATCAACCTCTCCCTCCTTGGTGACGCCTTCAACATCGTCGTCCTCGCCAAGACTGCCCTTGACGGCGAGGTGTTTATTTTGTTTTGTTTTATGTTGTATAGTCAAAATTTTGTTTCCTTTGAACATGAAATGTGAAAATAAATATTTATTTGGATAGAGTTGAAGATCAAAAAAATTTCACAATCCATTAGATTTGGGAAAATTGACGCTAATAAGTATTACTTGTTTGACATGGTGGAGATAGGGGTCACGAACCAATTACTGGAATGGACTCCTATCGGGACTCTATCTAGAAGCTACAATCCTAATCAGGATAACTCCAACAGGTCACGGCCTTATCAAGATAACTACAAAGGAGGATAAATGAGGTGGGCTTTTAATGTGCTATTAAAAAATTACATATATATATATATATATATATAATTGCATAAATATTTATAAAATATTGATTTAATTCTTGAGATTCATTGATATCATCCATAGTGACAATTTCTTATGCATCCTACCACACGAAGAGGAATTAGTGATTATACTAGTATGACACCCAAGGTTTTATAACCTCAGCCTATAAAGTAGTTTAGGCTTTGATTATTGAAGAAAAATTATTCTAAATTAATAATAAAATGTTAAATGAATCATACATTGATTTCTTAAAAATTGTACTAAATTGTACCCATTGACTATTATATACATATAAATTAAATTGTTAATTATATACATATTTTTTGTATAAATAAATACATATATATATATATATATATATATAGATATAATTATGAGTTGATAGATCAATATTTAATAAAATTATAAAATAAATTGTTAATTATTTTTTTGTTTAAAAAAAATATTTTAAATATAATATAAAGGATTCAATCTTTATAATTAATTGAACTAAAGTCATAATTTGATTTGCAAAATAGAATGCATCAAATGAGTTCAATTGCATGGAATTAATAAAAATCTCCAATTCAAAGTAGTCTAATTGATTAAATTAAGTTCAATTGAGTAAATCCCTAATTCAAAGTATTGAAATTGACTTCTATTGAGTGAAATTGAGTAAATCCCCAATTCAAAATAGTGAAATTGACTTCAATTAGTGAAATTCAGTAAATCCCCAATTCAAAGTAATTTAATTGAGTGAAATTAAGTTCAATCGATAAAATCCCGAATTCAAAGTAATGAAATTGACTTCAATTAAGTGAAATTGAGTAAATCCCCAATTCAAAGTAATTTAATTGAGTTTAATTGAACTAAATTGAGTGAAATTGATAAAATTCTCAATTCAAAATAGTGAAATTGAGTGAAACTAAGTTCAATTGACAAAATTCCCACTTCAAGGTATTGAAATTGAGTAAATCCTCAATTCAAAGTAGTTTAATTGAATGGAATTGATAAAATTCTCAATTCAAAGTAGTGAAATTGAGTTCAATTGAGTAAATCCCAAATTTAAAGTAGTTTAATTGAATTAAATTGAGTGAAATTGATCAAATTCTAAATTCAAAATAGTAAAATTGAGTGAAATTAAGTTCAATTGACAAAATTTCCAATTCATAGTAGTGAAATTGAGTTCAATTGAGTAAATCCCAAATTTAAAGTAGTTTAATTGAATTAAATTGAGTGAAATTGATAAAATTCTCAATTCAAAATAGTAAAATTAAGTGAAATTAAGTTCAATTGACAAAATTTCCAATTCAAATTAGTGAAATTGAGTTCAATTGAGTATAATTGAGTAAATCTATAATTCAAAATAGTTTAATAAAATTCAATTGAGTTGAATTGATAAAATCCTCAATAATATAATTTAATTTCATAATTATTTACTGTAAAGTAAGATATTATGACCATAAGAGGACCTTTAGATGTATGGATTTACGCTTAACATGGTGATGGACTGATGGGGCAAAAAAAAAAAAAATAGCCAAAATTTTAGGAAGGGGGAAAGGAGCATAATTCCAAAAATCAATACTCAAAAGAAGGAAAAGTAATTTATGACTTTTTGGAATAATGTGAAGGTTAATATTTTTTGGACAATACTTGCCTCCTACCCTAATTGGAGGAACTTCCTCCTATCCCATGGGGTGACTCAATAGAGGTTAAACACGTGTTCTATATTTAAATATCAATCATCTCTCTTTTTAAAAGTTAATTGATTAATTATACTATATTCACTTCCCTTATTTAAATTCAATACAAATATGTATAACATACCTTAACTGACAAAACTGTCCTCCATAATTTATTTTCCTTTTAATTATTTGCACTCACTTTGATTCAAACATAAAACTCTAAAAAATAAAAATAAATAAAAAAATTTAATGAGATAACTTTTCAAACATTAAACTAGCAATTTTTTTAAATTTTATTTATTTATTTTAAAATTTGATCAATTTTAAAATAAATTGATCAAATTAAATTTTATATTGAATTTAAAATTTAACATTAAAATTTTAATAGGCAAAGTAAATATACAATAATAATCCAATTTACCTTTAAAAAACTATCTCATTCAAATTTAAATATAGGAACATGTGTACACATTTCATTAAACCACATCATGAGGTAGGAGGAAGTTCCTCCAATTAGGGTATGAGGCAATATTCTTTTTATTTTTTTAACATTTTTTTATCTAATAAATTAATATTAAGAGCCTGTTCGCGAACATAATTACGAGCTTCGATTACGAGTATGTTCGCGAGTATACTCATGAACATGTTCACGAACATAAGTTCGTGAACGTATTCGCGAACATGTTCGTGAACGTGTGTTCGCGAACAAACGAGCCGAGCTCATGGATGTTTGAGCTCGGCTTGTTTAATAAACGAGCCTATAAATCAAGCTCGAGTTCGGCTCGTTTAGTTATCAAACGAACACGAGCCGAGCTCTTAGCGAGTCGAGCCTCGAGTAGCTTGTTGAGCGCTCTGTTCGTTTGCAGCCCTATCGGCAACATTGGTTTTGTATAAGGTTGAGGGGAGAAGAATTGCAGATTGTAATATAATTTTAGTTGGTGTTTGGAGGTTTGATATTGCACCCAAATTCATAGACTTTGTCAATTGTTGGGAAACAGGGATTTTTGCCCAAAAAAACTCTCTGTATATATATGAGGAACACATTCTAGTTTAGGTGCAATGGGTATGGGTTTTGAAGTGCATTCACGGACCCTTTGGATACAATTTGATTATATAGTGGATGGTTGAAAAAAATAAATGATGGGGCAGAGGCTGTGGAGGTCTTGGTGTTGGGTAGAAGGATCCGCCATTAAAAAATTGCAAAATGAAATAAAATAACCTAGAGAGGGAAAGAGAGGAAAATGGGTTGTTTTTATTTTTGTGATATATATATATATATATATTAGATAATATTAACTCAATCTATCTCCATTGTAAAAAGAGATATATATATTATTGTAAGGGTTAAAATATCATTGCAACTATAATAAGGGTAAAATAGGAATTTCAAGTGAAAATTTGATTGAAAAGTCAAATTTCGGGGTTGACTACAAACAGAAGGGGAAAGTGTTACATTGGAACTAAAGTTAAGGGAGGTTTATGAAAAAATGTTAAGGATACTGTTTATAATTATGTCAAAGTTCAGAGAAAATTTGTATAATTTACCCTAGTTTTAAAGATAATTATAAGAGTGTGAAGATACACAAATCTGCACCACATCTACACTATCTTACACGAAGCTCATATATATATATTGGATAGTGGTTAATCTTTGTTTTATTTTTCTTTTATCGCATATTCCAAACAAAAAAAGTCTGAACAAAATGGTTACCCAAAAAAAAAAAGTCTGAACAATATTAAATATTTAATTATATGTCATCTTATGATCAAAACTATATAATTTTATAATATGTATTAATTTTTTATAGCACATTATGAGACAAAACATTAATATGGTCTACATTAAGAGTTTTAAAAAAAGTCTGGACTAGCTTTCTTTCTTAAATTTTTTTAGTCATATGTCCAAATACTATTGCATCATATCACAGGAGAGGATGAATTTTATCCTCCCCAAGGTGGACGCCCCAAATGTTATCTTTCCTCCCCGGGGAAGATGAATTTGGTCATCCCCTCTTATTTGACCTAAAACTCAAATCAAATGATAAGATTGAAAATCCCAGAAAGATAAAGAAAGAATCATTAAAAAAATAGATTTAGGTTAAAATCCGTACAATAATGGATAATACCCATTTATTTATTTTTAATTAATATAAGTCACTTGTCTTAAATTTATTGGATCAAATAAGAAGGATCCTTCAAAAGAGGATCCACGTATAGTCCTTCTATAAATACTCCAAATCTCAAACCTCGAAGGTTATATATATATATATTTTTTTTATGTTTGAGTATAACGAGCAAGTTAGATTATTGGGCAGAATTACATGATCTCCATATTGTTAAAATTATTAGTTCAGAAAAATGAGAATATATCACTTAAAACAATTTCATTATCTTTAGATACACATTAATCCATTGTTTGTTCGTCTTTGTAGATATATATATGATATATTTGCTTACTCCCTCGTGGTGC
Source organism: Cornus suecica (assembly GCA_963922005.1). NCBI lineage: Eukaryota > Viridiplantae > Streptophyta > Magnoliopsida > Cornales > Cornaceae > Cornus > Cornus suecica. The sequence continues at coordinate 37,205,072 of OY998248.1, forward strand.
TCGTGTAGTTTATGCTAATAAATACCAAAGAAGAAAATTTTTAAATCTTCTAAATTAACAGTTATACTATCATTAAGCTCGTATATATACAGACACGCGCAAAAAGTAGAATTTGTTTATAATTTCGATTTTGACAAGTATGTCACACCTTACAAGAATATCTTGCAAAAGATTTGACATGACTCCCTAATGGAAGATTTAGTCTGTGTATATATATATATACACACACGGCCGAATGGCGCAAAACCTTTCAATATATGATTTGAAAAGTGTGCAGGAAATTTCTATCATGCTTTTTAAACCTCCCCATACTTGACAATTTAGACGAATAACTCCCTCCAAATCCCCTCCAAATCCTTTTTCAATGCCTGAAAAATGCACTGGAAATCCCTCTCATGGAACAATAATGATTTACTTGAATTTACCCAACTCAAATTACATTACATTTAACAAACTGAAATTACATTGCATTGGATACAAACTTGTATCAACCTAAAACTATAACTACAAACAAAAAACACAAAAACCCAAACAAAAATAGAAAAATCAAAGACTAACAACTAATGTTAGCATTCTGATTTCTAAGGATGATCACCATCCCTTTCCAAATCTGTCACTTTATAAACCAGTTCAATGTCTTCACTTGTCCTATAGAATATCTCCACTCTTTCACTTCAGTTAATAGATTCGCAACAAAACTCCTATAATACTCAAAAAGTGTCTCATCCTCCCACAAATGAAAATTGCACCTCTTTATTGACTGAAAATTAGGGTTTGTTTGGTAACGCTCCCGCTTCCTGCTTTTGCTCATGCTTCTATTACTGTTCACAGAGCAGGCATGTTTGGTTGGTTGCTCCCGCTTCCAAAATTTGGAAGCAGGCTAGAGCAAAATCTCAAATATGGAAGCAAGACTCACCTTGCTTCCACTTGCTCCCATCACTATTTTTAGTGGGCCCATTATAAGTTGCTCCTAAATTCTCCCAATTGCTCCCAAATTCTTTGCAACATGTTAGGTTTCTTCAAGCTGTATAAAATTTCAAAAAAAAATTTTAATTCCGAAAATATATATAAAATTAGAAATAAATATATAAAATTCGAAAAAAGTATATAAATTTTGAAAACAATATATAAAATTCAATATATATATATATAATTCGAAAAAAATATAAAATTCAAAATATATATATTTCAAAATATAAAATTCGAAAACAGTATATAAATTTCGAAAAATATATAAAATTAGAAATAAATATATAAAATTCCAAAAAATTATTTTAAATTTCAAAAAATATATAAAATTTGAAATATATATATAAAATTTTAAAAACATATATAAAATTCGAAAAAAAAATATAAAATTCGAAAAAAGTATATAAATTTTGAAATATATATATATATAACTGTTTCAAAAAATATGTATAAAATTCAAAATATATATATTTCAAAAAATAAATTTCGAAACAAATACATAAATTTCGAAAAATATATAAAATTTGAAAATTATATATAAATTTTGAATTTTAATTTATTTTTTAAATTTAATATATATTTTTTGAATTATATATATATATATATATTTCAAATTTTACATATTTGTTTCAAATTTTATTTTTTTCGGAATTTAATATATTATTTTTTTAATTTTATATATTTGTTTCAAATTTTAATTAATTTTCAAAATTTAATATATTATTTTTTGAATTTGATATATATTAATTATCGCATAAAATAATTTATTTTATTTTTTCAAAGGTAAAATTGTAATTTTGCAATAAGGATGGGATAAATTCCACCCAATTGGGATAATTAAGGGATGTTTTTTGCCCCTTTTGTAATTGAGGGGGGTTTTGTGCTCATGGGGCAATTGTTGAGAAGGGTTTTATGCACTTTACCCAAAATAAAATATTATAACCAAAGGTCTTGTGCAATACAATATTATAATTTAGAATTTACCTACAAAAAATTTTATAGTTTACAAAAATATAATTATTTTTATCCAAAATTATTGTTTACAAAAAATAAAAAAATTATTTACAATATCCAAATGAGAGGCCTTGTGCAATACAAATTTTTTCTAAAATCCAAAAAAAAAAAACAGAATCTCAAATCATTTGAATTCACTAAACATGTTTTGCTTTCACATTTTAGGAAATCAACAGTTCCACCAAACATGCTCTGCATGTTTTAGCTTTCATTTTTCTCATATCAGAATCATTGGCACAAAACATGCTTCCGCTTCAGAAAAAACTTGTTTCGCTACACTTCAGCTTCCAAACCCGTTTAGAAGCAGGAGCGGGAGCGTTACCAAACATGCCCTTAGCACATCCATAGAATTTGTTTCCAGGATTCAAATATGTGTATGAAGTAGTTAAGGGAGTTGGGCTACCACATTTGCATGTTACTCTTCTATTTGGCCAAGTTTTTCTAATCCGATTCACTGAACTAGAAGAAGAAGACATTTGTTTGCTAAAGAGAAAAAATTTGGGTTTTCAGATATATTGAAGAAGAGAGATAGAGAGAAGGAATGGAGATCTTAGCTTTGCAATTTTAGGTGTTATCCCAATCTGATAAGCAAGCAAACGAAATTGGGGATGAACAAGATAAGATGAGAAAGAAGCTGATTGTAAACCTTAAACATGCATATATATATCATTATTCAGAAGAGGAGTACTTTAGTAAGTGGGTAAGGGCCTTTTCAGCATTTAGATCAAAATGTAACATGTGGATGTCACGTGCAGAAATTCGGACAAAAAATATGATCGGAACAGTGTTATAGGGGGTCAACGTGCACACTTTTGAAAAACTATTGAGGCTTATTTGCACAAAATGAAGTGGATGAGGGTTTTCTACACATTTTTCAAACTATATGAGGGTTTTGCACCATTCGCCCATATATATATATATATATATATTATATCTTGTAAGAAAAGTATTGTTTCATTTTTGTTTGAGCAGTGTCGTGCCCGTTGTGCAATTTCTGCATGAGAATCAACAGCTAACTCCTTTTTCTGTTTTCTAATTTTATTTTTTTTCAAGCAAATACATACCTACTTCATATAAATATGCCTCTCGGCCCGAAGGATTATAATAGTTAAACAAATTAAAATGCGTGAAGGTTGAGGAAATGTTTTGTGTGGCAACTCCGAATTCAAAGTTAAGATTGAATTCATTTTACTCTTATGTTTCATTTGATTAATTAGTATTCACTCCATCCTAATTTAAGTATCCCTTTTGGGGAATCTTACTTTTTAAAGGAATAACTTTTGTTATTTTATATTGTACTAGCATAGAACACGTGCACATGCACATGATTCAAAAGTTATGTAATTTTGTATTGTAGATTACTTTTTAATCAGAAAAAATAACATAGAATTATTTGATTTATTTTTTAAAAAAAACCACATATTTTGCACTACAAGATACCAAAGGCCTAATGGCCCAGCAATACCGGACATTTGTTATATTAGGGTGAGTCTTTTGTTAAAAGGATTGAAAGTTGTCCCACATCGACTACAAGGAAAAATCACCTCTATATCCTTCCTATAAATATAGGGACTCTCCTATTATATTCTTTGTACCAAAAAGTGAGAGCTAGTATAGGCCGGAGCAGCCAGGGGGTTGGTACCGGTGTGAGTGAAACACATAGTGCGAGTGAAGTACAGGCGGTGCACAAGATAGAGAGAGAAGAGATACAGACTAATATTCTTCTTGGTGAGAGTTAGGAATAATATAGGATTCCAGTGATACAAGCGTGAGTATACACTGTGTTTGTGCGTGTGTATGATTTGCGGATCATCCCCTTGTAATCCTCTCATTGATTATAGTGAAACGGTGCTCTCCGTGGACGTAAGCTGATTTGGCCGAACCGCGTATATATCTTTATGTTGGTGTGTGTTTTCTGATTTGCAGATGTGCACGGCTTCGAACAGAGGGTGTGAAAACCCTAACAAGTGATCTTGGACGGGCGTAAAAATCATAACAAGTGGTATCAGAGCAAGGTTGCGATTCGTGGTGTCAACCAATCGGAGTGGGCTAGCGTTGTATCGACCAGCGGTGGCGGCGAAGGCCGAGAATGGCCAAGTTGTATGTGGTGGGCTGGCGTGGTATCAACTAGCGGGAGTGGACTGGTAACCATGTGGTGAATCCTCGAAATGTCTCTCGGATGGTGAGCCCTCGGATTAACTCACGATGGGATCTGCTCTCAGGATAGCCGGTTCACAAGTGTTTCATGTAAGGCGGTGCCTTCCTACGTAGTGAAGGGATGTTGACCGAGGCAGGAGGCATTGCACCCACCTTCTGGGTGTTGTGACGGATGGATGATTGTTTGAGGGGAGGCTCGGACCATGAGTGATGTGGTCCTTTGTTCGAGGGGGGGATTGTTAAGTATGCGACCAAAGTCCCACGTGGGTTAGAAGTGGGGAGGATCATGGGTATATAAAGTATATACATATCTCAATTGGTGTGAGGCTTTTTGGGTAGAATTCAAAAACAAATCCGTGCGGGCCTGGCCCAAAACGGATAATATCACACCAATGTTGAGATATGTGGGGCCCATAATACCGTTACAATTGGTATCAGAGCTCTAAGTTGGAGAAAATCCTGAAGCCGTACATTATAGTCCAGATTCGGATGAACAAGTTGCACGAAATCAGAAACCGACCACACCAGGAGCTTTGTATCGACGAGATGAATTAAGGACTGAAAAGCGCATCGCGAGAAGAGCCTCCACGTGCTGTCACGCGCCATCACAAGTTCCAGCCAGTTTTTTTGGTTCCAAAGCACAATAGTTTTTTTTCGGGGCTGTTTCGCGAAACATCGTGATCGCACCAAGGCGTATAATATATCAATGGAAATATCTTTCGAAGATGAATTTTTTGGCATAAAAATAAGTCCTATTGGAGTTGGCACACGCAACTAGAAGAAGCTGCCAAAAAAGTTACAAGTTGGCAAAAAATATTGCGGGAAAAACCAGTCTGGCGACCGGAATTTTGGGGAAGAATAAGCTGACGTCAACACCACATCAGTAGGTCAACGCCACATCATCGGTCAGACTGTCATGTCATCAGTCAATGCCATGTCAGCAAAGTCAAATTGCCACATTATCGGTTTTGTCTTTTTGTACTGAAATTTGTTTTGGCCCATTTGGAGTCGTTTTTGACGCGATCAGAGACGTTCTTAAGGTTTTGGAATGTTCCGAAAGCATCCGTGCAATCATTTTTGCATGATTCAGCTTCAAACACCTCGAATAGGCTCAATGGGAGTTATGGTTGAAGAAAAGACAGGTATGATCGAGAATTTTGACGGTACATACTTTGCCTTGAGGATGTGTTATACCAGAAGAATTTGTATTTACCATTGGAAGGGAAGAAGCCATAATCGATGAAAGAAGAGGATTGGAAAATTCTGGATTGAAAGGCTCTCGGTACGATCAAACTGACGTTGTCAAAGTCCGTTATTTTCAACATCAAGAATGAGAATACTATGAAGTCTCTCATAGATGCTCTTTTGAGCATGTTCGAACAGCCGTCTGGAGCAAATATGGTACATCTCATCACTAGATTGGTGAATTTGAAGATGTCAGAGAATGGGAAGGTCAGTGAACTTCTCAGTTTTCTTAATGAAATTGTTGAGTAGTTAGAATCAGTTGATATGGCAATTACTAGCAAAATGAAAGCGGATTTAGTTTTAAGCCAATTGTCAGAGAGTTGGAGCGCCATAATGGCCGCAATTAGTAGCTCTTCAGGGACAGAACCACTACATTATGATTTCGTAGTAAGTATGGTACTCACAGAAGAGATCAGAAGACATACGTCAGACTCTTCTAATAGTAGCTCGGCGTTGAATGTCGACACCAAAAGCAGATGTTCGAACAAAAGGAAAGATGGAAGTCAGAGGCGTGGTCGTTCCAAGTTGAGACAAGGGTATCAAAATTCCATTGAGTGTTGGAATTATGGCAAACTTGGTCATTACAGAGACCAGTGCAGATCCCCGCAGAGTGTAGCGGATAACAAGACTGAAGTGAATTTTGTCTCAGATGATGATGCATTGATATGCTCTTTGGAGAGCAAGACAGATATTTGGGTCTTGGACTCTAGAGCATCATTCCATGCCACCTCAAGTTGAGAGCTCTTTGAGAGTTATGCACCCGAAAACCTTAGCGAGCTTCATCTAGGTGACAGTCATCCCTACAGTATTGTTGGCAAGGGTGAAGTACATATTAGACTCAATGGATCGATATGGAAGCTGAGGGATGTGAGACACATTCCAGACTTGAGGAAGAACCTGATCTCAGTAGGCTAGTTGGCGAGTGAAGGTTATATGACCACTTTTAGTGAAGATAAGTGGAAGTTTCCAGAGGGGTTATAACTATAGCATGAGGAAAGAAAGAAGGTACACTTTACACAACCACCAATTTTAGTACAGTGATTGCAGTTGCAGAAGGCAAGGAGGATCACAACTTTTGGCACCAGAGGCTAAGTCACATGAGTGAAAAGGAGCTCGTGGTTATACTCTCGAAGGGAAAACTACCAGTGAAATCGATTGACATTGACTTTTGCAAGTGTAAGCAGAAGAGGGTTAGTTTCAAGAGCAACAACAGAAGTCTCGTAGTGGAGAAGCTTGAGCTAGTTCACATGGGTGTCTAGGGGCCAGTAATTGTCTCATCTCTTGGCGAAAAGTCTTACTTCATGACTTTCATTGATGACCATTCTAGGTGGATATGGGTTTATTTCTTGAAGCATAAATCTGAGGTGTACAATATGTTCAACAAATGGAAAACCAGAGTAGAGAAGAAGACAATGTTGAAGGTAAAGAAACTGAGATCCGACTTTGGTGGAGAAAATGAAGACTTTGAGTTCAAGAACTTTTGTTATGAGAACAAGATCAGATTAGAGGAGATTGTTTCAAGTACACTATAGCAGAATGACGTATCAAAAAGTATGAACCGGAAAGTGACTGAGATCGCCATAAGCATGCGTATTCAGGAAGGGTTGCCAGAACAGTTCTGGGCAGAAGTAGTCAAAACAACAACGTATCTTATGAATCGTGGTCCATCAGTACCATTGGAGCACAAAATACCAAATGAGATATTGGGCAGACGTCAGCCCCGATACATGGTCTTACGACTTTGCGGAGACCTGTGTTTTTGGTAAACAGTCGCCCATGTGTATGTTGAGATAGAAGATGTTCTAGACAGTGAGAGTCATCAGTCAGAAGAACATGTTGCAGATAACAAGACTCAACATGTTGATACACCATAGAATTTGTTACTTACAGATGGAGATGAACCAGATGATGATGAAGCATGCAGTGCAGCAGATACGAGCCAGTGGGAGCTTGCGATGGAAGTGTTTTTATCAATTAGACCCCTCCCATCATTTAATAATTTAATTTGTATTAAAATTTCAAAATATATATTAAAATTTTAAAAATATTATAAATTCGAAAATAAATATAAAATTAAAAAATATATATATATTTTGAAATTATTTTTTTTTCAAAAAAACATATTAAATTTCAAAAATAAATATAAAAATCACAAAAAACATAAAAAATTTGAAACAAATATATACAATTTTTTTAAAAAAAACATATAAAATTCAAAAAAATATATATTAAACTTCAAAAAAAATTATAAAATCGAAAATAAATATAAAATAAAAAATATATATAAATTTTTAATTTTTTTTTAAAAAACATATTAAATTCAAGACAAATATATAAAATTAAAAAAAACCATATAAAATTCTAATCATATATATTAAATTTCGAAAATAATTATAAATTTCAAAAAAAATATAAAATTTGAAAATAAATATAAAATTCAAATATATATATATTAAATTTCAAAAAAAAAACTAAATTCAAAAATAAATATAAAATTAAAAAAAATAATAATTCTCTCCTCTCTCTTTCTCTCTCAGACGCACACACCACACACACACACACACACACACATATATATATATACACACATATATAGATAGAGATCTATCTATATATATATACACACACACACACACACATATATATATATATATATATATATATATATATATATATTAGTCGCCGGCCGACCCCCTCCCACCGCCTCCCCGTCTGCGCCGCCCCCTCCCACCACCGCCTCCCCGTCGGCGCCGCCCCCTCCCGCCGCCCCCGATGGGTCTATATATATATATATATGTATAGATCTATATATGTGTGTGTATAGATCTATATATATATATGTGTGTATATATATATATGTGTGTGCGTGCGTGTGTGTGTGTGTGTTGTGTCTGAGAGTTAGAGAGAGAGAGAGAGATAGAGAGGAGAGAGAGAGAGGATAAATATTGAATAGATATTGGGGTGTTTGGTTTGAGGGTTAGATTGATTCTAAGGAGGTGTTTGGTTTAGGGTTTAAATTGATTTAGGGATTAAATTGATTTAAGGGGTGTTTGTATAAGGGTATTTTAGACATTTCACCCCATGAAGGGGTGTAAATGAAGATATGCAAACCTAAGGGGTCAAAATAATGATATGACAAACTTCAGGGGATGTAAATGAAATTATCCCTTATTATTATACCTTCACCCTTTCAGCCTTTTTTATACAAAGAATACAGAGCATACAATCCCTAACATCAAGGGAAATCACTAATCAATCCAATCCTTGACATAGGAAAATTTCTAATTACAATCAATTCCTATAGTTTAGGATCCTAATTATATACAAAGTCAACAAAATGTATTCCAGGCGGTCATGCAGTACTATATACTCCCTCTCTCTCAAAACAAATTTTTATATTTGATTTTTCAAATTGTTTTGGGGTATTTTGTATTTTTAATTTTGCCCTTTGGAAATATAGAATAGTTTTGTTTTTAATATGAGCCATTATTTTTTGAAGTTAATGAAGAGGGATAAGTTAGGAAAATATAAGATTATATTGTATTGAGATTTAAAATTAGACACTTATTTTGAGACCGATAAAGTTATAAAAATGAAAATTTATTTTGAAGCCTCCCCTGAACTTTAACCTAATTACAAATAGTACCCCTAATATTTCAATAATATCAGTATTATCGAAGTAAAGTTATGATGACAATCAAAATTTGAAATTACTTATATGCCTTAAATTAAATAAGCTGAAATAAGGCCACGTGACCCTCACTAAAACCCCTCCCCACTTTGTTTCTCTTTCTACCTCTGATTCCCCTCTCTACCTCTTTAAAACACCCACATATTGAACTCACCCCAACTCCGCCTCCAATGCTGCCTTCTTTGTTTCTCTTTCTACCTCTGATTCCCCTCTCTACCTCTTTAAAACACCCACATATTGAACTCACCCCAACTCCGCCTCCAATGCTGCCTTGTCGGAGGCTGCGACGCCTCCGTCTTCGTCTCCTCCACCCCCTTCAACAAGGCCGAGCGCGATGCCTAAATCAACCTCTCCCTCCTTGGTGACGCCTTCAACATCGTCGTCCTCGCCAAGACTGCCCTTGACGGCGAGGTGTTTATTTTGTTTTGTTTTATGTTGTATAGTCAAAATTTTGTTTCCTTTGAACATGAAATGTGAAAATAAATATTTATTTGGATAGAGTTGAAGATCAAAAAAATTTCACAATCCATTAGATTTGGGAAAATTGACGCTAATAAGTATTACTTGTTTGACATGGTGGAGATAGGGGTCACGAACCAATTACTGGAATGGACTCCTATCGGGACTCTATCTAGAAGCTACAATCCTAATCAGGATAACTCCAACAGGTCACGGCCTTATCAAGATAACTACAAAGGAGGATAAATGAGGTGGGCTTTTAATGTGCTATTAAAAAATTACATATATATATATATATATATAATTGCATAAATATTTATAAAATATTGATTTAATTCTTGAGATTCATTGATATCATCCATAGTGACAATTTCTTATGCATCCTACCACACGAAGAGGAATTAGTGATTATACTAGTATGACACCCAAGGTTTTATAACCTCAGCCTATAAAGTAGTTTAGGCTTTGATTATTGAAGAAAAATTATTCTAAATTAATAATAAAATGTTAAATGAATCATACATTGATTTCTTAAAAATTGTACTAAATTGTACCCATTGACTATTATATACATATAAATTAAATTGTTAATTATATACATATTTTTTGTATAAATAAATACATATATATATATATATATATATATATATAGATATAATTATGAGTTGATAGATCAATATTTAATAAAATTATAAAATAAATTGTTAATTATTTTTTTGTTTAAAAAAAATATTTTAAATATAATATAAAGGATTCAATCTTTATAATTAATTGAACTAAAGTCATAATTTGATTTGCAAAATAGAATGCATCAAATGAGTTCAATTGCATGGAATTAATAAAAATCTCCAATTCAAAGTAGTCTAATTGATTAAATTAAGTTCAATTGAGTAAATCCCTAATTCAAAGTATTGAAATTGACTTCTATTGAGTGAAATTGAGTAAATCCCCAATTCAAAATAGTGAAATTGACTTCAATTAGTGAAATTCAGTAAATCCCCAATTCAAAGTAATTTAATTGAGTGAAATTAAGTTCAATCGATAAAATCCCGAATTCAAAGTAATGAAATTGACTTCAATTAAGTGAAATTGAGTAAATCCCCAATTCAAAGTAATTTAATTGAGTTTAATTGAACTAAATTGAGTGAAATTGATAAAATTCTCAATTCAAAATAGTGAAATTGAGTGAAACTAAGTTCAATTGACAAAATTCCCACTTCAAGGTATTGAAATTGAGTAAATCCTCAATTCAAAGTAGTTTAATTGAATGGAATTGATAAAATTCTCAATTCAAAGTAGTGAAATTGAGTTCAATTGAGTAAATCCCAAATTTAAAGTAGTTTAATTGAATTAAATTGAGTGAAATTGATCAAATTCTAAATTCAAAATAGTAAAATTGAGTGAAATTAAGTTCAATTGACAAAATTTCCAATTCATAGTAGTGAAATTGAGTTCAATTGAGTAAATCCCAAATTTAAAGTAGTTTAATTGAATTAAATTGAGTGAAATTGATAAAATTCTCAATTCAAAATAGTAAAATTAAGTGAAATTAAGTTCAATTGACAAAATTTCCAATTCAAATTAGTGAAATTGAGTTCAATTGAGTATAATTGAGTAAATCTATAATTCAAAATAGTTTAATAAAATTCAATTGAGTTGAATTGATAAAATCCTCAATAATATAATTTAATTTCATAATTATTTACTGTAAAGTAAGATATTATGACCATAAGAGGACCTTTAGATGTATGGATTTACGCTTAACATGGTGATGGACTGATGGGGCAAAAAAAAAAAAAATAGCCAAAATTTTAGGAAGGGGGAAAGGAGCATAATTCCAAAAATCAATACTCAAAAGAAGGAAAAGTAATTTATGACTTTTTGGAATAATGTGAAGGTTAATATTTTTTGGACAATACTTGCCTCCTACCCTAATTGGAGGAACTTCCTCCTACCCCATGGGGTGACTCAATAGAGGTTAAACACGTGTTCTATATTTAAATATCAATCATCTCTCTTTTTAAAAGTTAATTGATTAATTATACTATATTCACTTCCCTTATTTAAATTCAATACAAATATGTATAACATACCTTAACTGACAAAACTGTCCTCCATAATTTATTTTCCTTTTAATTATTTGCACTCACTTTGATTCAAACATAAAACTCTAAAAAATAAAAATAAATAAAAAAATTTAATGAGATAACTTTTCAAACATTAAACTAGCAATTTTTTTAAATTTTATTTATTTATTTTAAAATTTGATCAATTTTAAAATAAATTGATCAAATTAAATTTTATATTGAATTTAAAATTTAACATTAAAATTTTAATAGGCAAAGTAAATATACAATAATAATCCAATTTACCTTTAAAAAACTATCTCATTCAAATTTAAATATAGGAACATGTGTACACATTTCATTAAACCACATCATGAGGTAGGAGGAAGTTCCTCCAATTAGGGTATGAGGCAATATTCTTTTTATTTTTTTAACATTTTTTTATCTAATAAATTAATATTAAGAGCCTGTTCGCGAACATAATTACGAGCTTCGATTACGAGTATGTTCGCGAGTATACTCATGAACATGTTCACGAACATAAGTTCGTGAACGTATTCGCGAACATGTTCGTGAACGTGTGTTCGCGAACAAACGAGCCGAGCTCATGGATGTTTGAGCTCGGCTTGTTTAATAAACGAGCCTATAAATCAAGCTCGAGTTCGGCTCGTTTAGTTATCAAACGAACACGAGCCGAGCTCTTAGCGAGTCGAGCCTCGAGTAGCTTGTTGAGCGCTCTGTTCGTTTGCAGCCCTATCGGCAACATTGGTTTTGTATAAGGTTGAGGGGAGAAGAATTGCAGATTGTAATATAATTTTAGTTGGTGTTTGGAGGTTTGATATTGCACCCAAATTCATAGACTTTGTCAATTGTTGGGAAACAGGGATTTTTGCCCAAAAAAACTCTCTGTATATATATGAGGAACACATTCTAGTTTAGGTGCAATGGGTATGGGTTTTGAAGTGCATTCACGGACCCTTTGGATACAATTTGATTATATAGTGGATGGTTGAAAAAAATAAATGATGGGGCAGAGGCTGTGGAGGTCTTGGTGTTGGGTAGAAGGATCCGCCATTAAAAAATTGCAAAATGAAATAAAATAACCTAGAGAGGGAAAGAGAGGAAAATGGGTTGTTTTTATTTTTGTGATATATATATATATATATATTAGATAATATTAACTCAATCTATCTCCATTGTAAAAAGAGATATATATATTATTGTAAGGGTTAAAATATCATTGCAACTATAATAAGGGTAAAATAGGAATTTCAAGTGAAAATTTGATTGAAAAGTCAAATTTCGGGGTTGACTACAAACAGAAGGGGAAAGTGTTACATTGGAACTAAAGTTAAGGGAGGTTTATGAAAAAATGTTAAGGATACTGTTTATAATTATGTCAAAGTTCAGAGAAAATTTGTATAATTTACCCTAGTTTTAAAGATAATTATAAGAGTGTGAAGATACACAAATCTGCACCACATCTACACTATCTTACACGAAGCTCATATATATATATTGGATAGTGGTTAATCTTTGTTTTATTTTTCTTTTATCGCATATTCCAAACAAAAAAAGTCTGAACAAAATGGTTACCCAAAAAAAAAAAGTCTGAACAATATTAAATATTTAATTATATGTCATCTTATGATCAAAACTATATAATTTTATAATATGTATTAATTTTTTATAGCACATTATGAGACAAAACATTAATATGGTCTACATTAAGAGTTTTAAAAAAAGTCTGGACTAGCTTTCTTTCTTAAATTTTTTTAGTCATATGTCCAAATACTATTGCATCATATCACAGGAGAGGATGAATTTTATCCTCCCCAAGGTGGACGCCCCAAATGTTATCTTTCCTCCCCGGGGAAGATGAATTTGGTCATCCCCTCTTATTTGACCTAAAACTCAAATCAAATGATAAGATTGAAAATCCCAGAAAGATAAAGAAAGAATCATTAAAAAAATAGATTTAGGTTAAAATCCGTACAATAATGGATAATACCCATTTATTTATTTTTAATTAATATAAGTCACTTGTCTTAAATTTATTGGATCAAATAAGAAGGATCCTTCAAAAGAGGATCCACGTATAGTCCTTCTATAAATACTCCAAATCTCAAACCTCGAAGGTTATATATATATATATTTTTTTTATGTTTGAGTATAACGAGCAAGTTAGATTATTGGGCAGAATTACATGATCTCCATATTGTTAAAATTATTAGTTCAGAAAAATGAGAATATATCACTTAAAACAATTTCATTATCTTTAGATACACATTAATCCATTGTTTGTTCGTCTTTGTAGATATATATATGATATATTTGCTTACTCCCTCGTGGTGCTCGTGTAGTTTATGCTAATAAATACCAAAGAAGAAAATTTTTAAATCTTCTAAATTAACAGTTATACTATCATTAAGCTCGTATATATACAGACACGCGCAAAAAGTAGAATTTGTTTATAATTTCGATTTTGACAAGTATGTCACACCTTACAAGAATATCTTGCAAAAGATTTGACATGACTCCCTAATGGAAGATTTAGTCTGTGTATATATATATATACACACACGGCCGAATGGCGCAAAACCTTTCAATATATGATTTGAAAAGTGTGCAGGAAATTTCTATCATGCTTTTTAAACCTCCCCATACTTGACAATTTAGACGAATAACTCCCTCCAAATCCCCTCCAAATCCTTTTTCAATGCCTGAAAAATGCACTGGAAATCCCTCTCATGGAACAATAATGATTTACTTGAATTTACCCAACTCAAATTACATTACATTTAACAAACTGAAATTACATTGCATTGGATACAAACTTGTATCAACCTAAAACTATAACTACAAACAAAAAACACAAAAACCCAAACAAAAATAGAAAAATCAAAGACTAACAACTAATGTTAGCATTCTGATTTCTAAGGATGATCACCATCCCTTTCCAAATCTGTCACTTTATAAACCAGTTCAATGTCTTCACTTGTCCTATAGAATATCTCCACTCTTTCACTTCAGTTAATAGATTCGCAACAAAACTCCTATAATACTCAAAAAGTGTCTCATCCTCCCACAAATGAAAATTGCACCTCTTTATTGACTGAAAATTAGGGTTTGTTTGGTAACGCTCCCGCTTCCTGCTTTTGCTCATGCTTCTATTACTGTTCACAGAGCAGGCATGTTTGGTTGGTTGCTCCCGCTTCCAAAATTTGGAAGCAGGCTAGAGCAAAATCTCAAATATGGAAGCAAGACTCACCTTGCTTCCACTTGCTCCCATCACTATTTTTAGTGGGCCCATTATAAGTTGCTCCTAAATTCTCCCAATTGCTCCCAAATTCTTTGCAACATGTTAGGTTTCTTCAAGCTGTATAAAATTTCAAAAAAAAATTTTAATTCCGAAAATATATATAAAATTAGAAATAAATATATAAAATTCGAAAAAAGTATATAAATTTTGAAAACAATATATAAAATTCAATATATATATATATAATTCGAAAAAAATATAAAATTCAAAATATATATATTTCAAAATATAAAATTCGAAAACAGTATATAAATTTCGAAAAATATATAAAATTAGAAATAAATATATAAAATTCCAAAAAATTATTTTAAATTTCAAAAAATATATAAAATTTGAAATATATATATAAAATTTTAAAAACATATATAAAATTCGAAAAAAAAATATAAAATTCGAAAAAAGTATATAAATTTTGAAATATATATATATATAACTGTTTCAAAAAATATGTATAAAATTCAAAATATATATATTTCAAAAAATAAATTTCGAAACAAATACATAAATTTCGAAAAATATATAAAATTTGAAAATTATATATAAATTTTGAATTTTAATTTATTTTTTAAATTTAATATATATTTTTTGAATTATATATATATATATATATTTCAAATTTTACATATTTGTTTCAAATTTTATTTTTTTCGGAATTTAATATATTATTTTTTTAATTTTATATATTTGTTTCAAATTTTAATTAATTTTCAAAATTTAATATATTATTTTTTGAATTTGATATATATTAATTATCGCATAAAATAATTTATTTTATTTTTTCAAAGGTAAAATTGTAATTTTGCAATAAGGATGGGATAAATTCCACCCAATTGGGATAATTAAGGGATGTTTTTTGCCCCTTTTGTAATTGAGGGGGGTTTTGTGCTCATGGGGCAATTGTTGAGAAGGGTTTTATGCACTTTACCCAAAATAAAATATTATAACCAAAGGTCTTGTGCAATACAATATTATAATTTAGAATTTACCTACAAAAAATTTTATAGTTTACAAAAATATAATTATTTTTATCCAAAATTATTGTTTACAAAAAATAAAAAAATTATTTACAATATCCAAATGAGAGGCCTTGTGCAATACAAATTTTTTCTAAAATCCAAAAAAAAAAAACAGAATCTCAAATCATTTGAATTCACTAAACATGTTTTGCTTTCACATTTTAGGAAATCAACAGTTCCACCAAACATGCTCTGCATGTTTTAGCTTTCATTTTTCTCATATCAGAATCATTGGCACAAAACATGCTTCCGCTTCAGAAAAAACTTGTTTCGCTACACTTCAGCTTCCAAACCCGTTTAGAAGCAGGAGCGGGAGCGTTACCAAACATGCCCTTAGCACATCCATAGAATTTGTTTCCAGGATTCAAATATGTGTATGAAGTAGTTAAGGGAGTTGGGCTACCACATTTGCATGTTACTCTTCTATTTGGCCAAGTTTTTCTAATCCGATTCACTGAACTAGAAGAAGAAGACATTTGTTTGCTAAAGAGAAAAAATTTGGGTTTTCAGATATATTGAAGAAGAGAGATAGAGAGAAGGAATGGAGATCTTAGCTTTGCAATTTTAGGTGTTATCCCAATCTGATAAGCAAGCAAACGAAATTGGGGATGAACAAGATAAGATGAGAAAGAAGCTGATTGTAAACCTTAAACATGCATATATATATCATTATTCAGAAGAGGAGTACTTTAGTAAGTGGGTAAGGGCCTTTTCAGCATTTAGATCAAAATGTAACATGTGGATGTCACGTGCAGAAATTCGGACAAAAAATATGATCGGAACAGTGTTATAGGGGGTCAACGTGCACACTTTTGAAAAACTATTGAGGCTTATTTGCACAAAATGAAGTGGATGAGGGTTTTCTACACATTTTTCAAACTATATGAGGGTTTTGCACCATTCGCCCATATATATATATATATATATATTATATCTTGTAAGAAAAGTATTGTTTCATTTTTGTTTGAGCAGTGTCGTGCCCGTTGTGCAATTTCTGCATGAGAATCAACAGCTAACTCCTTTTTCTGTTTTCTAATTTTATTTTTTTTCAAGCAAATACATACCTACTTCATATAAATATGCCTCTCGGCCCGAAGGATTATAATAGTTAAACAAATTAAAATGCGTGAAGGTTGAGGAAATGTTTTGTGTGGCAACTCCGAATTCAAAGTTAAGATTGAATTCATTTTACTCTTATGTTTCATTTGATTAATTAGTATTCACTCCATCCTAATTTAAGTATCCCTTTTGGGGAATCTTACTTTTTAAAGGAATAACTTTTGTTATTTTATATTGTACTAGCATAGAACACGTGCACATGCACATGATTCAAAAGTTATGTAATTTTGTATTGTAGATTACTTTTTAATCAGAAAAAATAACATAGAATTATTTGATTTATTTTTTAAAAAAAACCACATATTTTGCACTACAAGATACCAAAGGCCTAATGGCCCAGCAATACCGGACATTTGTTATATTAGGGTGAGTCTTTTGTTAAAAGGATTGAAAGTTGTCCCACATCGACTACAAGGAAAAATCACCTCTATATCCTTCCTATAAATATAGGGACTCTCCTATTATATTCTTTGTACCAAAAAGTGAGAGCTAGTATAGGCCGGAGCAGCCAGGGGGTTGGTACCGGTGTGAGTGAAACACATAGTGCGAGTGAAGTACAGGCGGTGCACAAGATAGAGAGAGAAGAGATACAGACTAATATTCTTCTTGGTGAGAGTTAGGAATAATATAGGATTCCAGTGATACAAGCGTGAGTATACACTGTGTTTGTGCGTGTGTATGATTTGCGGATCATCCCCTTGTAATCCTCTCATTGATTATAGTGAAACGGTGCTCTCCGTGGACGTAAGCTGATTTGGCCGAACCGCGTATATATCTTTATGTTGGTGTGTGTTTTCTGATTTGCAGATGTGCACGGCTTCGAACAGAGGGTGTGAAAACCCTAACAAGTGATCTTGGACGGGCGTAAAAATCATAACAAGTGGTATCAGAGCAAGGTTGCGATTCGTGGTGTCAACCAATCGGAGTGGGCTAGCGTTGTATCGACCAGCGGTGGCGGCGAAGGCCGAGAATGGCCAAGTTGTATGTGGTGGGCTGGCGTGGTATCAACTAGCGGGAGTGGACTGGTAACCATGTGGTGAATCCTCGAAATGTCTCTCGGATGGTGAGCCCTCGGATTAACTCACGATGGGATCTGCTCTCAGGATAGCCGGTTCACAAGTGTTTCATGTAAGGCGGTGCCTTCCTACGTAGTGAAGGGATGTTGACCGAGGCAGGAGGCATTGCACCCACCTTCTGGGTGTTGTGACGGATGGATGATTGTTTGAGGGGAGGCTCGGACCATGAGTGATGTGGTCCTTTGTTCGAGGGGGGGATTGTTAAGTATGCGACCAAAGTCCCACGTGGGTTAGAAGTGGGGAGGATCATGGGTATATAAAGTATATACATATCTCAATTGGTGTGAGGCTTTTTGGGTAGAATTCAAAAACAAATCCGTGCGGGCCTGGCCCAAAACGGATAATATCACACCAATGTTGAGATATGTGGGGCCCATAATACCGTTACAATTGGTATCAGAGCTCTAAGTTGGAGAAAATCCTGAAGCCGTACATTATAGTCCAGATTCGGATGAACAAGTTGCACGAAATCAGAAACCGACCACACCAGGAGCTTTGTATCGACGAGATGAATTAAGGACTGAAAAGCGCATCGCGAGAAGAGCCTCCACGTGCTGTCACGCGCCATCACAAGTTCCAGCCAGTTTTTTTGGTTCCAAAGCACAATAGTTTTTTTTCGGGGCTGTTTCGCGAAACATCGTGATCGCACCAAGGCGTATAATATATCAATGGAAATATCTTTCGAAGATGAATTTTTTGGCATAAAAATAAGTCCTATTGGAGTTGGCACACGCAACTAGAAGAAGCTGCCAAAAAAGTTACAAGTTGGCAAAAAATATTGCGGGAAAAACCAGTCTGGCGACCGGAATTTTGGGGAAGAATAAGCTGACGTCAACACCACATCAGTAGGTCAACGCCACATCATCGGTCAGACTGTCATGTCATCAGTCAATGCCATGTCAGCAAAGTCAAATTGCCACATTATCGGTTTTGTCTTTTTGTACTGAAATTTGTTTTGGCCCATTTGGAGTCGTTTTTGACGCGATCAGAGACGTTCTTAAGGTTTTGGAATGTTCCGAAAGCATCCGTGCAATCATTTTTGCATGATTCAGCTTCAAACACCTCGAATAGGCTCAATGGGAGTTATGGTTGAAGAAAAGACAGGTATGATCGAGAATTTTGACGGTACATACTTTGCCTTGAGGATGTGTTATACCAGAAGAATTTGTATTTACCATTGGAAGGGAAGAAGCCAGAATCGATGAAAGAAGAGGATTGGAAAATTCTGGATTGAAAGGCTCTCGGTACGATCAAACTGACGTTGTCAAAGTCCGTTATTTTCAACATCAAGAATGAGAATACTATGAAGTCTCTCATAGATGCTCTTTTGAGCATGTTCGAACAGCCGTCTGGAGCAAATATGGTACATCTCATCACTAGATTGGTGAATTTGAAGATGTCAGAGAATGGGAAGGTCAGTGAACTTCTCAGTTTTCTTAATGAAATTGTTGAGTAGTTAGAATCAGTTGATATGGCAATTACTAGCAAAATGAAAGCGGATTTAGTTTTAAGCCAATTGTCAGAGAGTTGGAGCGCCATAATGGCCGCAATTAGTAGCTCTTCAGGGACAGAACCACTACATTATGATTTCGTAGTAAGTATGGTACTCACAGAAGAGATCAGAAGACATACGTCAGACTCTTCTAATAGTAGCTCGGCGTTGAATGTCGACACCAAAAGCAGATGTTCGAACAAAAGGAAAGATGGAAGTCAGAGGCGTGGTCGTTCCAAGTTGAGACAAGGGTATCAAAATTCCATTGAGTGTTGGAATTATGGCAAACTTGGTCATTACAGAGACCAGTGCAGATCCCCGCAGAGTGTAGCGGATAACAAGACTGAAGTGAATTTTGTCTCAGATGATGATGCATTGATATGCTCTTTGGAGAGCAAGACAGATATTTGGGTCTTGGACTCTAGAGCATCATTCCATGCCACCTCAAGTTGAGAGCTCTTTGAGAGTTATGCACCCGAAAACCTTAGCGAGCTTCATCTAGGTGACAGTCATCCCTACAGTATTGTTGGCAAGGGTGAAGTACATATTAGACTCAATGGATCGATATGGAAGCTGAGGGATGTGAGACACATTCCAGACTTGAGGAAGAACCTGATCTCAGTAGGCTAGTTGGCGAGTGAAGGTTATATGACCACTTTTAGTGAAGATAAGTGGAAGTTTCCAGAGGGGTTATAACTATAGCATGAGGAAAGAAAGAAGGTACACTTTACACAACCACCAATTTTAGTACAGTGATTGCAGTTGCAGAAGGCAAGGAGGATCACAACTTTTGGCACCAGAGGCTAAGTCACATGAGTGAAAAGGAGCTCGTGGTTATACTCTCGAAGGGAAAACTACCAGTGAAATCGATTGACATTGACTTTTGCAAGTGTAAGCAGAAGAGGGTTAGTTTCAAGAGCAACAACAGAAGTCTCGTAGTGGAGAAGCTTGAGCTAGTTCACATGGGTGTCTAGGGGCCAGTAATTGTCTCATCTCTTGGCGAAAAGTCTTACTTCATGACTTTCATTGATGACCATTCTAGGTGGATATGGGTTTATTTCTTGAAGCATAAATCTGAGGTGTACAATATGTTCAACAAATGGAAAACCAGAGTAGAGAAGAAGACAATGTTGAAGGTAAAGAAACTGAGATCCGACTTTGGTGGAGAAAATGAAGACTTTGAGTTCAAGAACTTTTGTTATGAGAACAAGATCAGATTAGAGGAGATTGTTTCAAGTACACTATAGCAGAATGACGTATCAAAAAGTATGAACCGGAAAGTGACTGAGATCGCCATAAGCATGCGTATTCAGGAAGGGTTGCCAGAACAGTTCTGGGCAGAAGTAGTCAAAACAACAACGTATCTTATGAATCGTGGTCCATCAGTACCATTGGAGCACAAAATACCAAATGAGATATTGGGCAGACGTCAGCCCCGATACATGGTCTTACGACTTTGCGGAGACCTGTGTTTTTGGTAAACAGTCGCCCATGTGTATGTTGAGATAGAAGATGTTCTAGACAGTGAGAGTCATCAGTCAGAAGAACATGTTGCAGATAACAAGACTCAACATGTTGATACACCATAGAATTTGTTACTTACAGATGGAGATGAACCAGATGATGATGAAGCATGCAGTGCAGCAGATACGAGCCAGTGGGAGCTTGCGATGGAAGTGTTTTTATCAATTAGACCCCTCCCATCATTTAATAATTTAATTTGTATTAAAATTTCAAAATATATATTAAAATTTTAAAAATATTATAAATTCGAAAATAAATATAAAATTAAAAAATATATATATATTTTGAAATTATTTTTTTTTCAAAAAAACATATTAAATTTCAAAAATAAATATAAAAATCACAAAAAACATAAAAAATTTGAAACAAATATATACAATTTTTTTAAAAAAAACATATAAAATTCAAAAAAATATATATTAAACTTCAAAAAAAATTATAAAATCGAAAATAAATATAAAATAAAAAATATATATAAATTTTTAATTTTTTTTTAAAAAACATATTAAATTCAAGACAAATATATAAAATTAAAAAAAACCATATAAAATTCTAATCATATATATTAAATTTCGAAAATAATTATAAATTTCAAAAAAAATATAAAATTTGAAAATAAATATAAAATTCAAATATATATATATTAAATTTCAAAAAAAAAACTAAATTCAAAAATAAATATAAAATTAAAAAAAAAAATAATTCTCTCCTCTCTCTTTCTCTCTCAGACGCACACACCACACACACACACACACACACACATATATATATATACACACATATATAGATAGAGATCTATCTATATATATATATACACACATATATAGATAGAGATCTATCTATATATATATATACACACACACACACACACATATATATATATATATATATATATATATATATATTAGTCGCCGGCCGTCCCCCTCCCACCGCCTCCCCGTCTGCGCCGCCCCCTCCCACCACCGCCTCCCCGTCGGCGCCGCCCCCTCCCGCCGCCCCCGATGGGTCTATATATATATATATATATGTATAGATCTATATATGTGTGTGTATAGATCTATATATATATATGTGTGTATATATATATATGTGTGTGCGTGCGTGTGTGTGTGTGTGTTGTGTCTGAGAGTTAGAGAGAGAGAGAGAGATAGAGAGGAGAGAGAGAGAGGATAAATATTGAATAGATATTGGGGTGTTTGGTTTGAGGGTTAGATTGATTCTAAGGAGGTGTTTGGTTTAGGGTTTAAATTGATTTAGGGATTAAATTGATTTAAGGGGTGTTTGTATAAGGGTATTTTAGACATTTCACCCCATGAAGGGGTGTAAATGAAGATATGCAAACCTAAGGAGTCAAAATAATGATATGACAAACTTCAGGGGATGTAAATGAAATTATCCCTTATTATTATACCTTCACCCTTTCAGCCTTTTTTATACAAAGAATACAGAGCATACAATCCCTAACATCAAGGGAAATCACTAATCAATCCAATCCTTGACATAGGAAAATTTCTAATTACAATCAATTCCTATAGTTTAGGATCCTAATTATATACAAAGTCAACAAAATGTATTCCAGGCGGTCATGCAGTACTATATACTCCCTCTCTCTCAAAACAAATTTTTATATTTGATTTTTCAAATTGTTTTGGGGTATTTTGTATTTTTAATTTTGCCCTTTGGAAATATAGAATAGTTTTGTTTTTAATATGAGCCATTATTTTTTGAAGTTAATGAAGAGGGATAAGTTAGGAAAATATAAGATTATATTGTATTGAGATTTAAAATTAGACACTTATTTTGAGACCGATAAAGTTATAAAAATGAAAATTTATTTTGAAGCCTCCCCTGAACTTTAACCTAATTACAAATAGTACCCCTAATATTTCAATAATATCAGTATTATCGAAGTAAAGTTATGATGACAATCAAAATTTGAAATTACTTCTATGCCTTAAATTAAATAAGCTGAAATAAGGCCACGTGACCCTCACTAAAACCCCTCCCCACTTTGTTTCTCTTTCTACCTCTGATTCCCCTCTCTACCTCTTTAAAACACCCACATATTGAACTCACCCCAACTCCGCCTCCAATGCTGCCTTCTTTGTTTCTCTTTCTACCTCTGATTCCCCTCTCTACCTCTTTAAAACACCCACATATTGAACTCACCCCAACTCCGCCTCCAATGCTGCCTTGTCGGAGGCTGCGACGCCTCCGTCTTCGTCTCCTCCACCCCCTTCAACAAGGCCGAGCGCGATGCCTAAATCAACCTCTCCCTCCTTGGTGACGCCTTCAACATCGTCGTCCTCGCCAAGACTGCCCTTGACGGCGAGGTGTTTATTTTGTTTTGTTTTATGTTGTATAGTCAAAATTTTGTTTCCTTTGAACATGAAATGTGAAAATAAATATTTATTTGGATAGAGTTGAAGATCAAAAAAATTTCACAATCCATTAGATTTGGGAAAATTGACGCTAATAAGTATTACTTGTTTGA
Source organism: Cornus suecica (assembly GCA_963922005.1). Lineage (NCBI taxonomy): Eukaryota > Viridiplantae > Streptophyta > Magnoliopsida > Cornales > Cornaceae > Cornus > Cornus suecica. The sequence continues at coordinate 37,228,716 of OY998248.1, forward strand.
CATGGTGGAGATAGGGGTCACGAACCAATTACTGGAATGGACTCCTATCGGGACTCTATCTAGAAGCTACAATCCTAATCAGGATAACTCCAACAGGTCACGGCCTTATCAAGATAACTACAAAGGAGGATAAATGAGGTGGGCTTTTAATGTGCTATTAAAAAATTACATATATATATATATATATATATATAATTGCATAAATATTTATAAAATATTGATTTAATTCTTGAGATTCATTGATATCATCCATAGTGACAATTTCTTATGCATCCTACCACACGAAGAGGAATTAGTGATTATACTAGTATGACACCCAAGGTTTTATAACCTCAGCCTATAAAGTAGTTTAGGCTTTGATTATTGAAGAAAAATTATTCTAAATTAATAATAAAATGTTAAATGAATCATACATTGATTTCTTAAAAATTGTACTAAATTGTACCCATTGACTATTATATACATATAAATTAAATTGTTAATTATATACATATTTTTTGTATAAATAAATACATATATATATATATATATATATATAGATATAATTATGAGTTGATAGATCAATATTTAATAAAATTATAAAATAAATTGTTAATTATTTTTTTGTTTAAAAAAAATATTTTAAATATAATATAAAGGATTCAATCTTTATAATTAATTGAACTAAAGTCATAATTTGATTTGCAAAATAGAATGCATCAAATGAGTTCAATTGCATGGAATTAATAAAAATCTCCAATTCAAAGTAGTCTAATTGATTAAATTAAGTTCAATTGAGTAAATCCCTAATTCAAAGTATTGAAATTGACTTCTATTGAGTGAAATTGAGTAAATCCCCAATTCAAAATAGTGAAATTGACTTCAATTAGTGAAATTCAGTAAATCCCCAATTCAAAGTAATTTAATTGAGTGAAATTAAGTTCAATCGATAAAATCCCGAATTCAAAGTAATGAAATTGACTTCAATTAAGTGAAATTGAGTAAATCCCCAATTCAAAGTAATTTAATTGAGTTTAATTGAACTAAATTGAGTGAAATTGATAAAATTCTCAATTCAAAATAGTGAAATTGAGTGAAACTAAGTTCAATTGACAAAATTCCCACTTCAAGGTATTGAAATTGAGTAAATCCTCAATTCAAAGTAGTTTAATTGAATGGAATTGATAAAATTCTCAATTCAAAGTAGTGAAATTGAGTTCAATTGAGTAAATCCCAAATTTAAAGTAGTTTAATTGAATTAAATTGAGTGAAATTGATCAAATTCTAAATTCAAAATAGTAAAATTGAGTGAAATTAAGTTCAATTGACAAAATTTCCAATTCATAGTAGTGAAATTGAGTTCAATTGAGTAAATCCCAAATTTAAAGTAGTTTAATTGAATTAAATTGAGTGAAATTGATAAAATTCTCAATTCAAAATAGTAAAATTAAGTGAAATTAAGTTCAATTGACAAAATTTCCAATTCAAATTAGTGAAATTGAGTTCAATTGAGTATAATTGAGTAAATCTATAATTCAAAATAGTTTAATAAAATTCAATTGAGTTGAATTGATAAAATCCTCAATAATATAATTTAATTTCATAATTATTTACTGTAAAGTAAGATATTATGACCATAAGAGGACCTTTAGATGTATGGATTTACGCTTAACATGGTGATGGACTGATGGGGCAAAAAAAAAAAAAATAGCCAAAATTTTAGGAAGGGGGAAAGGAGCATAATTCCAAAAATCAATACTCAAAAGAAGGAAAAGTAATTTATGACTTTTTGGAATAATGTGAAGGTTAATATTTTTTGGACAATACTTGCCTCCTACCCTAATTGGAGGAACTTCCTCCTATCCCATGGGGTGACTCAATAGAGGTTAAACACGTGTTCTATATTTAAATATCAATCATCTCTCTTTTTAAAAGTTAATTGATTAATTATACTATATTCACTTCCCTTATTTAAATTCAATACAAATATGTATAACATACCTTAACTGACAAAACTGTCCTCCATAATTTATTTTCCTTTTAATTATTTGCACTCACTTTGATTCAAACATAAAACTCTAAAAAATAAAAATAAATAAAAAAATTTAATGAGATAACTTTTCAAACATTAAACTAGCAATTTTTTTAAATTTTATTTATTTTTTTTAAAATTTGATCAATTTTAAAATAAATTGATCAAATTAAATTTTATATTGAATTTAAAATTTAACATTAAAATTTTAATAGGCAAAGTAAATATACAATAATAATCCAATTTACCTTTAAAAAACTATCTCATTCAAATTTAAATATAGGAACATGTGTACACATTTCATTAAACCACATCATGAGGTAGGAGGAAGTTCCTCCAATTAGGGTATGAGGCAATATTCTTTTTATTTTTTTAACATTTTTTTATCTAATAAATTAATATTAAGAGCCTGTTCGCGAACATAATTACGAGCTTCGATTACGAGTATGTTCGCGAGTATACTCATGAACATGTTCACGAACATAAGTTCGTGAACGTATTCGCGAACATGTTCGTGAACGTGTGTTCGCGAACAAACGAGCCGAGCTCATGGATGTTTGAGCTCGGCTTGTTTAATAAACGAGCCTATAAATCAAGCTCGAGTTCGGCTCGTTTAGTTATCAAACGAACACGAGCCGAGCTCTTAGCGAGTCGAGCCTCGAGTAGCTTGTTGAGCGCTCTGTTCGTTTGCAGCCCTATCGGCAACATTGGTTTTGTATAAGGTTGAGGGGAGAAGAATTGCAGATTGTAATATAATTTTAGTTGGTGTTTGGAGGTTTGATATTGCACCCAAATTCATAGACTTTGTCAATTGTTGGGAAACAGGGATTTTTGCCCAAAAAAACTCTCTGTATATATATGAGGAACACATTCTAGTTTAGGTGCAATGGGTATGGGTTTTGAAGTGCATTCACGGACCCTTTGGATACAATTTGATTATATAGTGGATGGTTGAAAAAAATAAATGATGGGGCAGAGGCTGTGGAGGTCTTGGTGTTGGGTAGAAGGATCCGCCATTAAAAAATTGCAAAATGAAATAAAATAACCTAGAGAGGGAAAGAGAGGAAAATGGGTTGTTTTTATTTTTGTGATATATATATATATATATATTAGATAATATTAACTCAATCTATCTCCATTGTAAAAAGAGATATATATATTATTGTAAGGGTTAAAATATCATTGCAACTATAATAAGGGTAAAATAGGAATTTCAAGTGAAAATTTGATTGAAAAGTCAAATTTCGGTGTTGACTACAAACAGAAGGGGAAAGTGTTACATTGGAACTAAAGTTAAGGGAGATTTATGAAAAAATGTTAAGGATACTGTTTATAATTATGTCAAAGTTCAGAGAAAATTTGTATAATTTACCCTAGTTTTAAAGATAATTATAAGAGTGTGAAGATACACAAATCTGCACCACATCTACACTATCTTACACGAAGCTCATATATATATATTGGATAGTGGTTAATCTTTGTTTTATTTTTCTTTTATCGCATATTCCAAACAAAAAAAGTCTGAACAAAATGGTTACCCAAAAAAAAAAAGTCTGAACAATATTAAATATTTAATTATATGTCATCTTATGATCAAAACTATATAATTTTATAATATGTATTAATTTTTTATAGCACATTATGAGACAAAACATTAATATGGTCTACATTAAGAGTTTTAAAAAAAGTCTGGACTAGCTTTCTTTCTTAAATTTTTTTAGTCATATGTCCAAATACTATTGCATCATATCACAGGAGAGGATGAATTTTATCCTCCCCAAGGTGGACGACCCAAATGTTATCTTTCCTCCCCGGGGAAGATGAATTTGGTCATCCCCTCTTATTTGACCTAAAACTCAAATCAAATGATAAGATTGAAAATCCCAGAAAGATAAAGAAAGAATCATTAAAAAAATAGATTTAGGTTAAAATCCGTACAATAATGGATAATACCCATTTATTTATTTTTAATTAATATAAGTCACTTGTCTTAAATTTATTGGATCAAATAAGAAGGATCCTTCAAAAGAGGATCCACGTATAGTCCTTCTATAAATACTCCAAATCTCAAACCTCGAAGGTTATATATATATATATTTTTTTTATGTTTGAGTATAACGAGCAAGTTAGATTATTGGGCAGAATTACATGATCTCCATATTGTTAAAATTATTAGTTCAGAAAAATGAGAATATATCACTTAAAACAATTTCATTATCTTTAGATACACATTAATCCATTGTTTGTTCGTCTTTGTAGATATATATATGATATATTTGCTTACTCCCTCGTGGTGCTCGTGTAGTTTATGCTAATAAATACCAAAGAAGAAAATTTTTAAATCTTCTAAATTAACAGTTATACTATCATTAAGCTCGTATATATACAGACACGCGCAAAAAGTAGAATTTGTTTATAATTTCGATTTTGACAAGTATGTCACACCTTACAAGAATATCTTGCAAAAGATTTGACATGACTCCCTAATGGAAGATTTAGTCTGTGTATATATATATATACACACACGGCCGAATGGCGCAAAACCTTTCAATATATGATTTGAAAAGTGTGCAGGAAATTTCTATCATGCTTTTTAAACCTCCCCATACTTGACAATTTAGACGAATAACTCCCTCCAAATCCTTTTTCAATGCCTGAAAAATGCACAGGAAATCCCTCTCATGGAACACTAATGATTTACTTGAATTTACCCAACTCAAATTACATTACATTTAACAAACTGAAATTACATTGCATTGGATACAAACTTGTATCAACCTAAAACTATAACTACAAATAAAAAACACAAAAACCCAAACAAAAATAGAAAAATCAAAGACTAACAACTAATGTTAGCATTCTGATTTCTAAGGATGATCACCATCCCTTTCCAAATCTGTCACTTTATAAACCAGTTCAATGTCTTCACTTGTCCTATAGAATATCTCCACTCTTTCACTTCAGTTAATAGATTCGCAACAAAACTCCTATAATACTCAAAAAGTGTCTCATCCTCCCACAAATGAAAATTGCACCTCTTTATTGACTGAAAATTAGGGTTTGTTTGGTAACGCTCCCGCTTCCTGCTTTTGCTCATGCTTCTATTACTGTTCACAGAGCAGGCATGTTTGGTTGGTTGCTCCCGCTTCCAAAATTTGGAAGCAGGCTAGAGCAAAACCTCAAATATGGAAGCAAGACTCACCTTGCTTCCACTTGCTCCCATCACTATTTTTAGTGGGCCCATTATAAGTTGCTCCTAAATTCTCCCAATTGCTCCCAAATTCTTTGCAACATGTTAGGTTTCTTCAAGCTGTATAAAATTTCAAAAAAAAATTTTAATTCCGAAAATATATATAAAATTAGAAATAAATATATAAAATTCGAAAAAAGTATATAAATTTTGAAAACAATATATAAAATTCAATATATATATATAATTCGAAAAAAATATAAAATTCAAAATATATATATTTCAAAATATAAAATTCGAAAACAGTATATAAATTTCGAAAAATATATAAAATTAGAAATAAATATATAAAATTCCAAAAAATTATTTTAAATTTCAAAAAATATATAAAATTTGAAATATATATATAAAATTTTAAAAACATATATAAAATTCGAAAAAAAAATATAAAATTCGAAAAAAGTATATAAATTTTGAAATATATATATATATATAACTGTTTCAAAAAATATATATAAAATTCAAAATATATATATTTCAAAAAATAAATTTCGAAACAAATACATAAATTTCGAAAAATATATAAAATTTGAAAATTATATATAAATTTTGAATTTTAATTTATTTTTTAAATTTAATATATATTTTTTGAATTATATATATATATATATTTCAAATTTTACATATTTGTTTCAAATTTTATTTTTTTCGGAATTTAATATATTATTTTTTTAATTTTATATATTTGTTTCAAATTTTAATTAATTTTCAAAATTTAATATATTATTTTTTGAATTTGATATATATTAATTATCGCATAAAATAATTTATTTTATTTTTTCAAAGGTAAAATTGTAATTTTGCAATAAGGATGGGATAAATTCCACCCAATTGGGATAATTAAGGGATGTTTTTTGCCCCTTTTGTAATTGAGGGGGGTTTTGTGCTCATGGGGCAATTGTTGAGAAGGGTTTTATGCACTTTACCCAAAATAAAATATTATAACCAAAGGTCTTGTGCAATACAATATTATAATTTAGAATTTACCTACAAAAAATTTTATAGTTTACAAAAATATAATTATTTTTATCCAAAATTATTGTTTACAAAAAATAAAAAAATTATTTACAATATCCAAATGAGAGGCCTTGTGCAATACAAATTTTTTCTAAAATCCAAAAAAAAAAAACAGAATCTCAAATCATTTGAATTCACTAAACATGTTTTGCTTTCACATTTTAGGAAATCAACAGTTCCACCAAACATGCTCTGCATGTTTTAGCTTTCATTTTTCTCATATCAGAATCATTGGCACAAAACATGCTTCCGCTTCAGAAAAAACTTGTTTCGCTACACTTCAGCTTCCAAACCCGTTTAGAAGCAGGAGCGGGAGCGTTACCAAACATGCCCTTAGCACATCCATAGAATTTGTTTCCAGGATTCAAATATGTGTATGAAGTAGTTAAGGGAGTTGGGCTACCACATTTGCATGTTACTCTTCTATTTGGCCAAGTTTTTCTAATCCGATTCACTGAACTAGAAGAAGAAGACATTTGTTTGCTAAAGAGAAAAAATTTGGGTTTTCAGATATATTGAAGAAGAGAGATAGAGAGAAGGAATGGAGATCTTAGCTTTGCAATTTTAGGTGTTATCCCAATCTGATAAGCAAGCAAACGAAATTGGGGATGAACAAGATAAGATGAGAAAGAAGCTGATTGTAAACCTTAAACATGCATATATATATCATTATTCAGAAGAGGAGTACTTTAGTAAGTGGGTAAGGGCCTTTTCAGCATTTAGATCAAAATGTAACATGTGGATGTCACGTGCAGAAATTCGGACAAAAAATATGATCGGAACAGTGTTATAGGGGGTCAACGTGCACACTTTTGAAAAACTATTGAGGCTTATTTGCACAAAATGAAGTGGATGAGGGTTTTCTACACATTTTTCAAACTATATGAGGGTTTTGCACCATTCGCCCATATATATATATATATATATTATATCTTGTAAGAAAAGTATTGTTTCATTTTTGTTTGAGCAGTGTCGTGCCCGTTGTGCAATTTCTGCATGAGAATCAACAGCTAACTCCTTTTTCTGTTTTCTAATTTTATTTTTTTTCAAGCAAATACATACCTACTTCATATAAATATGCCTCTCGGCCCGAAGGATTATAATAGTTAAACAAATTAAAATGCGTGAAGGTTGAGGAAATGTTTTGTGTGGCAACTCCGAATTCAAAGTTAAGATTGAATTCATTTTACTCTTATGTTTCATTTGATTAATTAGTATTCACTCCATCCTAATTTAAGTATCCCTTTTGGGGAATCTTACTTTTTAAAGGAATAACTTTTGTTATTTTATATTGTACTAGCATAGAACACGTGCACATGCACATGATTCAAAAGTTATGTAATTTTGTATTGTAGATTACTTTTTAATCAGAAAAAATAACATAGAATTATTTGATTTATTTTTTAAAAAAAACCACATATTTTGCACTACAAGATACCAAAGGCCTAATGGCCCAGCAATACCGGACATTTGTTATATTAGGGTGAGTCTTTTGTTAAAAGGATTGAAAGTTGTCCCACATCGACTACAAGGAAAAATCACCTCTATATCCTTCCTATAAATATAGGGACTCTCCTATTATATTCTTTGTACCAAAAAGTGAGAGCTAGTATAGGCCGGAGCAGCCAGGGGGTTGGTACCGGTGTGAGTGAAACACATAGTGCGAGTGAAGTACAGGCGGTGCACAAGATAGAGAGAGAAGAGATACAGACTAATATTCTTCTTGGTGAGAGTTAGGAATAATATAGGATTCCAGTGATACAAGCGTGAGTATACACTGTGTTTGTGCGTGTGTATGATTTGCGGATCATCCCCTTGTAATCCTCTCATTGATTATAGTGAAACGGTGCTCTCCGTGGACGTAAGCTGATTTGGCCGAACCGCGTATATATCTTTATGTTGGTGTGTGTTTTCTGATTTGCAGATGTGCACGGCTTCGAACAGAGGGTGTGAAAACCCTAACAAGTGATCTTGGACGGGCGTAAAAATCATAACAAGTGGTATCAGAGCAAGGTTGCGATTCGTGGTGTCAACCAATCGGAGTGGGCTAGCGTTGTATCGACCAGCGGTGGCGGCGAAGGCCGAGAATGGCCAAGTTGTATGTGGTGGGCTGGCGTGGTATCAACTAGCGGGAGTGGACTGGTAACCATGTGGTGAATCCTCGAAATGTCTCTCGGATGGTGAGCCCTCGGATTAACTCACGATGGGATCTGCTCTCAGGATAGCCGGTTCACAAGTGTTTCATGTAAGGCGGTGCCTTCCTACGTAGTGAAGGGATGTTGACCGAGGCAGGAGGCATTGCACCCACCTTCTGGGTGTTGTGACGGATGGATGATTGTTTGAGGGGAGGCTCGGACCATGAGTGATGTGGTCCTTTGTTCGAGGGGGGGATTGTTAAGTATGCGACCAAAGTCCCACGTGGGTTAGAAGTGGGGAGGATCATGGGTATATAAAGTATATACATATCTCAATTGGTGTGAGGCTTTTTGGGTAGAATTCAAAAACAAATCCGTGCGGGCCTGGCCCAAAACGGATAATATCACACCAATGTTGAGATATGTGGGGCCCATAATACCGTTACAATTGGTATCAGAGCTCTAAGTTGGAGAAAATCCTGAAGCCGTACATTATAGTCCAGATTCGGATGAACAAGTTGCACGAAATCAGAAACCGACCACACCAGGAGCTTTGTATCGACGAGATGAATTAAGGACTGAAAAGCGCATCGCGAGAAGAGCCTCCACGTGCTGTCACGCGCCATCACAAGTTCCAGCCAGTTTTTTTGGTTCCAAAGCACAATAGTTTTTTTTCGGGGCTGTTTCGCGAAACATCGTGATCGCACCAAGGCGTATAATATATCAATGGAAATATCTTTCGAAGATGAATTTTTTGGCATAAAAATAAGTCCTATTGGAGTTGGCACACGCAACTAGAAGAAGCTGCCAAAAAAGTTACAAGTTGGCAAAAAATATTGCGGGAAAAACCAGTCTGGCGACCGGAATTTTGGGGAAGAATAAGCTGACGTCAACACCACATCAGTAGGTCAACGCCACATCATCGGTCAGACTGTCATGTCATCAGTCAATGCCATGTCAGCAAAGTCAAATTGCCACATTATCGGTTTTGTCTTTTTGTACTGAAATTTGTTTTGGCCCATTTGGAGTCGTTTTTGACGCGATCAGAGACGTTCTTAAGGTTTTGGAATGTTCCGAAAGCATCCGTGCAATCATTTTTGCATGATTCAGCTTCAAACACCTCGAATAGGCTCAATGGGAGTTATGGTTGAAGAAAAGACAGGTATGATCGAGAATTTTGACGGTACATACTTTGCCTTGAGGATGTGTTATACCAGAAGAATTTGTATTTACCATTGGAAGGGAAGAAGCCAGAATCGATGAAAGAAGAGGATTGGAAAATTCTGGATTGAAAGGCTCTCGGTACGATCAAACTGACGTTGTCAAAGTCCGTTATTTTCAACATCAAGAATGAGAATACTATGAAGTCTCTCATAGATGCTCTTTTGAGCATGTTCGAACAGCCGTCTGGAGCAAATATGGTACATCTCATCACTAGATTGGTGAATTTGAAGATGTCAGAGAATGGGAAGGTCAGTGAACTTCTCAGTTTTCTTAATGAAATTGTTGAGTAGTTAGAATCAGTTGATATGGCAATTACTAGCAAAATGAAAGCGGATTTAGTTTTAAGCCAATTGTCAGAGAGTTGGAGCGCCATAATGGCCGCAATTAGTAGCTCTTCAGGGACAGAACCACTACATTATGATTTCGTAGTAAGTATGGTACTCACAGAAGAGATCAGAAGACATACGTCAGACTCTTCTAATAGTAGCTCGGCGTTGAATGTCGACACCAAAAGCAGATGTTCGAACAAAAGGAAAGATGGAAGTCAGAGGCGTGGTCGTTCCAAGTTGAGACAAGGGTATCAAAATTCCATTGAGTGTTGGAATTATGGCAAACTTGGTCATTACAGAGACCAGTGCAGATCCCCGCAGAGTGTAGCGGATAACAAGACTGAAGTGAATTTTGTCTCAGATGATGATGCATTGATATGCTCTTTGGAGAGCAAGACAGATATTTGGGTCTTGGACTCTAGAGCATCATTCCATGCCACCTCAAGTTGAGAGCTCTTTGAGAGTTATGCACCCGAAAACCTTAGCGAGCTTCATCTAGGTGACAGTCATCCCTACAGTATTGTTGGCAAGGGTGAAGTACATATTAGACTCAATGGATCGATATGGAAGCTGAGGGATGTGAGACACATTCCAGACTTGAGGAAGAACCTGATCTCAGTAGGCTAGTTGGCGAGTGAAGGTTATATGACCACTTTTAGTGAAGATAAGTGGAAGTTTCCAGAGGGGTTATAACTATAGCATGAGGAAAGAAAGAAGGTACACTTTACACAACCACCAATTTTAGTACAGTGATTGCAGTTGCAGAAGGCAAGGAGGATCACAACTTTTGGCACCAGAGGCTAAGTCACATGAGTGAAAAGGAGCTCGTGGTTATACTCTCGAAGGGAAAACTACCAGTGAAATCGATTGACATTGACTTTTGCAAGTGTAAGCAGAAGAGGGTTAGTTTCAAGAGCAACAACAGAAGTCTCGTAGTGGAGAAGCTTGAGCTAGTTCACATGGGTGTCTAGGGGCCAGTAATTGTCTCATCTCTTGGCGAAAAGTCTTACTTCATGACTTTCATTGATGACCATTCTAGGTGGATATGGGTTTATTTCTTGAAGCATAAATCTGAGGTGTACAATATGTTCAACAAATGGAAAACCAGAGTAGAGAAGAAGACAATGTTGAAGGTAAAGAAACTGAGATCCGACTTTGGTGGAGAAAATGAAGACTTTGAGTTCAAGAACTTTTGTTATGAGAACAAGATCAGATTAGAGGAGATTGTTTCAAGTACACTATAGCAGAATGACGTATCAAAAAGTATGAACCGGAAAGTGACTGAGATCGCCATAAGCATGCGTATTCAGGAAGGGTTGCCAGAACAGTTCTGGGCAGAAGTAGTCAAAACAACAACGTATCTTATGAATCGTGGTCCATCAGTACCATTGGAGCACAAAATACCAAATGAGATATTGGGCAGACGTCAGCCCCGATACATGGTCTTACGACTTTGCGGAGACCTGTGTTTTTGGTAAACAGTCGCCCATGTGTATGTTGAGATAGAAGATGTTCTAGACAGTGAGAGTCATCAGTCAGAAGAACATGTTGCAGATAACAAGACTCAACATGTTGATACACCATAGAATTTGTTACTTACAGATGGAGATGAACCAGATGATGATGAAGCATGCAGTGCAGCAGATACGAGCCAGTGGGAGCTTGCGATGGAAGTGTTTTTATCAATTAGACCCCTCCCATCATTTAATAATTTAATTTGTATTAAAATTTCAAAATATATATTAAAATTTTAAAAATATTATAAATTCGAAAATAAATATAAAATTAAAAAATATATATATATTTTGAAATTATTTTTTTTTCAAAAAAACATATTAAATTTCAAAAATAAATATAAAAATCACAAAAAACATAAAAAATTTGAAACAAATATATACAATTTTTTTAAAAAAAACATATAAAATTCAAAAAAATATATATTAAACTTCAAAAAAAATTATAAAATCGAAAATAAATATAAAATAAAAAATATATATAAATTTTTAATTTTTTTTTAAAAAACATATTAAATTCAAGACAAATATATAAAATTAAAAAAAACCATATAAAATTCTAATCATATATATTAAATTTCGAAAATAATTATAAATTTCAAAAAAAATATAAAATTTGAAAATAAATATAAAATTCAAATATATATATATTAAATTTCAAAAAAAAAACTAAATTCAAAAATAAATATAAAATTAAAAAAAAAAATAATTCTCTCCTCTCTCTTTCTCTCTCAGACGCACACACCACACACACACACACACACACACATATATATATATACACACATATATAGATAGAGATCTATCTATATATATATATACACACATATATAGATAGAGATCTATCTATATATATATATACACACACACACACACACATATATATATATATATATATATATATATATATATTAGTCGCCGGCCGTCCCCCTCCCACCGCCTCCCCGTCTGCGCCGCCCCCTCCCACCACCGCCTCCCCGTCGGCGCCGCCCCCTCCCGCCGCCCCCGATGGGTCTATATATATATATATATATGTATAGATCTATATATGTGTGTGTATAGATCTATATATATATATGTGTGTATATATATATATGTGTGTGCGTGCGTGTGTGTGTGTGTGTTGTGTCTGAGAGTTAGAGAGAGAGAGAGAGATAGAGAGGAGAGAGAGAGAGGATAAATATTGAATAGATATTGGGGTGTTTGGTTTGAGGGTTAGATTGATTCTAAGGAGGTGTTTGGTTTAGGGTTTAAATTGATTTAGGGATTAAATTGATTTAAGGGGTGTTTGTATAAGGGTATTTTAGACATTTCACCCCATGAAGGGGTGTAAATGAAGATATGCAAACCTAAGGAGTCAAAATAATGATATGACAAACTTCAGGGGATGTAAATGAAATTATCCCTTATTATTATACCTTCACCCTTTCAGCCTTTTTTATACAAAGAATACAGAGCATACAATCCCTAACATCAAGGGAAATCACTAATCAATCCAATCCTTGACATAGGAAAATTTCTAATTACAATCAATTCCTATAGTTTAGGATCCTAATTATATACAAAGTCAACAAAATGTATTCCAGGCGGTCATGCAGTACTATATACTCCCTCTCTCTCAAAACAAATTTTTATATTTGATTTTTCAAATTGTTTTGGGGTATTTTGTATTTTTAATTTTGCCCTTTGGAAATATAGAATAGTTTTGTTTTTAATATGAGCCATTATTTTTTGAAGTTAATGAAGAGGGATAAGTTAGGAAAATATAAGATTATATTGTATTGAGATTTAAAATTAGACACTTATTTTGAGACCGATAAAGTTATAAAAATGAAAATTTATTTTGAAGCCTCCCCTGAACTTTAACCTAATTACAAATAGTACCCCTAATATTTCAATAATATCAGTATTATCGAAGTAAAGTTATGATGACAATCAAAATTTGAAATTACTTATATGCCTTAAATTAAATAAGCTGAAATAAGGCCACGTGACCCTCACTAAAACCCCTCCCCACTTTGTTTCTCTTTCTACCTCTGATTCCCCTCTCTACCTCTTTAAAACACCCACATATTGAACTCACCCCAACTCCGCCTCCAATGCTGCCTTCTTTGTTTCTCTTTCTACCTCTGATTCCCCTCTCTACCTCTTTAAAACACCCACATATTGAACTCACCCCAACTCCGCCTCCAATGCTGCCTTGTCGGAGGCTGCGACGCCTCCGTCTTCGTCTCCTCCACCCCCTTCAACAAGGCCGAGCGCGATGCCTAAATCAACCTCTCCCTCCTTGGTGACGCCTTCAACATCGTCGTCCTCGCCAAGACTGCCCTTGACGGCGAGGTGTTTATTTTGTTTTGTTTTATGTTGTATAGTCAAAATTTTGTTTCCTTTGAACATGAAATGTGAAAATAAATATTTATTTGGATAGAGTTGAAGATCAAAAAAATTTCACAATCCATTAGATTTGGGAAAATTGACGCTAATAAGTATTACTTGTTTGACATGGTGGAGATAGGGGTCACGAACCAATTACTGGAATGGACTCCTATCGGGACTCTATCTAGAAGCTACAATCCTAATCAGGATAACTCCAACAGGTCACGGCCTTATCAAGATAACTACAAAGGAGGATAAATGAGGTGGGCTTTTAATGTGCTATTAAAAAATTACATATATATATATATATATATATAATTGCATAAATATTTATAAAATATTGATTTAATTCTTGAGATTCATTGATATCATCCATAGTGACAATTTCTTATGCATCCTACCACACGAAGAGGAATTAGTGATTATACTAGTATGACACCCAAGGTTTTATAACCTCAGCCTATAAAGTAGTTTAGGCTTTGATTATTGAAGAAAAATTATTCTAAATTAATAATAAAATGTTAAATGAATCATACATTGATTTCTTAAAAATTGTACTAAATTGTACCCATTGACTATTATATACATATAAATTAAATTGTTAATTATATACATATTTTTTGTATAAATAAATACATATATATATATATATATATATAGATATAATTATGAGTTGATAGATCAATATTTAATAAAATTATAAAATAAATTGTTAATTATTTTTTTGTTTAAAAAAAATATTTTAAATATAATATAAAGGATTCAATCTTTATAATTAATTGAACTAAAGTCATAATTTGATTTGCAAAATAGAATGCATCAAATGAGTTCAATTGCATGGAATTAATAAAAATCTCCAATTCAAAGTAGTCTAATTGATTAAATTAAGTTCAATTGAGTAAATCCCTAATTCAAAGTATTGAAATTGACTTCTATTGAGTGAAATTGAGTAAATCCCCAATTCAAAATAGTGAAATTGACTTCAATTAGTGAAATTCAGTAAATCCCCAATTCAAAGTAATTTAATTGAGTGAAATTAAGTTCAATCGATAAAATCCCGAATTCAAAGTAATGAAATTGACTTCAATTAAGTGAAATTGAGTAAATCCCCAATTCAAAGTAATTTAATTGAGTTTAATTGAACTAAATTGAGTGAAATTGATAAAATTCTCAATTCAAAATAGTGAAATTGAGTGAAACTAAGTTCAATTGACAAAATTCCCACTTCAAGGTATTGAAATTGAGTAAATCCTCAATTCAAAGTAGTTTAATTGAATGGAATTGATAAAATTCTCAATTCAAAGTAGTGAAATTGAGTTCAATTGAGTAAATCCCAAATTTAAAGTAGTTTAATTGAATTAAATTGAGTGAAATTGATCAAATTCTAAATTCAAAATAGTAAAATTGAGTGAAATTAAGTTCAATTGACAAAATTTCCAATTCATAGTAGTGAAATTGAGTTCAATTGAGTAAATCCCAAATTTAAAGTAGTTTAATTGAATTAAATTGAGTGAAATTGATAAAATTCTCAATTCAAAATAGTAAAATTAAGTGAAATTAAGTTCAATTGACAAAATTTCCAATTCAAATTAGTGAAATTGAGTTCAATTGAGTATAATTGAGTAAATCTATAATTCAAAATAGTTTAATAAAATTCAATTGAGTTGAATTGATAAAATCCTCAATAATATAATTTAATTTCATAATTATTTACTGTAAAGTAAGATATTATGACCATAAGAGGACCTTTAGATGTATGGATTTACGCTTAACATGGTGATGGACTGATGGGGCAAAAAAAAAAAAAATAGCCAAAATTTTAGGAAGGGGGAAAGGAGCATAATTCCAAAAATCAATACTCAAAAGAAGGAAAAGTAATTTATGACTTTTTGGAATAATGTGAAGGTTAATATTTTTTGGACAATACTTGCCTCCTACCCTAATTGGAGGAACTTCCTCCTATCCCATGGGGTGACTCAATAGAGGTTAAACACGTGTTCTATATTTAAATATCAATCATCTCTCTTTTTAAAAGTTAATTGATTAATTATACTATATTCACTTCCCTTATTTAAATTCAATACAAATATGTATAACATACCTTAACTGACAAAACTGTCCTCCATAATTTATTTTCCTTTTAATTATTTGCACTCACTTTGATTCAAACATAAAACTCTAAAAAATAAAAATAAATAAAAAAATTTAATGAGATAACTTTTCAAACATTAAACTAGCAATTTTTTTAAATTTTATTTATTTATTTTAAAATTTGATCAATTTTAAAATAAATTGATCAAATTAAATTTTATATTGAATTTAAAATTTAACATTAAAATTTTAATAGGCAAAGTAAATATACAATAATAATCCAATTTACCTTTAAAAAACTATCTCATTCAAATTTAAATATAGGAACATGTGTACACATTTCATTAAACCACATCATGAGGTAGGAGGAAGTTCCTCCAATTAGGGTATGAGGCAATATTCTTTTTATTTTTTTAACATTTTTTTATCTAATAAATTAATATTAAGAGCCTGTTCGCGAACATAATTACGAGCTTCGATTACGAGTATGTTCGCGAGTATACTCATGAACATGTTCACGAACATAAGTTCGTGAACGTATTCGCGAACATGTTCGTGAACGTGTGTTCGCGAACAAACGAGCCGAGCTCATGGATGTTTGAGCTCGGCTTGTTTAATAAACGAGCCTATAAATCAAGCTCGAGTTCGGCTCGTTTAGTTATCAAACGAACACGAGCCGAGCTCTTAGCGAGTCGAGCCTCGAGTAGCTTGTTGAGCGCTCTGTTCGTTTGCAGCCCTATCGGCAACATTGGTTTTGTATAAGGTTGAGGGGAGAAGAATTGCAGATTGTAATATAATTTTAGTTGGTGTTTGGAGGTTTGATATTGCACCCAAATTCATAGACTTTGTCAATTGTTGGGAAACAGGGATTTTTGCCCAAAAAAACTCTCTGTATATATATGAGGAACACATTCTAGTTTAGGTGCAATGGGTATGGGTTTTGAAGTGCATTCACGGACCCTTTGGATACAATTTGATTATATAGTGGATGGTTGAAAAAAATAAATGATGGGGCAGAGGCTGTGGAGGTCTTGGTGTTGGGTAGAAGGATCCGCCATTAAAAAATTGCAAAATGAAATAAAATAACCTAGAGAGGGAAAGAGAGGAAAATGGGTTGTTTTTATTTTTGTGATATATATATATATATATATTAGATAATATTAACTCAATCTATCTCCATTGTAAAAAGAGATATATATATTATTGTAAGGGTTAAAATATCATTGCAACTATAATAAGGGTAAAATAGGAATTTCAAGTGAAAATTTGATTGAAAAGTCAAATTTCGGTGTTGACTACAAACAGAAGGGGAAAGTGTTACATTGGAACTAAAGTTAAGGGAGATTTATGAAAAAATGTTAAGGATACTGTTTATAATTATGTCAAAGTTCAGAGAAAATTTGTATAATTTACCCTAGTTTTAAAGATAATTATAAGAGTGTGAAGATACACAAATCTGCACCACATCTACACTATCTTACACGAAGCTCATATATATATATTGGATAGTGGTTAATCTTTGTTTTATTTTTCTTTTATCGCATATTCCAAACAAAAAAAGTCTGAACAAAATGGTTACCCAAAAAAAAAAAGTCTGAACAATATTAAATATTTAATTATATGTCATCTTATGATCAAAACTATATAATTTTATAATATGTATTAATTTTTTATAGCACATTATGAGACAAAACATTAATATGGTCTACATTAAGAGTTTTAAAAAAAGTCTGGACTAGCTTTCTTTCTTAAATTTTTTTAGTCATATGTCCAAATACTATTGCATCATATCACAGGAGAGGATGAATTTTATCCTCCCCAAGGTGGACGACCCAAATGTTATCTTTCCTCCCCGGGGAAGATGAATTTGGTCATCCCCTCTTATTTGACCTAAAACTCAAATCAAATGATAAGATTGAAAATCCCAGAAAGATAAAGAAAGAATCATTAAAAAAATAGATTTAGGTTAAAATCCGTACAATAATGGATAATACCCATTTATTTATTTTTAATTAATATAAGTCACTTGTCTTAAATTTATTGGATCAAATAAGAAGGATCCTTCAAAAGAGGATCCACGTATAGTCCTTCTATAAATACTCCAAATCTCAAACCTCGAAGGTTATATATATATATATTTTTTTTATGTTTGAGTATAACGAGCAAGTTAGATTATTGGGCAGAATTACATGATCTCCATATTGTTAAAATTATTAGTTCAGAAAAATGAGAATATATCACTTAAAACAATTTCATTATCTTTAGATACACATTAATCCATTGTTTGTTCGTCTTTGTAGATATATATATGATATATTTGCTTACTCCCTCGTGGTGCTCGTGTAGTTTATGCTAATAAATACCAAAGAAGAAAATTTTTAAATCTTCTAAATTAACAGTTATACTATCATTAAGCTCGTATATATACAGACACGCGCAAAAAGTAGAATTTGTTTATAATTTCGATTTTGACAAGTATGTCACACCTTACAAGAATATCTTGCAAAAGATTTGACATGACTCCCTAATGGAAGATTTAGTCTGTGTATATATATATATACACACACGGCCGAATGGCGCAAAACCTTTCAATATATGATTTGAAAAGTGTGCAGGAAATTTCTATCATGCTTTTTAAACCTCCCCATACTTGACAATTTAGACGAATAACTCCCTCCAAATCCTTTTTCAATGCCTGAAAAATGCACAGGAAATCCCTCTCATGGAACACTAATGATTTACTTGAATTTACCCAACTCAAATTACATTACATTTAACAAACTGAAATTACATTGCATTGGATACAAACTTGTATCAACCTAAAACTATAACTACAAATAAAAAACACAAAAACCCAAACAAAAATAGAAAAATCAAAGACTAACAACTAATGTTAGCATTCTGATTTCTAAGGATGATCACCATCCCTTTCCAAATCTGTCACTTTATAAACCAGTTCAATGTCTTCACTTGTCCTATAGAATATCTCCACTCTTTCACTTCAGTTAATAGATTCGCAACAAAACTCCTATAATACTCAAAAAGTGTCTCATCCTCCCACAAATGAAAATTGCACCTCTTTATTGACTGAAAATTAGGGTTTGTTTGGTAACGCTCCCGCTTCCTGCTTTTGCTCATGCTTCTATTACTGTTCACAGAGCAGGCATGTTTGGTTGGTTGCTCCCGCTTCCAAAATTTGGAAGCAGGCTAGAGCAAAACCTCAAATATGGAAGCAAGACTCACCTTGCTTCCACTTGCTCCCATCACTATTTTTAGTGGGCCCATTATAAGTTGCTCCTAAATTCTCCCAATTGCTCCCAAATTCTTTGCAACATGTTAGGTTTCTTCAAGCTGTATAAAATTTCAAAAAAAAATTTTAATTCCGAAAATATATATAAAATTAGAAATAAATATATAAAATTCGAAAAAAGTATATAAATTTTGAAAACAATATATAAAATTCAATATATATATATAATTCGAAAAAAATATAAAATTCAAAATATATATATTTCAAAATATAAAATTCGAAAACAGTATATAAATTTCGAAAAATATATAAAATTAGAAATAAATATATAAAATTCCAAAAAATTATTTTAAATTTCAAAAAATATATAAAATTTGAAATATATATATAAAATTTTAAAAACATATATAAAATTCGAAAAAAAAATATAAAATTCGAAAAAAGTATATAAATTTTGAAATATATATATATATATAACTGTTTCAAAAAATATATATAAAATTCAAAATATATATATTTCAAAAAATAAATTTCGAAACAAATACATAAATTTCGAAAAATATATAAAATTTGAAAATTATATATAAATTTTGAATTTTAATTTATTTTTTAAATTTAATATATATTTTTTGAATTATATATATATATATATTTCAAATTTTACATATTTGTTTCAAATTTTATTTTTTTCGGAATTTAATATATTATTTTTTTAATTTTATATATTTGTTTCAAATTTTAATTAATTTTCAAAATTTAATATATTATTTTTTGAATTTGATATATATTAATTATCGCATAAAATAATTTATTTTATTTTTTCAAAGGTAAAATTGTAATTTTGCAATAAGGATGGGATAAATTCCACCCAATTGGGATAATTAAGGGATGTTTTTTGCCCCTTTTGTAATTGAGGGGGGTTTTGTGCTCATGGGGCAATTGTTGAGAAGGGTTTTATGCACTTTACCCAAAATAAAATATTATAACCAAAGGTCTTGTGCAATACAATATTATAATTTAGAATTTACCTACAAAAAATTTTATAGTTTACAAAAATATAATTATTTTTATCCAAAATTATTGTTTACAAAAAATAAAAAAATTATTTACAATATCCAAATGAGAGGCCTTGTGCAATACAAATTTTTTCTAAAATCCAAAAAAAAAAAACAGAATCTCAAATCATTTGAATTCACTAAACATGTTTTGCTTTCACATTTTAGGAAATCAACAGTTCCACCAAACATGCTCTGCATGTTTTAGCTTTCATTTTTCTCATATCAGAATCATTGGCACAAAACATGCTTCCGCTTCAGAAAAAACTTGTTTCGCTACACTTCAGCTTCCAAACCCGTTTAGAAGCAGGAGCGGGAGCGTTACCAAACATGCCCTTAGCACATCCATAGAATTTGTTTCCAGGATTCAAATATGTGTATGAAGTAGTTAAGGGAGTTGGGCTACCACATTTGCATGTTACTCTTCTATTTGGCCAAGTTTTTCTAATCCGATTCACTGAACTAGAAGAAGAAGACATTTGTTTGCTAAAGAGAAAAAATTTGGGTTTTCAGATATATTGAAGAAGAGAGATAGAGAGAAGGAATGGAGATCTTAGCTTTGCAATTTTAGGTGTTATCCCAATCTGATAAGCAAGCAAACGAAATTGGGGATGAACAAGATAAGATGAGAAAGAAGCTGATTGTAAACCTTAAACATGCATATATATATCATTATTCAGAAGAGGAGTACTTTAGTAAGTGGGTAAGGGCCTTTTCAGCATTTAGATCAAAATGTAACATGTGGATGTCACGTGCAGAAATTCGGACAAAAAATATGATCGGAACAGTGTTATAGGGGGTCAACGTGCACACTTTTGAAAAACTATTGAGGCTTATTTGCACAAAATGAAGTGGATGAGGGTTTTCTACACATTTTTCAAACTATATGAGGGTTTTGCACCATTCGCCCATATATATATATATATATATATTATATCTTGTAAGAAAAGTATTGTTTCATTTTTGTTTGAGCAGTGTCGTGCCCGTTGTGCAATTTCTGCATGAGAATCAACAGCTAACTCCTTTTTCTGTTTTCTAATTTTATTTTTTTTCAAGCAAATACATACCTACTTCATATAAATATGCCTCTCGGCCCGAAGGATTATAATAGTTAAACAAATTAAAATGCGTGAAGGTTGAGGAAATGTTTTGTGTGGCAACTCCGAATTCAAAGTTAAGATTGAATTCATTTTACTCTTATGTTTCATTTGATTAATTAGTATTCACTCCATCCTAATTTAAGTATCCCTTTTGGGGAATCTTACTTTTTAAAGGAATAACTTTTGTTATTTTATATTGTACTAGCATAGAACACGTGCACATGCACATGATTCAAAAGTTATGTAATTTTGTATTGTAGATTACTTTTTAATCAGAAAAAATAACATAGAATTATTTGATTTATTTTTTAAAAAAAACCACATATTTTGCACTACAAGATACCAAAGGCCTAATGGCCCAGCAATACCGGACATTTGTTATATTAGGGTGAGTCTTTTGTTAAAAGGATTGAAAGTTGTCCCACATCGACTACAAGGAAAAATCACCTCTATATCCTTCCTATAAATATAGGGACTCTCCTATTATATTCTTTGTACCAAAAAGTGAGAGCTAGTATAGGCCGGAGCAGCCAGGGGGTTGGTACCGGTGTGAGTGAAACACATAGTGCGAGTGAAGTACAGGCGGTGCACAAGATAGAGAGAGAAGAGATACAGACTAATATTCTTCTTGGTGAGAGTTAGGAATAATATAGGATTCCAGTGATACAAGCGTGAGTATACACTGTGTTTGTGCGTGTGTATGATTTGCGGATCATCCCCTTGTAATCCTCTCATTGATTATAGTGAAACGGTGCTCTCCGTGGACGTAAGCTGATTTGGCCGAACCGCGTATATATCTTTATGTTGGTGTGTGTTTTCTGATTTGCAGATGTGCACGGCTTCGAACAGAGGGTGTGAAAACCCTAACAAGTGATCTTGGACGGGCGTAAAAATCATAACAAGTGGTATCAGAGCAAGGTTGCGATTCGTGGTGTCAACCAATCGGAGTGGGCTAGCGTTGTATCGACCAGCGGTGGCGGCGAAGGCCGAGAATGGCCAAGTTGTATGTGGTGGGCTGGCGTGGTATCAACTAGCGGGAGTGGACTGGTAACCATGTGGTGAATCCTCGAAATGTCTCTCGGATGGTGAGCCCTCGGATTAACTCACGATGGGATCTGCTCTCAGGATAGCCGGTTCACAAGTGTTTCATGTAAGGCGGTGCCTTCCTACGTAGTGAAGGGATGTTGACCGAGGCAGGAGGCATTGCACCCACCTTCTGGGTGTTGTGACGGATGGATGATTGTTTGAGGGGAGGCTCGGACCATGAGTGATGTGGTCCTTTGTTCGAGGGGGGGATTGTTAAGTATGCGACCAAAGTCCCACGTGGGTTAGAAGTGGGGAGGATCATGGGTATATAAAGTATATACATATCTCAATTGGTGTGAGGCTTTTTGGGTAGAATTCAAAAACAAATCCGTGCGGGCCTGGCCCAAAACGGATAATATCACACCAATGTTGAGATATGTGGGGCCCATAATACCGTTACAATTGGTATCAGAGCTCTAAGTTGGAGAAAATCCTGAAGCCGTACATTATAGTCCAGATTCGGATGAACAAGTTGCACGAAATCAGAAACCGACCACACCAGGAGCTTTGTATCGACGAGATGAATTAAGGACTGAAAAGCGCATCGCGAGAAGAGCCTCCACGTGCTGTCACGCGCCATCACAAGTTCCAGCCAGTTTTTTTGGTTCCAAAGCACAATAGTTTTTTTTCGGGGCTGTTTCGCGAAACATCGTGATCGCACCAAGGCGTATAATATATCAATGGAAATATCTTTCGAAGATGAATTTTTTGGCATAAAAATAAGTCCTATTGGAGTTGGCACACGCAACTAGAAGAAGCTGCCAAAAAAGTTACAAGTTGGCAAAAAATATTGCGGGAAAAACCAGTCTGGCGACCGGAATTTTGGGGAAGAATAAGCTGACGTCAACACCACATCAGTAGGTCAACGCCACATCATCGGTCAGACTGTCATGTCATCAGTCAATGCCATGTCAGCAAAGTCAAATTGCCACATTATCGGTTTTGTCTTTTTGTACTGAAATTTGTTTTGGCCCATTTGGAGTCGTTTTTGACGCGATCAGAGACGTTCTTAAGGTTTTGGAATGTTCCGAAAGCATCCGTGCAATCATTTTTGCATGATTCAGCTTCAAACACCTCGAATAGGCTCAATGGGAGTTATGGTTGAAGAAAAGACAGGTATGATCGAGAATTTTGACGGTACATACTTTGCCTTGAGGATGTGTTATACCAGAAGAATTTGTATTTACCATTGGAAGGGAAGAAGCCAGAATCGATGAAAGAAGAGGATTGGAAAATTCTGGATTGAAAGGCTCTCGGTACGATCAAACTGACGTTGTCAAAGTCCGTTATTTTCAACATCAAGAATGAGAATACTATGAAGTCTCTCATAGATGCTCTTTTGAGCATGTTCGAACAGCCGTCTGGAGCAAATATGGTACATCTCATCACTAGATTGGTGAATTTGAAGATGTCAGAGAATGGGAAGGTCAGTGAACTTCTCAGTTTTCTTAATGAAATTGTTGAGTAGTTAGAATCAGTTGATATGGCAATTACTAGCAAAATGAAAGCGGATTTAGTTTTAAGCCAATTGTCAGAGAGTTGGAGCGCCATAATGGCCGCAATTAGTAGCTCTTCAGGGACAGAACCACTACATTATGATTTCGTAGTAAGTATGGTACTCACAGAAGAGATCAGAAGACATACGTCAGACTCTTCTAATAGTAGCTCGGCGTTGAATGTCGACACCAAAAGCAGATGTTCGAACAAAAGGAAAGATGGAAGTCAGAGGCGTGGTCGTTCCAAGTTGAGACAAGGGTATCAAAATTCCATTGAGTGTTGGAATTATGGCAAACTTGGTCATTACAGAGACCAGTGCAGATCCCCGCAGAGTGTAGCGGATAACAAGACTGAAGTGAATTTTGTCTCAGATGATGATGCATTGATATGCTCTTTGGAGAGCAAGACAGATATTTGGGTCTTGGACTCTAGAGCATCATTCCATGCCACCTCAAGTTGAGAGCTCTTTGAGAGTTATGCACCCGAAAACCTTAGCGAGCTTCATCTAGGTGACAGTCATCCCTACAGTATTGTTGGCAAGGGTGAAGTACATATTAGACTCAATGGATCGATATGGAAGCTGAGGGATGTGAGACACATTCCAGACTTGAGGAAGAACCTGATCTCAGTAGGCTAGTTGGCGAGTGAAGGTTATATGACCACTTTTAGTGAAGATAAGTGGAAGTTTCCAGAGGGGTTATAACTATAGCATGAGGAAAGAAAGAAGGTACACTTTACACAACCACCAATTTTAGTACAGTGATTGCAGTTGCAGAAGGCAAGGAGGATCACAACTTTTGGCACCAGAGGCTAAGTCACATGAGTGAAAAGGAGCTCGTGGTTATACTCTCGAAGGGAAAACTACCAGTGAAATCGATTGACATTGACTTTTGCAAGTGTAAGCAGAAGAGGGTTAGTTTCAAGAGCAACAACAGAAGTCTCGTAGTGGAGAAGCTTGAGCTAGTTCACATGGGTGTCTAGGGGCCAGTAATTGTCTCATCTCTTGGCGAAAAGTCTTACTTCATGACTTTCATTGATGACCATTCTAGGTGGATATGGGTTTATTTCTTGAAGCATAAATCTGAGGTGTACAATATGTTCAACAAATGGAAAACCAGAGTAGAGAAGAAGACAATGTTGAAGGTAAAGAAACTGAGATCCGACTTTGGTGGAGAAAATGAAGACTTTGAGTTCAAGAACTTTTGTTATGAGAACAAGATCAGATTAGAGGAGATTGTTTCAAGTACACTATAGCAGAATGACGTATCAAAAAGTATGAACCGGAAAGTGACTGAGATCGCCATAAGCATGCGTATTCAGGAAGGGTTGCCAGAACAGTTCTGGGCAGAAGTAGTCAAAACAACAACGTATCTTATGAATCGTGGTCCATCAGTACCATTGGAGCACAAAATACCAAATGAGATATTGGGCAGACGTCAGCCCCGATACATGGTCTTACGACTTTGCGGAGACCTGTGTTTTTGGTAAACAGTCGCCCATGTGTATGTTGAGATAGAAAATGTTCTAGACAGTGAGAGTCATCAGTCAGAAGAACATGTTGCAGATAACAAGACTCAACATGTTGATACACCATAGAATTTGTTACTTACAGATGGAGATGAACCAGATGATGATGAAGCATGCAGTGCAGCAGATACGAGCCAGTGGGAGCTTGCGATGGAAGTGTTTTTATCAATTAGACCCCTCCCATCATTTAATAATTTAATTTGTATTAAAATTTCAAAATATATATTAAAATTTTAAAAATATTATAAATTCGAAAATAAATATAAAATTAAAAAATATATATATATTTTGAAATTATTTTTTTTTCAAAAAAACATATTAAATTTCAAAAATAAATATAAAAATCACAAAAAACATAAAAAATTTGAAACAAATATATACAATTTTTTTAAAAAAAACATATAAAATTCAAAAAAATATATATTAAACTTCAAAAAAAATTATAAAATCGAAAATAAATATAAAATAAAAAATATATATAAATTTTTAATTTTTTTTTAAAAAACATATTAAATTCAAGACAAATATATAAAATTAAAAAAAACCATATAAAATTCTAATCATATATATTAAATTTCGAAAATAATTATAAATTTCAAAAAAAATATAAAATTTGAAAATAAATATAAAATTCAAATATATATATATTAAATTTCAAAAAAAAAACTAAATTCAAAAATAAATATAAAATTAAAAAAAAAAATAATTCTCTCCTCTCTCTTTCTCTCTCAGACGCACACACCACACACACACACACACACACACATATATATATATACACACATATATAGATAGAGATCTATCTATATATATATATACACACATATATAGATAGAGATCTATCTATATATATATATACACACACACACACACACATATATATATATATATATATATATATATATATATATTAGTCGCCGGCCGTCCCCCTCCCACCGCCTCCCCGTCTGCGCCGCCCCCTCCCACCACCGCCTCCCCGTCGGCGCCGCCCCCTCCCGCCGCCCCCGATGGGTCTATATATATATATATATATGTATAGATCTATATATGTGTGTGTATAGATCTATATATATATATGTGTGTATATATATATATGTGTGTGCGTGCGTGTGTGTGTGTGTGTTGTGTCTGAGAGTTAGAGAGAGAGAGAGAGATAGAGAGGAGAGAGAGAGAGGATAAATATTGAATAGATATTGGGGTGTTTGGTTTGAGGGTTAGATTGATTCTAAGGAGGTGTTTGGTTTAGGGTTTAAATTGATTTAGGGATTAAATTGATTTAAGGGGTGTTTGTATAAGGGTATTTTAGACATTTCACCCCATGAAGGGGTGTAAATGAAGATATGCAAACCTAAGGAGTCAAAATAATGATATGACAAACTTCAGGGGATGTAAATGAAATTATCCCTTATTATTATACCTTCACCCTTTCAGCCTTTTTTATACAAAGAATACAGAGCATACAATCCCTAACATCAAGGGAAATCACTAATCAATCCAATCCTTGACATAGGAAAATTTCTAATTACAATCAATTCCTATAGTTTAGGATCCTAATTATATACAAAGTCAACAAAATGTATTCCAGGCGGTCATGCAGTACTATATACTCCCTCTCTCTCAAAACAAATTTTTATATTTGATTTTTCAAATTGTTTTGGGGTATTTTGTATTTTTAATTTTGCCCTTTGGAAATATAGAATAGTTTTGTTTTTAATATGAGCCATTATTTTTTGAAGTTAATGAAGAGGGATAAGTTAGGAAAATATAAGATTATATTGTATTGAGATTTAAAATTAGACACTTATTTTGAGACCGATAAAGTTATAAAAATGAAAATTTATTTTGAAGCCTCCCCTGAACTTTAACCTAATTACAAATAGTACCCCTAATATTTCAATAATATCAGTATTATCGAAGTAAAGTTATGATGACAATCAAAATTTGAAATTACTTATATGCCTTAAATTAAATAAGCTGAAATAAGGCCACGTGACCCTCACTAAAACCCCTCCCCACTTTGTTTCTCTTTCTACCTCTGATTCCCCTCTCTACCTCTTTAAAACACCCACATATTGAACTCACCCCAACTCCGCCTCCAATGCTGCCTTCTTTGTTTCTCTTTCTACCTCTGATTCCCCTCTCTACCTCTTTAAAACACCCACATATTGAACTCACCCCAACTCCGCCTCCAATGCTGCCTTGTCGGAGGCTGCGACGCCTCCGTCTTCGTCTCCTCCACCCCCTTCAACAAGGCCGAGCGCGATGCCTAAATCAACCTCTCCCTCCTTGGTGACGCCTTCAACATCGTCGTCCTCGCCAAGACTGCCCTTGACGGCGAGGTGTTTATTTTGTTTTGTTTTATGTTGTATAGTCAAAATTTTGTTTCCTTTGAACATGAAATGTGAAAATAAATATTTATTTGGATAGAGTTGAAGATCAAAAAAATTTCACAATCCATTAGATTTGGGAAAATTGACGCTAATAAGTATTACTTGTTTGACATGGTGGAGATAGGGGTCACGAACCAATTACTGGAATGGACTCCTATCGGGACTCTATCTAGAAGCTACAATCCTAATCAGGATAACTCCAACAGGTCACGGCCTTATCAAGATAACTACAAAGGAGGATAAATGAGGTGGGCTTTTAATGTGCTATTAAAAAATTACATATATATATATATATATATATAATTGCATAAATATTTATAAAATATTGATTTAATTCTTGAGATTCATTGATATCATCCATAGTGACAATTTCTTATGCATCCTACCACACGAAGAGGAATTAGTGATTATACTAGTATGACACCCAAGGTTTTATAACCTCAGCCTATAAAGTAGTTTAGGCTTTGATTATTGAAGAAAAATTATTCTAAATTAATAATAAAATGTTAAATGAATCATACATTGATTTCTTAAAAATTGTACTAAATTGTACCCATTGACTATTATATACATATAAATTAAATTGTTAATTATATACATATTTTTTGTATAAATAAATACATATATATATATATATATATATATATATATAGATATAATTATGAGTTGATAGATCAATATTTAATAAAATTATAAAATAAATTGTTAATTATTTTTTTGTTTAAAAAAAATATTTTAAATATAATATAAAGGATTCAATCTTTATAATTAATTGAACTAAAGTCATAATTTGATTTGCAAAATAGAATGCATCAAATGAGTTCAATTGCATGGAATTAATAAAAATCTCCAATTCAAAGTAGTCTAATTGATTAAATTAAGTTCAATTGAGTAAATCCCTAATTCAAAGTATTGAAATTGACTTCTATTGAGTGAAATTGAGTAAATCCCCAATTCAAAATAGTGAAATTGACTTCAATTAGTGAAATTCAGTAAATCCCCAATTCAAAGTAATTTAATTGAGTGAAATTAAGTTCAATCGATAAAATCCCGAATTCAAAGTAATGAAATTGACTTCAATTAAGTGAAATTGAGTAAATCCCCAATTCAAAGTAATTTAATTGAGTTTAATTGAACTAAATTGAGTGAAATTGATAAAATTCTCAATTCAAAATAGTGAAATTGAGTGAAACTAAGTTCAATTGACAAAATTCCCACTTCAAGGTATTGAAATTGAGTAAATCCTCAATTCAAAGTAGTTTAATTGAATGGAATTGATAAAATTCTCAATTCAAAGTAGTGAAATTGAGTTCAATTGAGTAAATCCCAAATTTAAAGTAGTTTAATTGAATTAAATTGAGTGAAATTGATCAAATTCTAAATTCAAAATAGTAAAATTGAGTGAAATTAAGTTCAATTGACAAAATTTCCAATTCATAGTAGTGAAATTGAGTTCAATTGAGTAAATCCCAAATTTAAAGTAGTTTAATTGAATTAAATTGAGTGAAATTGATAAAATTCTCAATTCAAAATAGTAAAATTAAGTGAAATTAAGTTCAATTGACAAAATTTCCAATTCAAATTAGTGAAATTGAGTTCAATTGAGTATAATTGAGTAAATCTATAATTCAAAATAGTTTAATAAAATTCAATTGAGTTGAATTGATAAAATCCTCAATAATATAATTTAATTTCATAATTATTTACTGTAAAGTAAGATATTATGACCATAAGAGGACCTTTAGATGTATGGATTTACGCTTAACATGGTGATGGACTGATGGGGCAAAAAAAAAAAAAATAGCCAAAATTTTAGGAAGGGGGAAAGGAGCATAATTCCAAAAATCAATACTCAAAAGAAGGAAAAGTAATTTATGACTTTTTGGAATAATGTGAAGGTTAATATTTTTTGGACAATACTTGCCTCCTACCCTAATTGGAGGAACTTCCTCCTACCCCATGGGGTGACTCAATAGAGGTTAAACACGTGTTCTATATTTAAATATCAATCATCTCTCTTTTTAAAAGTTAATTGATTAATTATACTATATTCACTTCCCTTATTTAAATTCAATACAAATATGTATAACATACCTTAACTGACAAAACTGTCCTCCATAATTTATTTTCCTTTTAATTATTTGCACTCACTTTGATTCAAACATAAAACTCTAAAAAATAAAAATAAATAAAAAAATTTAATGAGATAACTTTTCAAACATTAAACTAGCAATTTTTTTAAATTTTATTTATTTATTTTAAAATTTGATCAATTTTAAAATAAATTGATCAAATTAAATTTTATATTGAATTTAAAATTTAACATTAAAATTTTAATAGGCAAAGTAAATATACAATAATAATCCAATTTACCTTTAAAAAACTATCTCATTCAAATTTAAATATAGGAACATGTGTACACATTTCATTAAACCACATCATGAGGTAGGAGGAAGTTCCTCCAATTAGGGTATGAGGCAATATTCTTTTTATTTTTTTAACATTTTTTTATCTAATAAATTAATATTAAGAGCCTGTTCGCGAACATAATTACGAGCTTCGATTACGAGTATGTTCGCGAGTATACTCATGAACATGTTCACGAACATAAGTTCGTGAACGTATTCGCGAACATGTTCGTGAACGTGTGTTCGCGAACAAACGAGCCGAGCTCATGGATGTTTGAGCTCGGCTTGTTTAATAAACGAGCCTATAAATCAAGCTCGAGTTCGGCTCGTTTAGTTATCAAACGAACACGAGCCGAGCTCTTAGCGAGTCGAGCCTCGAGTAGCTTGTTGAGCGCTCTGTTCGTTTGCAGCCCTATCGGCAACATTGGTTTTGTATAAGGTTGAGGGGAGAAGAATTGCAGATTGTAATATAATTTTAGTTGGTGTTTGGAGGTTTGATATTGCACCCAAATTCATAGACTTTGTCAATTGTTGGGAAACAGGGATTTTTGCCCAAAAAAACTCTCTGTATATATATGAGGAACACATTCTAGTTTAGGTGCAATGGGTATGGGTTTTGAAGTGCATTCACGGACCCTTTGGATACAATTTGATTATATAGTGGATGGTTGAAAAAAATAAATGATGGGGCAGAGGCTGTGGAGGTCTTGGTGTTGGGTAGAAGGATCCGCCATTAAAAAATTGCAAAATGAAATAAAATAACCTAGAGAGGGAAAGAGAGGAAAATGGGTTGTTTTTATTTTTGTGATATATATATATATATATATTAGATAATATTAACTCAATCTATCTCCATTGTAAAAAGAGATATATATATTATTGTAAGGGTTAAAATATCATTGCAACTATAATAAGGGTAAAATAGGAATTTCAAGTGAAAATTTGATTGAAAAGTCAAATTTCGGGGTTGACTACAAACAGAAGGGGAAAGTGTTACATTGGAACTAAAGTTAAGGGAGGTTTATGAAAAAATGTTAAGGATACTGTTTATAATTATGTCAAAGTTCAGAGAAAATTTGTATAATTTACCCTAGTTTTAAAGATAATTATAAGAGTGTGAAGATACACAAATCTGCACCACATCTACACTATCTTACACGAAGCTCATATATATATATTGGATAGTGGTTAATCTTTGTTTTATTTTTCTTTTATCGCATATTCCAAACAAAAAAAGTCTGAACAAAATGGTTACCCAAAAAAAAAAAGTCTGAACAATATTAAATATTTAATTATATGTCATCTTATGATCAAAACTATATAATTTTATAATATGTATTAATTTTTTATAGCACATTATGAGACAAAACATTAATATGGTCTACATTAAGAGTTTTAAAAAAAGTCTGGACTAGCTTTCTTTCTTAAATTTTTTTAGTCATATGTCCAAATACTATTGCATCATATCACAGGAGAGGATGAATTTTATCCTCCCCAAGGTGGACGCCCCAAATGTTATCTTTCCTCCCCGGGGAAGATGAATTTGGTCATCCCCTCTTATTTGACCTAAAACTCAAATCAAATGATAAGATTGAAAATCCCAGAAAGATAAAGAAAGAATCATTAAAAAAATAGATTTAGGTTAAAATCCGTACAATAATGGATAATACC
Source organism: Cornus suecica (assembly GCA_963922005.1). Lineage (NCBI taxonomy): Eukaryota > Viridiplantae > Streptophyta > Magnoliopsida > Cornales > Cornaceae > Cornus > Cornus suecica. Next base: position 37,260,647 of record OY998248.1, read on the forward strand.
CATTTATTTATTTTTAATTAATATAAGTCACTTGTCTTAAATTTATTGGATCAAATAAGAAGGATCCTTCAAAAGAGGATCCACGTATAGTCCTTCTATAAATACTCCAAATCTCAAACCTCGAAGGTTATATATATATATATTTTTTTTATGTTTGAGTATAACGAGCAAGTTAGATTATTGGGCAGAATTACATGATCTCCATATTGTTAAAATTATTAGTTCAGAAAAATGAGAATATATCACTTAAAACAATTTCATTATCTTTAGATACACATTAATCCATTGTTTGTTCGTCTTTGTAGATATATATATGATATATTTGCTTACTCCCTCGTGGTGCTCGTGTAGTTTATGCTAATAAATACCAAAGAAGAAAATTTTTAAATCTTCTAAATTAACAGTTATACTATCATTAAGCTCGTATATATACAGACACGCGCAAAAAGTAGAATTTGTTTATAATTTCGATTTTGACAAGTATGTCACACCTTACAAGAATATCTTGCAAAAGATTTGACATGACTCCCTAATGGAAGATTTAGTCTGTGTATATATATATATACACACACGGCCGAATGGCGCAAAACCTTTCAATATATGATTTGAAAAGTGTGCAGGAAATTTCTATCATGCTTTTTAAACCTCCCCATACTTGACAATTTAGACGAATAACTCCCTCCAAATCCCCTCCAAATCCTTTTTCAATGCCTGAAAAATGCACTGGAAATCCCTCTCATGGAACAATAATGATTTACTTGAATTTACCCAACTCAAATTACATTACATTTAACAAACTGAAATTACATTGCATTGGATACAAACTTGTATCAACCTAAAACTATAACTACAAACAAAAAACACAAAAACCCAAACAAAAATAGAAAAATCAAAGACTAACAACTAATGTTAGCATTCTGATTTCTAAGGATGATCACCATCCCTTTCCAAATCTGTCACTTTATAAACCAGTTCAATGTCTTCACTTGTCCTATAGAATATCTCCACTCTTTCACTTCAGTTAATAGATTCGCAACAAAACTCCTATAATACTCAAAAAGTGTCTCATCCTCCCACAAATGAAAATTGCACCTCTTTATTGACTGAAAATTAGGGTTTGTTTGGTAACGCTCCCGCTTCCTGCTTTTGCTCATGCTTCTATTACTGTTCACAGAGCAGGCATGTTTGGTTGGTTGCTCCCGCTTCCAAAATTTGGAAGCAGGCTAGAGCAAAATCTCAAATATGGAAGCAAGACTCACCTTGCTTCCACTTGCTCCCATCACTATTTTTAGTGGGCCCATTATAAGTTGCTCCTAAATTCTCCCAATTGCTCCCAAATTCTTTGCAACATGTTAGGTTTCTTCAAGCTGTATAAAATTTCAAAAAAAAATTTTAATTCCGAAAATATATATAAAATTAGAAATAAATATATAAAATTCGAAAAAAGTATATAAATTTTGAAAACAATATATAAAATTCAATATATATATATATAATTCGAAAAAAATATAAAATTCAAAATATATATATTTCAAAATATAAAATTCGAAAACAGTATATAAATTTCGAAAAATATATAAAATTAGAAATAAATATATAAAATTCCAAAAAATTATTTTAAATTTCAAAAAATATATAAAATTTGAAATATATATATAAAATTTTAAAAACATATATAAAATTCGAAAAAAAAATATAAAATTCGAAAAAAGTATATAAATTTTGAAATATATATATATATAACTGTTTCAAAAAATATGTATAAAATTCAAAATATATATATTTCAAAAAATAAATTTCGAAACAAATACATAAATTTCGAAAAATATATAAAATTTGAAAATTATATATAAATTTTGAATTTTAATTTATTTTTTAAATTTAATATATATTTTTTGAATTATATATATATATATATATTTCAAATTTTACATATTTGTTTCAAATTTTATTTTTTTCGGAATTTAATATATTATTTTTTTAATTTTATATATTTGTTTCAAATTTTAATTAATTTTCAAAATTTAATATATTATTTTTTGAATTTGATATATATTAATTATCGCATAAAATAATTTATTTTATTTTTTCAAAGGTAAAATTGTAATTTTGCAATAAGGATGGGATAAATTCCACCCAATTGGGATAATTAAGGGATGTTTTTTGCCCCTTTTGTAATTGAGGGGGGTTTTGTGCTCATGGGGCAATTGTTGAGAAGGGTTTTATGCACTTTACCCAAAATAAAATATTATAACCAAAGGTCTTGTGCAATACAATATTATAATTTAGAATTTACCTACAAAAAATTTTATAGTTTACAAAAATATAATTATTTTTATCCAAAATTATTGTTTACAAAAAATAAAAAAATTATTTACAATATCCAAATGAGAGGCCTTGTGCAATACAAATTTTTTCTAAAATCCAAAAAAAAAAAACAGAATCTCAAATCATTTGAATTCACTAAACATGTTTTGCTTTCACATTTTAGGAAATCAACAGTTCCACCAAACATGCTCTGCATGTTTTAGCTTTCATTTTTCTCATATCAGAATCATTGGCACAAAACATGCTTCCGCTTCAGAAAAAACTTGTTTCGCTACACTTCAGCTTCCAAACCCGTTTAGAAGCAGGAGCGGGAGCGTTACCAAACATGCCCTTAGCACATCCATAGAATTTGTTTCCAGGATTCAAATATGTGTATGAAGTAGTTAAGGGAGTTGGGCTACCACATTTGCATGTTACTCTTCTATTTGGCCAAGTTTTTCTAATCCGATTCACTGAACTAGAAGAAGAAGACATTTGTTTGCTAAAGAGAAAAAATTTGGGTTTTCAGATATATTGAAGAAGAGAGATAGAGAGAAGGAATGGAGATCTTAGCTTTGCAATTTTAGGTGTTATCCCAATCTGATAAGCAAGCAAACGAAATTGGGGATGAACAAGATAAGATGAGAAAGAAGCTGATTGTAAACCTTAAACATGCATATATATATCATTATTCAGAAGAGGAGTACTTTAGTAAGTGGGTAAGGGCCTTTTCAGCATTTAGATCAAAATGTAACATGTGGATGTCACGTGCAGAAATTCGGACAAAAAATATGATCGGAACAGTGTTATAGGGGGTCAACGTGCACACTTTTGAAAAACTATTGAGGCTTATTTGCACAAAATGAAGTGGATGAGGGTTTTCTACACATTTTTCAAACTATATGAGGGTTTTGCACCATTCGCCCATATATATATATATATATATATTATATCTTGTAAGAAAAGTATTGTTTCATTTTTGTTTGAGCAGTGTCGTGCCCGTTGTGCAATTTCTGCATGAGAATCAACAGCTAACTCCTTTTTCTGTTTTCTAATTTTATTTTTTTTCAAGCAAATACATACCTACTTCATATAAATATGCCTCTCGGCCCGAAGGATTATAATAGTTAAACAAATTAAAATGCGTGAAGGTTGAGGAAATGTTTTGTGTGGCAACTCCGAATTCAAAGTTAAGATTGAATTCATTTTACTCTTATGTTTCATTTGATTAATTAGTATTCACTCCATCCTAATTTAAGTATCCCTTTTGGGGAATCTTACTTTTTAAAGGAATAACTTTTGTTATTTTATATTGTACTAGCATAGAACACGTGCACATGCACATGATTCAAAAGTTATGTAATTTTGTATTGTAGATTACTTTTTAATCAGAAAAAATAACATAGAATTATTTGATTTATTTTTTAAAAAAAACCACATATTTTGCACTACAAGATACCAAAGGCCTAATGGCCCAGCAATACCGGACATTTGTTATATTAGGGTGAGTCTTTTGTTAAAAGGATTGAAAGTTGTCCCACATCGACTACAAGGAAAAATCACCTCTATATCCTTCCTATAAATATAGGGACTCTCCTATTATATTCTTTGTACCAAAAAGTGAGAGCTAGTATAGGCCGGAGCAGCCAGGGGGTTGGTACCGGTGTGAGTGAAACACATAGTGCGAGTGAAGTACAGGCGGTGCACAAGATAGAGAGAGAAGAGATACAGACTAATATTCTTCTTGGTGAGAGTTAGGAATAATATAGGATTCCAGTGATACAAGCGTGAGTATACACTGTGTTTGTGCGTGTGTATGATTTGCGGATCATCCCCTTGTAATCCTCTCATTGATTATAGTGAAACGGTGCTCTCCGTGGACGTAAGCTGATTTGGCCGAACCGCGTATATATCTTTATGTTGGTGTGTGTTTTCTGATTTGCAGATGTGCACGGCTTCGAACAGAGGGTGTGAAAACCCTAACAAGTGATCTTGGACGGGCGTAAAAATCATAACAAGTGGTATCAGAGCAAGGTTGCGATTCGTGGTGTCAACCAATCGGAGTGGGCTAGCGTTGTATCGACCAGCGGTGGCGGCGAAGGCCGAGAATGGCCAAGTTGTATGTGGTGGGCTGGCGTGGTATCAACTAGCGGGAGTGGACTGGTAACCATGTGGTGAATCCTCGAAATGTCTCTCGGATGGTGAGCCCTCGGATTAACTCACGATGGGATCTGCTCTCAGGATAGCCGGTTCACAAGTGTTTCATGTAAGGCGGTGCCTTCCTACGTAGTGAAGGGATGTTGACCGAGGCAGGAGGCATTGCACCCACCTTCTGGGTGTTGTGACGGATGGATGATTGTTTGAGGGGAGGCTCGGACCATGAGTGATGTGGTCCTTTGTTCGAGGGGGGGATTGTTAAGTATGCGACCAAAGTCCCACGTGGGTTAGAAGTGGGGAGGATCATGGGTATATAAAGTATATACATATCTCAATTGGTGTGAGGCTTTTTGGGTAGAATTCAAAAACAAATCCGTGCGGGCCTGGCCCAAAACGGATAATATCACACCAATGTTGAGATATGTGGGGCCCATAATACCGTTACAATTGGTATCAGAGCTCTAAGTTGGAGAAAATCCTGAAGCCGTACATTATAGTCCAGATTCGGATGAACAAGTTGCACGAAATCAGAAACCGACCACACCAGGAGCTTTGTATCGACGAGATGAATTAAGGACTGAAAAGCGCATCGCGAGAAGAGCCTCCACGTGCTGTCACGCGCCATCACAAGTTCCAGCCAGTTTTTTTGGTTCCAAAGCACAATAGTTTTTTTTCGGGGCTGTTTCGCGAAACATCGTGATCGCACCAAGGCGTATAATATATCAATGGAAATATCTTTCGAAGATGAATTTTTTGGCATAAAAATAAGTCCTATTGGAGTTGGCACACGCAACTAGAAGAAGCTGCCAAAAAAGTTACAAGTTGGCAAAAAATATTGCGGGAAAAACCAGTCTGGCGACCGGAATTTTGGGGAAGAATAAGCTGACGTCAACACCACATCAGTAGGTCAACGCCACATCATCGGTCAGACTGTCATGTCATCAGTCAATGCCATGTCAGCAAAGTCAAATTGCCACATTATCGGTTTTGTCTTTTTGTACTGAAATTTGTTTTGGCCCATTTGGAGTCGTTTTTGACGCGATCAGAGACGTTCTTAAGGTTTTGGAATGTTCCGAAAGCATCCGTGCAATCATTTTTGCATGATTCAGCTTCAAACACCTCGAATAGGCTCAATGGGAGTTATGGTTGAAGAAAAGACAGGTATGATCGAGAATTTTGACGGTACATACTTTGCCTTGAGGATGTGTTATACCAGAAGAATTTGTATTTACCATTGGAAGGGAAGAAGCCAGAATCGATGAAAGAAGAGGATTGGAAAATTCTGGATTGAAAGGCTCTCGGTACGATCAAACTGACGTTGTCAAAGTCCGTTATTTTCAACATCAAGAATGAGAATACTATGAAGTCTCTCATAGATGCTCTTTTGAGCATGTTCGAACAGCCGTCTGGAGCAAATATGGTACATCTCATCACTAGATTGGTGAATTTGAAGATGTCAGAGAATGGGAAGGTCAGTGAACTTCTCAGTTTTCTTAATGAAATTGTTGAGTAGTTAGAATCAGTTGATATGGCAATTACTAGCAAAATGAAAGCGGATTTAGTTTTAAGCCAATTGTCAGAGAGTTGGAGCGCCATAATGGCCGCAATTAGTAGCTCTTCAGGGACAGAACCACTACATTATGATTTCGTAGTAAGTATGGTACTCACAGAAGAGATCAGAAGACATACGTCAGACTCTTCTAATAGTAGCTCGGCGTTGAATGTCGACACCAAAAGCAGATGTTCGAACAAAAGGAAAGATGGAAGTCAGAGGCGTGGTCGTTCCAAGTTGAGACAAGGGTATCAAAATTCCATTGAGTGTTGGAATTATGGCAAACTTGGTCATTACAGAGACCAGTGCAGATCCCCGCAGAGTGTAGCGGATAACAAGACTGAAGTGAATTTTGTCTCAGATGATGATGCATTGATATGCTCTTTGGAGAGCAAGACAGATATTTGGGTCTTGGACTCTAGAGCATCATTCCATGCCACCTCAAGTTGAGAGCTCTTTGAGAGTTATGCACCCGAAAACCTTAGCGAGCTTCATCTAGGTGACAGTCATCCCTACAGTATTGTTGGCAAGGGTGAAGTACATATTAGACTCAATGGATCGATATGGAAGCTGAGGGATGTGAGACACATTCCAGACTTGAGGAAGAACCTGATCTCAGTAGGCTAGTTGGCGAGTGAAGGTTATATGACCACTTTTAGTGAAGATAAGTGGAAGTTTCCAGAGGGGTTATAACTATAGCATGAGGAAAGAAAGAAGGTACACTTTACACAACCACCAATTTTAGTACAGTGATTGCAGTTGCAGAAGGCAAGGAGGATCACAACTTTTGGCACCAGAGGCTAAGTCACATGAGTGAAAAGGAGCTCGTGGTTATACTCTCGAAGGGAAAACTACCAGTGAAATCGATTGACATTGACTTTTGCAAGTGTAAGCAGAAGAGGGTTAGTTTCAAGAGCAACAACAGAAGTCTCGTAGTGGAGAAGCTTGAGCTAGTTCACATGGGTGTCTAGGGGCCAGTAATTGTCTCATCTCTTGGCGAAAAGTCTTACTTCATGACTTTCATTGATGACCATTCTAGGTGGATATGGGTTTATTTCTTGAAGCATAAATCTGAGGTGTACAATATGTTCAACAAATGGAAAACCAGAGTAGAGAAGAAGACAATGTTGAAGGTAAAGAAACTGAGATCCGACTTTGGTGGAGAAAATGAAGACTTTGAGTTCAAGAACTTTTGTTATGAGAACAAGATCAGATTAGAGGAGATTGTTTCAAGTACACTATAGCAGAATGACGTATCAAAAAGTATGAACCGGAAAGTGACTGAGATCGCCATAAGCATGCGTATTCAGGAAGGGTTGCCAGAACAGTTCTGGGCAGAAGTAGTCAAAACAACAACGTATCTTATGAATCGTGGTCCATCAGTACCATTGGAGCACAAAATACCAAATGAGATATTGGGCAGACGTCAGCCCCGATACATGGTCTTACGACTTTGCGGAGACCTGTGTTTTTGGTAAACAGTCGCCCATGTGTATGTTGAGATAGAAGATGTTCTAGACAGTGAGAGTCATCAGTCAGAAGAACATGTTGCAGATAACAAGACTCAACATGTTGATACACCATAGAATTTGTTACTTACAGATGGAGATGAACCAGATGATGATGAAGCATGCAGTGCAGCAGATACGAGCCAGTGGGAGCTTGCGATGGAAGTGTTTTTATCAATTAGACCCCTCCCATCATTTAATAATTTAATTTGTATTAAAATTTCAAAATATATATTAAAATTTTAAAAATATTATAAATTCGAAAATAAATATAAAATTAAAAAATATATATATATTTTGAAATTATTTTTTTTTCAAAAAAACATATTAAATTTCAAAAATAAATATAAAAATCACAAAAAACATAAAAAATTTGAAACAAATATATACAATTTTTTTAAAAAAAACATATAAAATTCAAAAAAATATATATTAAACTTCAAAAAAAATTATAAAATCGAAAATAAATATAAAATAAAAAATATATATAAATTTTTAATTTTTTTTTAAAAAACATATTAAATTCAAGACAAATATATAAAATTAAAAAAAACCATATAAAATTCTAATCATATATATTAAATTTCGAAAATAATTATAAATTTCAAAAAAAATATAAAATTTGAAAATAAATATAAAATTCAAATATATATATATTAAATTTCAAAAAAAAAACTAAATTCAAAAATAAATATAAAATTAAAAAAAAAAATAATTCTCTCCTCTCTCTTTCTCTCTCAGACGCACACACCACACACACACACACACACACACATATATATATATACACACATATATAGATAGAGATCTATCTATATATATATATACACACATATATAGATAGAGATCTATCTATATATATATATACACACACACACACACACATATATATATATATATATATATATATATATATATATTAGTCGCCGGCCGTCCCCCTCCCACCGCCTCCCCGTCTGCGCCGCCCCCTCCCACCACCGCCTCCCCGTCGGCGCCGCCCCCTCCCGCCGCCCCCGATGGGTCTATATATATATATATATATGTATAGATCTATATATGTGTGTGTATAGATCTATATATATATATGTGTGTATATATATATATGTGTGTGCGTGCGTGTGTGTGTGTGTGTTGTGTCTGAGAGTTAGAGAGAGAGAGAGAGATAGAGAGGAGAGAGAGAGAGGATAAATATTGAATAGATATTGGGGTGTTTGGTTTGAGGGTTAGATTGATTCTAAGGAGGTGTTTGGTTTAGGGTTTAAATTGATTTAGGGATTAAATTGATTTAAGGGGTGTTTGTATAAGGGTATTTTAGACATTTCACCCCATGAAGGGGTGTAAATGAAGATATGCAAACCTAAGGAGTCAAAATAATGATATGACAAACTTCAGGGGATGTAAATGAAATTATCCCTTATTATTATACCTTCACCCTTTCAGCCTTTTTTATACAAAGAATACAGAGCATACAATCCCTAACATCAAGGGAAATCACTAATCAATCCAATCCTTGACATAGGAAAATTTCTAATTACAATCAATTCCTATAGTTTAGGATCCTAATTATATACAAAGTCAACAAAATGTATTCCAGGCGGTCATGCAGTACTATATACTCCCTCTCTCTCAAAACAAATTTTTATATTTGATTTTTCAAATTGTTTTGGGGTATTTTGTATTTTTAATTTTGCCCTTTGGAAATATAGAATAGTTTTGTTTTTAATATGAGCCATTATTTTTTGAAGTTAATGAAGAGGGATAAGTTAGGAAAATATAAGATTATATTGTATTGAGATTTAAAATTAGACACTTATTTTGAGACCGATAAAGTTATAAAAATGAAAATTTATTTTGAAGCCTCCCCTGAACTTTAACCTAATTACAAATAGTACCCCTAATATTTCAATAATATCAGTATTATCGAAGTAAAGTTATGATGACAATCAAAATTTGAAATTACTTATATGCCTTAAATTAAATAAGCTGAAATAAGGCCACGTGACCCTCACTAAAACCCCTCCCCACTTTGTTTCTCTTTCTACCTCTGATTCCCCTCTCTACCTCTTTAAAACACCCACATATTGAACTCACCCCAACTCCGCCTCCAATGCTGCCTTCTTTGTTTCTCTTTCTACCTCTGATTCCCCTCTCTACCTCTTTAAAACACCCACATATTGAACTCACCCCAACTCCGCCTCCAATGCTGCCTTGTCGGAGGCTGCGACGCCTCCGTCTTCGTCTCCTCCACCCCCTTCAACAAGGCCGAGCGCGATGCCTAAATCAACCTCTCCCTCCTTGGTGACGCCTTCAACATCGTCGTCCTCGCCAAGACTGCCCTTGACGGCGAGGTGTTTATTTTGTTTTGTTTTATGTTGTATAGTCAAAATTTTGTTTCCTTTGAACATGAAATGTGAAAATAAATATTTATTTGGATAGAGTTGAAGATCAAAAAAATTTCACAATCCATTAGATTTGGGAAAATTGACGCTAATAAGTATTACTTGTTTGACATGGTGGAGATAGGGGTCACGAACCAATTACTGGAATGGACTCCTATCGGGACTCTATCTAGAAGCTACAATCCTAATCAGGATAACTCCAACAGGTCACGGCCTTATCAAGATAACTACAAAGGAGGATAAATGAGGTGGGCTTTTAATGTGCTATTAAAAAATTACATATATATATATATATATATATAATTGCATAAATATTTATAAAATATTGATTTAATTCTTGAGATTCATTGATATCATCCATAGTGACAATTTCTTATGCATCCTACCACACGAAGAGGAATTAGTGATTATACTAGTATGACACCCAAGGTTTTATAACCTCAGCCTATAAAGTAGTTTAGGCTTTGATTATTGAAGAAAAATTATTCTAAATTAATAATAAAATGTTAAATGAATCATACATTGATTTCTTAAAAATTGTACTAAATTGTACCCATTGACTATTATATACATATAAATTAAATTGTTAATTATATACATATTTTTTGTATAAATAAATACATATATATATATATATATATATATAGATATAATTATGAGTTGATAGATCAATATTTAATAAAATTATAAAATAAATTGTTAATTATTTTTTTGTTTAAAAAAAATATTTTAAATATAATATAAAGGATTCAATCTTTATAATTAATTGAACTAAAGTCATAATTTGATTTGCAAAATAGAATGCATCAAATGAGTTCAATTGCATGGAATTAATAAAAATCTCCAATTCAAAGTAGTCTAATTGATTAAATTAAGTTCAATTGAGTAAATCCCTAATTCAAAGTATTGAAATTGACTTCTATTGAGTGAAATTGAGTAAATCCCCAATTCAAAATAGTGAAATTGACTTCAATTAGTGAAATTCAGTAAATCCCCAATTCAAAGTAATTTAATTGAGTGAAATTAAGTTCAATCGATAAAATCCCGAATTCAAAGTAATGAAATTGACTTCAATTAAGTGAAATTGAGTAAATCCCCAATTCAAAGTAATTTAATTGAGTTTAATTGAACTAAATTGAGTGAAATTGATAAAATTCTCAATTCAAAATAGTGAAATTGAGTGAAACTAAGTTCAATTGACAAAATTCCCACTTCAAGGTATTGAAATTGAGTAAATCCTCAATTCAAAGTAGTTTAATTGAATGGAATTGATAAAATTCTCAATTCAAAGTAGTGAAATTGAGTTCAATTGAGTAAATCCCAAATTTAAAGTAGTTTAATTGAATTAAATTGAGTGAAATTGATCAAATTCTAAATTCAAAATAGTAAAATTGAGTGAAATTAAGTTCAATTGACAAAATTTCCAATTCATAGTAGTGAAATTGAGTTCAATTGAGTAAATCCCAAATTTAAAGTAGTTTAATTGAATTAAATTGAGTGAAATTGATAAAATTCTCAATTCAAAATAGTAAAATTAAGTGAAATTAAGTTCAATTGACAAAATTTCCAATTCAAATTAGTGAAATTGAGTTCAATTGAGTATAATTGAGTAAATCTATAATTCAAAATAGTTTAATAAAATTCAATTGAGTTGAATTGATAAAATCCTCAATAATATAATTTAATTTCATAATTATTTACTGTAAAGTAAGATATTATGACCATAAGAGGACCTTTAGATGTATGGATTTACGCTTAACATGGTGATGGACTGATGGGGCAAAAAAAAAAAAAATAGCCAAAATTTTAGGAAGGGGGAAAGGAGCATAATTCCAAAAATCAATACTCAAAAGAAGGAAAAGTAATTTATGACTTTTTGGAATAATGTGAAGGTTAATATTTTTTGGACAATACTTGCCTCCTACCCTAATTGGAGGAACTTCCTCCTACCCCATGGGGTGACTCAATAGAGGTTAAACACGTGTTCTATATTTAAATATCAATCATCTCTCTTTTTAAAAGTTAATTGATTAATTATACTATATTCACTTCCCTTATTTAAATTCAATACAAATATGTATAACATACCTTAACTGACAAAACTGTCCTCCATAATTTATTTTCCTTTTAATTATTTGCACTCACTTTGATTCAAACATAAAACTCTAAAAAATAAAAATAAATAAAAAAATTTAATGAGATAACTTTTCAAACATTAAACTAGCAATTTTTTTAAATTTTATTTATTTATTTTAAAATTTGATCAATTTTAAAATAAATTGATCAAATTAAATTTTATATTGAATTTAAAATTTAACATTAAAATTTTAATAGGCAAAGTAAATATACAATAATAATCCAATTTACCTTTAAAAAACTATCTCATTCAAATTTAAATATAGGAACATGTGTACACATTTCATTAAACCACATCATGAGGTAGGAGGAAGTTCCTCCAATTAGGGTATGAGGCAATATTCTTTTTATTTTTTTAACATTTTTTTATCTAATAAATTAATATTAAGAGCCTGTTCGCGAACATAATTACGAGCTTCGATTACGAGTATGTTCGCGAGTATACTCATGAACATGTTCACGAACATAAGTTCGTGAACGTATTCGCGAACATGTTCGTGAACGTGTGTTCGCGAACAAACGAGCCGAGCTCATGGATGTTTGAGCTCGGCTTGTTTAATAAACGAGCCTATAAATCAAGCTCGAGTTCGGCTCGTTTAGTTATCAAACGAACACGAGCCGAGCTCTTAGCGAGTCGAGCCTCGAGTAGCTTGTTGAGCGCTCTGTTCGTTTGCAGCCCTATCGGCAACATTGGTTTTGTATAAGGTTGAGGGGAGAAGAATTGCAGATTGTAATATAATTTTAGTTGGTGTTTGGAGGTTTGATATTGCACCCAAATTCATAGACTTTGTCAATTGTTGGGAAACAGGGATTTTTGCCCAAAAAAACTCTCTGTATATATATGAGGAACACATTCTAGTTTAGGTGCAATGGGTATGGGTTTTGAAGTGCATTCACGGACCCTTTGGATACAATTTGATTATATAGTGGATGGTTGAAAAAAATAAATGATGGGGCAGAGGCTGTGGAGGTCTTGGTGTTGGGTAGAAGGATCCGCCATTAAAAAATTGCAAAATGAAATAAAATAACCTAGAGAGGGAAAGAGAGGAAAATGGGTTGTTTTTATTTTTGTGATATATATATATATATATATTAGATAATATTAACTCAATCTATCTCCATTGTAAAAAGAGATATATATATTATTGTAAGGGTTAAAATATCATTGCAACTATAATAAGGGTAAAATAGGAATTTCAAGTGAAAATTTGATTGAAAAGTCAAATTTCGGTGTTGACTACAAACAGAAGGGGAAAGTGTTACATTGGAACTAAAGTTAAGGGAGATTTATGAAAAAATGTTAAGGATACTGTTTATAATTATGTCAAAGTTCAGAGAAAATTTGTATAATTTACCCTAGTTTTAAAGATAATTATAAGAGTGTGAAGATACACAAATCTGCACCACATCTACACTATCTTACACGAAGCTCATATATATATATTGGATAGTGGTTAATCTTTGTTTTATTTTTCTTTTATCGCATATTCCAAACAAAAAAAGTCTGAACAAAATGGTTACCCAAAAAAAAAAAGTCTGAACAATATTAAATATTTAATTATATGTCATCTTATGATCAAAACTATATAATTTTATAATATGTATTAATTTTTTATAGCACATTATGAGACAAAACATTAATATGGTCTACATTAAGAGTTTTAAAAAAAGTCTGGACTAGCTTTCTTTCTTAAATTTTTTTAGTCATATGTCCAAATACTATTGCATCATATCACAGGAGAGGATGAATTTTATCCTCCCCAAGGTGGACGACCCAAATGTTATCTTTCCTCCCCGGGGAAGATGAATTTGGTCATCCCCTCTTATTTGACCTAAAACTCAAATCAAATGATAAGATTGAAAATCCCAGAAAGATAAAGAAAGAATCATTAAAAAAATAGATTTAGGTTAAAATCCGTACAATAATGGATAATACCCATTTATTTATTTTTAATTAATATAAGTCACTTGTCTTAAATTTATTGGATCAAATAAGAAGGATCCTTCAAAAGAGGATCCACGTATAGTCCTTCTATAAATACTCCAAATCTCAAACCTCGAAGGTTATATATATATATATTTTTTTTATGTTTGAGTATAACGAGCAAGTTAGATTATTGGGCAGAATTACATGATCTCCATATTGTTAAAATTATTAGTTCAGAAAAATGAGAATATATCACTTAAAACAATTTCATTATCTTTAGATACACATTAATCCATTGTTTGTTCGTCTTTGTAGATATATATATGATATATTTGCTTACTCCCTCGTGGTGCTCGTGTAGTTTATGCTAATAAATACCAAAGAAGAAAATTTTTAAATCTTCTAAATTAACAGTTATACTATCATTAAGCTCGTATATATACAGACACGCGCAAAAAGTAGAATTTGTTTATAATTTCGATTTTGACAAGTATGTCACACCTTACAAGAATATCTTGCAAAAGATTTGACATGACTCCCTAATGGAAGATTTAGTCTGTGTATATATATATATACACACACGGCCGAATGGCGCAAAACCTTTCAATATATGATTTGAAAAGTGTGCAGGAAATTTCTATCATGCTTTTTAAACCTCCCCATACTTGACAATTTAGACGAATAACTCCCTCCAAATCCTTTTTCAATGCCTGAAAAATGCACAGGAAATCCCTCTCATGGAACACTAATGATTTACTTGAATTTACCCAACTCAAATTACATTACATTTAACAAACTGAAATTACATTGCATTGGATACAAACTTGTATCAACCTAAAACTATAACTACAAATAAAAAACACAAAAACCCAAACAAAAATAGAAAAATCAAAGACTAACAACTAATGTTAGCATTCTGATTTCTAAGGATGATCACCATCCCTTTCCAAATCTGTCACTTTATAAACCAGTTCAATGTCTTCACTTGTCCTATAGAATATCTCCACTCTTTCACTTCAGTTAATAGATTCGCAACAAAACTCCTATAATACTCAAAAAGTGTCTCATCCTCCCACAAATGAAAATTGCACCTCTTTATTGACTGAAAATTAGGGTTTGTTTGGTAACGCTCCCGCTTCCTGCTTTTGCTCATGCTTCTATTACTGTTCACAGAGCAGGCATGTTTGGTTGGTAGCTCCCGCTTCCAAAATTTGGAAGCAGGCTAGAGCAAAACCTCAAATATGGAAGCAAGACTCACCTTGCTTCCACTTGCTCCCATCACTATTTTTAGTGGGCCCATTATAAGTTGCTCCTAAATTCTCCCAATTGCTCCCAAATTCTTTGCAACATGTTAGGTTTCTTCAAGCTGTATAAAATTTCAAAAAAAAATTTTAATTCCGAAAATATATATAAAATTAGAAATAAATATATAAAATTCGAAAAAAGTATATAAATTTTGAAAACAATATATAAAATTCAATATATATATATAATTCGAAAAAAATATAAAATTCAAAATATATATATTTCAAAATATAAAATTCGAAAACAGTATATAAATTTCGAAAAATATATAAAATTAGAAATAAATATATAAAATTCCAAAAAATTATTTTAAATTTCAAAAAATATATAAAATTTGAAATATATATATAAAATTTTAAAAACATATATAAAATTCGAAAAAAAAATATAAAATTCGAAAAAAGTATATAAATTTTGAAATATATATATATATATAACTGTTTCAAAAAATATATATAAAATTCAAAATATATATATTTCAAAAAATAAATTTCGAAACAAATACATAAATTTCGAAAAATATATAAAATTTGAAAATTATATATAAATTTTGAATTTTAATTTATTTTTTAAATTTAATATATATTTTTTGAATTATATATATATATATATTTCAAATTTTACATATTTGTTTCAAATTTTATTTTTTTCGGAATTTAATATATTATTTTTTTAATTTTATATATTTGTTTCAAATTTTAATTAATTTTCAAAATTTAATATATTATTTTTTGAATTTGATATATATTAATTATCGCATAAAATAATTTATTTTATTTTTTCAAAGGTAAAATTGTAATTTTGCAATAAGGATGGGATAAATTCCACCCAATTGGGATAATTAAGGGATGTTTTTTGCCCCTTTTGTAATTGAGGGGGGTTTTGTGCTCATGGGGCAATTGTTGAGAAGGGTTTTATGCACTTTACCCAAAATAAAATATTATAACCAAAGGTCTTGTGCAATACAATATTATAATTTAGAATTTACCTACAAAAAATTTTATAGTTTACAAAAATATAATTATTTTTATCCAAAATTATTGTTTACAAAAAATAAAAAAATTATTTACAATATCCAAATGAGAGGCCTTGTGCAATACAAATTTTTTCTAAAATCCAAAAAAAAAAAACAGAATCTCAAATCATTTGAATTCACTAAACATGTTTTGCTTTCACATTTTAGGAAATCAACAGTTCCACCAAACATGCTCTGCATGTTTTAGCTTTCATTTTTCTCATATCAGAATCATTGGCACAAAACATGCTTCCGCTTCAGAAAAAACTTGTTTCGCTACACTTCAGCTTCCAAACCCGTTTAGAAGCAGGAGCGGGAGCGTTACCAAACATGCCCTTAGCACATCCATAGAATTTGTTTCCAGGATTCAAATATGTGTATGAAGTAGTTAAGGGAGTTGGGCTACCACATTTGCATGTTACTCTTCTATTTGGCCAAGTTTTTCTAATCCGATTCACTGAACTAGAAGAAGAAGACATTTGTTTGCTAAAGAGAAAAAATTTGGGTTTTCAGATATATTGAAGAAGAGAGATAGAGAGAAGGAATGGAGATCTTAGCTTTGCAATTTTAGGTGTTATCCCAATCTGATAAGCAAGCAAACGAAATTGGGGATGAACAAGATAAGATGAGAAAGAAGCTGATTGTAAACCTTAAACATGCATATATATATCATTATTCAGAAGAGGAGTACTTTAGTAAGTGGGTAAGGGCCTTTTCAGCATTTAGATCAAAATGTAACATGTGGATGTCACGTGCAGAAATTCGGACAAAAAATATGATCGGAACAGTGTTATAGGGGGTCAACGTGCACACTTTTGAAAAACTATTGAGGCTTATTTGCACAAAATGAAGTGGATGAGGGTTTTCTACACATTTTTCAAACTATATGAGGGTTTTGCACCATTCGCCCATATATATATATATATATATATTATATCTTGTAAGAAAAGTATTGTTTCATTTTTGTTTGAGCAGTGTCGTGCCCGTTGTGCAATTTCTGCATGAGAATCAACAGCTAACTCCTTTTTCTGTTTTCTAATTTTATTTTTTTTCAAGCAAATACATACCTACTTCATATAAATATGCCTCTCGGCCCGAAGGATTATAATAGTTAAACAAATTAAAATGCGTGAAGGTTGAGGAAATGTTTTATGTGGCAACTCCGAATTCAAAGTTAAGATTGAATTCATTTTACTCTTATGTTTCATTTGATTAATTAGTATTCACTCCATCCTAATTTAAGTATCCCTTTTGGGGAATCTTACTTTTTAAAGGAATAACTTTTGTTATTTTATATTGTACTAGCATAGAACACGTGCACATGCACATGATTCAAAAGTTATGTAATTTTGTATTGTAGATTACTTTTTAATCAGAAAAAATAACATAGAATTATTTGATTTATTTTTTAAAAAAAACCACATATTTTGCACTACAAGATACCAAAGGCCTAATGGCCCAGCAATACCGGACATTTGTTATATTAGGGTGAGTCTTTTGTTAAAAGGATTGAAAGTTGTCCCACATCGACTACAAGGAAAAATCACCTCTATATCCTTCCTATAAATATAGGGACTCTCCTATTATATTCTTTGTACCAAAAAGTGAGAGCTAGTATAGGCCGGAGCAGCCAGGGGGTTGGTACCGGTGTGAGTGAAACACATAGTGCGAGTGAAGTACAGGCGGTGCACAAGATAGAGAGAGAAGAGATACAGACTAATATTCTTCTTGGTGAGAGTTAGGAATAATATAGGATTCCAGTGATACAAGCGTGAGTATACACTGTGTTTGTGCGTGTGTATGATTTGCGGATCATCCCCTTGTAATCCTCTCATTGATTATAGTGAAACGGTGCTCTCCGTGGACGTAAGCTGATTTGGCCGAACCGCGTATATATCTTTATGTTGGTGTGTGTTTTCTGATTTGCAGATGTGCACGGCTTCGAACAGAGGGTGTGAAAACCCTAACAAGTGATCTTGGACGGGCGTAAAAATCATAACAAGTGGTATCAGAGCAAGGTTGCGATTCGTGGTGTCAACCAATCGGAGTGGGCTAGCGTTGTATCGACCAGCGGTGGCGGCGAAGGCCGAGAATGGCCAAGTTGTATGTGGTGGGCTGGCGTGGTATCAACTAGCGGGAGTGGACTGGTAACCATGTGGTGAATCCTCGAAATGTCTCTCGGATGGTGAGCCCTCGGATTAACTCACGATGGGATCTGCTCTCAGGATAGCCGGTTCACAAGTGTTTCATGTAAGGCGGTGCCTTCCTACGTAGTGAAGGGATGTTGACCGAGGCAGGAGGCATTGCACCCACCTTCTGGGTGTTGTGACGGATGGATGATTGTTTGAGGGGAGGCTCGGACCATGAGTGATGTGGTCCTTTGTTCGAGGGGGGGATTGTTAAGTATGCGACCAAAGTCCCACGTGGGTTAGAAGTGGGGAGGATCATGGGTATATAAAGTATATACATATCTCAATTGGTGTGAGGCTTTTTGGGTAGAATTCAAAAACAAATCCGTGCGGGCCTGGCCCAAAACGGATAATATCACACCAATGTTGAGATATGTGGGGCCCATAATACCGTTACAATTGGTATCAGAGCTCTAAGTTGGAGAAAATCCTGAAGCCGTACATTATAGTCCAGATTCGGATGAACAAGTTGCACGAAATCAGAAACCGACCACACCAGGAGCTTTGTATCGACGAGATGAATTAAGGACTGAAAAGCGCATCGCGAGAAGAGCCTCCACGTGCTGTCACGCGCCATCACAAGTTCCAGCCAGTTTTTTTGGTTCCAAAGCACAATAGTTTTTTTTCGGGGCTGTTTCGCGAAACATCGTGATCGCACCAAGGCGTATAATATATCAATGGAAATATCTTTCGAAGATGAATTTTTTGGCATAAAAATAAGTCCTATTGGAGTTGGCACACGCAACTAGAAGAAGCTGCCAAAAAAGTTACAAGTTGGCAAAAAATATTGCGGGAAAAACCAGTCTGGCGACCGGAATTTTGGGGAAGAATAAGCTGACGTCAACACCACATCAGTAGGTCAACGCCACATCATCGGTCAGACTGTCATGTCATCAGTCAATGCCATGTCAGCAAAGTCAAATTGCCACATTATCGGTTTTGTCTTTTTGTACTGAAATTTGTTTTGGCCCATTTGGAGTCGTTTTTGACGCGATCAGAGACGTTCTTAAGGTTTTGGAATGTTCCGAAAGCATCCGTGCAATCATTTTTGCATGATTCAGCTTCAAACACCTCGAATAGGCTCAATGGGAGTTATGGTTGAAGAAAAGACAGGTATGATCGAGAATTTTGACGGTACATACTTTGCCTTGAGGATGTGTTATACCAGAAGAATTTGTATTTACCATTGGAAGGGAAGAAGCCAGAATCGATGAAAGAAGAGGATTGGAAAATTCTGGATTGAAAGGCTCTCGGTACGATCAAACTGACGTTGTCAAAGTCCGTTATTTTCAACATCAAGAATGAGAATACTATGAAGTCTCTCATAGATGCTCTTTTGAGCATGTTCGAACAGCCGTCTGGAGCAAATATGGTACATCTCATCACTAGATTGGTGAATTTGAAGATGTCAGAGAATGGGAAGGTCAGTGAACTTCTCAGTTTTCTTAATGAAATTGTTGAGTAGTTAGAATCAGTTGATATGGCAATTACTAGCAAAATGAAAGCGGATTTAGTTTTAAGCCAATTGTCAGAGAGTTGGAGCGCCATAATGGCCGCAATTAGTAGCTCTTCAGGGACAGAACCACTACATTATGATTTCGTAGTAAGTATGGTACTCACAGAAGAGATCAGAAGACATACGTCAGACTCTTCTAATAGTAGCTCGGCGTTGAATGTCGACACCAAAAGCAGATGTTCGAACAAAAGGAAAGATGGAAGTCAGAGGCGTGGTCGTTCCAAGTTGAGACAAGGGTATCAAAATTCCATTGAGTGTTGGAATTATGGCAAACTTGGTCATTACAGAGACCAGTGCAGATCCCCGCAGAGTGTAGCGGATAACAAGACTGAAGTGAATTTTGTCTCAGATGATGATGCATTGATATGCTCTTTGGAGAGCAAGACAGATATTTGGGTCTTGGACTCTAGAGCATCATTCCATGCCACCTCAAGTTGAGAGCTCTTTGAGAGTTATGCACCCGAAAACCTTAGCGAGCTTCATCTAGGTGACAGTCATCCCTACAGTATTGTTGGCAAGGGTGAAGTACATATTAGACTCAATGGATCGATATGGAAGCTGAGGGATGTGAGACACATTCCAGACTTGAGGAAGAACCTGATCTCAGTAGGCTAGTTGGCGAGTGAAGGTTATATGACCACTTTTAGTGAAGATAAGTGGAAGTTTCCAGAGGGGTTATAACTATAGCATGAGGAAAGAAAGAAGGTACACTTTACACAACCACCAATTTTAGTACAGTGATTGCAGTTGCAGAAGGCAAGGAGGATCACAACTTTTGGCACCAGAGGCTAAGTCACATGAGTGAAAAGGAGCTCGTGGTTATACTCTCGAAGGGAAAACTACCAGTGAAATCGATTGACATTGACTTTTGCAAGTGTAAGCAGAAGAGGGTTAGTTTCAAGAGCAACAACAGAAGTCTCGTAGTGGAGAAGCTTGAGCTAGTTCACATGGGTGTCTAGGGGCCAGTAATTGTCTCATCTCTTGGCGAAAAGTCTTACTTCATGACTTTCATTGATGACCATTCTAGGTGGATATGGGTTTATTTCTTGAAGCATAAATCTGAGGTGTACAATATGTTCAACAAATGGAAAACCAGAGTAGAGAAGAAGACAATGTTGAAGGTAAAGAAACTGAGATCCGACTTTGGTGGAGAAAATGAAGACTTTGAGTTCAAGAACTTTTGTTATGAGAACAAGATCAGATTAGAGGAGATTGTTTCAAGTACACTATAGCAGAATGACGTATCAAAAAGTATGAACCGGAAAGTGACTGAGATCGCCATAAGCATGCGTATTCAGGAAGGGTTGCCAGAACAGTTCTGGGCAGAAGTAGTCAAAACAACAACGTATCTTATGAATCGTGGTCCATCAGTACCATTGGAGCACAAAATACCAAATGAGATATTGGGCAGACGTCAGCCCCGATACATGGTCTTACGACTTTGCGGAGACCTGTGTTTTTGGTAAACAGTCGCCCATGTGTATGTTGAGATAGAAGATGTTCTAGACAGTGAGAGTCATCAGTCAGAAGAACATGTTGCAGATAACAAGACTCAACATGTTGATACACCATAGAATTTGTTACTTACAGATGGAGATGAACCAGATGATGATGAAGCATGCAGTGCAGCAGATACGAGCCAGTGGGAGCTTGCGATGGAAGATGAGAAGAAGCGGAAGCTAATCGAGCTGTCGGTAAGGAAGAAAGCTCTATATTCTTCAGTTGTGAAACAAAATACCATTCATTCTAGCATTGATGAAGTAGAGGGTTTGAATTTAGAGCTGTTAGATAGAAAATCTTTTTTCTTCCAAGGTGACCTAAATGAGGAGTATTATATGCAGCAACTAGAAAGTCTCTTTGTGAAAGGGAAAAAGAAGACAGATGCAACAAAGTTTGCAAGGCGAAGTCAGAAGCGATAGTGGTTGCAGGACAGAGTGGCCAGACGCAATAGAGGTCGCAGGTTCTGTAGAAGGCTAGATATTACTCATGCAGTGGGAGCTATCAGCATGGTCGTGTTGACCAAAGTGATGAAAACAGAGAAACTGAAGTTGTACGCAACTTCAGTGGGTCTTCAAGCTTGAAGATAGGAATGAGGGCCCCGTGCACTGATCATTGATGGAGTTGATTGATGGAGGGCAAAGTTGTCAAGTGGGAGATTGTTATATTAGGGTGACTCCTTCGTTAAAAGACAAAACCACCTCTATATCATTCCTTATAAATATAGGGACTCTCCTATTGTATTCTTTATACCAAAAAGTGAGAGCCATAACAGGTCGGCGCCAAAGAGCCAGTATAGGCCGGTACCGGTATGAGTGAAACACCTAGTGCAAGTGAAGCATAGGTGGTGCACAAGATAGAGAGAGAAGAGGTACATATTAGTATTATTCTTGGTAAGAGTTAGGAATATTATAGGCTTATATTATTCCGGTGATACAGGCGTGAGTATACACTGTGTGTGTGTATGATCTGCGGATCATCCCCTTGTAATCCTCTCATTGATTATAGTGAAATGGTGCTCTCCGTGGACGTAGGTTGATTTGGCCAAACCATGTATATATCTTTGTGTTGGTGTGTGTTTTCTGATTTGCAGGTGTACACGGCTTCGAACAGAGGGTGTGGAAACCCTAACAAGTGATCTTGGGCAGGTGTAAAAACCCTAACAACCTTAACTCTCAAATGAGAGGTTCAGGGTTCAAGCCTCGGAGGAGGCAGGATGTGTGAGTAATGCTTAACTTTTAAAAAATATATATGATTAGGTCATAACACTTTTAAAAGGCTTTATACATGAACTATAATTCAATGATGGTATTAAATGAAATACATGAAAACTATATTTTATTTAAAAATAACATACAAAAATGTATAGAAATATTCCTAGAGCCCCACACTTTTAGAATAGTATAGATAGATAGATTGGTAGTGGGTAAATTGTCAATTTTATCCATAGTGAGTCCAAGATGATGTAATGGTTTATAATTTAAATTTTGTATTATTTTAATGAAAGAAGGTTAAATTGATAAAATGTTACTACAAAATAAAGGAGGTTGACTTTTCAAATAAGATACTTATTTTGGGTCGTATCTATTATTTGATCCATATCCTGACATAAGAAGTCCAACCAGAGCAATACTTGAAATGGTGATCCATAAAAAATCACCGATATTGAGATTTGCTAGAACAAGGTCATATCCGAAAGGAGTTATGGACACTTATTAAATTAGGACGAAAGAAATACCTGAATTGTTTTTTTCCTGATAATTCAAATATATTAAAAATAAAAAGATACGAAGAATATCTTAATTGGCCCACAAGCTAGCTCATTAAGGAGCAACATATGCGTCATGCAAGTTGGAGATGTGAAAACTATATCAAAAAAACAATAAGGCCAAGGCAAAGACGTCAAAGTAGGATTTATATTTTTTGAATCAAGGGATTAGAGCAATGTTTTTTGAATTATATATGAGATTAGAGCAAACCTCACGGTGAAAATGGGATTAACCCTAATAACATATATATTTATTGTCTTACACGAAAACGTTTTTTTTTGTAATTTTTTCTTTAGAAAATATGAGAACTGTTCTTCAATATTGGAAGACAAAAACTTATTAACAAATACAATTTTTTGTTTTTGATTTTGCTTTTTAGTGGTGGAGAACATAAAACGTTTCATGTTAGTTAACGCAGAGTGAATAACCTCTAATGACCGAGAAACCACGACCTAAATGAAAATGACATTAATATTTTTGTTTATTCTTAAATTGTCATATGTTCACATAGCGCTCCTAAATTATTGTCAGGTTAATTTCATTTACATGTCCTGAACTTTGTAAATACTTTAATAAAATTCTTTCATATTTGTATAAATTCAGTCAGATTCCTTATTTTTGCGAATACACATCATTTGCACCCCTTGACTATGAATGGTTGTGACTTTTGGTGAATTGTCTAAATTACCCAGGACCGGCCCTGACCTAAGGCGGGCAAGGTGGCCGCCTTGGGCCTCAGGTTGGGAGGGGGCCTTAAAATAAATTTTTTTTTTTTAATAATAATAGGCCCAAAATGAAATAATTAGTTATTGCCCAGCAAAAAATAAATACTCAATCCACAAACACAATTGTTGTAATGACCGGCTTAATTTAAATAATATATTTTTATTCGGTTAATATATATATATTTTTATCTTGTGCATTACGTGGCATTGCATGTGTTTTCGTGCATTAAGGATTTCATGATTTAAATTTTTGGGTTCATTCCTATGTTTTGTAAAATTTTCATTTTTTTCGTTGACCGGGTAGTTTCGATATTTTAATTAAATGTCGGGGTTACTTTTGAGTTTGATAAAGATGAGGGTAACTTTTGCAATATATTCATTATGTGTAAATGTGTGACCGAATTCCACATGTTTATTTTTATTTTTATCTTCAACTTTCCAAAAACATATTCCTCCATCATTTAAAGGTGCAATCATACATCTATTATATTGACACCACTTTATGACATTATTGATGAAAGTTTTCAGCCATTATATTAATGTGTTCAGGTTGGCTTTTGCATATTTTCAACAATCAAGCAAAACTATTTTTCCATCATCCTCTATTTTTCTCCTATCTTCTTCTCTCTACATTTTGGGCATCTTAGAGTGGGGATTCAATTTTGTGCTCAACTAGGAAGTTGTTCTACGTGTTCCGATCTTCGGTTTAATACCAATTACGGTATGTGATCTATATTATTTAATTTGATTTGATTTTTCAAAAAATTCCAGATTGCTAGTTTACATGTTTAGTGAAAATCAAGGCTTTAGATCCCTAATTTATAATATATGTACGGATCAAAATTAGTTTATGAACATTTTACCGATCATATATAGGTATGTGATTATATGTTCCTGAAAATTTCAGAATTTATAGATAAGTAGAGAGTTAATTAAAAATCTAGGAAAAACATGTTATTCGGATACTGTTGTTGCTGCAGACCGTTTGTTTTTACTCGGTTTGAGCAATTTATAGACCATGTTAAATTATTTATAAATTTTTGAAACTTTTACAGTATGCTTTTGTATATGTCTATTATCATCTCTCAAAATTTCAGATCATTTAGATAAATATTTAAGTTTCTAAAAATCACGGAAGTAGGTTGTCCAGTGATATTTTACTGCTTGCTGATCCGATTTCGGTTTCGGTTTAGCCAATTGTTTCATATGGTTTCGTATTCTTATAAATATTGAAACTTTTATCATAACATTTTGTATATGTCTGGGACATATGTATTAAAGATCAAGAATTTTAAGTTAATTTATATTGCTAAGAAAAATTGTTGAGTAGTAACTGTTCAGTTTCAATCGTAGTTTAAAACCGGAACTTGTGTTACCAATTTGAGCTATCTATAATTCTAATTTTGTACTTATAATTTTATCACCTAATCTTGAGTGTATATGATGTGAATCTGGAGATTTTGGTAGTCATATAATTCATGGATAGGTTTGTAAAAATCTTGGAGTAAAGGGTGTTCAGTTTTTGGAACTGTTAGGAAAGCTGTCTTTTATAATTATTTTGGACCACTGTCCTTTGATTAAAGCTTATGAAAATTTTACAGTAGATCTACGTAGAAGTTTAGAGTTTATCCTGTAAATTTCATATTTTTATAAAACCTGTAGAATGTTCTAAAAATCATAGATTACCTGTTGTCCGTTTTACGGTAGTATTCGAAACCGAACTTTTCGACTCTTAATTAAGTAGCTAAATTTTGTCTATTAATCCCGAATATTTTTGAGTATATATTTATATATATCAGAATGTTTATTGGAAAATCTTATTATAAAAATAAATATGGTTATGTATATAAAAATTATTCAATATGTGTTAATTGGTTTCGGGCATAACAGAGTACAAATGAAGGCGTGAAGGGAGAACCGTTCGTTTCTTCATTCTCTACACAACCATATTGTTTTGATTGTTGGTATTTTACTAGATATTTTATCAAGTTTGAGGTAGGGATTTATTGGGGTATCGTGTGAGTTTAAGAATCTTCATTTATGCATTTTAATGTTTATATATAGATTCATCATCTTATTGTGCTATGTTTGACATGAGTTGTGAAATTGAATTAATGTGTTTAAATACATTGATTCATGCCACGATAGAATTTTATTAGGTGGATCATGGAGTACGGATATATTTATTACTTATGTGCGCATGTGAATGACATTTATGAATTGTGAATTGTGAATGGTGGATTGGTTGTTGATTTTGGGAAATGGTCGTGTGGTGTGAGAAATGGGGGGACGAAGGAGCTCCCGGGGTCCAAGTCCTCGAATTATCGCGCGATTGGTTGATGTCACCATAGGGTTAGTATCCCCAAGACGGCTAAGCAGATGAACAGGTAGTTCATGTCCTAGGGTTTGTTTCACGACATAATTTTCCCATTTGATGATTTTGAATTTGATGATATCTCTGTTGTGATAGTTGGATTTGAATTCGTATTGAGAGTATTGGTTTTAATTTCATGATTATAGAACTTTTAAATTATCTTGATGATATTATTTAAATTGTTCTATATGAGTTTATATTGTGATTCCTTATGCATTTATATCATGACATTGGACTAGGGTAGAGACTTGACCCTATATGTATTCATTAATTTGCATACTTGCGGAATCTTACGCTTCATGATTTTTCTCTAATGGGCCGTTTGTGCTCACCCCTTATCATTTTTCAGGAAAAGAACCGTTGGTGGATGATGCATGAGCTATTGGAAATTTGAACTTATAATAATTACATCTTTATGTAATAATAAAGATTGCGTGCTTATTATGATTTGTAATTGTTTGGCTTTGGACTAGTGTGTTCGTGTTGTAATTTGATTTGATTTCGGGATCTGTGTGTGATTTTATTATTTCTATTTCGCTTTCGCGCTAGTTACCATGTAAACAATGTCGGTTGACCATTTTGACCATTTGATATCTTATGAATTTTAATTAAATTTAAGTCATTATTCGGGTTTTCGGACTCGGGGCGTG
The DNA here is from genome assembly GCA_963922005.1 of Cornus suecica. NCBI lineage: Eukaryota > Viridiplantae > Streptophyta > Magnoliopsida > Cornales > Cornaceae > Cornus > Cornus suecica. Next base: position 37,287,673 of record OY998248.1, read on the forward strand.
ACAATTGTAAATTCATAACCCAACCCAATAACACAAACTTAATAAAATCAAGCCCAAAACTAAAATAGTATATATATTTCCAATAATATATATTTCGAAAAATATATTTTTAAGAAATAGATATATATATTTTTTGAATTTTTATTTTTTTTGAAATACATATAAAAGGAGGGTAGGTTGGTCTTTTCACATATTTATGGATGGGCATATAGGTTCTCACACACATTTAGGGGTAATTTAGCCATTTTATATTTCAAATTTTGGTTGGGGTGAAAGTATAATTAGCAAAATAAGTGGCTGTGAAAGTGTAATTTACCAAACATTAAATTTTCAAAAAAGGACCAATGTCAAATCACCCCCAAAACTGTAGGACTTAAGTAAAAAAAAACCTTTAGTATACTATATTTACAACACGTTATCAGCATGAGTCTCTGCCACTTTGAGTTGGTGGTATGAGTGGATGGTATTTGAGAAGAAAATTATATTTTTCTTTCTCAACTCGAAGGGTAAGAAAGTAAATTATTTATTAAGTTGTAAAGTCCAAAGTACGTTGTCTCTCATATCTTCTTTTATTTACTGTGTTTATTTTTCACTATTATCTAGTTAAGCAAGAAGTCTCCCTAATCTTATTGTTTATATGGTTGAGTCTGGAGACTCCCACACCTGTTTTTATTATTTACTTGATTGAGCCTAGACTCTCCCATATCTTATTATTATTTTGATTATTTATGTGGTGGAGCTTGAAGTCTCTCGCACCTGATTTTTATGTGTAAACTTAGAGTTTACTATATATGCTAAAATTTCCATTGGACTAAAGCCGTAAAACTATTATTTGTGAATCTAGGGTTTCACCCAATTGCTAGTTTTTATCTACCAACCTGTAGTTTGTATACATTAAAAATATCCTAGAAACCAGAAGCTTGGCTGTAATTTATGATTTATCATAAAATAAAGTTTTCTCAATAGCCCTGAAGTCTATTATGAGCCCGAAGTCTTATAATCATTAATCGCCAGAAGTCCATTAATTTTAAGCAAACCTGAAGTTGTGCAAATTTATTGAATTTTATTTGATGAACCATTGTTTATTACACTATTAATTCAATTAATTAATTATCCTCCTATCATTTTAATCTAAAGGTATCATCATGTCTAATCTTACAAAGCTTGAATTTGTTACGCTTGATAATACTTGAAATAACTATTTGTCTTGGGTCCTGGATGCTAAAAATCTAAGGGATTAATTAAAGAAAAGAATCAAGCAGCGCTGCAAGACTGCGTGAAAGCATTGATTTTTCTTTGGCATCACATCCATGAGGATTTAAAAACTGAGTACCTTACAATTAAGGATCCATTACAATTATGGCAACAGTTGAAGGAACGGTACGAGCACCAAATTGAAATGCTCCTTCCCAAAGCCCAATTCGATTGGATGAACCTGCCATTGCAGGATTTTAAGATGATTAGTCAATATAATTATGCCTTGTTCAAAATCAGTTCGATCTTACAATTGAGTAAGAAGCCAATCACTAATGTAGGCTAATAGAAAAAATATTATCTACTTTCCACCCCCACTAACTTGCTCCTGCAGCAGCAGTATAAGGAGTGAAGGTTTTCAAAATATTCTAAGCTCTTGCTATTGATGGCCAAGCAGAATAATGAACTCCTCCTGAAAAACCACCAAACCCGTCCAACAGGATCCGTGTCATTCCTAGAAGCGAATGCAGTCACAATTCATAGTCATGGACGTGGACGAAATCGTGGAAAGAGATACAATCAGGATCAAGGTACTCGTGGTACCTCAATTCCCCGAAGGAATAACACACCTAGCTACCATAAGTGGTCTAACAACAAGCAATAAAAAGGCAAAGGTGTCCAGATCAAATCTTCTGTGACCCATGGTGATAAGCCTTGATTTTGGTGTGGGATGAAAGGAAATTTGTCGCATACCTATTGTATGCTCAGGCGAAAATTCTAACAGTTGTTGCAGCTTCTCCGGACCTCTGTTTTTTTATGCAGTTTTCATCGATGGCTTCATCTCAACGAGACAAACGCGATGGTGCGCTGAAAATGGGATTTCGTGCAACTTGAATTTTTGGACCCGTACGATTAATTTGTGTGTCTTTCTGAATTTGCTTCAACTTAAAGGCTCTGATACCACTTGTTGGGCACAACGAAAGTTCTTATGCCACTTGCTAGGGATTTCACACCTTACTGTTTGAAAAACATGCACATAATTGCAACCAAATCACACACACACAAGACAACACAAAGACACAAAGATTTTTACCTACTTCAACAAAATCAGCCTACTTCCAGATAACGCATCAATAATCACTATCAAGATGGATGCCCAATATTTGATCTTCTTTTCCAAGAAAAGAACATTAAAGGAATATCCCATATTTGAGATTTCCTAACCAAAATAGGAGACTTGATGCCCAAGTTTTCTTGCTCGTCAAGAAAAGGAGCCACCAATTATAACATTTTTGCTACAAGCCTACAATACATCACTCACCACTAAAATAAAACGTAAAATAAGAATAAGAAATAATATAAAAAAAATGTGATATTTTACTATTCAATCATCGGAATGATACTTTCATATGATGTATATGTATCAAAACTTCCTTCGCAATATATAGGACACAATACTCATTGGTTAAAGAATAGATGCTTTAATCGGTTATGAAATATGAAAAGAAAATATTTTAAAAAATCTGCACAACTCGCGTGCAAATTTAATACATTATCTAATAAATAAAAGAATAATGCATAGCATAGGATAACTGGATCATGACCAAACTTTGTTAAATATCAATAAGTATTGCACTCATAATTTAGAACCCAAATATTAAATTTCATGTGGAAAAAGTAGCCCTTACGACACATTCTATATATATGTGTGCATCTAAATATATAGTTGATAGGAACACATCCTTAAGATAATTAGAACCAAAAAAAAAATGGAGTTGGGCAAAAAGCATTTTGTTCTAACACATGGTGCATGCCATGGAGCTTGGGTATGGTACAAGGTGAAACCCCAGATGGAGGCGGCCGGCCACCGGTTCACAGCAGTGAACCTGGCAGCTTCAGGCGTCAACCCTAAGCCTCTAGACGATGTCCGGTCGCTTCATGACTACACATTGCCATTATTGGAGGTGTTGAAGGATATTCCACAAGGTGAAAATGTGATACTAGTGGGACATAGTGGTGGTGGCATGAGTGTTGCCCTAGCCATGGAGAAGTACCCAGAGAAGATCTCAGTAGCCGTGTTCCTCAATGCCATCATGCCTGATGCTACTAACGGGCCATCCTATGTACTCGATAAGGTATCATATAATTCATATTCATGACGGATCATATATATAAAACGGAAAAATAAAATAAAAATAATAAATAAATTCATTCATGCATGTGAGTATGAGGTCACGGTCTCACCTAATAAGAATGCCCCAAAATTTTGGAGGCCTTGTAAATAGATTTAAATGTATATATGAATAATTATTTCTCTTATTATATTTATTTATATATATATATATATATATATATTTATTTATATATATATATATTTATAAATATATATATATATTTGTATAAGATTACATCCAATAACAAAATTGGTGTTTAAAAAAATTTCTATCATAATACAATATTATTACTTTCTATATATAATTATCTTTGACTTTTTAAAACATATCTCTTCTATATCGTATTCCTTATCTTATTATTGGTTTACAATCTATCTCTTCTTCATTAAAATCACTATTCACTAAAATTATCAAGTTCACTCTCTTCTTATTCTTGTTAAAAAAAAAAATTAGAGTTCTTTATTTTATTTTTTATTGGTGATTAATTTTATTCACATGCTTGATTATGTCGTATAGGAAGTATGAATCCGGATATGAAAAGCTTAAAAATAAAATAAAAATAAATTAATTAATTGAACTTAAAAAAGTATTATTGATAATTTTGTTATAAGTAATAACCAAAATGTCACTTTTATACTTTTCTCCCCTAAGGCCACCAATTTCATTGAGACGGCCCTGTATGAGGTCTCCATTATATTTTATTTGATGTTTTTTCTTGTCCACTATTTTAGGTTTACTAACTCTTTCAACCAATGGACAATCCTTTCTTATGAAATATTAAATTCTCAAAAAAATACATGAAAAGGTAGGAAACTGGTACGATAGAGTACTGCAGTAACATAAAAGAAATGTGCATTTTATATAAATAAATGAACAACTTTTTAATCAATTCTTTACCATGTTATGAATCTAACTGAAATTATTAATATAACACGGATCCAAAAAATATAACTTTAATTTATTGATGTGGACAAGAAATAGTGAACATGTATTCAAAAAATATTCACACTAAACTCGTATGTAATCAATAGGATATCACTGTTTAGGAACTTTTGCTGCCAACTTTGCTTCCTAATTTTGTCCTTTTTTTTCCCCTCAAAAGTATGCTGGAGGTACTCCACTTGAAGCCTGGATGGACACACAGTTTTCAGCATTTGGTGACCCCAAAGAACCTCTAATATCATTGGCTGTTGGCCCCAAATTCATGAAATCCACCCTCTATCATCTCTGCTCTCCAGAGGTAAGTGTTAAATAATTTAAATATTTTAGTTTATACGCACCTTCTTTAAAGATGGATATAAGTTTTAGAGTAGAAGGGTGATTAACATCATATAAAAAATCTTGTGTTCAAACTCGTTGTCATTCAATTAAAAAAAGGTTATCTTACGTGTTGGACTAAGGTCATGTTTGACATAATTTCTGCTTCGGGCTTTACGCAGAAGAAAAGAAGGGCAGAAGCTGTTTTGAAAAGCTAGTAGCCCCTAGTTTTTTTAAAACCCTCTTTCAAAGCCCAAATATTCTTCTAAATTTTCTGTCAAATATTGTTCAAAACAGTTTTTCTCTCCAATAAGCCAAAAGCAATGCAAACATGGCCTAAGAGAATGTCACACAACGAGGGAGGGTTAAGCCTCTCTGTTACTCTTTCTTCCCAAGAAAGCATCAAAACATTGAGAACATTGTTAATAAGTGGTTTTTCCTTTTCTTTCATCTAAGGATTATACATTGGGGACATTGTTGGTAAGGCCAGGGTCACTATTTATGGAAGATTTGCACAAGTTGGACAAGTTCACGAATGAAGGATTTGGATCGGTTCCTCGGATTTATGTTGTATGCACAGAAGATAAGACGATACCGGTTGAATTCCAACGCTGGATGATCGAAAACAACCCGGTGAAAGAGGTGAAAGAGATTGAAGGTGCAGACCATATGCCAATGTTTTCAAAGCCAGAACTTGTATGCAAGTGTTTCCTAGAGATTGCAGCTAAATATAATTGAAAGGTGAAAAAAAAAATGGGTTCTTCACCAACCCTTTTGTTGTCAATTGCGTGATGATTTAGCTGATCATTGGAGTAATGCTGTCGTTGTTTCCTTCTTTTGTAATTTCAATAAACATTTGTGGTGACACCACAATGTTTTTATGAATCATGGGTTGAGCTATGTAAGTACTTGGAATTAATTAATTAATAATAATGCATCATTATTTCTTGTGTTTTGCATTGCTCTATATATATATATATATGTATCGGGCCTAATGAAAAGAAATGAGAAGTGATCATAATTAATGGAAAATAAGAAGCACTTTGTTCTAGTCCATGGAATGTGCCATGGAGCATGGTGCTGTTACAAGCTTGTCCCTCTGCTCAAAACGGCCGGCCATCGCGTCACGGCCTTGGACCATGGCGCTAGCGGCGTCAACACATGAGATCGCCTCCATCTCCGACTACGTGCAGCCATTGATGGACTTCATGGCCTCTCTGCCTAGTGATGAGAAGGTGGTCTTGGTTGGTCACAGTTTTGGCGGCTTTGGCATTTCTCTGGCCATGGAGAGCTTCCCAAACAACGTCTTAGTAGCAGTTTATGTCAGTGCCTTCATGCCTAATTATACATCCCCACCAGCAAGTTTATTTGAGGAAGTAAGCATCTTGGTTCAACTTCAACCTCAACTTTGTTGTTATTATAAGTAACATATTAAGCATATATATATAGATATAGATATATATATTATATACGAAAACGTGGCCTTACTCCTGGGAAACTCATTTACAATTTAAAATTTAAAAATCATGTATAACTGTTAGAGTGATCAGTGAATATAAATTTTCTTACTCAAAGAGATCATTTCTCTCTATATATATATGTTACGCGGGCACAAGTAATACAATTAATTTCTTTTTCTTTTTTCCGAAAAATTTACAGTTTCCTTCCCATTTGGTTACATAACAATTCTGATATCTCCTATTGAGGCCGTCCAAAACGGTTTAGGTTATTGATTAAAAGTAGCTTTTAGTCCATATATTAGATGCAAAAAAGATGGGAATTTTTTATTTTTTTTTTATTATTTTAACTCCAATGCAAGTGTTGCCACATTCTAGGGACTCGGAACGGTTTTAGTAATAACATAAAACGCTTGGACCTGCTGTCAAGGAACAAAGACGCTTGCTGGTGATGATACTTTTGTGAAGAAAGTGAAATACTGTTGATTCCCACAAGGCATATATATATATATGGGTAAAGTGCACAAAACACCCCTGATGTTTCGATTTTGTGCCAATAACACCCTTCCGTGTTTCTAAACACCCCTGAAGTATCAAATCTGTGCGAGTTGACCCCCTCCGATCACTTTTACGGCCAAAAATAGGTCATGTGCGAAAAATGTGATTGAATTTTACTTAAATGCCTAAAATACCCATGGTATTTAGTATATATCAATATTTTCTTTAAATTTCAAAAATATAAATATAAGGGTATTTAAGTAATTTAACACCTCATGCACCGGAACTCAGCTTGAGGAGGTCAACTCGCACAGATTTGATACTTCAGGGGTGTTTAGAAACACGGAGGGGTGTTATTTGCACAAAATCGAAACATCAGGGGTGTTTTGTGCACTTTACCCATATATATATATATATCATAGACATAGATCATAATACCCTATAATTATATGTATATGTATATAATTATAGGGTATTCTGATCTATATCTTTGACTTTATAAACAACGGTACCTGATTTTACTTTGATCAAGATGAGCAGAAATATCTTTATTATTTCAATGACAAAATTGTGTTACAAACCTTTTTGGTGACTTTCCAGCCGGAGTTGTACTTTTAGAATGTGTCGTTATCATTATATAACACTAATATTTATTTGACACTCATTTTTAAGACTGATGTTATCCAAATCCGTTACACTATTACCGCAATCACAACTGAGACAAGTCATGTGAAACAATGGAGCATGACTTGTCATCCTATAATAACAATATTAACAAATTTCGGAATCTTTTTTTTTAACACTAGTAACATTCAATATTGATACATACTTATGGAGAAACCAGTATTTCAGGAAAACCCCACTGGAATCCTTACCGGACCTCCAGTTTTTTTAAGATAACGGGCAGGATAATCCGCCAACCTCGTCCCTTATGGGTCCAGATTATTTGGCAACTTTACTATATCAGAATTGCCATAGTGAGGTAAGTTTGTGCTATAAGCAGAAGTTACTTGATCAATGCAAATGTCCATTACAAAATCATAATATAACTGTGGTATATATAATGAAATGCAGGACCTGGAATTAGCCAAAATGTTGGTTAGGCCAAGTGGGATGTTCTTGGAAGACTTGAGTAATTCGGGTCAGTCCATTGGGTTTTCGTAGTGTGTGAGGAAGATCAAATATTGAAAGAGGAATTTCAGAGATGGATGATTCAGAACAGCCCTAGTGAAGAAGTGAAGTTCATAGCCGGTGCTGACCACATGGCTATGCTGTGCAAACCCAAAGAGCTTTGCCTCTGTATCCAAGAGATTGCTGAGAAGTATCATTGAGTTTCAGTTTCTGGGAACTAGAAGTTGAATAATATAAAGACAATTCCACCACTCTACATATCTGGAAATTTTCTCTTTGGACAGCATTTTCAATTAATAATTTTTTGTTATTTGCACTCTGTTTAAATCTGCAGTTTATACACACTGTTTATATAATAAACCAACACTGGTTACTATATAACTTTGAGAACACTGGAGCAGAGAGTCGTTGGGGCCACAACAGCGACAGAATAAATCAGCAATAATTAATTCTCAGCAATCTCCTGCTATCAGATGCAGAGACTCGGAGAACATTGACATGTAATCTGAGCCGAAGATTAATCAACTCCTCGTCTGGTGATTATTCTCTACAATCCATCCACCTCTGCAAATCTTAATCACATTATCTGGGATAAACTCCTTGAACATTTCATCCTTTGGTCTCCCCAACAAGCTTGCCAAAGTCGAATCCTGTTTCAGTTCAAGCATGGTCAAAATATATTAGCTTACACCTTTTGACCTTCACAAATCTTATGTCATAAGGGAACAGTGTTGAGATCAAATCGTTGTGCAAGGGCAATAAATAAATGTGTCTATATATATATATAGAGAGAGAGAGAGAGATGATCATGGAGTATCATAGAGAAATAACTCCGGTGGGGATAAATACAGCTAGAAAGAAAAGATATTGGAGCCAGAAAACGAACGAGGATGGAAATTTATCCACACCTCGATCAAAAGTTAAATTGACTGTCTACAGAAGAGTCCAATACTCGATTGAACTGTATAAATTAACAAATGAAATGAATGATTCCTCTTTCACCGTGCAAATATGGTACTAGAAACTGCAAAATATGGATAGGGTATAAGCAGCAGAATAAAATCCATATTACTGTCTGATGGTTACTAAATAGACATACCGATTAGAGCTGTTACCACTACATGGGGGTGGTATATTATCAACAACAAATACGCAAGTCTTTCATCTCTTTCTAGACTGAGTAAGTTATTCAATCGCGTCAAATTAATACAACCAACAAAAGTCGTCAGCATATTGCTAACACTTATCTACAGGTATTAACCCACAGGTTAGGTAGCTTGCATATGAAATTTCTGTCAATCAGCACAAAATAATGTGATCTAGGAGTCTCGTTTTAAAATAGGAGTTAATATCATTCCAATTGCCATTCCAAAAGTAATTAGTATTTTTGTCATCAAAAATATCTTTCAAACCTAAAGGTGGAGGATGCAAGTCTCCCTAGAAGTATTACAAACCCAAAAGATATGAAAGCCCTGGTGACATAATTGTTAACATTACAACAAACAGTTGAATATCAATAGCAGCAAAAACTACAGGGTGTGATTGGAATGAGAAAACAACATAATGTAGCCGACCCAAGTAATTGGAATAAGGCCTTAAGTAATAGTCCTAGTAAGGTACACCGCATCTAATTTCTCAGGTAACCATAAATCCTTCAATAAAATTGTCAAGTGGGGCATATCAATGTCAACTAGCAGTCTTAAACAAAAAATTTGAGTCGAATCATGAATATTACACAAGAATATAGAACCACAGAGAAGTTCTCAATAACCATTCAATCAATTGATTTATGAAACAATCATCGTCTGCTCATGACTAATTAAAGCTGATCAATTTTGATAATTTAATTTGATCCAGATAAGTTTTTTGAAGAGCTTCGTTCAAAAGTTTATTACCAATGTAGATTTGACTAACCTCATCGTCCTCCCCTTCTGCCACGAACTGTGAGTTCCATATCTTCTGGGTCTCTGAAAACCTTACCCTTCTCAAATTTCATCCATCAATACCAACCATCAGGATATCTAGGTAGCCATGACTCTCGCGGGTTATACTGTTGCCCATTGCATTAGTCATGATATCAAAAAAAAAAAAAAACAACTTCTGTTTTGTATCTCATTGCCCCAACCAAAGACCATTTTGATCTTCTCAGGTAACATCTCTGCTATGATTATGCCTATCAAGCACCAGAATAGAGTCTACTTCAAAAAGGGCACTGTTTCTCATAGATTCCTGGCGACAAGAAGAAAAATAATGGGGAAAAAAAAACTGATGGAGCTCAAGGTCCTAAGAAACTCCTCCAATCTTTAAGGATCAGAATTCTCTACTCTTCAAGCAAAGATCCTCAAATTTAGTTAAACTGCAATAAGAGATAAAGAATATCAGCATGAGCTCTGCAGCTCACTAGTGTTTATAATAAAGAGCAAACACTTGTTTAGCTAAATGCCCAATCACAGAAGGATAGGTGACTTCATGAGAGGAGGCATCTGACAACCATTTTGACTTGTAAATATATACACACAGAGCAAAATGCAAACAACTGTTGGAAGGACATGTATGTTCCAGGAAAAAAAATAGGAAGTTAAGAAATTCCTAAAACTTGAAACATTATGATGCATTAAGGAAGGCACATGAATCAAAAGTAACTTTTAAGAATATATTTTTTACGATTAACCCATTTCATGAACCTATCACGGCTGTAGACTGAGAAGGATACTAGTGATAAAGAAAAATATAAAATTCAGTTTTAGCATTTACTGGTTAAGAAGTTGAAATGCATCACATGCTTTGGTAGAAGGTCAATAAGCCATTTTGAAGGTTGCAGATTAATAAATAAATGGTAGTAGTGATATAAAATTATATATTACTTTACGAGTAAGAAAGAGTAAGAAAGAGATTTAATTACTAAGTAAGACGATACCCTTTCTACAGAGCATGGCGACTAACTAGTGGGCATATAACCTGTCAGATACTATAAAATGATGTAACAAATGAGAAAAGAAGCGCACCGTCGCAAAAGAACTTCTGGATTATATGGAAACAAATTCTTCTGATGAAGCCTCTCAACAGATTTTTTCAGCGAAAGTAAACATTCCTTGGCCTTCTCAAAAGGTAAACGACTACTCCCAGAGCACTCTCTTCCGCATTTATGCTCACTTGGGCATTCCCTTTCAATTGACAGAGGAACCTCATCGTCTTTCTGTAATGCAAGCAGCACCTCTACCTTAAAATCTGAACCATCAATGAAAAGTTTTCGTTTCTTGAAAGCTGATTCATTTACAACTTTACCACCCACCGAAAATTCCTCAAATGCTTCCCAGGAATTACATACTAAGCGCAAGCACCTAGTAATAAACAACACAAAGAAGAAAAGAATGTATGAGAAATAAAGCTCTTTCTAATTGCCATCCTCCCTCAGAATGTTCTAAGGATTTGATTTTGAATGCAAACAATAAAATTCAACAATTTAAAAATAAAAATGTTAATAGTTTAGGTTGAGTAGGCACCATAATTAACAATGTACTTCTCAGAAACGCTATGAAAAGCAACACGTTGAGTTAGGTGAATTGATTTTAAGCAAATAAAAAATGTGATACATAATTAAGATAAATATCATTTTAAAAGCAACTAAATTACCTCAAAAGATATTCAGCAGAATTGGCTCCCATATCTTTTGAGATGAGGTAATCAAGAAGCACTTGATGATCATACAGTAACTACAAATGAGATGTAACAGTTGATTTGTGTCAACAGAACAGAACTTGCACATAGGGAAGGGATCTTAAAAATGTTCTTATTGTCAGAACATAATGAACTTGCCTCTGAAAGAAATAGGTGGAATAAGTGTATGGGATTGAAAAGGTTTGAAAGATGAAAAATAATATCATCCTTCACCTCCTGAAAATCTCCTCTTTCTTGGCAAAACCTATATAGAACTGAACAACTCAATAAAAGAACTCACAATTAGTTATTTCACAAAGAAAAAGTCGTATATTTATTGCTCACTGTTGCTCGGCACATTCGGAGATGCAAAGCAGTTGCAAAAGCACTTCAAATAGCATGTCATCCTACAATTGAATTAATCAGATATTAGCGAAAAGAAGACATATCTAATGAGGAACAAAGAACCAACAGAACCACAGAATATTTCTGTTCCATTTTCAGTAACCTTATTATAGAAATTCATCAAAGGAGGAATTTAACCATAGAGCATTCGAATCCGAACACCAAAGAGATTTTCTTAAATGTGGAATATAACACATTTAAATGATGAGTTAACCACACAAGAGCGTTTAGGTACGCAGAGTATACCCTTTCAAAATGACACATTTTATCTCAGAAAACAATCTCAGACATAAAAAAATAATAATAATAATAATGATAATAATAATCAAAACAATAGTAAAAATACATAAAACAAATAAACAATCTCAGACCCATGAAATATGAATTTGGGTTGGAAAATACCCAACTCAACATAATTTGAATAAATGCATTCTTCAGTGAGAAGCCTGCATTATTATGGGAAAAAATAAACAAAAACAAAAAAACAAAATCAAATAGAAAAGCCAAAAGATTGGTAAACATTCATCATTTTCTTCCTCTCTCAAGTCACACTCATTACAAGGCGCAAGCAATCTATGTCACTACCAACCTACACTAATGCGACTAATGTTCAAACTTTTAACACCATACTTGTACCTCTAACTACAACCATTACTGTTGCTTAGCAAAAAAATAATAATAATAATATATCTATATATATATGTATTAAAAAGAAAACTCCTGCAATTACAGTCAAGCGCACCACCCCACTTCAACCAAGATATGTGTATATAAAAGAAAACCGAGTTTCAAATTACCAAACTGAGGATGGGAAGCATGAAAAACCTCTACTTCCCCAGCATGATGACCAAAACCATGAAATCGTGAATATTATCTAGGATATTTCTATAAAATTATTCTGTAGTAAGCACAAGCCATAGTATATTGCTAGTTTCAGTAAAGTAGTTATAAAAAACTGTGGCTGAAAGAAATAAACCAAAATTTAGAATAGATATACAAAGAACTCAAGTACAGATAGAGCAAGGAGACTACCTCATGCATGTATAGCCGAAGGATGGACAATGAGAAACTTTTGCATCTCTCAAAGTATAAGTCTTGGCAAACGAACATATCAACTGGAAGATGCACTTGAAGCCACTCATAAAGCTCTAGCAGACCTTTCTTTCTACTGCAAGTCAAGCAAGAGTTCGGATTTGAAGAGGAACATTGTTTATCACTTATTCCTCTCAGGTTGACCAACCCAAAGGAGCACCTCAGGAAAAGGAAGATAGCTTGTCCTTGCAGATGGCGAGATGTCCTACTGTTTATTTTGAGATCAGAAAGATTCACCAAAAATGGAGAGCCTTCAAGGAAGTCATCTTCAGCAGATTCCACCTGAGTAATAGGTTGCACTAAAAGATCTTGAAAGTACTTGTGGATAAGTTGCAACCACGAAAGAAATATAGAACCTTCCAAATGAATTTGGGAGCTTAGCCTGGTGATTAGCATCTGAAGATTACATTTTAATCAGGGGAATATCTATATAATAACACTAATTATAAAGAAGATTTGCCACATAACAAAAATTTTGGAACACATGTTCTAAAATGGAGTAAAAGTAATAACACAACCTAGTAAACGCTTTCTAGATTAATGAAAATTAAAAACTTAAAATCAACACAAAGAGAGAAATAAAAAAACATAATACACATCTTATGCATCATCCAGTTAGAAATTTCCCAAAATGAGTTAAGATAAAGACAAACATTACGTTATCCAAGAATGCACAAACTGATTATTTTTTGGATGATTGTTGAAATATAAATTCAACACTTGAACAAATAAAATAAAATAAACAATCAAAAAGTGAAGAGCACTGTTATAAGTAATAATTGTTAGATAACTGCCATTTATTTTGAAAACATTTAAAAGCAGCAAGCAACATCGTTGGTTCAAGTGTTCTGATGAACTGCATTGCAGCAATCTGGAAAAACTTTGCAACAAATTAATGACATAACATTCTATGTTTTGTATTGACAAATCTTTAGTATTGAATATCTTAAACTAGGGTACCCTGCTAATTGCATCCTCCCTCCCCTACCCCACCCCACTATTCCACCTAGGGATGGCAATTTGCCCCGTTTATAGCGGTTTTGGGTGTCCCATTTATACTATATGGGCGGGGATGGATTTGGGGAGAAAAACCCGCGCATATATGGAGCGGGGACTGTTTTAGGTGTCCCCGCCCCGCCCTGTCTCATCCCGTTTAGACATATTATAATATATATATAGAATCGTAAATAAAAAAATAAGTGGAACCCCTAATCCTATACTCTCTTTTTTTGTTGTTGTTGTTTTTATTGACGTTAACCTACTATTGGACAATCTTCTTATTTGCTCTTGTTTTCGAAAGAATGTATTGTAATTTGGTTGTTTATTTAGTTCTTATAATGTTGAATTTGTGTTTTAAGCATATAATTTTGTGCGGTTGTTAATTTTACAGTGACATATTTGAAAAAAATTCAACTATTAACGGGTACCCGCAGGCACCTGCGGGTTTTAAAAAACCCGACGAGGATGAGGTTTTCTTAGCGGTTGTGGGGGTGGAGGAGGGTACACCCGCCGTGAACCGCACCCGTTGCCATCCCTAATTCCACCAAACTATGATACAAAATCTAAGGAAGAGAGAGACAAAGAAGGGGAAAAGAAATTATCATCATCCAACACGAAATAGTATTAATGATGCCACCATCAACATTCCTTCTGTTAAAAATTCTACCAGAAAACTCAAGCTATGTTTGGTACTCTCCTCTTATTTCAGAACGAACATTTAGCATTCCCAAACACAACATTGCAAGTCAATCATGCATAGCAAGCAAGAGACTAGGATATTTAAGGTGGACATAAAATCAATGGAAAAACTCATTGATCATCCATTGGATGTATGAAACCTTCATGGAAAGGTGATAGGTTCCACCTACTGTAACTTTTTTTCAGATGCATGATATCAAATTTCACTATGAATCTAAAAGAGCATATCATTCCTTTTCAAATAAAGGATAAAATATCATTCTTATCCCAAATTTAATTGAATTTAAACTAGATCCTTTGACAAACTACAACAGTCATATTTCATAGGGCTCAAGGCAGCATTTACGTATCGTAGTGTTATTTTCATCCTAATAAAACAGCCAAAAGAGTGTTCTGGAAAGTAACTAGGGTGAATCCATACCAACATCTTGTGCCTGAAGTATTGAGAGATGCTCAAGTTACTCAAGTCTTTCCCCAGGCACCAGGCTAAAAGTTTTGGAACAAGGTTACTGATTTTATCTATCACTGGATGCCTAGCAGAACCATCTGTAGTTTCCACCAAGTCTTTTTGCTGAACCAAAGAACAGAAGAACTGAACAAGATTCCCATAAAACAAAAATTTTGACTCTGATTGCCCAACATTAGGGTGAGGCGTAACGTCCCAACTGGCGCTTCTAAGAGCCGTACCGTCACAAACATGGAGCTTGTTCAACATATCCCAAGGCAAATTGGAAAGACATGAACTGATTGATTTGAAGTACACTTCATGAAGTTGATCATCAAGTTCCTGATTCATATGTTTCAAGATATTGCGTAAAACTCGAATAAAACCGGCAACCGAAGACCAATTCGAATGTTTCAATCTTGGTTTTGAGGCTACAAGGAAATTTTGTGAATCAGGATCAGAATATGTGGCTTCAGTTGTTGGAGACTCCATAGAATAAGAAAGTGTGCTACAAACCGCCATTTTCAAGCCAACACACAACAAATCTATAAATCTACTCCAACTGCATCCCTGTAAAGCATGCACTGTTAAGAAGACGAAGCTCAGAAAACCAACTGCAGCAATAAACTGAACTTCAAAGATAGAAAATTCTACATACAGATGCAACAACAAAGTCAGAAACGACCACCAGAATGTTCCCTGCCAGATGTTGAACATAACGGCTATCAACAGCTAGGAAAAAAATCTGTCAGAAATAGCAAAATTAGGTAGGATTTAGAAATTAGAAAGAATGCTCTATCAACAAGACAGTGCTAAGAACTCGGTAAAGATAAATTTGATGATTCATATTTAAATATTTGTCATGCTCTGACAGACAGGATATTGAGGAGACAAACTTTTCTCTTCCAAGTGGACCCTTACAAGCCGCAAATGCAAATCATAATCAAAAGAAGATCATAATTCACATGTGTGAAGTTTCACGAAAAACAGAACATAGTCACATACAATAAACAAATAAAAATAAACTTGTCAACTATACGTCAAGAAGAAGCTTGAAAAGTAATTGAGGCAAGTTTTGCTTCCATGTAGGTGAATTTTATGTCCGTGTTGACAGGCAAATGAATGTTTTTCTGAAAAAATATATGCACATTCACCATTATACGAAACATTTTCAAGAGGATCTCATTCTACCAAGTAAATAACAACTTTTAACAGGAACATTTTCAAGAGGATCTCCGGTGGCTATACACCATTATACAAAATAAAAAAACAATTTTTATGAACGAGACACAAATGGTCCCTGATTTACCAACTCCGCAACAATCTTCGCTATACAATCGTGATCTTCAGAATGTAGCTCCACGCCATCCGAACAAATGCTACTAGAAGCAGATGCTTCACCGACCATGCCCTATTCAAAATTCAAAGTCTTTTCAGTTTACAAATTTTTACCAAGCCCGGCTAAATTTAAATTTAAATTCATTCATGAGAAAAATAAATAATATTTTAATAATACCAAAAGCAGAGAAAAGAGAGACTCACATCATCAGAATCGCAATCAAATTCATGCGACCACAGCTGAATTTGCCTCAAAACCTGAAATATGTTGAATTCAATAATAATATATACTGTTTATAATATATACATGTATATATCCACAAATATGCTAAACTCAATACCCAAAACCTAAAACCCTAACCCCTAATAAATATATATATATATATATATAATACACAAACATAAAATGGGTGTGTGAGAGGGGACCTGAGAGTGGTTAAGAGGTGTTTATATCTATATATCGACACATACGCAAAACTCTATACCCCAAAACCTAAAACCCTAAACCCTAATATATAAATATCTACATATATATATATATAAAATACACACACAAAACATATAATGAGTGTGTGAGAGAGGACCTGAGAGAGAGTGATTAAGAGGTGTTTCTCGCTTTCTTTGGATAACTGAACGATTCCTTGGTCCTGCGAGTACATTGATGCATAGCGAAAGTGAGAAGACGAACATAGGGTACGGACGA
The DNA here is from genome assembly GCA_963922005.1 of Cornus suecica. Lineage (NCBI taxonomy): Eukaryota > Viridiplantae > Streptophyta > Magnoliopsida > Cornales > Cornaceae > Cornus > Cornus suecica. The sequence continues at coordinate 37,304,722 of OY998248.1, forward strand.
AGAAAACTTTGAAAGAAAAATCACGAATGTGATAGAACTGACGATGTACGGACGAAGAGACTCGTCGATCAAAGAGCAGAGACGCTTTTCCGGCCGGCAACTCATTACGGCGAGAGGTTCGAGGTCGGCTTTACACAGCGACACAGAAATTTTCAGAGTTTTATAATTATTCAACTTTGAGATATATTGAAGTATATAATTTTAAAGTATATGATGTTTATACTCTCGTATTCTATTGATTATATACCAGGGTCTACTTGGTTTGTAATTTTTTTAAATAATTTTATGCTTTTTAAAAACTCAAAATGAAAACTATAGAAAAAGTCCGTTTGCTCAATTTTTTGAAAGTAGCTTTTAGAAAATTGAGTTATAATTTATTTTTATTATTTTCAAAAAAAAGAATTATATTTTCAAAATTATCAAAAATAACTTTCAAAAATACAAATACCTTATTTTTTAGTACTTTTATTCTCAATATTTTCCATTCTCTTATGATATTAATCTCTTATGTATTTTCTTTAAAATTAATAGATTAAATAAAATCATCATTGTGGTTAAAATGGACAAACATAATTTATACATCGTGATTAAAAAAAAATTCTAAAACCAAGAGATGTAAAATACATTAAATGAGATATATACCTCTATTCTGTTTTTAAAATATTTTAACTAAAACTGTTTCAACTACGAACATGACCGAGAAATCAAGGTAAGCAACAACAATAAATAGAGAAGAGACTATAGAGTCATTAATGAGTGGTCATTCTTGTACGCATGAATCATGGTTCGCAAAAACGGTTTCGGTTGGTGTAACGGTTTCGGTTTTGGTATCGGTGTAACGGAACCGGTTAGTATCGAGGTTACGTAACAGTTTCGGTTATCGCAAGCGTGAATTTTTTAAAAACTCGCACATTATGGTAAAAATGAATTAATATAATACTTTTGACAACATAACTAAACTTTGATGATTTTTTGATAATTTTGAGTAAATTTTATTTATTTTTTAAAGATATTTAGTACCTAAAATAATTTATTAATGAATTTAAATATGCCGTCGATCTTCTTATGAGACTATTCATAATTTTAGGGCCTGTTTGGAAAGAGATTTGTCTGGTCTTGTCTTGTCTGGTTTTCTCTGGTTTGGTTTTCTCTGGTCTTGTCTGATCTTGACTGGTCTTGTCTTCAATCTAAAACTCTGTTTGGTAAGCGGTATGGTCTGGTTTGAGAAAACAAAAACTTTATATATATATTAGTTTATATATTATTTTATGTATATATAACTTTATATATTATTAAATATATTATTAAATATATATAATATATTCTATATATTATTAATATATATTATTTTTTAATTTTATATATATTTATATATATATTATTTTTGAATTTATATACTATTATATATATATTTAATATTATTTTATATATATTATCATAAAATAATAATATATATTATTCGATATATTATTTATATATACATTATTTTTTTATTTATATATATTTAATAATATTATTTTATATATATATTTAATAATATTATTTTATATATATTATTATAAAATAATAATATATATTATTCTATATATTATTAATATATATTATTTTTGAATTTTATATATTATTTTATATATATATTATTCCTGAATTTTATATATTATTCTATATATGTTATTTTTGAATTTATATATATTTAATATATATATGTTTAATAATATTATTCTATATATATTATTACAAAATATAAAATATATATTATTCTATATATGTTAATATATATTATTTTTTAATTTTATATATATTTATATATATACTATTTTTAGATATATTTAATAATATTATTTTATTAATATTATTATAAAATAAAATATATATATTATTCTATATATATTAATATATATTATTTTTATATATATTTAATATATATATTTAATAATATTATTTTATATTATTATTATAAAATAAAATTTATATAATATATATATTAATATATATTATTTTTTAATTTTATATATTATTTTATATATATTTTATTTTTATATATATTTAATAATATTATTATAGAATAAAATTATTAATATATATTATTCTATATATATTCATATATATTATTTTTTAATTTTATATATATATTTAATAATATTATTATAAAATAAAATTATTAATATATATTATTCTATATATATTAATATATATTATTTTTTAATTTTATATATATATAGGAGAGAGAGAGAGAAAGAAAGAAAAGTCAAAAAAGGCTGGTTAAACCAAGGGTCCGTTTGATTTCTGGTCTGGTCTGATTTTGTCTGGTTTTGTCTGTTTATATTGGTTTTGTTTGGTCTTGTGTGCTTTTGTAAAGAGTAGTGGCTACGGGGGCCACTATGAATTATATATATATAGAAAGAGGGAGTAAAGAATAGTGGTCAGCGGGGCCCACCATGAATTATATATATATATATATATGGGTAATTTGCACTAACACCCCTGAGGTTTGGTTTTGCTTGCCATGACACCCCAAATGACCAAAATACCCTTCATAAAATTCGAAAATATTAAGGATAATGTTAAATGAAATTTATGCCCCAACCCCAAATATATAAAATTTTGAAAAACAAATATATAAATTCGAAAAAATATATAAAATTCAAAAAAATGTATAAAATTCGAAAACAAGTATTTAAATTTTGAAAAAATATGTAAAACTAGAATAAAATATATAAATTTTGAAAAATATATAAAATTAGAATAAAATATATAAATTTTGAAAAATATATATAAATTTCAAAAATATATATATAAAATCAAAAAAATATATATATAAATTGAAAAATATTTAAATTCGAATACATATATTTCAAAAAACATATATAAAATTCAAAAAATATATATATATTCAAAAACAAAATTCAAAACATTATATAATTTCGAAAAACATATATAAATTTAAAAATATATATAAAAAATTAAAATATATATATAATTCGAAAATATATATATATATAATTTGAAATTTATATAAATTCGAATATATATATTAAAAAAAATCAAAATATATATATTTTCTAAAACAAAATTCAAAAACTTATATAATTTTGAAAAACATATATAAATTTCAAAAAATATATAAAATTTGAAATATATATATATAATTCGAATATATATATATAATTTGAAAATTATTTAAATTAAAAAATATACATATTTTTTTAAATGATTATATGTTTTTCGAAATTATATAATTTTTTGAATTTTGGTTTTGAAAATATATTTTCGAAATATATATATATTTCGAATTTATATGTTTTTGAAAATATATATAAATGCAAACCTCAGGAATTGTTAGAGCAAATTATCCTATATAGAAAGAAGGAGAATAAAGAATAGTGGCCAGCGAGTTCCACCATGAATTACATATATATATATATAGAAAAAAGAGAGAAAAAAAAAAGATGATGTGTAATGGAATGCGGGGACCACCTAGGAAAAACATTTGGTCTTAAATTGTAAAAACCAAAGTCCATTTGGTCTTTAAAAAAAAGCAAAAACAAGACAAGACTAAACTAAACTAAAAATCAAACAAGCCCCAAGAAAGACCAACTTTTTTTTGGTCTTTCATCACTTACAAAAAGAAGGGTTTAGTTTTAATAGATTTTGAAATGTTTTATTTTAAAAACCTAAAACTAACTTACCAAAACATAAATTAGTTTCTAAAACAAAAACAAAACAAAACAAAACCCCTAAAGACTAACAAACAAACAGGGCCTTAATTTTAAACAAATAAATATCCAAATCATAAAGAATATAATTTATTTTCAAATTAATACAGAATAATTAGAATAAGTACATAGTTCACCACCAAAATGAATTTCGTTGTGGATCTTGTTGTTCTGGTTCAGGTTCATGAAAGGATTGCCAATTTTGAGCTGTATCTTCATTTGACATTTGAAGCATCATTAACAGACCATCTTCTCTTCGTGATTGATGAGGATCACGCTGAGCCTGAGCATATCCCGATGAATTAGTAAACTGATTTGTACTGATGTTATGCATTTGTCCATAATGTCCAGAAAACATCTGAGGTTGAGTAGGCACAATGGGATATTCATATGCAAAATCATATATGTACGGTTGTTGCGGATAGTGACTTTGATCTGAGCTATAATGTGAGTCTGATGACTGCCCTAACGAAAATTTCCCAAAGCTACGCATCATTGAATAAGGTCCGTCATTTCGATGATCATTATACCTTTGGTTCCTCCTACTGAAGCCAGGAGGAGATTTAGAAAACCGTGATGGTTGAATATCCTCCCTAGGGGCAATATCATCATCAAATGTATACCCCATTCCGCCTCTAGTACCATCATCACCCCCATCATCATTACTATGACTCATTGATCCATATGAAGAACCATTATGCTCAATTGGAGTTATTTGATCAATCATTCGAAAAAGATCCTTATTATCAGAGTCAAGACAAGCTCCTTCTCTCTCTTCTAACCACGGGGCAAGGGGATCATCATCTTCAAAAGTATAATCCAAGTTAATGGGATTATATTTGTTTTCCATGTCCACTGTATTAGTATGGGTGATGCGTCTAATCTTCAACCTCATATTATAATGTAAGTACACCAATTTTTGAATTCTTTCATACTTCAATCTATTTCTTGTCTTGGTGTGGATAAGGTTGAATGTGCTCCAATTGCGTTCGCAGTTAGATGATAATGTTGTTTGACTCAAAATTCTGACTGCTATTTTTCGTAACTCTGGAGCATCGGTCTCGTACAATAACCACCATTCAGTTGATAAAAAAAATAAAAAATTAATCATTGTTTTAAAAATAGGAATTCAAATATGAAGAATACAAAATATTCAAAATGTAAATAATATATACCAGGAGATGTGAAATCATAAGCACGCTGTGCAATATGGCTACCAAACATCTCTTCTTTATCTCGAAACAGAATAAGCTGCAAACATTAATATATTTACACAATAATTAATAATAAATTATTTATGTACCAACTAAGAAGGATACATTTTTTTTTCACTTACTTGATTCATTGCCTTAACTCTGTTATCCAAGTCGGGTTCCAGTCTTGTAATCACTCTTATGGTTCCCTCCATTGCGTCCATGACCTCATTTTTGTACTGATATTGTGGATTTAGAAAATAACTTGAAAACAAATAGATAAACTCGCGACTCTATTAAATTGCAAAGTTTTAAAAAAAAAATTAAAATATTATATATATATATATATACATATGTACCAGCTGCATGTATGTCACGGTGAAGGGTGCGTGTCCACCGATCTTCAATTATTTTAAAATACTCCTTCCAATATCGACAATCAACTTGTATCTGCTTTTTTGCACGTTCCACAGCTTCATAGATAAAACCCATTGTAGGTTTCTCATCTCCATCAACCAATCTAAGGACTTTTACCAACGGCTCCTGTGCTTTTAAGATGTCATTAGCTTTCTTCCAAAAACTACTGCCATTGATAATGTGTCTTACTTCGTATGGAAGGCCACTTTTTTCCTTCCCCCACCTAAAAAAAGTTAATTCATATTATTAGCCCAAAAAAAAACATTGTTTTTTAATAATAACAAAAGAAAATAAATTTAACAAAAATAAATAACCTACCTAAAATTTTTTCACACATCAGATTGAAACATTGCCCTCAAGCCATCTTTATTTCTAACAATACTCTGAAGTGCAAGAAAATTAGTGGCAAAACTAGTGATATTGGGGCGAAACAACTCTTTTTCATTGGTGAAAGTTCGCATAAGGTTATGTACCCAGCTATGGTTATAAATGAAGCTCGTGACCATTTGCACCTGGCTATAAACACAAGTAAAATTGTCTTTTTTACACATGTCCTCCAATATGAGATTGATGGCATGCGCTGTACAACCCACCCAGTACAAATGTTGTCGATTTTGCATCAATTTTTTCCCAGCAGCTTTCAAGGCAGTTTCATTATCTGTTACGACTTGTACGATGTATTGCTCACCAATCTCATAAACAACATTATTGAGTAAATTGTAATAAAAATCCGCTATCTTACTTTCAATGTGAGATGCGTCATATGACTTGTGAAAGTATGTGAATTTGTTACAATACACAAGAAAATTAATAATGTGGCGGTTTGTCGTACCCTTCCACCCATCGCACATGATAGTGACTCCTCTTTTTTCAAAATTAGGCCTATGGGACTCAACCCAAATTTGTATGTCCTTATACACAGCACCTAAATATTTTCCAGCAAGCTCTTTGGCAGTGGGAGCTTTCACCCCTGGTCCACACTCAGCAACAATATCAAACATAGGTTGAGTCTATGGAGAATCAATGGTGTTAAATGATATATGATTATAATAATACTATTTAGCAATCGCAGTTCCCATCTTCTCCCTAAGATATTTATGCCGCATTTGGTCGATCTTACTTTGTTTAGCATTCTTTACCTTTTGAAGCATATGATCCATATCTCTTAACTTTGCATTTGTTGCATCAAGATCAATTGATCGTCTCATTCTCCCCCTGCGAATCTCTGCATCAATCTCAGTCTTCCTCCCACCCTTTTTTACACCCGATGATTTACCACATAACCCAAATAAACTTGCGATCCCCTTTCCCACCTTCCCTAATCCCCCACTTTCAGTCCCATTCCCGCCAGCACATCTTATCTCATGTTGTTGTCTCAAATAAAACTCCTCTTGAGTCCTTAAACTCTCTCTACGGGCAATACTCATCTCCATATCCTCATTAGACGAACTGTCATACTCCCTCAGCTCCTCCACTAATTGTGATCGAACTTCTTCTTCCCTTTTTCTTTTCTCTTTTTTCTTTTCTTTCACCTTCATTAAAATTTGCATCATTGATTCTCTCACATCTTGACTCACTTTTGGACATCCTGCCACATTTCCCTTTTTATGAGCTAAATGTTTTTTAAACGATGTAATCCCACCATTGATAATTTTACTACATAGATGACATTTTATTTTATGTCTATGTCCGTCTACTGGGGCACCGAAACTCCACCCAATATCGGCACTTACTTTCTCACCGCGCCTGCCGGAAGGCATGACATTTCCACTTTCATTTTCTTCAGCTTCTGACATTATTATATTTTGTAATATAAACAACAATAATAAATGGTTACAACTTATACATAAATTGGCATCTTTATTTAATTAATTAAATTAATATTACATAAAAAATATTTATTTATAAAAATAAAATTCAATATATAAGTGCCTAGAGTACGAAAGCAAAAATTTATATAGTATTATACATATAACATATATAACATATTACATACATACATATATATATATATATATGACATTTTGTTTTCCTGTACGAAAGCAAAAGATGACATTTTGTTTTCTTGTTGAAAAATTCAATGTTAAAGCATTCTTAGTGTACTCACACTTATAATATGTCCACTAAAATTATTCATGAACTGTATGAGGCATGCTTCAGTCATGACCCTCATTTTATATTAAAAATACTTTATATATATATATATATATATATATATTATCCATGTGTAATTATCCAATAAGAGGTTAAGTACATAAATGAATTATAATTTGTTTTAATAAGTAATTAATCTAACAAATGCAATATAAGCAATCCCTCCTTCTAAACACTGTGTTTCCCTTCTTGTACACTTCTCCAGTTCTACTACTTGATCATGTGGGTATTTTTAATTAATTGATAACCCAAAAAAGGAAAAAAGGAAAAAAAAAAAAAAACAAAACAATTGCAAATGGTGGTACTAATTAATTCTACCATGTTTGTCCATTATATTATATTATTATCTATAGAGTTATTTTACACTACTTCAACATTCTTATAGCAAATTTTTATTTATAATATTCTTATTTTTAATAAAAAAAATTACCCATATTAAGTAAGGAAATTATAATGATCATGGCATATAAATTTATGGTATCGTATTATATTTTGATATTTTTATTGATATCCTAATCTTATACAAATGATTACATAAACTAAATGACAATTGCATGTTAGAGATATAAATATATAAATTGCATGATAATTGATACATTAATCTTATACACTTTAATTAATTTATTTTTTATATACAAAAGTAATACATAAAATTTTAAAAAATGAATCATTAAATTGATAAGTAAAAAAATACAATATCGATGCACTTAAAAGTATAGAAAATACTTATTTGTAGAGAAATGATTATCTTCTTTTATGCTGGTTGCTCCCTATTGTTTTCAGCTTCTTGTTTCACACTTCGAACACACTCAAAAAATTTGAGTCAAAATACTAACTTTCTTAGAGCAAGATAGAAATAAGTTATGTTGGCTTTGTAAATGACCAATCTTATAACAAATTCACCTACAATGCACATATATATAAAATGATTTACTTATATAAAGTACATATTGTGTCATTCATGTCTCCCACGCTTCTGCCTCACATGCACATACATTGGTACACAATAATTTCGCAAGTTGCACTATCTAAAACTCTAAATATAAGTACTACACGTGTACATGGAGTGACTCATGAGTCTGCTTTCCAACTTTGATACAGAGAGCTTTATGACTCTGCTTTCCAACATTTTTAATTTTTTTTTTTAAAACCGGTTCTCCCAAAACCGGTTCTTAAATATATCGGCCGGTTCACCGATATATCGGTCGGTTCGGATGTGAACCGGCATGCCCAGCGATATATCGGGCTGAACCGGTTTCGGTTCAGCCCATGAACGTTACGAACCGGCCGGTTCGGCGAACCATGGCATGAATGAAGTGAAATGTGAGAAATATATAATTTTAATTAAAGGATATTATTTTGTAATTTTAAAAAAAAAATGGTGAAAAGGTAACTAAAATAATAGTGGCGAACAATGGAAGTGGTTGTGGAGGAGGCGGAAAGTGACAGTGGTAGAAGTTGGTGACACGGTAGTGATGGTGATTTGTTTACTTGAATTGTAAGATGGTTGTTTTAGTAAATTTATGTTTTAAAAATATTCCGAGTAATGCAATAAAACATACCAACAAAGAAATGAATATAAAATGAACATTCCATTTTATTTCTTCGTACCAAACATGACATAATTGTGAAGGAGAATGACATAATTTAAGAATTTTATAATTGTCTTGGTTCTCTTTTTAAATTTTATGTATTACTTTTGTATATAAAAAAAAATTTAATTAAAGTGTATAAGATTAATATATCAATTATCATGCAATTTATATATTTATATCTCTATAACATGCAATTGTCATTTAGTTTATGTAATCATTTGTATAAGATTAGGATATCAATAAAAATATCAAAATATAATACGATACCATAAATTTATATGCCATGATTATTATAATTTCCTTACTTAATATGGGTACATTTTTTTATTAAAAATAAGAATATTATAAATAAAAATTTGCTATAAGAATGTTGAAGTAGTGTAAAATAACTCTATAGATAATAATAGAATATAATGGACAAACATGGTAGAATTAATTAGTACCCACCATTTGCAATTTTTTTTTTTTTCCTTTTTTGGGTTATCAATTAATTAAAAATACCCACATGATCAAGTAGTAGAACTGGAAAAGTGTAGAAGAAGGAAAACACAGTGTTTAGAAGGAGGGATTGCTTATATTGCATTTGTTAGATTAATTACTTATTAAAAACAATTATAATTCATTTATGTACTTAACCTCTTATTGGATAATTACACATGGATAGTATATATATATATATATATATATATATATATAATATTTTTAATATAAAAGGAGGGTCATGACAGAAGCATGCCTCATACAGTTCATGAATAATTTTAGTGGACATATTATAAGTGAGTACACTAAGAATGCTTTAACACTGAAATTTTCAACAAGAAAACAAAATGTCGAAAACAAAATGTCATATATATATATGTAATATGTTATATATGTTATATGTATAATATTATATATATTTTTGTTTTCGTACTCTAGGCACTTATATATTGAATTTTATTTTTATAAATAAATATTTTTTTATGTAATATTTATTTAATGAATTAAATAAAGATGTCAATTTATGTATAAGTTGTAACCATTTATTATTGTTGTTTCTATTACAAAATAGAATAATGTCAGAAGCTGAAGAAAATGAAAGTGGAAATGTCATGCCTTCCGGCAGGCGCGGTGAGAAAGTAAGTGCCGATATTGGGTGGAGTTTCGGTGCCCCAGTAGACGGACATAGACATAAAATAAAATGTCATCTATGTAGTAAAATTGTCAATGGTGGGATTACATCTGTTGACCAAAGGTTTTCCACCATGGGTAAACATGACATTTTGATGATAACAAACCATTGAATGTGATGAATTTAATATCTACTTGAGTTGTGCTTAATAGGTTATTAGTTCAAGATAAACTCAAGAGAGCTAGTGGATCCAGGAGAAGATCAAGCAAAGGTGTTTAGAGCTCAAAAGACATTGGAGACAAGGATGGAGACATCAACCCAAAGCTTAAAGAAATTGAAAATCAAAGAAATAGGTAAAATAGTCTTGGGTGAGTGCTAGATTAAAGGTAAAGTTATTTTTGAAATAACTTATTTGAAAGCTCAACTCTTGACAAACTAGCATATAGGACCATGCATATCATTTACATCATTCATGTGTCCTTGAACCTTTAGTATTAGACTATGAACATCATTGATGATACATTCATATATACAGTCTTTGCTAGAGTTGAGTTAGTTCAAGCTTTCATAAGCTATGAAAGAACTCAACAAAAAGGTTGTCCTAGAACCTAAACTATTTCCATATAACTTGAAATGGATTCTAGGCATGTATTAAAGCTTTGAACAAAATTGTTTCAATCATGAAAAACTTTTATCAAATATTGAGATTTTATTTAAATAAAAATATTATTCTATAATCTCATTATTGCTCTTAGGAATGTCAAGAACCTTAATAAGTCTCTAAGACATCCTATGAATGCCTCTTAGTCATTTCGGAAATATCCCAAAAGGTTTCCCGAAAAACCGTTATGTGGTTTAAGATATTGAAATGAACCGTCATTTTCAAACGACTATAAATCACTCAAAAATGGGTTAAATGGAGCGTCTCTAAAGCCTAAAATCAAGACCTTGAAGTCAGCTTTCCAAAAAGCTAAATAACTCCTCAATCCGACTTACGGAACTCGAGTTATGACCAAAAGAGTGAAACTGGACAGAACTGATCCGAATTAGTCGACCGACACTAAAAAGTCAGTCGACCGACGGACATTCAGTCGACTGAAATTTTCACGTCAGTCGACCGAACTCGTCAGAGAGTTTAAAGGTATTTGCCAGTCGACCGACGGCCTCACTAGTCGACCGACAGTTCATGTCAGTCGACCGACCTGGTCAGAGAGATTTTTGGTTATTTGCCAGTCGACCAACATTGTAATGCCAGTCGACCGACAGACAGGAATCAATCGACCGACAGACAAAATTCAATCGACCGACTCAGCCTGGAACGACTTCCAACAGCTATTTTTTTATTCAAATTTCTTCTAAACTACCCAAAACACCCCCAAACGGCTAGAAATGTTTCATACTCTATATATATGCCATACATGAGCCAAAAGAGGGTGAAAGAAGAGAGGGATAGGATTTGTATTGAAATCTACCATTTGTGCTTCATTTTTGAATTCATATTTGGGTAGAAAACTCTCCTATAGGAATCACACCATTGTGCATCACTCACATCATCTTCTTGTGATTCATTCTTCCACATATTGAGTTGAGCTTTTCAATTGAGTATTTCATTTATAACTCTAAGTATGTGAGGAAGTGAGCTTTTAATTTCTATATCCATCTATTGAGAGATATTATTGTACACTCAAATTCAATTCTTATTCATTTGAGAGTGAAAGTCCAAGAAGTTGTCTTGGCATGGGAATGGCTTGTTGAATCTATGTAAATGTTTTTCTCTACCTTGAAAAGAGAGGATTAGGTTGGCTCTCCACCCGCAAGAGTGAGCAAAGGTCGGTTCTTCACCCGGAAGCAAGAGTGATGGAAGGTTGGCTCTCCACCCGCAAGAGTGAGCAAGGTTGGCTCTTCACCCGGAAGAAGGAACATGTAATGGTTTGTTTTTCACCCACAAGAAAAACACGATAGTGGAATCCTTGAGAGGATATCTCAAGGCATGGAGTAGACCAAAGCTTTGGTTGAACCATGTAAAAACTCGGTGTCTTGGTTTGCATTTTCTCTATCCCTTAACTCCTTACTTTACAAGCAATTTCATTTCAATCTTGAGCTTTATTTATCCATGCTTGGAAATTGTGTGTGCTTAAATATTCATGAGGGGATTGGGAAAATGCTTGGTTATAGTAAATTACAATGTGAACTTGATTATAGCTTAGATTATAAATTTTCTACTTGTTCATTAATTTGCTATAATCTAGTTACACACCAAGTGTTTGATATAATGTATCTTCACCACACCATTACTTTAAAAATAATTGTCATTTTCAATCTTGAGCTTTATATATCAATGCTATGAAATTGCTTGTGTTTGAGTATTAATGAAGAGGTTAGGAAAATGAATAAGTTCAAGTGAATTTATAGAACTTATCTTCATCACACCATAACATAGATTGTTTGGTTGAACCATAGAAAATCTTGGTGTCTTGACTTGCATTTTCTCTATCCCTTAATCTCTCTACCTTATAAGCAATTGTCATTTATAATCTTGAACTTTATATTGATGTCATGCTATGAAATTGCTTGTGGTTGTGTATCCATGAAGAGGTTATAAAAATGCATAGTTGAAATGAATTAAAATTTTGAACATGATTAGATTATAGCCTAGACTACCATGTCATTTAGATATAATCCATGTCACACCAAGTGTTTGATAAAATTCATATTCAACACACTTTAGCATAATATGTTCATATGCACCCCAAGTATTTGACACAATGCATATTGAATATATCATTCTTCTCAAGAGTTTATATGCACAAAATGTTTAATTACTTTTTGTAAACTCTTCAAAGTACTATTTATGACAAATAGCTCTTTTTATCATTTCTATACATATGTGAGAAAAATGCTTATACATATTAAGTTGTAATGAATGCATGAACTAGTTCTCATTCTTGAATCCATAATGTATATATTTGGTAATGAAATTTATTGTTCATGAATCAAAGTATGAAATGAGGTAGTCACTTAAGGATCATCTATCTAACTAAGTGTTTGACTAGAGCTCTACAAAGATTATTTTTGTTAAAACAAAGTCAAACCGAAAAAGACTCAAAGTTTGTAATTGACCCTATTCACCCCCCTCTAGGTGTCAATATGTGGCCAACAACATCGTTTAAAAAACATTTAGCTCATAAAAAGGGAAATGTGGCAGGATGTCCAAAAGTGAGTCAAGATGTGAGAGAATCAATGATGCAAATTTTAATGGAGGTGAAAGAAAAGAAAAAAGAGAAAGGAAAAAGGGAAGAAGAAGTTCGATCACAATTAGTGGAGGAGCTGAGGGAGTATGACAGTTCGTCTAATGAGGATATGGAGATGAGCATTGCCCGTAGAGAGAGTTTAAGGACTCAAGAGGAGTTTTATTTGAGACAACAACATGAGATAAGATGTGCTAGTGGGAGTTGGACTGGAAGTGGGGGATTAGGGAAGGTGGGAAAGGGGATCGCAAGTTTATTTGGGTTAGGTGATAAACCATCAGGTGTAAAAAATGGAAGGAGGGAGACTGAGATTAATGCAGAGATTCGCAGGGGGAGAATGAGACGATCAATTGATCTTGATGCAACAAATGCAAAGTTAAGAGATATGGATCCTATGCTTCAAAAGGTAAAGAATGCTAAACAAAGTAAGATCGACCAAAGGCGGCATAAAGATCTTAGGGAGAAGATGGGAACTGCCAAAGAGCTTGCTGGAAAATATTTAGATGTTGTGTATAAGGACATACAAATTTGGGTTGAGTCCCATAAGCCTAATTTTGAAGAAAGAGGAGTCACTATCATGTGCGATGGGTGGAAGGGTACGACAAACCGCCACATTATTAATTTTCTTGTGTATTGTAACAAATTCACATACTTTCACAAGTCATATGACGCATCTCACATTGAAAGTAAGATAGCGGATTTTTATTACAATTTACTCAATAATGTTGTTTCTGAGATTGGTGAGCAATACATCGTACAATTCGTAACAGATAATGAAACTGCCTTGAAAGCTGCTGGGAAAAAATTGATGCAAAATCGACAGCATTTGTACTGGGTGGGTTGTACAGCGCATGCCATCAATCTCATATTGGAGGACATGTGTAAAAAAGACAATTTTACTTGTGTTTATAGGCAGGTGCAAATGGTCACGAGCTTCATTTATAACCATAGCTGGGTACATAACCTTATGCGAACTTTCACCAATGAAAAAGAGTTGTTTCGCCCCAATATCACTCGTTTTGCCACTAATTTTCTTGCACTTCAAAGTATTGTTAGAAATAAAGATGGCTTGAGGGCAATGTTTCAATCCGATGTGTGGAAAATTTTTAGGTAGGTTATTTATTTTTGTTAAATTTATTTTCTTTTGTTAGTATTAACAAACAATGTTTTTTTTTTGGGCTAATAATATGAATTAACTTTTTTTAGGTGTTGGAAGGAAAAAAGTGGCCTTCCATACGAAGTAAGACACATTATCAATGACAGTAGTTTTTGGAAGAAAGCTAATGACATCTTAAAAGCACAGGAGCCGTTGGTAAAAGTTCTTAGATTGGTTGATGGAGATGAGAAACCCACAATGGGTTTTATCTATGAAGCTGTGGAACGTGCGAAAAAGCAGATACAAGTTGATTGTCGATATTAGAAGGAGTATTTTAAAATAATTGAAGATCGGTGGACACGCACCCTTCACCGTGACATACATGCAGCTGGTACATATGTATATATATATAATATTTTAATTTTTTTTAAAAACTTTGCAATTTAATAGAGTCGCTAGTTTATCTATTTGTTTTCAAGTTATTTTCTAAATCCACAATATCAGTACAAAAATGAGGTCATGGACGCAATGTAGGGAACCATAAGAGTGATTACAAGACTGGAACCCGACTTGGATAACAGAGTTAAGGCAATGAATCAAGTAAGTGAAAAAAAAATGTATCCTTTTTAGTTGGTACATAAATAATTTATTATTAATTATTGTGTAAATATATTAATGTTTGCAGCTTATTCTGTTTCGAGATAAAGAAGAGACGTTTGGTAGCCATATTGCACAGCGTGCTTATGATTTCACATCTCCTGGTATATATTATTTACATTTTGAATATTTTGTATTCTTCATATTTGAATTCCTATTTTTAAAACAATGATTAATTTTTTATTTTTTTTATCAGCTGAATGGTGGTTATTGTACGAGATCGATGCTCCAGAGTTACGAAAAATAGCAGTCAGAATTTTGAGTCAAACAACATCATCATCCAACTGCGAACGCAATTGGAGCACATTCAACCTTATCCACACCAAGACAAGAAATAGATTAAAGTATGAAAGAATTCAAAAATTGGTGTACTTACATTATAATATGAGGCTGAAGATTAGACGCATCACCCGTACTAATACAGTGGACATGGAAAACAAATATAATCCCATTAACTTGGATTATACTTTTGAAGATGATGATCCCCTTGCCCCGTGGTTAGAAGAGATAGAATGAGCTTGTCTTGACTCTGATAATGAGGATCTTTTTCGAATGATTGATCAAATAACTCCAATTGAGCATAATGGTTCTTCATCTGGATCAATGAGTCATAGTAATGATGATGGGGGTGATGATGGTACTAGAGGCGAAATGGGGTATACGTTTGATAATGATGCTACTCAAACACCTGATGATATTGCCCCTAGGGAGGATATTCAACCATCACGGTTTTCTAAATCTCCTCCTGGCTTCAGTAGGAGGAACCAAAGGTATAATGATCATCGAAATGACGGACCTTATTCAATGATGCGTAGCTTTGGGAAATTTTCGTTAGGGCAGTCATCAGACTCACATTATAGCTCAGATCAAAGTCACTATCCGCAACAACCGTACGGATATGATTTTGCATATGAATATCCCATTGTGCCTACTCAACCTCAGATGTTTTCTGGACATTATGGACAAAGGCATAACATCAGTACAAATCAGTTTACTAATTCATCGGGATATGCTCAGGCTCAGCGTGATCCTCATCAATCACGAAGAGAAGATGGTCTGTTAATGTTGCTTCAAATGTCAAATGAAGATACAGCTCAAAATTAGCAATCCTTTCATGAACCCGAACCAGAACAACAAGATCCACAACGGAATTCATTTTGGTGGTGAACTATGTACTTATTCTAATTATCATGTATTAATTTGAAAATAAATTATATTCTTTATGATTTGAATATTTATTTGTTTAAAATTAAAATTATGAATAGTCTAAATAAATTATTTTAGGTACTAAATATCTTTAAAAAATAAATAAAATTTACTCAAAATTATCAAAAAATCATCAAAGTTTAGTTATGTTGTCAAAAGTACCATATCAGTACATTTTTACCACCATGTGCAAGTTTTTAAAAATTTAACGCTTGCGATAACCGAAACCGTTACGTAACCCCGATACTGACTCGGTTCCATTACACCGATACCGAAACTGTTACACCAACCGAAACCGTTTTTGCGAACCATGATATATATATATACAAAAATGATCTCTTGCTTATGGGAAAAGATAATTATACTCACTTTTCATATTTATCGTTAAATGTGATGTGATTGACGTTTAAAATTTAAGAATCATATTTAATGATCAATATAAAAAGTGAGTATGTTTATCTTGTTCCCTCAAGAACAAGAGATCATTACTCATAGAATATATATATATATATATATATATATATTCATAAACACAGCCAAACATATATATCAACACATAGAATAGTAATTTTCTAAACAAGCAAGCATATGAGATTATATATATATACATAAACACAGCCAAACATATATATCAACACATAGAATAGTAATTTTCTAAACAAGCAAGCATATGAGATTATGTTCATAAAGAACATTCTATTTTAATGTTAGTATTATGTTTTAACATGCATGTCCTTTTTGTCATATTGTGCTTCCTATAGCATCAATGTTCATCAATTTTAAGACACTTTCTCACTTTCTGAGATGGAAAACTCCTAATGAAGAACGAAGTGAGTGGGTGTAATCCAAGTGAATCTACAATTCCCATTACTGACAACTAAAAACTCCAAAGTTCATCTACTTTGTTAACATGGAGAAATGAAATTCAAAAGGTTTTGATGAGAATCTACACCTTAAAACATCTATAGGTGATGTATTCTACAATGTTACAATAATACGTAACTCACAACATGTCACTGTCACATAGGGAAAGAATGCAGTCTGGGATATCCAGACGATACGGTGGCATATCGAATGTGGAACTTCCATGAAAGAATCCACATTTTAGAACTTGAGCGCGAAAATGTGATGTTAATCGCCATGATATACGAGACTATATAGATGCCGAGAATCACGGAGATGATAACAGTTTGCGAATTAAAGCATTGGTGACTAATAACGCCGGCCACTGCGAGTTTTGGCTCTTGTTTTCTGCAAAAAGACGGGATGAAATATAAGAGTCAACAAAAGCCTCTGGTTCCAATGAAAGGCATGCTTTTAATATGAGCACACAAACAGCTATGTCGTTGGGATGCGTAGGAACGTAAAAGTAATAAAAGTACCAAGGGCAAAACTATAGTTCATCACAATAAACGGGGCGGGTTGGCCATTTCCCATTCCATCCCCCAACCGTGCGGGTTTCAGTCCTAATCCCCATCCCCGGTCCAAAACCATTTTACTAACCATTGTAAATGGGCGGGATAGGGGAGGGGTACTTTGTGATTCCTAACCCCAAATCATTACCAGCATTAACTGCTGCTGCTACCTCACTTGCCATTTACCCTCCAGAACTAAATGACGCCCTACAACCACTTCCTTAATCAATCCTAACCAAATGATGCTCCAATCAACACTACTTTTTCATCTCCCAATATCCCCCCGAAGTGGTGCAGTGCAACTACCCACTATAGTACCCTACATCCGAAGACCTATGGTAGTTGCCACTTATTCTGATTACTTAAGTTCTCTAACCCTCGTGAACTGTCACCCACCAAGATTATGAACATCATGTATGACTCATTACTTAAACAGGTCTCTTATATATAACCTCAAGAAAAGTGAATTGGCTAGTTGAAACGATCCTAATTTATAGACCAAAGCAAGAAACATTGGCCAAAACATCAAAAATAAAGTCAAGTGAGAATAATTTGACTTGCATATATTTGTTTCGGTATAAAGTTATTGTCCTTAAATATTTCAGAAACTTCTTCTTAGTGTCGGCCAAAGAGAGGGACAATGGAATCTCTAACTGCAATGACTACGAGGAAGGCATCTGTGGTGGTCAAGAAGTCTATCTAGAATTGATTGTAATGAACCACACAAAATAGAACACAGTTACCAAGATGGCAAGACCTGCTTCTTCAGTAAGATTTTGGTTGGCATCAATCCTATCATTGGCGGGGTAAGTGGCGACTATAGAAAGGGTAGATCCAGACAAAAAGTGAAGAGAGAGAGAGATTTACTCACCGGTGCAGTATTAAAGCTTGTCCCAGACCCAGTTGCAGCACCTGGTGAATGTACAAATTTTTAATCAGATAAAAAATAATAATAATCAAAGTGTGCGCAAATGTGAAGAATTAAAGATCTTGCTGATGAAAAAACAATAATTTCTTGGAAATGAGCAGGCCAATTCAGATATTCACAACTCCTATATTTTATTTTAGGGTCATTCGTTGGGAATAGCCAATAATAAGAGATTAGTCATAACAATGTAACGTGCATACCTCTGTCAACTTTGTAAACACAAGTGTAAGTATTATGTTAACTATGATTGGTTAACCAAAAACAGTATCGTGGCACGGCCAGATTCTGACTAAATTTCTTGTGCCCTCAGAGACTGGCAAGCTTAAAATGTTCATGTAAACTATACCAGGTGGAATACACAAGATCTGTTCCCTGCATGCTTATAGTAATTATACTAAATGGATTTCTCAAAGTGAATACATCATCATTACTATGGCCGCATATTACATTATTCTTTTTAAAACAAAAATCTGCTGAACATCATGCTATTTCAAACATCTGTTTATTAACACTTTCAGATATCGACCAGATCGGTGACTCAGTTTTTACTATCATTGCTGGCATATAACCCAAGTCTGGAGCGAAGATTATTAACACATACATGGGCACCAACTCTATTAAATGAGATGCACAAGACTCAAATTCAGTAATCTCCCAAAACCTCATTTGCCCAATTTTCTTCCCCGGGAAGCACAAGACTCAAATTCAGTAGTCTCTCGAAACCCTATGAACGAAAAATTTTATTCACCAAGGTGTCAAACTAGAAAGCAAAAACAAAAGAACTCTCTATACTGACAATCACAACACAACACGTCATTAAATAGTAAATGATGCAAATAGAACTAATAATATATAGGTACCTGAAGCAAAAGGTGTTGAAAACGTTGAAACTGCAGCAGAAGCGGTTGTACCAAGTAATGAACCAGTACTAGCAAACAAGGGACTTGGATTGGACAAGGCACCAAACTGTGATGTCTGGGGGGAAGCACCAGAGGATCCAAATATGGATGATACCGGAGCAGAAGTATAGGGAGTGGAGAACAAAGAAGATGATGAAGCAACAGGTGGAGTACTAAAAAGTGAATTCCCGGATGAAGCTGAAGAAGCTGCTGCAGATGTCTGTGGCGCAGTCAATGCCCCAGGCATTGATGAGCTGGCAAATAACCCAGCAACTGGAGTTGGTGGTTGTGATATTGCGGGCAAATGCGAAGTTGGATGTACCCTTCGAGCAGCAGCTTCTTGTTTAGCTGTCTCCCTTCTATCAGCTTCAAGAAACGGATCATTCCCATCCCCTCGGTGGCGCTGGTCAGCAAGATATGCAGTTTTCATTGATTCCATGTATTGATGAATGCTCTCAACCTACAGATCATAAGGACATAGATCTCTTACAAGTCGTAACAGTAAAAGAACAGTATGTAGTAGAAATTAAGACTATAAGAGCATCCTAGTGACAAAAGCTCATGGGCACATGAGAAACAAATCAAATCACATTGAGCAGCAAATACACAGAATATAAGATTCATAAATAACATATGTGAAACTTACGCCATTTAACTTTCAGACCATAACGATGCATATACATCTATAAATATACATGCATATATATATATATTTGAATCCAATCATACATAACACATCGTCAATCCCTCCCTCCCTTGCTTGGGTTGGGGTGACTGTGTGTAGCCACTTTGACCATTTAGGAATCTTTTTCTACCACTAAGTTTAATTAATTCATAGATTATATAGTCATGATAAAATAATAGAACACTCTCTATTACCAGATACATTTAAGGCAGACAAAATATCCGACTGTAAAACATAATATCATTAAGACCATAGTTTTTAGACAACATAACAAATTACAAAACACAAGAAGTCGGTATCTTGCCTTTGCTGCAACGTGAACAAAGAAGTCATGTACGTTTGACATGACTTTGGGAAGAGAATGCACCAGTGAGGAGCTGGAGGTGAAAGAGTTCCCAGAATCTAACAGGAGCAACTGCTCTAACTCTTCAATCCACTGGCGGCATACACTGAGATACTTCTCAAACCTGGCAACTGTTTGCTGCAAAAAGGGAGATGGCTTCTTTGGGAGCCCATTGTAAAAATCGAAAACTGGCGCAATAGAGGTAACTGTTGGGTGAGTTGTTGCACCGGGAGCCACGGTCGCTCCTGAAGCCTGTGATGGTACAGTAGCATTTGAACCAGCACCTTGATTTGAATGAAGAAACCTAGGGCGTAACAACATGAATGAACGAACAGCCACCTCTGTATTTCTTAGCATATCTTTCACAGAAGCCATTAGTTCTTGAAGATGAGCTTTTTGCCGTTCCATCGCAGTACTTATTCCACCGAGTTCCTGTCAGTACTTAAAAATATTCATTAGTATGCCATAAATTCAGAACAAAATAGAATATATGTGTGTGTGTGTCTTTTCTACAAGTATATCTTCCTTAAAAGAACTCAACAGAGAAGCACACCCAAGGAACAGAAACACGAATGCCAAAAAAAGGCTAGCTATACTCTCAATCTATCTACAAAATCCAAAAAATCCTCCAAACATATAAAATTTTACTCATTAACCCAAAAGAACGAATAACTCGATATCGACTATTTGAGAGAACAAACTGGAGTTCCCTCCCTGTCAGAAGACCTCTTATTTCTCTATCACCTCAAGCCCCACCACACAAAAAGGGGGGAACAGAATGGAATATTAAGTGGTGGTAATGGATTAGCAGCAGAGAAACTGCACCTGCCCGAGAGAAACATGTGCACAAAGATCCAATGGTTTGCACATGATATGTTTTGTGTGAAAATGACTTTAATTTTCCAACAATTAGTTTAGACAAAAGCATGATTTCGATCGCAACGTATAACTGTAGCAGCACAATGTTATAAAAAGCATCGGATTAGGCAGCAGGCTTCATTGCAGTAATATTGCAAATATTTACAGGATGGAAAAGGCTATCATGAGTGTGCTCGGAATGAAACGTCCTGAACCATAGAATTGAGAGCTCTCACTTGGAGCACTATAGATGCAATGGTTGGAGTAAGAGGTCATAGTAAGAACTTTTGTTATACAACTTATTCTTACTGGATTGTGGCATGCAAATGAGGCTGTTGGTATTGAGATAGAAAATTCTGACTTGTGTGCTTTTTTATCTCGAACATTATTATTACTTTATTCACATGCGAGGTGGTGGTGGTCATTCATTACTTCTATAATTAGATAAGAAGATATTCTAATCAAGGTGTCATTTTTTGCTATCTTAGCAGTTCTGGAGAACATGTCGCAATAAAACATCCTATTTTGAGATGTATTTTTTTCCTACTTTAATTACAATTGATGCATGCTTGCATGTCAAGTTATTAGGGTGTCAACCATCTTCTTCGTTTCCCAAACTCGGGAAATAGCTGAATAAGTAATTGGCAAGATTAAGCACGGGAAGGGTTTTACCAAGTTTTCTTTTTATTTATTTTTTACTTTAATTTCACTATAACTATTTTCTTGAGACGTAGAATTGTGTCATTTCTGAAAGCCGGTGGTCACTGCATTAAACTGTTAGGCGTTCTCCCACTTACAGTTTATTTCAGTCTGTATAGTTGAGATGCACATGATCAGTGCTGTCTCTTTTGATATGTCATGTCTAAAAATAATCTTAACAAATTACATTTCTGGTTTCCTAGCTTTAACTTAAGCGCCTAAACTTGTATATTTGTTTGTCAATTGGTGCCAACTTTTCAGGTATAGCACTTTCTGGCTCCAGGGTTCTCGCTACATTATTTGGATTTTTGCTTCTAACCTAATCTACCTCTACTACGTTACTAGTTAATCCTCTAGGTGCTCAAATGCAGATTCAAAACTACTCAGAAAGTGTAAACCCGAAGTAAGTTCTTGGACATGATGAGGAGATTTTCAAATTAGTAAAAAAACTGAAAAATATATCCATACTATAATTACATGTATAACATGTTCCAAATCATTTAGTGGTATCAAAATTCCTTTATAAATAGACTACAAGAGTAATTATACACCTAAAAAAATTGAAATGTTTTTCAATTAGTATGCTCCTAGATCAAACCATATATATACACACAAAACTCCCTTTGAGGGGCTCAAGAACCAGAAGGCTGACAGACGAACCAGTTGTTGTGTTAGGGAGGGCAGGCACTTATCATGGCAAGAGAAAGAATAAGATAGGAGATCTGCGGACATGTTTTGTGATGTACAAGCTTTTTGTTAGTCAATAGCTTTGCATGTAAAGACCATCCAATTTGGTAGTGGATGACACATGTTTTTGGAATCAATCAACATAATTACAAAGCATATATTTGTTGAAAGGATGAATAGTTGAAATAAGAGTTTGCAGTGTCAACTTTATCACCATTACCCTATCCCTCGTGTGTATTTTGATTTGGAAGAGATACAAATGATGATATACAAAATTAAACTAGACAAAGACAATTTGATCTGTATTTTAAAGTTCATTCACCCTCAAACTCACTATTTATTCAAGTCAACCAAGTAATTCCTTAAAAGACAACAATTTAATGCAAAATAGAAGTGCCTATCATGTGATCCAAATACATCAACAGTCAACCAAACAGAATAGAAAAATATATTCAAGTGGCGAAAGTAAAACCTGATGAATACAACTCGCATCAAGCTCGAAGCCATTATTGGACACCGATGAATCATAGAGTCT
Organism: Cornus suecica; assembly: GCA_963922005.1. NCBI lineage: Eukaryota > Viridiplantae > Streptophyta > Magnoliopsida > Cornales > Cornaceae > Cornus > Cornus suecica. The sequence continues at coordinate 37,328,164 of OY998248.1, forward strand.
GCTACACTGATCCAGACGTTGACTTTCGTCCCTATATTCCAGGATTCTCTCCCTACCCACAAACCATCACTACTTTAGCAACTCAAACCCAAACTGGAAATCACATCAAAACATAACCAGGAATTTTTATTTTATAACATACAAATGAAAAACCTTTTGAGAATTCAAATGTCAAAGTTTGATTATAGAACTCTTTTCACACCCGAATCCCACAAATCCATGAAAACACAACAAAGAATCCTAGAGGGAATCTGTAAATGAATTCAACATTTTCAATTATGCGTTGATAGATACACTAGATAACTACAAAATGCACAAGGGATGGAAAAATTCAAATGCCATATTTTTATTTCTAAAGAACTCATTGAAAACTCAAACTGTCAAATTTGATTAATAGAATTCATTTCATATCCAAATCACACAACTCCATGAAAACGCAACAAAGAAACCTATACTGAATGAAATTCACATTTTTCAAGAACACCTTCACAGAATAAATAAAGATTATTATAAAAACACAAAAGATGTGGAAATTCAATACGCCACTTCTGATATAAATGAAACGCATTCAACAGTTGAAGCCCGAAAATCCATGAAAAAACAGCTAAGAAAAGAACACTAAATCGAATTAAGTCCAAGTTTTCAATAAGCCATTGTAGGATAAACATGCTAAAAATCTTAGAAGATGATGAAAACCAAAGCTGCCAAATTTTAATAAATAAAACCCATTAAACACTTGCAACACACAAATCCACTAAATGGAGCTAAGAAAAAAGAACCCCTAATCAGTGGAAATTCAACATGTTCAATATATGCTCATAGTATAGGTATAATAAAATTATTAGTAAAACACAGAAAATATGCAAAATCAAAAATGCCACATCTTGATAAATAAAACCCATTTCTTGAACCAATTATTCCATCAAAACGCAGCTAAGAAAAAAATTTCCTAAAATGAGTAAAATTCAACACTTTCACCACTAAACACACATATCCAAACAGACAGATGTTAATCAAATACCACATTTTGATAAATTAAAAGGCAAAATATTAAACACTCGAAATAACTAAACAACACAGATGGCATGGAAAATCAGAAGGCCACATTTAATACTAAAACCCATCAAACACTTGAAGCCCACAACGCAGCTAAGAACAAAAAACCCTAAATTGGATGAAACTAATCATATTTTCCAAATACACCCATATCATTAACATACACACACACACATATATATATATATATATATATATATATATATTGCTTATATGTAATTAGAGCGTACTCGATCTGGAGCAAAACTTTCTGCGAATCGGGATGAAGATCGGCCCACTTGGTGCCGTAACTCGCGGGGGTCTTCTCATTGGTGAAGAGAAAAAACTGTTGTTGTTGTTGTTGTTGTTGTTGTTGTTGCTGCTGCTGCTGCTGCTGCTGTAATTGTTGCTGTTGAACCTGTTGTTGCTGTTGCTGAAACTGTTGTTGTTGTTGAGGTTGAAAAAATGGCGACGAGGTCTGTTGAAACGGCGATGGTTGCTGGGTCTGGGCTTGGGGTTGGAACAGTGGCTGTTGTTGCTGCTGTGGTTGTTGTGGAGTGAACGAGAACGACATTGTTGGTTATCTGAAACCCTACTTGGAGTTCATATGGAGGGGATATGGAAAATTGGGGAGAATTTGGTGAGTTTTGGCGGTAAAATTGTAATCTGTAATGGTTGGAAGAAACCTCTGTAAAACCCTAGATTGGGAATTGCAGAGAAAAAGGCCCGCCTTGTTTGGGGATATTATGGGTAGGGCACTGAGTTGTTTGGTTTTGAGATTTATGTTATCCCAAAAGGGTGTATTGTGGACCTGCTTAGCCCAGTATTTCATTTTTATAGGCCCATATTTGTACTATATCATCAATCCATAGGTCGAAGCCTCTTATCTTTTATTTATTATTGTAAATAGTGAGAATTACAGGCCCAGGTCCATGTATTAGGCCCAAAGAGTATTGAGCCCATGTAGTATGTGAATAATAAATAGCCCATATATTGTACCCACCAAATATACGTGGGACCATCAACGTGGGTCCATTCCCTTGAAAAATGGATCAACAACCCACTACCAAAAAGAGAGTGGGTAGTTATTAAGAAAGTGGGTCATGACCCCATGAACTTAGGCCATGACCCAAGAGCATAAAAATGTATAAATATGGTCATTTGAGCCTAAATAAAATATTCTTTGATGTGAGTGAAATTTGACACTTACATTTGGCGCCGTCTGTGGGAAAGATTATATATTTTTCCACTTGCAAGTTTTATTTTTACAAAAAAAAATGGTGTCCACACGGTCAACAAACAATGAAAGCAGATTCGAAGAAGTCATGAGGAGGTTGGAGGCTGTAGAACAGAGGAACGCGGCCCTCGAGCAGCAGAATGCCGAACTGCTCCATCGAGTGACTCGGGGCCCATTTCCTCTCCAAAATTCCGACCCAGCAGAATGCGCAGATGAGCCAGAGCACTTCAACTCTCGTCACGAGGAAGATGCATATGCTGCCAGAGGAGATAAAGTCCCGAGGGAAGAAGAAGAATCCTCTCACCCCACTACAGGAGGAATGCCAAGGACGCAGGTCCCGACCCAGAACGACCTGCACGAAATGGCTGCCAAAATCCAGAGAGAAGTAATGAAAGATTTGAAATTGCAGACCCCTGACGATCTGGCGATCCACGCGACAACGGATATGACTCAGTCTCCATTCACAGAAGAAATTGAAGCAGTAGAATTCCCGAAGAAGTTTGTACTGCCAACTTTTATGCTGTATGATGGTACGAAAGACCCACTTGATCACATCTACCAGGTGCAGACCAAAATGACTGTTTACGGGAGAAACCAAGCGCTCTTGTGCAAAGTCTTTTCAACCAGTCTGACGGAGGCACCACTTCTGTGGTTCAGGAAGCAGACGCCTGGATCCATCAGCGGTTGGAATGACCTCTGCAGACGCTTTATCGGTCAATACTTCAGCAACCGGAGGCAGAGGAAAACGATATCAAGCCTTTTCACCATGACCCAAGAAAAAGGAGAAAGCCTCAAGAACTTCTTATCCAGATTCAACGTCGAAATGTCTTCTATCGACGACTGCGATCAGTTGTCAGCGGTAGAAGCATTCCGTATGGCGGTCATCCCTGGCACGAAATTCCATTCTTCACTAGTGAAAAGACCTCCTGTCAACATTGGTGAACTCAACTCCAGAGCACAAGGGTATCTCAGAATAGAAGAGGAGGAAGCTGTCAGATACAGAAGAGCCTCTCTGGTAACGGTAGAGGCAAAATCCAAAGAAAGGATGAGGGATCAGAGGCCTCAACGACAAGATCCACCTCGACAAACCTCATCATCCAGAAATTCAGACAAGCGTCAACGGACGGAAGAAAGAACTACTCCGCTCAAAACCAGCCTGGGAAAGCTCTTCCAAGAAAACAAAAACAAAGGTATTTTCAGACCGCCTCCACCGATGAGACAACCGATGGAGCAGAGGGATATGACCAAGCACTGTGCCTTTCACAGCGAGTATGGTCATCATACAAATGACTGCAGAAACCTCCGAAGGCAGGTGGAGGCAATGATCGCCAAAGGAGAGCTTGCAGATTACGTAATAAGGGATCAACCGAGACCAGACAAACCGCACACGACACAGCCGAACAACACCACATCAGGGCAACCGGTGAGGGTTATCCACATGATCCAAGGGGGTGAAGAGGCGTTGGAGGCCGAAGGAAGTAGAAGGTCAAAGCTAAGAAAAGCACACAAACTCAGGCGAGTCGGGGAAGTCTGCCAGACAACCCTCCTACAGGGAGAATCGAAAATCATGTTCTCAAAAGCTGACATGCAGAATATTCAGATGCCTCACGAAGACCCTCTGGTAATCACTCTTCTGGTAGCTAATTGTCTGATCAAACGCGTAATGATTGACCCAGGAAGCAGCACCAATATCATGACAAAATGGGCCTTCGACAAAATCGGAATTGATGTATCACAGCTTCACCCGGCTCGGATTCCTTTGGCCGGCTTTGACGGACGACGCGTAGAGCCGATAGGCGTAGTCCATTTGTCGGTATCAGCAGCACGCCGAACCCTGAGAGAAGCCTTCATCGTGGTGGACGTCAAGCCATCGTACAATCTGCTGATGGGACGAGGGTGGATCCATCGGATGCAAGGTGTTCCTTCGACACTCCATCAGGTCATGCGTTGTCTTGACCCGAATGGAGTGGACGTGACAGATATTCCTGGAGACCAAGTAGCAGCGAAGGAATGCTACTCTGTATGCATGAAGGACCTGAACCAGAGAAATAAACAAGCGTTAGAAGCACCAGAAGAGTCCCTGTACAACGAGAAATAGCAATTACAGTCAGACCCTACCTCAGAGGGTCAGGAGACTCAGTCAACAACGGAACCACTGGAAGAGGTGGAAGTTTGTCAGACGGATCACACCAGGGTCACGTTCATCGGATCATATCTCCAGAAAGAAGAAAAGGACAGTCTGATTCATTTCCTCAAAACAAATTCAGACGTGTTCGCCTGGTCTCATCTCGACATGCCGGGCATCGATCCTTTGATCGCTCAGCATAACCTGAATGTTGATCCAAATGTCAGACCGGTAAGGCAGAAGCAGAGGAGGTTCGGGATAGAAAGGAACCAGATCATATCCGAAGAAGTGGGAAAGCTGCTAGAAGCTGGATTCATAAAGGAAGTGAAGTACCCATCATGGTTATCAAACGTGGTGGTAGTCAGAAAGAAGAATGGGAAATGGAGAGTCTGCGTTGACTTCACAAACTTAAACAAGGCCTGCCCGAAGGATTGCTTCCCTCTGCCGAAAATTGATCAGATGGTAGATGCCACCTCGGGATATGAAAGGCTCTCTTTTCTTGATGCATACTCCGGCTATAACCAGATTTCGATGAGCCAGGCTGATGAGGAGAAAACAGCCTTCATTACCGAAGAAGGTACGTACTGTTATAAAGTAATGCCTTTCGGACTTAAAAATGCAGGTGCCACCTATCAAAGGCTTGTCAGAGGAATATTCAAAGGTCAGATGGGCAAAACGGTTGAAGCCTACATAGATGACACGGTGGTAAAAAGCAGGAGGAAAGGCGATCATCTCAAGCACTTGGAAGAAGTGTTCGATGCACTCCGAAGGTACAAGATGAAGCTCAATCCAGCCAAGTGTTCTTTCGGAGTCTCATCCGGACAGTTCCTCGGACATATAGTCAACCGAAGAGGAATCGAAGCCAGCCCATCGCAAGTCAAGACTCTGGTAAGCTGCGAAGAGCCAAAAATGCAAAAGGAGGTCCAAATTCTGACAGGAAGGGTAGCCGCCCTGAGCAGGTTCGTATCCCGACTGACAGACCGATGCAGACTATTTTTCCAGGCAATTAAAGGCGGAAAAGGAAACATATGGGGGCCAGAACAGGCAGAGGCCCTCCAGAAGTTGAAACAGTATCTCCAAAGTCCACCGATCCTCGCCTCACCAAATCCAGGAGAACCATTGCATCTGTACCTCGCCATGTCAACAACCTCAACCAGCGCAGCGCTAATAAAAGATGACAAAAAGTGCCAGAAACCAGTCTTCTTCAGCAGCAAGTCCCTATCTGATGCGGAAACCAGATACACTATGGCGGAGCGAGCTGTTCTTTCTCTAATCAACGCAAAGAGACGACTGAGGCACTATTTCGAAACTCATCCAATCGTGGTGCCAACCACCATGCCGATGAGATCTATCATGTCCAAACCCGATTTGACTGGAAGAATAACCAGATGGGCGTTGGAACTCGGGACATTTGACATTACGTATGTGCCACGAACAGCTATCAAAGGTCAAGCCTTAGCTGATTTTCTCCTAGAAGCAGAGCCAGAGTCCATCCTCCAAGATCCAGATGAACCCGAATGGACTCTCTATGTAGACGGATCAGTTGGTTCAGCTGGCTAGGGAATTGGGCTCGAAATTATAACACCAGATGGGACCCGAATCCAGCAGTCAGTGCGTCTGGAGTTCCCCGCCACCAATAACGAAGCAGAGTACGAGGCACTCCTAGCTGGGCTGCGACTAGCTCAGAGCCTCCGTATTAAGAAGCTCTGTATTTTCAGTGACTCACAGCTGGTGGTGAAACAAGTTCAAGACGAGTACGACGCAGGAGAAAAGCTGCAGCCCTATAAGAAGTTGGCTCAGATGGAGCTAGACAGACTGGAGCAGTATTCCCTCAGTCAGATCCCAAGGGAGGAAAATGAAAATGCGGATCGATTGGCCAACATGGCTTCAATCAACGATCAAGACCTGACCAGAATCGCCCCGATCGACTATCTTGATGTCCCAAGCATCCATCAGTCAGATGTGGTGTGCGCAATACCTTGGGAGCCGAGCTGGATGGACCCCATAGCAGAATACCTCAGAAATGGTACACTCCCTGATGATAAAACAGAGGCTCGGAAAATCCGCATGAAGTCGGCCAGATATGCCTTGCTACACGGCCAGCTGTATAGAAGATCTTTTGGTGGACCCTACCTTCGATGCCTCACACCTTCAGAGGCATCGGCCGTAATGAAAGAAATCCATGAAGGGTCATGCGGAAATCACTCAGGGGGACGAGCTTTGGCCCATAAAGTACTAAGCCAAGGATATTTCTGGCCTTATCTTTCCCACGATACTGAAGCCTTTGTCAGAAGGTGCCGAAAGTGTCAGTTCCATGGGGATTTCATCCATCCGCCACCAGAACTGCTTAACCCCATATTCAGCCCACACCCATTTGCACAATGGGGGATTGATGCAGTTGGACCACTTCCCATGGCCCTCAGATCAGTGAATCAAGCACTGATAGCAACTGATTATTTCACCAAGTGGGTCGAGGCAGAAGCTTATTCCAGCATCACTCATAGGCACGTGATCAAATTCATATGGACCAATATCATCTGCAGGTTCGGAGTACCGAGGGCGATAGTGATTGACAACGGATTAAATCTGGATAATCAGTGGACCAGACAATTCTGTAACAAACATGGGATCCAGTTGAGAACGTCATCGGTCGCATACCCTCAAGGAAATGGCCAGGCCGAAAGATCCAACAGAACCATATTGAATACCCTAAAGAAGAAGCTAGAAGAGCATAAGGGAGTGTGGCCAGACAAACTTCCAGAGGTACTGTGGTCTTACAGAACAACATCAAGAATCCCTACAGGAGAAACACCATTCTCAATGGCGTATGGGACAGAAACAGTCATTCCAACAGAACAAATAGTGCCAACAGCCAGGACAAAGCTGTATCAGGAAGAACTGAACGACCAATAGCTGGTTGATGGACTCGATCTGCTCGAAGAGAAGCGAGAACAAGCTGCCATCAGGCTAGCAGCCTACCATCAGAGGGTCAGGAACACCTTCAACAAAAAAGTCAAAATACGAGAATTCCAGGTGGGCGATATGGTACTACGAAAGAAGATCGGGCTAATCGGAAAACTCAGGGAAAATTGGGAAGGACCATACACAGTCACAGAGGTCATAGGACGTGGGGCTTACCGCCTCAGGAAAAGTGACGGCAATATGGAACCCAATTCACAGAATGCCTCACGACTGAAGAGGTATTATCCCTGATATTTATTTCGTTCTCAGAATAATAAAACAGAGGCATCTGAGCCCAGCTTTATCTCTCTAAAATTTCCATTTTTGTTGTCCTGACTCAGTCAGATATTGTTATCTTTGTAATTTCACGGTTATAATAAAAAGATGGTCATCCTTCTTGCAAACAGATAGCCAAAAATTAATCATAATCCTAAGTAGTGAGATGACGGAGGCTCATATGCCTGACTCACTCTTTCAGAGGAATAAGTTTACAAAATAATTCCTAATTAGTGAGGTGCCAGAGGCTTATATGCCTGACTCACTCTTTCAGAGGAATAAATTCTAGAAGGTGACAGAGGCTCATATGCCTGACTCACTCTTTCAGAGGAATAAGTTTACAAAATAATTCCTAAGTGGTGAAATGACAGAGGCTTACAAGCCTGACTCACTCCCAGAGGAATAAAATTAAAATATTTCCTAAGTGGCGAAATGACAGAGGCTTACAAGCCTGATTCACTCCCAGAGGAATAAAATTAAAATAATTTCAAGTAATGAGATGACAGAGGCTCATAAGCCTGATTCACGGTAAAAATTGCCTGACTCGTACCATAGGAAAGTGCAGTTTACATTAAATAAAGCAAAAAATTGCCGTTTTGTATTACAAAATTGCCTGAAAGGCATGTTACAAAATACAGCACTACAAAAGGAATACGGAGTGACCTAAGTTTGGCCTGAACCACTAAAATCTTTTCCTAAGGTATCCACATGTGTGGTCGGAGGGAAGAATTCTATGGAGGGGTTGAGAGGGTCAGCAGGGAGATATCCCTGAAGGAATTCTGTGAAAAGATTCTGAGCATGACTAGGCTCGGGGCTGGAATATGGCCTCTGCACCCCTAACACCTTATCCATGGCATCAGGATCTTTGATCTTCCTCCTTGCTGGATCCTTCTCTCCAACAACAAAGCCCTTCCTCCAGAATTCACCAGCTACAATCCTGTTCATTTGGGAATAGTGCTGGTGCATGTCAAGCCCTCCTTTCTTACACATCTCCAGGGCTGACTGAGAGATGCCGAATCGGTGTTGAAGAGCCTCATGGTCAGATGCCAGCTTCTCCTTCTCACTGGTCAACCTGGCATTTTGCTCTTTTGTTTGAGCCAGTTCCTCTTCCAATTGGGCAACCCTGGATGGGAGGTCTCCTAACTGAGCTTTCAGTTTTTTCTCCTGATCGTCCTTCTCAGCTAGGTCAGCTCTCAGGCGTTCAAGCTCCTTCACGCCCTCCTCGTGGGAAAGGCATAACGCATTGACGCTGAAGAGAGCCTAAGAAGAAAAATTCAAGGCAAAATGGGTCAGCAATGTGGGTCAGTAATGTATACAAAAGTAGGAATAATATGGAATCAAGCAAATACGTACCCCCAATAACAACCCCGGAGTTTTGCGCACAAGGCGGTCAGGGTCAGCATGCCTCTGTGCCTCGAGCTCCTCCGACGTCCAGAGCGCCTGCGCCCGTGTTATCATGGCAGACATAGAAGTAAGGCTGGAGGTGGATTGGTCAGAAGAAGCAGAACTCTTCTCCTTACCCTTATGCTTCCTCTTCTTACTGGGCCTTTCTTCCCCCGTCGGTCTGGTTCGGGCGGAAGAAGGTTGAAGCAGCTCAGGGATGGTGGTCTGCACAAGTGCAGACACGGAAGCATCGCCCGCCGGGTTGACATTCGCAGCCTGAAGACTAGAATCCAGAGGCACTTGCCCTTGATCGGTCGAAAGAGCAGCCATCTCCTCCATGTCATCATCATCATCCTCAATCACTGGTCTGATCGGATCCATAATGATCTTGTACTTGGCTCATAACCTGGATATACCCTGCAAATTGGCAGGAGTAAGCAGGTCAGTGCATGATAAACGGTCCGACCAGACCTTGGATTTTAACAAAGAAATACGGGCTTCTACATCCAGAGTCACTATCTCTGTATCCCTATAACCTAAAGACTTATAAACAAAATCCGCCCTGAGCTGGTCGCATCCGGAACAGAGGCAGGATTCCGTATGGATAAAAGAAAAGGGAAGAAGGGCTAAATGCTTGAAAACACATGGGATCGGCCATCTCCTAGAATAGGGGTAAAACCAAGCCCCCTTCACCAAAACCATCTTCTCCTTCTAGTACTTCTCTGTTTTCTCAGTCCCCTGGCAGATCGCCCGACCCTTGAATGGGTAGAAGTTGTACCTCCCTTCACAGTCTTTCAGACCCACAATCTTGTAGCTGAGCAGAAGATCTGCCAGACCCAAGGATAGCCTTTTCTTTCTGTTGATCAGGATTAACATGGAAATTATCCTGAAGAAGTTTGGGTTGACTTGCAGAGGGGCTATTCCTAGGGTGAAGAAAATAAAATGAAAAAGAGGATGGAGAGGAAATCGAAGCATTTTTATCTGAAGGGCCGACAACAACACCTCGTCCGGACCCACTCCGTCGCCCAATCTGAAGTCGAAAGAAGGATCGTACTCCATCAAGATCACCTCTTTTGGGATCCTACAATCCCTCCTCAGACTTTTAAGGTTCACAGATTTTCTTTTGTGAGCTTCAAGTGGTTCTGCCACGAAGGGAGCTGGTTCGGTGGAGGGTCCAACGGGAGCACCTCCAGGAGCATCGGTCCCAACCGGGTCGGATATTACAGGAATTCCAATCGGAACTACATCAGCAATATCTGCCTGGTTGTTTATCTCCGAAACAGTTGCTCCCAAGCCAGATAGGTCCGGACGACTTGGTATGGACAAAGAAGGAGGAAAAGATGAAGAAGATGGATTTGCAGAAGGGGGGCTCGGAACCTCAGATCCCCCATATTCTTGATGGGTCGTCTCTTCGGTAGATCTTGTGGCGCTACTATCAGACATGATGAGAATGACAAACTTACACAGATAACCGGCGAGAAGAAAGAAGAACCTCCGGTAATCAAAGTACAATCGGCGGTCAAAGCTTGAACACTGCTAAAGATTGCTTGCAAGATTTGAAAGCGATGAAGAGTGAAAATGAGATCACACAAGGGTTTATATACGCACTGCATACCAACAGACACCATTAAGGCTGAAGAGATGCGTCGATTCCCTATGCCTCGAGTACAGCGAACCGGCGGCTGCCATCATGAACTTCGAAAGCACACGTCCTTCCACAATAATGACACTGACGTCATCAACAAAACGGCTGGCATCAATCAATTCAAATAAATTCGGGCCAAGCCCACGAACCGTATGCCCGACCCGAATGGGGCTAGTGTAAATAGTGAGAATTACAGGCCCAGGTCCATGTATTAGGCCCAAAGAGTATTGAGCCCATGTAGTATGTGAATAATAAATAGCCCATATATTGTACCCACCAAATATACGTGGGACCATCAACGTGGGTCCATTCCCTTGAAAAATGGATCAACAACCCACTACCAAAAAGAGAGTGGGTAGTTATTAAGAAAGTGGGTCATGACCCCATGAACTTAGGCCATGACCCAAGAGCATAAAAATGTATAAATATGGCCATTTGAGCCTAAATAAAATATTCTTTGATGTGAGTGAAATTTGACACTTACAATTATTATTATTATTTGCATTTTATTTTTCTTAAGATCTTTGTTATTTTAAAGAAAGTCTCACATTAGTTGTATGTAGGTAGAGTTGACAAAATGTGACACGAACACGACATGAATTAAAGGGTTAGGGTTGAGTCGATTGATCATAAAATGGTTGAAGCTATATAAGAGTCGACCCAAACGCGACACGAGAATATAAGGGTCGACCCGAACACGACACATTTAATACGATTATATTTATATTTTTTTTTCTCTTCTCTAATTGATCACCGGTTGAAATATATTAATAAACTATTACTGGATTGTGTCAAAATCAATTTAATTTTGCTGATAATAGATTAAATAATTCGTTTCGTGTTGGATTGTGTCAAATTTAATTTAATATATTATAATAAATAGGCTAAATGAATTATATAGGTTGACATGAATAACATGTGAGTTGGGTTAGGGTTGAACATATTTGACACGTATATTAACCAGATCTTTTTCGACATGACACGATCTTAATCCGACACGACTCACCTACACGAATTGTCAGCCATATATGTAGGAGTGTACGCGGTTCCATATATGTGCTATTAGCCTATCTAATTTGGTGTAGTAGCGAAGGTAATAGTTCTTTAAAAATGGATACTGAAACCATATGATTTAAATATATAAAATAAAATCGTACCATACAATAAGATTGGTTGGTTCGCTTCGATTTCATGTTCTTACTTTTTCTGTATATATAATGATTTTTATATATATTACTAAAACTTAGAAAAAAGTTGGCAAAAATATGATTTTTATCACATATTTTATGGTAGTATATAATAAACAACCTAAAAAATGAAACTTTCACAAGCGCAAGAGTAAAAATTGACTTGCCTTTCGGAAAATATATATATCATTTCGTATAGACTTTTATTTTTAATTTGGTTGCAAAAATGAAAGTGTTGGGTTATGATCATAAATTAGACTATATATATATATATGTAATATTAGTTCGATTCAAGTCGATTAACTAATTCCTACATATCGACCATCGGAACAACATCAAACTTAAATGGTTGTTAAAAATTATCAGTATCATATCGAATCATTAATAAAATGATACTGTAAACCCGTTCGAAGATGTCGAACGAATCTCAACCTTTGTAAATTAAACAGAAGCTATGAAATAGATAAATGGCAAGAAGAAAATTGAAAATTCAAGAATCAACAAATATTGGAGCAATTTCAGATCTTTTTCCCTTTCTTTTTTCTTTCTTTTATACATGAAATCTGGTCTTACCCACATGAATGGGTTTTAATACATATTAAAGACAATATCTACATTAAATTGAAGTTTAATGTTTATCAAAAACTGCTATAATAAAACCTTATGTCAGTTTTGATTCTATATATTTGAAATGGTCATTTCCTTAATGGCTTTATCCTGAAATGGGTTTATATCCTTGGGCTTTTTTTCTATTTGGGCTTTGTTTTATATTCGGGCTTTAAAATAGGTATGTTGATCCAGTATGAATCTTTGTACGATGGGCCTGATGAAAAAATGGGCCTACACTTTGCCCACAATTCCCAAGCCCATTTCATTTTTGAAATAGGGTGGGAATTCGAAGAGCCATGTGTAACTGTCACTTTCCTTATTTCCTTCGTTTCCTTCAATATTTCTTCCCCATTTACAAGAGCAGATTCATTCCATTTGAAGACGATTCCCAGCAAGGAACTTCTTGAGGTTAGTTTTTCTCTTTCGTCCTTCACATTTCTTTCATTAATCAAAAGTATCATGAGTAGTGATAGCAGCCGAACCCCTTCTCTGGAGGTGGTTGTTGATGATGCCCCTGTTATTTCTTCCTCTGAGGTTGCCCCCAATTTGATTGAACCAAAATCCCAAAAACTTTCCCGAAAACAATTACGTAAATTGCCTTTAGCCGATAGGTGCCGAATTGAGTTTGACATACCAAAGGATGTTTCGATTTCTGAGTATTCTTCTGATTTAAACTTCAAAACTTATGAAGAAGTTGAACCGGGCGAAGTCTTGTTCTCTGCACATCACTTGGCCGTTCTTAGATTTCCCTTACATCCGTTTTATCACTATATCATTTTTTCTTTAGGACTTGCCCATTTGTAAGTAAACCCTAATTTTTTCAGGGTTCTATCTGTTATGCTCGTTCTGAATCACGAACAAGGTTTGAACCTAGGTTTGGGTGATCTTTTGCTTTGTTACAAAGTCGATCAGATCAGAAAAAACCTCGGTCGGTACCATCTGCACCCCCATTCAACTTTGAAACTTTGTGAAGGCAATCCTTCTTCTGAGAAGGAGTGGAAAGATAACATGGTGAAAATTGGGGGAAATTGGAGAGTGGATGCGTCCGGCCCGTATCCTCTGCCAAAGACCTTCGGTATTTGTAAGAAACTGAAGTGTGGATTCAAAAATCCTGGCAAGTGTATTTTTCGTACTTTATAAATTTCGCCTGTTTTACTTTGATCTGCGTATTTGTTTGTTTGTTGATCGTATACCCATGTTTTGTATACAGTCGAACGTGTTGAATATCTGAACGAGAAAGTATTCGCAACTCTTCCGTCCAGCAAGTCACTTTTTACTTCCCAAAATTTGAAATTAATTGATGTCAGTGCTTCAGAGGCTACTATCATGGAAATTCCGGTCACAGCCTCCAAGCGTGCTGCAACACAAAAATCTACTCCCCCAATCAGTTCCACATCTGATAAAGGAAAGAGCCAAGTGGTCGATCTGACCGAAGATCTAAAGAAGACGAGGGGGCATCTGAAGAGGACGAACACCGATGATAGTGGTAACGCTCCAAAAAAGTTGTTGCTGGGCCCCCCTTCTGAACATGCAAAAAGAAACGACTCTGAAAAGCATGAGAAGCTTGTTAAGAAGGCCAGATCTGTGAGTGGATATACTATTCCAGACTACTGTTTTCCTCCATCATTTGATCCTGAAGGCGAATGGATCCCCAAGTTCGAGAAAAGTGATGGTAGTGTTCTGAATCGCCGAACGCTGGCAATGTCCAATCATGATTCCTTGATGTCTCTAGCTCGTGGAATGTGGCCTCCCAAGGATGAACTATTTCAGTAGCATGTTGATCAGAAGGAGCTTCTGGATAGGGCTCCTGTTTCTATTTTAGAGGTACCAAAGTTTTTTTTTTTTTTTTTTTTACTAACGTTTCTTTTCTTTATAGTCTGTGTTCAATGTTCTAGCTCTCTTTAAGGCTGTTGAGATAGGAGAGTATAAGAGAAAGAACATTGATGATGCATACCTGCGAGTTGATAAATGCGCCATGTTGGCTAAAAAATAGAAGAAATTCTTGGAGCTCGAGGTGGAGAGCTTAAAGAAACTCCATCAAAAGGAATCTGATCAGAATGCTGAACTGAAGAAGCAGATCCATAACTTTGAAACTTCTAATGTTGTTCTGAAGACAGGTTTAGAGATTTGACGAAGGGGAGGTATGGACATGCATCGGAGATATGTGAACATTTTTGATATAAAGTTCTGTGACGGATTCAGATTTTGTTATGACCAAATGTCATTGGATCCATCTGCCCATTCATATGATAATCCGGCCGCCCATGATGCTGATTGCGGAGTCGTTCACCCATATAAAGAGCATGAGTCCTCCCAAGATGAAAAAGATTTAGCTCAATTTATTTTGCATGGGATCATTCCGACCGAACGACCAAAGCCTGTGATAGATGCCAATGAAGTGTCAGCTGAGCCTTCCGTTCCTGCTTCATAGAGCCAGCAGCCTCCTACTGATGATATTAATCCTCCACCTTCTTGACTAGAAGTTTCTATCTTTGAACAATTTTTTGGGTCTGTAAAATTATATACATTTTTTATGCTCCTGTGGTGAGCGTTTTTTGGACAAGTTTTGAAATAGCACTGACGTGCTTTAACATTTTCGAACAGGATGGCACTAAGGTGCATAGATATTTTCTGAACATATGAAACTGTTGTGCTTTATATATTTTTGAACAGGATGATGCGTTCTTTTGAACACAACCTTTTTTATGCGTATCTATATACGTCTTTGTGAAAACAGGAAATTGGTGCCATCTTCATGATGGTCTTTTGCCTAGTTGGCTTATGTATTTTGGCCAAGTTTTTTCACTTGGGCTTTTCCTTTTTTTTTTCTTTTTTTTTTTTTATAATAGTTTGAACAGAAATATGAGAAGATATGAATAATATCTTTATTGATTCAAAATGGATCTTATCATACAAAATGATCAACATAAATTTTATTGAAAATATCTTTTCAGGTGTATAGCATTCCAAGCTCGTTCGATTTGTTTTCCATCCTGATCAGCCAATCTGTAGGCACCTTTCCCGATCACTTTTGTTACTGTGTATGGCCCATCCCATGTGGGATCCAGTTTGTTTGATCTGCTAGCCAACACCCTTAGTACTTGATCGCCAACTTGAAATGATCTTGGTTTCACTTTCTTGTTATAACTCCTCATCAACCTTTGTTGATATTCTGTCAATCTTATTGAGACCATTTCCCTTTTTTCATCTATGAGATCACCTTCGATTTTTAGGATTTCTTCGTTCTGTTCAGGATCGAATAGATGAGTTCTTGTTGTGGGGACTTCCAACTCAATTGGGATTACCGCCTTGACTCCGTACGCCATAGCGAATGGAGTCATCCCGGTTGGCTTGCGAGGAGTCGTTCGGTAGTTCCAGAGGACCCTCGGTAATTCGTTTAACCATCGTCATTTTCCTTCGATCCCTTCTAATTTTCTTTTTATCCCGGCGAAAATCGTTATGTTCGTTATTTCAGCTTGTCCATTTGCTTGCGGATGTCGTACTCGTCTAGCAACGCCCGAACATATTGATTGTCCAGATTTGTACCGTTGTCCATCATTCTGTACTTTGGTACTCCAAATCTGTAGATTATACTATTCAAAATAAAATCTATCACTTGAGTGTGAGTGATTCTTACATAAGCCTTCGCTTCCACCCATTTAGTGAAATAATCTGTGGCCAAAAACACATGTTTTTTATTTGAAGTTGCCCTTGTTAACGGACTGACCGCATCCATCCCCCATCTTGCGAATGGAACGGGAGAGGCCATCGATGTGAGAAGCTCTGTTGGTTGATGGATTATATGCGAATGTCTCTGACATTTGTCACACCTTCTTGTGTATTCCTCCGCGTCCCGGATCATGTACGGCCAGAAATATCTTTGTGTTATCGCTCTATGAGATCATGATCTACCACCAACATAGCTTCCACAAGTCCCATCGTGCAACTGCTTGAGTACCTCTTGTGCTTCGGATGGTGTCAAACATCGCAGGTAGGGCCCACTTGACGATCAGCGGTATAGATATCCATCGATCACTGAATACTTGGTAGAGGTTGCTCTTATTTTCCTTGTTTCCCGTCAATCCTCAGGTAGAACGCCGATCAATAAATACTCAAGGATTGGATCGATCCAACTTGGCTCGTACGGAATCACGCATACCTCCTTCTTTTTACCGATCGAAGGGGTGAATAGTTCATCCACCGAAATTATTCTGACCATATCGTCTCCTGCTGAGGATGCTTGATTTGCTACATGATCGGCCCCATGATTTTCTGTCATTGGAATTTGTTTAAAAGTGACTACCTGAAAGTTTCGCATTTCTTCCTGAACGACATTTTTATACTGCAACATCCTTTCCTCACTTGTATTATAACTTCCTGTGATCTGATTTACAACTAACTGAGAATCGCTGAACACAATCAATTATTTGATCTGGAGCTCCTTTGCTAACCTTAACCCTGCCAAAACGACTTCGTACTCAGCCTCATTGTTTGAACTGCCAAAGGACAGATTGATCGACTGCTGCAATTTGGTGCCTTCTGGGGATATTAGTTTGATCCCCACACCTACCCCCAGACTATTCACTGATCCATCTACATAAAGCAACCACCTTGGATTTACGTCGCAGGCCTCATCTTCGGCTGCTTCATACTCTAGGAGGAAATCCGCCACAACTTGACATTTTAAAGATGTTCGTGGCTCATAAGTAATATCGAACATGCTCGGTTCTATCGACCACTTTGTCGTTCGTCCCGAGAAGTCAGGTTTTGACAAAATTGCTTTAATCGGAAATGTAGTTGGAATTCTGATCGGATGGGACTCGAAGTAATGTCGAAGCTTTTGTTTTGCCTGGACCAATGCCAAGATGATTTTCTCTGTCTTCGAATATCTTCTCTCGGCATCAAGCAATGTCTTGCTCGCATAATAAATTGGGTACTGTCTGTTCCCATCATCTCTTACCAACGCTGAACTGACTGCGTTCGGAGAAACTGCCAAGTATAAAATTAAGGACTCATGATCCTTGGGTGTCGTAAGGATTGGTGGTTTCGCCATATAGAGTTTCAGCTGATCAAACGCTTCTTGTTGTTTCTCCCCCCAAGCAATCGTTTTCTTAGACTTTAGGACGTCGAAGAATGGCTTGCATCTATCTCACAATTTGGATATGAACCGAATCAGAGCTGCTAATCTTCCTGTGAGTACCTGGATTTCCTTTGGGGACTCAGGTGCCTTCATCTGAATCAATGCTTGAACTTGTGTTGGACTTACTTTGATTCCATCTTTATTAACTATGTGACCCAAGAATTGTCCGGAAGATACACCAAAAGTGCATTTTTCCGGGTTTAGCTTCATTTTGTGCGATCGCAGGGATGCGAACACATCCTCCAAGTGCTTCAAATGATCATCCTTATGCTGGCTTTTAACAACCATGTCATCAATGTATGCTTCCACCGTATCTCCTATCTAGGTCTTGAAAATCTTATCAATCACTCGCTGATAAGTCGCACCTGCATTTTTTAGACCAAACGGCATGACCTTGTAACAATAGGTCCCTTGTTCGGTGATGAACGTCGTTTTGTCTTCATCCTTTGCATTCATTGGGATTTGATTGTATCCTGAATAAGCATCCAGGAAGGTGAGACGTTCGAACCCTGTAGTCGCGTCGATCATGCGATCAATCTTTGGTAGAGGAAAACTATCCTTCGGACAAGCTTTATTCAGGTTAGTGAAGTCCACACACATTCGAAACTTCCCGTTCTTCTTTTGTACAATGACAACATTGGACAGCCACACGGGATAGTGAACTTCTCTGATAAAACCAGCATCTAGCAATCGGTTAACCTCTTCAGCTATAAACTTTCCTCGTTCGGTCCCGATCCTTCTGGGTCGTTGTCGTACGGGTTGAGCATCTGAGTAAACATTTAATGTGTGCATCATGGTTCCTGGGTCGACCCCAGGCATGTCGCTGTGCTCCCAAGCGAAAACATCAATATTTGATCTCAACATAGAAATCAAGTTGTTTCTTTCATCAGGATTCAGTCCCCTTCCAATTCGGGTGGTTCTTCCCTTGCTCCCGTCGATCAGATCTACTGTGATGGTATCCTCTGCGGCCTTCTCATCATCGTCAGTCTGATCATGGAGGCTCGGTAATTATTACATGCTTCGTTCGGAACTTTCGCCCTTTAAACCTTTGGTGACGATGGCATAACATTCTTTCGCCACCACTTGATCGCCTTGAATATCAACAAACCCTTTCCCTGAAGGGTCAACACACCGCATCACCTGATGTAGAGTAGAAGGAACTCCTTGCATTCGGTGAATCCAACCTCTTCCCATGATCAGATTGTAGGAAGGTTGTACGTCTACTAGCATGAAATTTTCTATCAAAGTTCGCTTTACGGCCGTCACTGGTAAATTCAGGACCCCGATCGGACAAATCCTCTTTCCATCAAAGCCTGCCAGCGGACTGGCAGTT
Organism: Cornus suecica; assembly: GCA_963922005.1. Classification (NCBI taxonomy): domain Eukaryota; kingdom Viridiplantae; phylum Streptophyta; class Magnoliopsida; order Cornales; family Cornaceae; genus Cornus; species Cornus suecica. The sequence goes on from OY998248.1 coordinate 37,347,095, forward strand.
GCTCTGATCAACTCCGTGCTGATGCCGATCTTCTCGAAAGCTGATTTAGTCAGGATGTTCGTGCTGCTACCTGGATCAACTAGCACCTTTTTAACTAAACAATTTGAAACTATGATCGAAATTACCAGTGGATCTTCATGTGGTAGTTGTACACGTCTTAAGTCCTCTTGTGTAAATGATATTGTAGGCATTGGGTAGTTCCGAATGACATTCACCTCCCCAACCCTTCAGATCTTGTTGGCATTGCGCATGCGTGAACGCTGAACCGAACGGCTTTCCTCGTCCTCTTCGGGTTTCCCATGGATTGTGTCAATAATTTTTACCGGCTGCCCACCCACAATTTTGTTAGGCTTCGGCCGATCAAAATTTTTGACTTCATTGTCCACGTACTCCTTCAAATCTCCTTTGGCTATCAAGGTCTCAACCTGCCTCCTCAATTGTCTGCACTCATTGGTTAAATGGCCAAAGTCATTGTGGAACGCACAGTGCCTCGTACAGTCCTGCAGCTTTGGTGGCGTTTTCAACCGAAATGGTGGGCGAAAAATACCATTCGCCTTATTATCGTTATACAACTTTGCTAAGGTTGTTCAGAGTGGAGTTTCAGGTATGTCATACCTTGGCCTCCTCTCCTGTTGCCTGTACGGAGCCGATCTGTGGGTGTTCATATTATCTGCCTTCTTGATTATCCTTTCCTTTGATTTGTTTTCCACACTAACTAATGCCGAACGATGACATCTTTCTTGTTCATCCTCTTCCAATCTCAAATATCCCTGTGCCCATGAATTCAACTGACCCATGTTGAGGGGTGTTGACTTCACCAAGGATCTATGAAAGTTGGTCCCTTGTTCGATATCTACCTTGAAAGCTTCCACTGCTGCTGGTTGATCACAACTGGGTATCATTTCCATTTCCAAATTGAATCTGGAAAGGAAATTCTTCAACGTTTCACCTTTCGCTTGTCTCATCGTGAACATATTAGAAATGGTCCTCTTCTGCTTCCGGTTTCCGAAATATTGGGCCATGAACTTTTCCATCAGCGTTTGGAAAGAATCGATCGAACTACCTGGTAATTGCCTAAACCATAACAGAGTTGGGCCCGTTAGGCTTGTAAAGAAAGCTTTGCACATTAGTGCATCATCAGCCATATCGAGAGTCATCATCTGCTCCACATGAAACAAGTGCTCAATTGGGTCATGTGTCCTATCGAACATAATGAATTTAGGCATCCGGAACTTATCTGGCCTTCTCGCCTGCTGTATTTCGGGGCTGAACGGAGATTTAATCATTTTGGCTGTCATTTCGATGGCGAGATCGGCTGGTGACTGTGTTCTAAGATCCTTTACTTGTTCATCTACGATATTTTGAAATCGGGTTACCATATCGAGTGGAACCGCACGATTATTGACATTCGCCTCATCTACGATTGGTTGGGTATGAGTAGGATCTATTGTGCGATCTGCTGAACTTGCCTCATGATGATTGTCTTCCTCTTCAACACCAGGGCAATTACGGCGCCCTGCCATAGGCAATTCTGGGTGTTCGGATTGATCTAACCTTTGTTTTAGTTCTCGATTTTCTTTCTCAAGAGCCTCCAGACGCTGAAGGATAGCAGTTGTATCACCTAGTTGTGTTGTGGTTTCTCCCGCCATTGATTTAATAACTTCTGTTTAGAAATCGAGTTTCCCACAGACAGCGCCAAAAAGTGTAAACCCGTTCGAAGATGCCGAACGAATCTCAACCTTTGTAAATTAAACAGAAGCTATGAAATAGATAAATGGCAAGGAGAAAATTGAAAATTCAAGAATCAGCAAATATTGGAGCAATTTCGGATCCTTTTCCCTTTCTTTTTTCTTTCTTTTATACATGAAATCTGGTCTTACCCACATGAATGAGTTTTAATACATATTAAAGACAATATCTACATTAAATTGAAGTTTAATGTTTATCAAAAACTGCTATAATAAAACCTTATGTCAGTTTTGATTCTATATATTTGAAATGGTCATTTCCTTAATGGCTTTATCCTGAAATGGGCTTATATCCTTGGGCTTTATTTTTTATTTGGGCTTTGTTTTATATTCGGGCTTTAAAATAGGTATGCTGATTCAGTGTGAATCTTTGTACGATGGGCCTGATGAAAAAATGGGCCTACAGATACCAAATTCTAAATTGAGTTCAGACCGGTATCACAATTTCTGGTTATTTTATGCACCCATATTTGACTTGATGTAGGAAATAATATTTGCACTAAAATACCATCTAATGTTTAACTCAAACCCCTATGCATGTAGTATTGGAATCACCCAAAAAAGAAAAATTTAGAAAAAGAAAACACTATTATGTGATTAAGATCTTTCATAATTTCTACTTCCATAATGTGGGGTGTTTATGTTGTATGATATCTACATCATACAACATTTTTCATCAAATGGTGTGGTCAAAAGTTCACCACAAATAAAGAAATAGCATGATCAAGACACTAGCTTCATCTAATTCATATTAATATTGGATTGAACAATTATGGATCAACAAGATCATAATTATTCAATATTCTCCACTATTGGAGACTGGCTTTGTTTTTCATGGTCAAACCCTATTGCAACTCTATAAAAAGCTATATATTTTGCACTTCTATGCGCACATATTAAGGTTAGTTTTTATAAAATAAAAAATTTCTTTTAGTAGTGGAAAGAGTACATATGGGGTGGAATATATCTTTAGTCCATGCCATAATATATAGTTTGTTTTTGTTGGGTGGTCCTTTCCCACCCCAAAAGTTGTTCCTTCTATAATTAATGTGGGATAATTCCACCAGTCTTTTTCTCGCACATCGAATCTTGGGTCGGAATAGAAATAACTCGTTTCTCCCGAAAATTATTGGACCTAGACTTATTAGTATAACTTGGGCTCTGATACCAGTGTTGAGTGGTCTTAGGTCTCTCTCACCCCAAAAGTTAGCTTAAAGGGTGAGATTTTTCCTCACACTTACATACTGATCACCAGCCCCTTCCACAACCGATATGGGTCAATCCCAACAGTTTTCATTTTTATTTTTTTCAAATTTCGTAAACATGTGTGTGATACGTGTGTTGTACATGATTCACCGTATCGTCTCATGCCTTAATATCTTTAGTCCATGCCAGAGTAATTATTTTTGAATATGTCGATACCATTACACAACTCCAATCATTTGATATTCACTTTTAAGACCGATATCGTTAGAGGTTGTTACACAAAATCATTGTATGGTATATATCCTTAATCAATACTGCCACAATATATAAGAGCACATATTTGTACTACTTATAAAAGAACGAGGGTTTTTTATTATTTCCAAATATTTTTCTCCAAATTTTAAATCTAAAATAAAATAAAAAAATCTCTTAACCAAAATTAAATAGTTGCATCGTTTGAATGAAAAGGAATGTCTCTTCGATCTTATTAAACACACTTTTTCATCATTTCTATGGCACAATTTCACTATCTTTATATATATTCTACATGCCCTCTCTTCTTCACTCTTAGAGATCGTATTCTACAATGAATGGACTTCTACAAACTTATAAGTATCACTCGTATGTATCCTATGATGTTTTCCATAACCAGGTATTGTCTTCTATAACGTTTATGCATTTAGAGTTATGATCCCTTAGGTTGAAATTGTTTAAATGTGGTATTCGAGTCAACATGGTCTCTAATGTTTAAATCTAATATGATTTAAGATAAAATGAATATTGATAATGTAGAAATAAGTTAAACTATACTATCATATCTTTCGCATACATATCGATGACAAGTTGGTGTGAATTTCTTGTAAGTGTTATTTCTTACCAATTATTGGAGTTGATCAAAACTCTTGTTATGAGTAATATGTATACCAATCATCATGTTTCATTTAACAACCTACATCTTTGTTGCATCTCCTCAAGGTGTTGAATTTACTTTTATTGCATAAAGTCGAACGTAATAATATGGGCGCGTTTGGATAGGGCGTTTCCGTTTTCGTTCTTGTTTTTTTTCACTGTTCACGGGAACAAAAATGCGTTTGGGGAGCCTTTGATGGTTTTTGTTTTCGTGAACAGTAAAAAAACGTTTTCTCACCCTTAGTTCAAAATTTGAGAACACCAAAATGGTGTTTTTTTATTTTCAGCACTGTTTGTTCTCAGCCAAAAAAAATAATAATTGTTGCAGATTCCCTAACTTCCATTTTCAACCTCCATACCCTAACATTCATCTTCAACCTCCAAACCCTAACCTCCAAAAAGTTTTTTTTTTTTTTTTTCAGAAAATTTTTTAGACAAAATTTCCAACTAAACATGTTTTTGTTTCCGGATTACCCTTAGGACAAGAACAAGAAATTTTTTTGTTCTCAAGAGATAAAAAACGAAAAATGAAAACACTAGTTTCCAAACGCACCCTATGTATATTATCTCTTTCTATCACTTTTTTTTTTCAAGTTCGTTTGTATGTCTGTTTGTTTCTATTTTATTTTTTTATGTTTAAATTGCTTGTTCGAGAATTATATTGGAAGATAAAGAATGACACATAAAATATTTAATGTTTATTCTTTCTATTGTTCAATTTATTTTATATAATGCTAATTTTAGGTTTCATTTTTTTTTCTATTCTCTTTTACTCATTTATTTTATGAATTTTTTGATATTTAATTTGTTCATCATATATTACTCATCACGCAGGTGCTTTAACCTAGTATATATATATATATATTTCTTAGAAAGGCCATAGATAATAGATATGTAGATAGATGTAAGTGGTGCATCTCTTGTGGGGTGGATTCTGCTTTGAATGGTTGCAGAGATCTATCTGTAAGCAATATATAGGTATATATGGATATAGTCTGTAAGTTGGTATGCAATGTGCATGCAGTGTATGCTATTATATCTGTTGTCCAAACAGCTCTTGCCCCAAGGACAGTCTTTGTTAGGATTCTGTAAGTTTTGGAGGCTCACTCCTATCTTGTCTCACAGTCTCAGCTGTATTATTGTGCTGTTTCAGACCCATATATTATTGTGCTGTTGCACCTTTGCCAGGTGCAACATATATAATACCTTTGGGCATTTTTGGTTGGAGGTTTTGGGTGATTTGTTCTTATAATTTTGATTTTGGTGGTCTTAGGTGATTTTATTTTAAATTTAAAATCATGTTTGGTAATAAATTGGTCTTGATCCAAATATTATTATATAGGGATAATTTCATTTACACCCCCTGAGGTTTGCATATCTTCATTTACACCCCCTATTTTTTAATATTCTCATCACTTAGACCCCCTAAACGATGACATCAGCTTGAATTTTTTTTAAAATCCCTAAACTACCCTCAATGTCTTATCCTTATTCTGTTTGAAAACAAGGATAGTGTTTTTATCAATTAGACCCCCTCCCATCATTTAATAATTTAATTTGTATTAAAATTTCAAAATATATATAAAATTTAAAAATATATATATTAAAATTTGAAAAATATTATAAATTCGAAAATAAATATAAAATTAAAATATATATATAAATTTTGAAATTATTTTTTTTTCAAAAAAACATATTAACTTTCAAAAATAAATATAAAAATCACAAAAAACATAAAAAATTTGAAACAAATATATAAAATTTTAAAAAAAACATATAAAATTCAAAAAAATATATTAAATTTCAAAAAAAAATTATAAAATCGAAAATAAATATAAAATAAAATATATATATAAATTTTGAATTTTTTTTTAAAAAACATATTAAATTCAAGACAAATATATAAAATTTAAAAAAATCATATAAAATTCTAATAATATATATTAAATTTCGAAAATAATTATAAATTTCAAAAAAAATATTAAATTTGAAAATAAATATAAAATTCAAATATATATATATTAAATTTCAAAAAAAAAACTAAATTCGAAAATAAATATAAAATTAAAAAAAAAAAAATTCTCTCTCTCTCTTTCTCTCTCAAACGCACACACCACACACACACACACACACATACACACACACACGCACACACCTATATATATATACACATATATATATAGATCTATATATATATACACACACAGATATATATATATAAGTCGCCGGCCGACTCCCACCGCCTCCCCGTCGGCGCCGCCCCCTCCCACCACCCCCTCCCCCCTCCCCCGATGAGTCTATATATATATATATATGTATAGATCTATATGTGTGTATATATATATGTGCGTGTGTGTGTGTGTGTGTGTGTGCGTGTGTGAGAGTTAGAGAGAAAGGGAGAGATAGAGAGGAGAGAGAGAGAGAGAGAGAATCTGAGAGTTAGAGAGAGAGAGAGATATAGAGGAGAGAGAGAAAAAAAAAATATTGAATAGATATTGGGGTGTTTGGTTTGAGGGTTAGATTGATTCTAAAAGGTGTTTGGTTTAGGGTTTAAATTGATTTAGGAATTAAATTGATTTAAGGGGTGTTTGGTATAAGGGTATTTTAGACATTTCACACCATAAGGGGTGTAAATGAAGATATGCAAACCTGAGGGGGTCAAAATGATGATAGGACAAACCTCAGGGGGTGTAAATGAAGTTATCCCTATTATATATATACTAATATGTATTAAAAATATATAAAAAAATCATTAAAAGTCAACAATTACAGTTGTTAATTCATATATATATACATATCTATATATATATAGAGGTCAAAATTTTCGGATATATATATATATATAGAGAGAGAAAGAAAAGTCAAAATTGATAGGCTAAATTCAAATGTTTTAATGATTGATTTTAAAAAACCCAAAAATCAATAACCAAATATGATTTGGTCTTCAAATCAAAACCCCAAAACCAAACCCAAAAATCAGTACCCAAACATGCCCTTTTAGTTATAAACCTTTGGTTTACAAGCTAAGCACAAATGCTCATCCATAAAAATATGTACATGCCTCCTTCTAGAGGATTGAACTCTTTTCTTTCACTTGATCAAACATTAGAAATTGTATTCTTATATTCCTAAAATCATATCAAGTGTGAGAATCAATTTGCAAAGCTCTCGTGAATTAACCGAAGCAAAAGTCCCAAATACCCATTTACACAATACTACCTCTATCCGATAAAGTTGTCCAAATTTTTTTGTTTTTTCAATTTTGTTATTTCATAATATAATATAATTATAGTTTTTAGTGAATCTTATTATTTTTGAAAGTTAATGAAAATGAATAATTTGATAAAGTAAAAGATTATATTGTATTAGAATTTGAAACTGGACAAATTTTTAAAACAAAATAAAATCACAATGATAGACAAGGACGGAGAGTATTTGTTTTAACATTTTCAATGTGGCATATAAATTGGTAGTGAAATTATTGTCATGTCATTATAAAAAAAGAGGGAAGATTACATAAACTATTTTTGAATTATGACCTAATTGCACGCAGTGCCCCCAAGAAGTGGAGGAATTAAGTGAAACTAAAAAAGGCGTGGATGTTCTTATTTGGACATCTTGTTTAGTCCTATTTCAGGTGCAAAGCCTCTTCAATAAAGACCTCTTTCTCCCCACTTACGTTTCAATAATATCATAAACTATTTTTAAAACCACTTCCGTTGTAACATTTAGCCCATTATGTTCAAAGTCAACGCTAGAAACTTTGCGTATTAGTCAATAAATGTTATTTTTGTAGTAAACTTATTATTTTTGCCCTCATATCATTGCATGTTCCAATTTTGCATACAAAATTACTTAAATACCCTAAGTTTTTTGAATTTATATACAATGTTCCAAAATATGAATTTTTTTTTCGAAAAATATTTTTTTGCGAAAAAGTATATATTATGTTCCAAAATATGATTTTTTTTTGTAAAAAAGTACTTATTATGTTGCAAAATATGAATTTTTTCCGAAAAATATATATTATGTTCCAAAATATGATTTTTTTTGCAAAAAAGTACTTATTATGTTCCAAAATATGAATTTTTTTTCCGAAAAATACATTTTTTGCGAAAAATATATATTATATTCCAAAATATGATTTTTTTGCAAAAAAGTACTTATTATGTTCCAAAATATGAATTTTTTTCCAAAAAATAATTTTTTTGCGAAAAATATATATTATGTTTCAAAATATGATCTTTTCCGAAAAATATTTTTTTTGCAAAAAATATATACTATTATGTTCCAAAATATGATCTTTTCTAAAATATATTTGTTTTGCGAAAAATATATACTATATTCCAAAATATGATTTTTTTCTAAAAATAATTTTTTTTCAAAAAATATATATTATTTTTTCCGATATAATTCATATTTTGGAAAATAATATTCTCCCTCCGAAAAATAATTTTTTTACGAAAAATATATATATATTTTTGAATTTATAATTTTTGGGGCAAAGTGGACACCGTGGGGGTTAGTTGATAAAACTGGATAGTATAGGGGGTTTCTTGAAATTAACCCTAAAATATAATATAAGGGCTTTTAAGTAAATTCACGCACAAATCTGACTGGGGCTGTTCTAAGAAGTAGTAACTGATATTATTCAAACGTTAGAGGTACTCTCTGCAATTAGGTCATAGTTCAGAGTAGTTTGTATAATTTTCTCAAAAAAAAACTATGATATAGCATATCAGCTATATTTTACCATGTCAACCCAATAATTCTTCATGCCATGTCATAATAAAGAGAGAGATCAATAAAAGCACATAAAGATTAACATGGTATATATATAAGTGGAATGAACTCATAACTACTTTCATTTTTGATATATCATGCTAGCTAAATCAATACCCTAAACCTTGAACAAACAAGGGTGGTGGCAGTAACAAAAGCAACACACATCATTTGAGACCATTCCCGCGAGTGGAGATAGCAAGATCCGGCCAAGAAAAGCATTCACCACCCACAAATCCACCTTCACCACTCTCCAGCTGCCACGTGTTCCCAATCATACTCCCACCACCACCACCGTTCGAGCCACCGCCAACGCCGCCGTCACCCGAAAAGGGCCAAACCGCCCTCCCGAGCCCAACGCCCATTTCCTCAAACCCAGGCCCAACACCAAGCCCAAACCCACCCAACGCCAAAAACCCAGGCCCATGACTACTCAACAAAGAAGTAAACCCCCCAGCCAAGTTCAGCCCCGGCTTGGCATCTCCACCACCGTACGCCGCCGTAACGCCGCCGTCCGCAGCGGCGACGGAGAAAAATAACGGCGAGCCAGCAGAACCCATGTGATGATATTCTTGGGTGGAGATGGGGGAAGCGGCGACGACGGCGGTAGCGGTGGTGCGGGAGCGTTTGGCGTTTTTGCGGCTGCCGCCGCCGACGGGGATGTCTCGGAGGGTGCCACCGTGGGTCCAGTAGCGGCGGCAGGACTTGCAGAAGTGGCGGGGCTGAGAGAAGTTGTAGTTGTTGTAGTAGCAGAACTTGGTGTTGGTGGACTGGCAGCGCGGGCATGGGAGGTGCTCCGGCTCCGGAGGCGGCGCTCCGGCCTGGTGGGGCTTGGTGGGTCGTCGCTGGTCGCCGGAATCTGACAGCATTTTGGGTTTATTTTTAGTTTGGAGTGGAAGTGTTTGATGTATGACTGTGAGAGAATGAGAGTGATCAACAGGGTGATTTTTTGGTTTTGGAGGAGGAGAGTGAAGGGGGGGGGTTTTATGGGTGGTTTTAGAGAGAGAAAGTAGGAGAGAGAGAGAAAAACTGGTTATGTGGTCTAATGTGGTACGAAAGAGTGAACAGCTTTGCAGACTTGTTCTGTTGACTGTTGCTGTACGCAGTGGCGCCACATTTTTCAGTCGGCTCGATAAGAGACTGTTTGGGTCGGCTCCTAATGTGGGCTCAAGACTTATCTATAAGACTATATCTATATAGAATCTTATAGATATATATGTATAATTGTATATGCGTGTGTTTGTGTGTTTTTACTATAGATTCAAATTGAGGTCAAGGTCTTATAAGCTTGGTTTAACTGATACTTGTGCTTATGTAATACATGCCAAAACATTTTTATTCATAAGATAAACATATATTTGATTTATGAGTGTGAAACTTAAATAAAATTACACACATTACTCTATGAGCTTCTAAATTTGCAGTTTTATTTTTATTTTTACGGTCTGTGCAAATTAATAACTTTTTTCTTTCAATATATATACACATATTCACATATAACTTATATTTAACTACGACATGTGTAAATTTAATGGTACTGACAAAATTTATGAACCATTCGCAATTTTATTTTCTTTCTTTGAACTCTTCACATTTAACTATTGTACTACGTAAAATTATTTTGGGGTCCGTAGAATCGGAATGACATAATTATCTACCTAAACGTATTATTTTCTTTTAAAATAAATTAAATATTAAATATTTAATTTAAAAAACTAAATCATATTAGAATTTTCAAAATTTTCTAATACATTGGGCTTTTAAATATTTTTTCATAAATTTATGTCATATATTGTGATATTTGACTAAAATATTAAATTTTTAGATATTTCATATGGAATGCTTAACTGTCCAATCATTATTTTAATGTAATAAATTATAATAAAATCATATAAAATTATAAAATTTTACCAATTAGAATTAAGATTACATCAATAATATCATTATTTATGAGTCAAGTGCAATGTCTGGATTTTATGTAAGGGTTAGTACTTTGATTAATAAACAAGTTACGAAGTTACTACATATCACATTGTCAAGATACCGAAGTTGGGATTAGGACTCAAGAGTTCACTGGAATCTAAGAAAGTATTTGTTTTGGTGGCAAAAATTCGAGACTCGTCGAGTCAACTTCAATCGAACTCGTATAGAGAAAATAGTATTTCGACTCTAGTGTAACTTAATTGGAATCATACTTATGATTGCTTTTTAAATATTTGATAAATTTATCTGTTTTAATTATCATATCACTAATATAATACATATTTGATGTATGACATCATCTTGACTTTTTTACTTGGTCTCTTCACTTTGTTTGGAATAAAAAAAAATTGGGATTTGGAATTAGAAATGGAAGCGGAATTAAATTGGAATGAAAAATGAATTGTATTTTGTGTTTGGAATAAATGAAAATTCAGTTCTAGAAAAAATAATTGTATATGATATTGCCCTTATATATAGGGATATAGATAATTAGTTGAAGGGTAATTTTGAAAAATTAAGAGTAAATTAATGGGCAGTTACCAAATCCTCTCATTTTTTCTTGGATTTGATGGAATTTGATTAAATTATAAAATTTCTGGTCAAATCCGGTCAAATTCCCAAATTTTAACAATCCATTTCTTCCAAACACCTAATTTTTAATTCCAAATTCAATTCCCTTCAAATTCAGGTTACCAAACACAATGACATAATACGAGAATAATTACCCTCTTAAAATTTGAAAGCTCTAAGCCTCTCTCTCTCATTCATGTGAATTACCAAGAATAATAATGGTGTTCTTATAATAATGATGTCTTCTTTATCTTTCTCAAGTTTGTTTAGGCTTTACTTTTTTCGGGAACAAATTCTATCGTACTTGTTGAATAGCCTCACCATTTTATATTTATATTATGCTATATAATATTTATGAATCCTTACAACCATGGATTGGTGTAAAATGATGTATTAAATGATTCAATGGACTTTTCATAAAATTTGAATAATATTTCACTTTCTTAGTTAAATGTTGAGATTTAATAATATTTCAATTTATTATTTAAATGTTTAGAGCTAGACATGAGAAAACTCTATACACAGAGTTAAAATAAAATTAAATATATTAACTCTGTCCATTAAATTATTATTTTTCATTTTTAACAACCAAGCTGCTTCTTAGTGAAACATACTAGATTGCATAAACTTAAAATTGGGACTCACTCTTACAAAATTACATTGATATTAAGGTAATGTTTGATAAAACTAAAAATTAAATACTAGAAATTTCAAGAAATGAATTGTCAAGTAGTGAAAGTTTTAAATGGTGGTTAAAAATTATATGTATTTTTTTTTTATCTTTTCATATATTTTCACTCTTTATATTTCAGTGATAAGAAATGACTCTTCCATTTAAAATTTTGTTCTATTTTAAATGACACTTAGTATTTCAAGTGATATTCAATTTTTTTTTATCAAACACATTTATTCAATTAAATGTTGAATCTATCCAGACTCGGTGATGAAAAAGTAAATTCATGGTAAGTGGAAATAATTTGTTAGGATTACGATTGCGGACATAGTCCGAGTCTTATCCGATTTGTATGGGAGGTCTCCTTGCACGAGTTCTGTGAATTGGTTGAGGTGCGAGTAAGCATCCGGACATTACGGTTATAATTTTTATTTTTATTTTCATGCCATGCTATTGAATAAAACCATCTTCTCAAAAAAAAAAATTAAATAAATAAAACCATCAATAAACTATATGTCGGCAAAGACTAACTAAATTTGAAGAAGAGGATTGTGACACTCTAAGTAGGAATAGGATAGATATTGATGGATGTAAAAATGGGAATAGAAATAGGTTTAGCTGCACTATGATGAGTGCCGGAGTAGCGTGGGAATAGCAATTATTGGATTTGTCCTTTTCCTTTTCCCTCCTGATTCCTCCTTCCGTACCACCTCTCTCTTTCCTTTCCTCGGCCGGATTTTCCGCTCTCTCAACTCCACCAATCACGTTACCCCCCATGTCCTATCCTCGCCTCCAAACACACCTCTATCTCACAAATAGATATTCAGTATGCGGTGAATACATATATAATACTGTACACATCCATATATTAATGAAGGAGTTGCATTGCCGTTTATTGCATATCTCCTTCCCTGATTAATCGGGAAGTATCAGAATGTCAGAATGTGGTATATAAGATTAAAAATGAATTGAATAAGATTAAAAATGAATTGAGTTAAATTTTAGATTACACGAGCTCGGATTTTTTTGTTAATATTTCAATTCAGGTTCGATCTAAGTTTGCTTGTGACCAATTTAACAAATTGAGTTCATTTGTTATAATTTGATAATTTTGGCTCAGCTTGATTCGACTCACTTAAAATTATTTTATTTAATTCCATATTTTCTTACAAACATAGAATCAAATTAAAATCATATTTAAAATTATTCCTAACTTAGAATTAAGTTTTAAATATGTATCACAAGTTTATATTTACGAACAAAAACGCTTCATTTGATTGCTAAGGTCATGTTTGGTTTTTGTTTGTGTTTGTTGTTATAAAATTTAAAAAAACACAAATACATATTTGTGTGTTGTAAAATTTAAAACAGAAACATGTTTGATATTTAATATTTTTGTTATAAATATATACATATGTATATGTGGTGTTTTGGGGCAAAAAAAAATGATGGTGGTGGGGTGATGTAAATATATATATATATATTTTGAGTGAATAATAAAAATATATATATATGTATATCTTTTTTTCGTTTGCAAAAGGAATTAAAAAAAGATAAATATTTTTTACTATTCAAAACAAAATACTAGAATAAACATATTTTTAATTAAAAAACAGTTACAATACCAAACAAAAAACAAAAATCAAAACCAAACAGCGCCTAAATGAGGTTATAAATCGAACTCGAATTCAACCCATTTGCCCTTGAAAAACAAACGAGTCGGAAATATTAATTAATGAACTGAACTCTGAGCATGTTTGTAAACAATTTGGTTCAATGATCTGAATCTTATCCAACGGTGCACACCACTAAGGAAGACGTACTCCTCAGATGCAGAGGAACCAGACATTTGTAGACTGACACGTGTCAGTCAAAGTCAGGCATTGTTGGAGATGTTGTACGATGGGATCGCACGCGCGGCTTCATCTCTCATGTGTCGCGGATACACACAAACTCATACGTCGCTTTCTTATTGCCCAGTTCATGAGAGCCCCAATGGCCCATAGAGTACCAAATCTTTCTCTCTCTATATATACTTTTTATATATATATATGTTTCTCTCTCTAGAATTAGAAGCCTGCAATGGAGAGTGGGGCGGAGGATCCTTTTTTCAGGACAGTTCATTGAGTTGCCTTTAATAAGTAGACAAAGTGGTCTGCCTTGGTTCGATTCTGATCTCCAATTCTCTTTGTTTTTGACCGTTTCTTTCTGCCACATGATTCCCACATGCCAACTCATTTCTGTCTCCGATTTTTCAACACTTCCAATGTTATCTTCCAATGCAATATCTATATCTATATATATATATATATATATATATATATAGCATTAAACCTCCCTCAACTATACTTTGTCTTTCAACTAAGTGATGGTCCCTCAACTATGAAATTCTTACAATTCAGTCATTTAGTTAAATTTAGGATAATTTGCACTCAGATCTCTTAAAGTTTCGGTCAATTGCACTCACTCGTTGAGATTTTATTTTCCTTGCAATGACACCCCTGAAATGACTCTTGTGCCATTGCTTTAGTGTAAAAGGCATATTGACTAAATTAATGGACCAAACAACCCTTGTATATTAAGCTCAATTTGAAAAAAAATTCAAGTACTTTGGATACAAAGATTTTTGAAATAGGGATATCTACATATAGGTAGACATAAGGATCACTTATTATAAATATGTAAACTTTTACCTTTCAATTACTAATACATCAACTTAACTAAACTAATTACAAATATGTCAACTTTTTTGTTTAAAGACTCAAATACTCCCAAAAAACTCCAATTTTTTTTTTCTCACCCATTCCAAAATCCCCAAACACTTAAAAATAAAAATAAAATATTTTGGAAAAAATATAAAATTTCAAAAAAATTAACATATTTCTGAAAAAATAAAATATTTCGAAAACAAAATGAGGAAGAATTTTTTTTTTGAAAAAATAAAATATTTCAAAAAAAATGAGGAAAAAAAAATTTCAAAAATATAAAAAATATAAAATATTTCGGGAAAAATAAAATATTTCAAAAATATAAAATATTTCGGGAAAAATAAAATATTTCGAAAATATAAAATATTTCAAAAAAATAAAATATTTGTGGAAAAATAAAATATTTTGAAATATTTTTGTTTATTTCTTTTTCACTTTTTTTTTTCTTCTTTTCAACGAAATGTGTTCAAGCGCCTTAGACCTCTTGGTGATTACAATGCAATATTTTGGAGTCAAGTGTGTCAAGAAGTATCAAGAACGAGTTGATTGAGTTGAATTTATTTTGAAATTTGATGTCTTAAAAAGTAATAAATCTTAGGTGAGTTATATTTAAATAATTTATTTCAATATAACAATGGACATAATCTGAATCTTACTTATTTAGTATGAATTGCTTTGAATGCATGTCATAAAATATTTCGGGAAAAATATTTTATTTTTCCTGAAATATTTTATATTTTCGAAATATTTTATTTCCCAAATATTTTCTATTTTTCAATTTTTTTATTTTTCCTGAAATATTTTATTTCCTAACTTTTTTTGAAATAGTTTATTTTTTTCAAAATATTTTATTTTTACAGAAATATTTTAATTTTTTTGAAATATTTATAATTTTTCCAAAATATTTTATTTTTATTTTGAGTATTTGGGGATTTGGAATGGGAGAGAAGAATAAAAAGAAGATTAGAGTTTTTTTTGGGATATTTGAGTCTTTAAACAAAAAAGTTGACACATTTGTAATTAGTTTAGTTAAGTTGATGTATTAGTAATTGAAAGGTAAAAGTTTACCTATATGTAGATATCCCTATTTCAAAAATTATTGTATCCAAAATATTTGAAATTTTTTTCAAATTGAGTTTAATATACAAGAGTTGTTTGGTCCATTAATTTAGCCAACATGCCTTTTACACTAAATCAAGGGCACAAGAGTCATTTCATGGGGTCTTAACCCCTTCAGGGGGTGTCATTGCAAGGAAAATGAAATCTTAGGAAGTGAGTGCAATTGACCTAAATATTAGGGGATCTAAGTGTAAATTATCCTAAATTTAACTAACGGTGTTATGACGGGTGATACTGAATTGTAACAATCATAATAGTTTGGGGGTTTATAGTCAAAAACATAGTTGAGGGGGGTTAGTTGGGAGAGAGAGTATAGTTGAGGGTGTTTAATGCTATTAACCTATATATATATATATATGTATGTATGTAATATGTGTATCTATAAGTTAGGACAAAGTTGATTTTTGTTGAACGGATTTGAAGCTAACCAAATTAGGTGAAATATTTTTACAGCGTTTTTGTTTTGTTTTTTTCGTTTGTCATTAATTATTAGGACAATGTTGGGGTCCTTACCAGTGAGGATCAACTTGGTCCTAACCCCTTATTTGGACCAATAAAATGAAGACACTTGACATATATTAATTAAAAAATATTATTCAATATTGTGATGAGTACTTCTCCATATTTCGTAAAATCCAAAGATATATAAATGAATTGGATACAAAATATTATGAACACAATAAGAAAAAATAAAAATAAGGTGATTAAAGTATAGAAATTTGGAGAAAAATGTGAGAAATCTCGTGTGTAAAGTGCCGCTCACCGCACCAAAGTGATGATATTACAGAAATAACACAAAAGATTTTATCATCATTTGGATTCAATTGCAATATACATAGCATATATATATATGTATCAATCTATATATAAATAAAAGTGTACACGCATATATCAATCTATATATATAAATAAGTATACACGCATATGTAGACGTTAAACTGCCCATGAGATTTTTTTTTTGAAGTGAATAAAAGAAAAAAATAAATTAAATCCGGGGTAAATTTCATAAATAATGGGTAATACCCATTTATGTTTTTTAATTAATATATGTCAAGTTGGTCCTCACCGGTGAGGACTCAAGCATTATCCTAATTATTATGGTCCAAATTGTCCAATAGATTTTGTTTAACTAGTTTGTTGAAATATAAGGAGAAAAAGGGTAGATGAGAAAAATGAATATGTTTTAAGACATATATATGTTTGGTTAATTGCTAGAGAATGTGGATAACAATGAGAAAAGCCTTTTGATTTTAAGTACTTATGAGTTTATCTATACTTTTTCAGATTCTTCAAAAGTGGGATGATAGTAACATATTCAAACTTACAAAAAAAGTCATTTTAATTAGGTAATACGTACAATCAAGACAGCCTTATAACTTATTTGTGACCAGTGAATTTTCTGGTCCAAAATCCTGTATAAGTACTATTCCCTAATAGTTGTTTAGTTTAAATTTTTTAATATTTTATGAATTGAAATTGACTAGTGTGCAATTTTTAATTTTGTCTTTAATGATATAAAATTATGGTGGAATTTGATATTTATTTGAAGTTAATGAAATAAGGGTAGTTAGGAAAAGTAGGACGTTAAATTACATTGGAATTCAAAACTGGACAAATAATTTGGAACAAATAAAGTTATAATAGTGGGACAGAGGTAGTATATATTTTAGGATAAATTATAATTAAATTCCCTCGAGATATGAGATATTATACATGTATCTCCTGTCATTTGGATAATTATAATTAGATCTCCTAAAGTTTGTAATAAATATTCTCTTCAGTTGAACTTTCGGCATGATCGAACTCAGTTAACACTCATGTCATCACTTTTTCAGAGGTAGAAAGTCTACAATATCCTCAAGTAGATGTGAATACATGAAAAATAGCTTTGAATAGATAAGTGTTTTCATGCACAGTTCCAGTCACCTGAATTGAACGCCGATATATTAGAGGGGTGAAATTATAATTATTCAAATAACAGTAGGTGTTAGTGGGTGTAACAGTAGTTACCTTTAAAATTTTCAAGTATACAGTTGCACTTTTACTTAAATATATTAGGAGTTTTAAATGATGTGGTCATGCCCAAACAGTTGGATAAAACCCCAATAAATTCAAGAGAGAAATTACGCAGGAGAGAATCCAAGTTCTTCACTTTTTGGGCATTCAAAATAAAAAATGTTTCTAAAACATAGTAAATATTCTGTCTTCCCCGGGGATTTAATTCATCCATCATGTTGATAAGTTAAGTATTAAAACTTTAAAGATCAAATATTTGAAAAATTTATCCATTATGTTGATAAGTTAAGTATTAAAACTTCAAAGATCAAATATTTGATTCAATTGAAAAAGATTTGGAGTCTCTAAAATTATCGGTTATTATGTTCGATTTCTTGCAAAATATATGTTTTGTAAATTAGTGGGCATACAGACTTAGACACCCAGATATTAAAAATAAAAATAAATATACTTATTTGGTTGCATTTGGAAAAGATCATGACAATGATTATATGAGTGTTTTCTCTTGATAGTATAATTATCATTAGTTCATGCATCTCACATTATTTTTTGTACATCCATAGGTGTTATAGATTAATTATATGTTTTAACACTTCAGATTTACTTTGTACAAAGTGGTGGCATGGAAATGTTTTTTTTTTCTTTTTTCTTTTTTCAATTGAACTTGTAAATTTGTCACAAGTATCACAAACATGTAAGAAAAAAGCTAAAAACAAAATAAAAGAGATTTTTTTTTTTCTTTTTTTTTTTCAAATTAACGTATGCATGTGTATGCATACATACACAACGATATGGAGAAAAACGAAGATCGATCATAGATCCATGAGTTGTTGAATAGGCATGGGAGATACGTATTTGGGGTCTCCGGCGATGAGCTGCTTGGCGATCAAAACATTGGCGGCCTCGCTGGGGTGGTAAGGATCCCAGAACACATGCTTTGAACGGTCCGAACACAAGGTCGATTGTGGTCCACAAGGTACGATCCCTGCATATTGCCCTCCATTTCCACAGCATGCCCTACTTGCCGTTGTAAATCCTGCATATATGTTCAAATTCTCATTTGCATTGCAATTTGTACGATTTAGAGTACTTAGATATAAGGTATATGTATATAGTGAGCAACACAACAAGTTCGAAACCGAATGAGTTGGTCTAGTTAGAAAGGACTTGATGATACTAGATGTCTAGATAACATCATTTGATCTGTGTTAGGGGGTTACTTTACATATATCTCGTGAATTAGTCGGGATGAAAGCTCCGGATACAATTACTTTGTATATATTTTGTAAATCAATTGGCACGAAAGCCGGAAAATCATAGTTATTGAAAAAAAATACGAGGAGAAAAAAAGATGGCACTTTTCATATGTAATTGTCATGGTTGTCACTATTTTATACTCTGAAAAGAATGAGAGATATTGTCAACAGATTATTTTGAACAAATGTGGTGTCAAATGGAAGGAAGGTCGTTTTTGATACAATAGGAGGAAGAAAGGATAATATTAGAACAACAGAAAAGTAAAGAAAGCTAACAATTATGTTCAGGGTGGAGCCAGAAAACTTGTCTAGGGGAGCCAATTCAAATTTTTATAAGTTTGTTAGTAAAATTTATATATTTTTAGATTACTAGAAGATTTTTTTTTAAAATGAGGGTGGAAATGTAATTTTTTATAAATTTATTAGTAAAAAATATATATATTTAAGTTATTAAAGGAATTTTTTAAAAAACTGACAGGGGCCATAAGTAATTTTTATAAACATATTTGTAATATATATAATTTTTTAGACTAAAAATTATTTTTACAAAATTTGGACAGGGGCCATTGCCCCCCTCCCAAAGGTGGCTCCACCCCTGATTATGTTCAGGCTCGTAAAAAATTCAATATTACAAACTTCTTTTAATAGTTCACAATTCCGTAAATGTTAATTACCCAAAAAAAAAAAAAAACGTAAATGTTATATACAAACTCATAAAAAACTGCAAGTGTTTGATGATTGAAGGAAAGAAATAAAAATCATTATTAGAATATCGTCGTGTTTGACACAAGACAACGAAGAGAAAAACCATTACTAATTAACATAGACTTACCATATTTGTCATAGTTTCTGATGAGCTCCATCACCAGATCATACACATTTGCATTAACAAATGTGGCTCCGGGTAGGTTATCAGTCATCTCACTAAGAAGATCCTTCAATCGAGCATTGTACTGAAGCGCCAATTTATTCGGCAACTCCACGCATTCATCTTCATTTAACTGATTAATCGTCTTCTGATAAGGTATGCACCCTAACGGTCCAACATTTCCTATAATGAACTTCCTCGCGTCCAATTGATAAAGTCGCTGTCACAAAAAAATAAAAATAAAAAAGAGAATTCATGTGATCAACTCCATTTATATAATAAATATGTATATATATATATATATTAGAATTATCAATCTATGTACGGTAAGTTGGCCACGGAGATGACTGAGACAGTCGTTGACAAAAGCATCGGGAGTCTGGGAAATTCTTGCTCCAACAGAGAGGACGGGGAGGAGATAGTTGTTGAGGAAATCATTGGAGCCTACTGTGATAGAGAAAATGGATTTCTTCATAATGTAGGTTTTTGCCTCTGATGCACCTAATAATTTGTCAATCTGTTTCCTAGTGATGTTGAAGTAATCAACCTGGATGTCCATTGAGAGCCTGTTAACCTGCAAAAACAAATGCATAACAACTGTAAGTACTGAATATGAATTTCCAAAACATTGGGCTAAATATCATGTTAATTAATCTCGAATTAGTCTTGGTTTTTAACTTTTTATGACTTTTAGTCATAACAATTGCAAGTACTGAATATGAATTTCCAAAATATTCACAAGCAAGTTATCAAGAAATTCGATTTAATTTGTAAACTATGCATTAATATGTACAATAAATTGAGATAATGAAAATCTAAGAGAAGTGAGTTTGAGCATAATACTATACACACACATACACGTATATTGAATTTATGTTGTTGTTCAAAGGTAATCCGAATTTGAGTTGAGATTTTTCAGCTTAAATACAACCAGGGGCGGAGCCAGGAAAACACATTAGGTGGGGCCACATGCAATTTTTTGTAAGTTTATTCATAAAATATATAATTTTTGGGGCAATAAAAAGAATTGTTAAAAATTTTGGGGGGTCAAATGTAATTTTTATAAACTTATTTATGAAATATATTAAATTTTAGGGTATTAAAAAGAATTTTTTAAAAAATTGGGAGAGGCCCATATGTAGCTTTTATAAACTTAAACATAAAATATATAATTTTTAGGATAATAAAAGTAATTTTTGAATTTTTTGAAGTAGCCAAGGCTCCCCTAGCCAACACATTTTTTTTTTGGGTAAATAAATCTTTCATTAAAAAGGAAAAAGGGATCAAAGAGTATAGGAGAAAAAATGGGCCCGTAATGGGCCAAGAACAAAAGAAAATCAACTGTAATTTTAGAAACATTTGCTAGAGACAGTAAAATAAATAAAGTTGGCTTTTTGCTTGAATCCATAAGATATTTCCAAATAAATGTATTTATATGTGTATATATGGTGGAATGTGTTTGTATAGAGGAATTTCTACCTTGTCAACTAATTTTAATTTGACTAGTAGTGTATATAATACAGATTGTTAAATTACTTCCTATAAATAAAAAAAATATTCAGATGCAACTTCTCTATAATTAACTTTGATGTAACATATAACTGCACTTACAAAAACTCTTCCAGTTGCATTCATGATTCCACCACCTCCTGATGCATAATTAACTCCAGACAATATATTTTTCCCAGTCGAATTTGGCGCCAAAAATGGCACTGCATAGTTTGGTTGTCCCAGTTCCTCCCCTGAAATAAATAAATAACAAAAATTATTAAAAGAATTACATATAATTTTGTATATATATGTGCCTGATTAAATATTATCTTACCAATAATGTCTCCAATGGTTCTTCCATTAGTGTACCGGCCGGTCGGAAGTCCTCCTGAAGCTGTAAAATCAATTCCATTAGGTTTAATATTAGCCTTTGACAATGATGGCAAATAGTTATTATTTCCAGCATCAACTAATGAATCTCCAAATATGAATGAAGCTCCAAGGCCATCACTCTCTCCAAATGAGCTCAAATTCAACATGACACAAACCACCAAAGCCACCATGCAATAGCAACTTTGAGCCATGTCTAGCTTCTAAAACTCCACAGACACTGGCTGATTAGTCACTGAGAACTTGAACTTATATATATATATGTAAGACTCTATATTGTCATTATAGAGAAGCTATATAAATGGAGACTTGTAGGGTTGTGTATTTAGGGTTGGATTTGGTTTGACCCTTTTTATGAGATGATGGTGGATTTTCAAAGGGTAGGTTATCAATATGTTGCTGTGTTTGTCTCAACTTGCCATGGACTTGAAGCTATTACTTTTGGAGTAAGCCAAGTCATGTAAGTGGAAGTCAGAGAACAGTGGCTTGATTTATATTTTGATAATGAAAAGTGTGATTTGGAATGTTCTAGCAATTGATTAGGTACTGTTTTGTTGAGGGGGTTGAGACATTTTATGAATCCATGGTGCATGCAAATTATTAAGGGTTAATCCCACTTTTACTCTTGAGGTAATTCTTCTTTAACCCAATTTCAAATATTCCGATAATAGCTCCTTGAATTTTATTTTGTTTTCCACTTAGACCACCTATGTGATGTCGCCACCCGCTTACCACTATGTAAAATGACTAATTTGCCCTCACAAAATACTTATTTTTTATATTTTTGAATATAATATTGAGAGATAAAGTAATTGCATAAATTACCATTAGTAAAATTGACATGGATCTATACCTCAAAGATGAAAGTGGGATTAACCTATCATTAATTGATTATATCACAAAGGGTGAACTATTACACATTGAAAATTGGAGACCAAATATTGCAATTCTTGGGAAATTATATGCAACCCCCAATTGTGCATGACCAAAATGCAATTCTTGGGAAATTAAAACCCCACCCAGGTGGGAACCTCCCCGCCCCGATTTAAACGGCTCTAGGGACTGATTAAATAAATGGGGGCGGGTATGGGGATGGAAAAAATCTCCGATTGGTTATTAGGGCACCCCCAACCCACCCCGCCCCGCATTGATTATACTAATTTTTTACTAATATACTCTTCAATATTATTCTATATTATTAATCTATACCCTTTATATAAAATAACTCTTTTACTTTTTTATATTAGACCCAATACCAAATTCTAATATCCTTATCCTTTCACTCTCCTCCCCTTAATTTCATATCAAATTATGTTAAAAAATACATGTTTTATTTAGATGTTCGTACAATAATAGTAAATTAAAAGTTCCAATCAAATTACACATTACCTTCATTTATATAATAAATTTTTATTTATTTTTTGTTTATGATGAAAAACTGTCCCACTCAATCTTGCCCCATTTCTCGCTTAGCCTTACCTCGCCACGCTTAATAATTGGGTTTGAGGTGGGTATGGGGATAACAAAATTAAACAGGAATGATGATGGGGGATGCGATCCCTGCCCCGCCCCGCCCTATTATCATCCCTAATCATTAGGATGATAAAATGAAAATGGTCTAACCCCCAAGTCAATCTCCCTGGGACCTAGACCCCAAGAAATCGTCCTTTAAGGGTGTTACATGAATCGACCCCAAAGTTCGTGTAACGTTAAGCCACGATACGTAACAGCTAAGATTCAAACCCATGCTCTAGAATTTGGATATGGTTGGTCCAATATTTAAAATGTCCGTCCATACTAACTGCTCTACGCCTGCCAGGAAAAATGAATTTTGCTACCAAAAAAATGAATTAGGATGGCAAAGTATGCAAATTAATATACTTTTAGGGTAGTCACAATTTATTGTACTCAGATTTCTTCCAAAGCCGTAATATAAGTTAACCTACATTCCCACACCATGAAAACATCCTTGGTTTTGATTGAATGTTTTAGTAGTTTTCATGTACAATGCATATTGTTCCATTACCATAAAATAGGGCTGCAACATGGGTGGGCCAACCAAGCCCGACTTGGGCCCAGCCCAAAATTTTCGAGCTTGGGCTAGGCTCAAGCTCAATTCGAGCCAATGTTGGATTGGGTTCACACGGGCTTCAGCCCGAACCCAACCCAAAACCCGAATTTAAAATGCAAGTAAATCATAACCGTTAAATAGTTAATTCAATGGCTGACATTAGGCAATCTAGATTTTTATTTTTCAAACCCTAACAACTAGTGGAAGCTCTCTCTCTATCTTGCTTGGTTCCTCTATCATGCAATCTATTTCTCTCTATATATATTTATGTATATATCTATCCATCAGTGTTCTCTCTTTCTGTACATATCCATCTATATCATCCACATCCACATACATATGTCTATTGATCTATATATCCATATATATGCACATTAGATCTCTCTATGTATATATACATATATACATCTATATATCTAGATTTTGTTTTTTCAAAGTTTGTGTATAGCAAGATGTATGTGGTGGGGTGTGGAGGATTTAGGTGATGGTAGAGAGTGATGAAGAAGGAAGAGATGTATATCTATATATATCTAGATTTTGTTTTTTCAAAGTTTGTGATGGTCTGTTTTCCCATAGTGGGTTTCTAGTACAGCTGACAAAATGTAACACGACACAACACATTTTACACGATTATATTTATTGTGTTATTTATTTGCAGATATTTTATGTTCTCTAATTGATTATGGATTAAAATATATTAATAAACTATTACTGGATCGTGTCAAATTCAAATTCAATTTTATTTTTATTTTTTATTTTTCGTGTTGGATTGTGTCAAATTTAAATTATTTATTTTTCGTGTTGAATCGTGTCAAATTACATGGTCGACACGAATTTCCAGCCCTAGTTTCTAAAGAGAGAAATATATATATTTTTAGAGAGAGATAAAGTTTACCCAAAAAAAATAAAATTTGACGAACCACCCGACCTATTTATTCAGTTTCGGATAAATATGCAGTTTTAAAAAAAAGGAAAAAAATCACACAACCGACTGACCCGACCCGACCCGTTAATTTAGATCTGGGTTGAAACCCAACCCGAAGTCGGGTTCGGGCTGGACCGGGCCAGCCCAAGTTACACCCCTACCAAAAAATAAAATATAAAATTTACACATTTAATTTTCATTGATGTTCTAAATATAACATTTATATATACGTGAACAATGCAATACAACTACATAAACAATTTGAGTTGAATTTTAGGTGAAGTCAGAGCATAAATATAAACAAAGTCCCGAGTAAAAAGCTCATTAACATCTAACTATTATTTCGAAATAGCAGAACCACATAGAACTAATAGGGAAAATAGTTTAAAACAAAGTAACGATGAGAGTCTCCCTGAGCTTCCTCCCCCCCTCCATAGCCTTAACCTCATATTCTTCTTCTTATTCCTTTAGCCTTCTGTTGATCATTCTCCTTCTTTTGAACCCTCTCTTTCCCTTCTTTTTTTCCCTATTTCTCATCACCATGCTTAGTTCTAAAGCAATGGACTTGCAAGGTTCAGGCAAGCTTCTGGCCTCTAATAATGCCAATGATTTGGCTCATGCACATGCTGAAATCTCCCATGCTAGGGACCAAATTTCGGCCATTGAATATTCTCTCAACAAGTATAAACAACCTAGTCTTAAACCTGGTTTTCCTTCCACTAGACAATAGCATGTTGGAACAAGTAAAGGAAGAGGTAAAGGATCTAGGCAACTAGGCACTAGAAGGCAAAACTCCAACCGAGAACTCCAACCTCCACCAATGGCACCTCAATTGTTACGCGCAAGTGAGGAGGCCTATGACCAAGACATGTCACTTCTCACCAACCATGCAGGTATGACCAAAAACACTATTTTTTTCCTGTTTTTCCTCATTTACCTGAAAATCAGGTTCTTGGGAATGATGGGTCAACTAGTTTTGGTACTTCCTCACACCTCCCAACACCAACCTCACCTAGCAGCCAACAAGCTAAACCTTCCTGGGCAGCTATTACTGCAATGACCAATGGTGAGCCATCTAGAATGACACTTGAACACCACGCACATACCTAAGACTCTACCCTACCTCTTGTTGTTGAACCTCCATATGATATTGCTGAGGAATGTTCAACACATTGGATTAACTATCTTGTTGGACATTTCCTCCATAAAAGACTTCCTTACTCAATGGTTCAACCGATTGTCATAAAACTTTGGGCTACCAAAGGGCTTGAATAAGTCATTGCTAATGATAAGGGATTTTTTATCTTCAAATTCACCAATGAAGATGCATGTGCCTCCATCATCTCCA
The DNA here is from genome assembly GCA_963922005.1 of Cornus suecica. Taxonomy (NCBI): domain Eukaryota; kingdom Viridiplantae; phylum Streptophyta; class Magnoliopsida; order Cornales; family Cornaceae; genus Cornus; species Cornus suecica. The sequence continues at coordinate 37,373,158 of OY998248.1, forward strand.
ATGGGCCTTGCATGATTGCAGGCAGACCAATGGTTCTTCAAAAATGACACTTAGGCTTTGAATTTATAAAGGAAACAGTAGATTCATACCTCTGTGGGTCAAAATATTTGGGCTTCCACTTCAATTATGGACAATGAAAGGGTTTAGTTTCATTGCAAGTTGGATAGGGAAGCCTCTTTTTGCTGACATGCTTACTCAGACAAGGAAAATATCAGTTTTGTCCGTTTATGTATTGAAGTTGATGCCTCAAAACCATTCATTGATGGTTTTAAACTTAACATGGGTAATAAACTGGCTGACATAAAATTTGAATATTAGTGGAAACCCCAGGTTTGTGGAACTTACATGAATTTTAGACATTTTGACTCCAAATGCCCCTCATCCTTGACTAAGACCAACACTGATAATGGAGACGGAGCCAATACCACCCCCATTCTCTTTCAAAACCCTGTGTTGAACTGGTTGCTGAGGGTGATGCACAGAATGGTGAAAGTAATGAGGGTGAGTAGACATTTGTTCAAAGAGGAAATCATAAGACTAATGGATGCTTCTCTATTATGGCCCAGTGTCATGCACCAATGCCTGCTCCTAATCCACCACATACTTGTGTTTCCCCTTATTCACAGAATATTGACACTACAACTGATGACATTTCTCTTGAGGGCACTTCAAAGAAAATTGACCATGCAACTGATGGCACTGAGGCTAATGGGAATAAACTGATTGATGTGCAACCTGGCACTTGTTATGGCCACATTGAAATCTCTTAAACATCCACTAGTTCTTTATCACTCCTCTTCTCCTATTGATTCTAGTATATGCTCTAAGGGTATAACCACAGAGATCAAAGGAAGCAAAAAGAAGAAGACAAAGAAGAAAAAACTCAAAGCCCCAATCTTGGGACTAACTGGTCTCCTCCCCAACTCTATCTCTTAATGATACTTGGAGCTTGGAACATCAGAGGTCTAAATTTCTCTAAGAAATAATGTGAAATAAAGAAGCTTATTCTTGAACACCACCTCCAATTTTTTGCAATTTTGGAAACAGAAGTTATAATTGAAAACCTTGATACCATTCATAAGGCTATATCCCATTCTTGGCACATTTTGCATAATTACTCTTACTCTCCCATGGGCAGAGTTTGGATTTTGTACAACCCCAACACACTTAGAGTTACTAAACTTTCTGATTCTGCTCAAGCTATCAATGTCGGTGTCATTGACATCCACTCCCTTTGTCAATTTAATGTTTCGGCCACATATGCCTTCAATGCTGCTACTCAAAGGAAGTCATTATGGAATGACATTACCATATCTTCTTCTTCCTTTAACACTGTCCCTTGGGTCACTCTGGGAGACTTCAATGTGATTTTGCACCCTTCTAAAATTTTTGGAGGAAATAGGAACTGAAACACATGTATTCATGAATTCAGGAATTGTATCCAAACGAATGAGCTCACCGACCTTAGGTTTCATGGTATCTTCCATTTTTGGACCAACAAAAGGGGAGATATCTTTAACATCTCAAGAAAGATTGACAGAACTCTAGTTAATGACAAGTGGTTAGCTTTTTTTTCCTCTATGACTACACTTTTCTTCCCTATGGGATCTCTGACCACTCCCCCATGGTTGTAAAATGTGGTAACCCCAAACCAAAGAAAAATATCCCCTTCAAATTCTTTAATTTCATTGTTGATCATGATGACTTTCTTTCCACTGTTGATGAGGTTTGGAAACAGGTTATTCCAGGCACTACTATGTATCATATCACTATGAAGCTCAATAATCTGAAACCTAAGCTGAAACTGCTCATTAAAAAAGATTTTAGTGATCTTTCCACCAAAGTCAAAGAAGCCAAATGTTCCCTTGATCTTTGCCAGCTCAGACTCGACAAAACCCCCATGGCTTTGCTTAACACTTACTCCAAATTGGCAAAAACTGATGAGGTGTTCTTCAAGCAAAAATCTAGACTAAAGTGGCTTAATGAGAGAAACAAAAACACTGGTTTCTTTATGAAGACTTTCAACACTAGATGCAACAGAAAAAGAATTTGTAGTTTGAAGCTCAACGATGGAACCACTACTGATTCATTACCTATCATCAAGCAAGAGGCTGTTGATAATTGTTTCAAGTTGTTGGGGTCTAGCACTGATAACTACACTGGTATTGATGGCATCAAAGAGGTTTACAAAAAAGAAATCCCTGCTGAGTTTCTTGACAAACTCAATGAAATTCCTTCTCCTAAGTCAATTCAAAAATATTTTTTTGATCTTAGCTCTTCCAAAGCTCCTGGACCAGATGGATACAATGCATTCTTTTTCAAAAAAAGCTTGGGTTATCATTGGTAGAGATATCATCACTATCATTCAAGAGTTTTTTCAAAATGGTCAAATTCTCAAGTCTATCAATTCCACCTCCCTCACTTTGGTCCCTAAGACTCCTAACTCTTCTTGAATGAATGATTTTAGACCAATTGTTTGCTGCAACATAATTTATAAAGTTATAACTAAGCTTCTTGCCTTGAAATTGCATCCCATCCTCCCTACCTTCATTGATAAGCCTCAAACAACCTTTATTAAAAGAAAAAGACTAGGTGATGGATTCCTCATTACTTAAGAGCTCATGTATGGTTATCACCTCAACATCATCCCAAAATGCTCCATGAATATTGACTTGCACAAAGTCTTTGATTATGTGAGATGGTATTTTCTGATTGATACTCTTAAAGTTCTCAACTTTCCTCTGGTATTCATCAACTGGATCAAGGCTTGTGTTTGCACCCCAACCTTCTCTATTTCCATCAATGGGGAATTAGAGGGATACTTCAAAGGTACCTGATAGGTATAATTTGTACGGCACGTGGAGATAAGAATTTGTCAACCGACTACCTGCTACCAGGGTACCTGCTACCAGGGCTCTACACATCTGAACAGAATACCTACGGGTAGTTATCAGAATCCTATTAGGATACATATGGTTAGCTGTCAAGATATTTACGACACGTTACAACTCTATCAAGAACACCGCATTAAAGACCCTATAAATATAGGGTTGGGTCAACCTAAAGAGGTACGCAATAATCACCCACCATTACTCCTGCTATAGTTTTTTGAGCGATTCAAGTTCTAACTTGACCGTCGGAGCCTATTTGGCCGGTACCCCACCGGTACCCCTTCCGGTCACTGTTTGTTCTTTTTGACATGAACGACATCATTTTCCACCCGATCTTTCTACGCATCATCAGTTGGCGCCGTCTGTGGGAAGCGACAGCTTCTTACTTCCAGAAAGCGTTAGAATGGTCCAACTACGAAGCAAAAGTAAGGTGGGTGATGCCTCTGGACAACCCAATGATCCCTTGCTCCCAACCAACCAAGGAGTACCACCGACCCATACTGGTCTACCTCCAGTGCATCCTCCCCGGCATGATGGCCAAGAGGAGGCACGTGTTTCTCTGGGAGACCAAGAAGTTGGTGATGACAGGTCATCACACAACTCCGAAAGTCCCCAAAATTCAGACCCAGTTAGACAAAACGATCCTACAGAACGTGTGGCAGTATTAGAACAACAGGTTCAAACTCTGGCCTAAGGGATGGACCAACTGATCCAACAGAACCAACAGAATGCTTTGCTTCTTCAACGACTGGCCGGGCTCATTCCTCCCGCTCCGGATGCGACAGGACATAATAATTTGGAAGAGGGGGCAGAGCATAGCCACAACCAGGATCGAAGGACGGTAATCAGGAGCACCCGACGAGGCACGACACCCGATGGTCTTACAGAAGTCATGGGTGTGGATCAACTGATCCAAGACCTGAAAGCACAGATGGAAGGTATGACACAGATAATGAAGGGAAAAAGCCCCGCTATTGTGGATGAACTCCTACAGAAGACTAATTCCCCCTTTGATGCTTTGGTGATGAGTGTTCCTCTACCTAACAAGTTCAAAATGCCACAATTGGAGAACTTTGACGGGTCCAAGGACCCTCTTGACCACCTTGAGACCTTTAAGGCACTCATGCATCTACAGGCTGTCCCAGATGCTATCATGTGTCGGGCTTTTCCCATCACCCTAAAGGGGTCGTCCCGGGTCTGGTTCAATAAGTTGAGGCCCGGTTCTATTCTTGACTTCGATGAGTTAAGCAGGAAATTTATCGGACACTTTATTGCCGGGCGAAGACATAGGAAGCCCGCCACCTATTTGCTAAACGTCAAACAAGATAAAGGAGAGTCGCTTCGAGATTATATAAGCCGGTTCAATAATGAGATGCTACAGGTTGATGAGGTTAATGATAACGTAGCAGTGACAGCCTTCATGGGAGGATTACAGTCTTCTAGGTTTCTTTTTTCCTTATCAAAAGAACCGCCCGAGACGATGGCAGAACTACTTGTTAAAGCCCAGAAGCATATGAATGCGGAGGATGCCATGAATGCCCGAAAAGGAAAAGGGACTGAAGAAAAGAAGGTGGAGAAAAAGAGACCAGCAATAACTACCAGGGACGAAAGAGAAGCTAAAGGCCGGAGAACCCAACCAACTATGGACAGGTCATCTCGACCTGTAAAGAGTCAAGATAAGTTCACTAGCTTCACTCCATTGAACAAGCCGATAGGTGAGATCCTTTTTCAAATACAAGACGATCATTCATTATCCTGGCCACCCAAGCTGAAGTCGGATCCATCAAAAAGGGCGCGCGATAGGTTTTGTCGCTTTCATCGTGACCATGGACATACGACAGATGAATGCATTGACCTCAAAAATCAGATTGAGAGCTTGATCCAGAGAGGGCGTTTGAGCCGGTTCACGACCAATGGCGATAAAGGAAAAGGCCGACAAGATGCTCCCCGAAGAAGTCGCACACCAGATAAACAGCCGGTTCGGGTGATCAATGTGATTTCTGGAGGGTTTGCAGGAGGTGGGGAAACAAGCTCATCCCGAAAAGCTCATGCGAGAAGTGCTAGAAATATGATGGAGGTTCAAGGGGTGGATACCTCTGCTCCACCTTCCAAATCTCCACGACTAGAAAAACAGGTCATTACCTTCACTGACGATGATGCACGGGGAGTACAACATCCCCATGATGACCCACTGGTAATTACCGTGGCAGTGGCCAATTTTACTATTTGATGGGTGCTGATCGACAATGGAAGTTCTGCAGATTTGCTATTCTCTGAAGCTTTCGACAAGATGGGTATATGAAAGGACCAGTTAAAGCCATCCAAATCGCCTCTAGTCGGTTTTTCTGGAGAGAAGATTTCTCCACTGGGGATAGTGACCCTTCCTCTCACTGTAAGGGTGGCTCCAAGACAGCTTACCATCATAGTAGATTTTTTTGTAGTGGATTGCCCTTCCACCTACAATATCATCCTCGGAAGAACAACTCTTAATGCATTGAAAGCAGTAACTTCAACTTACCACTTGCTAATGAAGTTCCCAACTGATCATGGTTTAGGAGAAGTAAGAGGAGACCAAGCTATGGCACGGGAATGCTATGCAGCCGCTCTGAAAGATAGAAGGTCACGGGAATCACTTACTATCGAAGGTCTCGAATCAGTCTCAAGTCAAAATACTCCCCGACCAGAGCCAGTAGAGGACCTTATAGAGGTAAGCCTCGAAGAAGGCGAGAACCGAAAAATAGTAAGCATCGGGTCACTGCTCCCCGATGATGTTAAGGATCAACTTATTCGATTCTTGAAACAAAATCAAGACATGTTTGCCTGGACACATGAAGATATGCCGGGCATTGATCCTCAAGTTATGCAACATCGCCTAAATGTGGATTCTACTGCCAAGCCTGTAAAGCAGAAGAAAAGAACATTTGCCCCAGAAAGGAATGCAGCTATAATGTTGGAGGTTGACAAGCTTCTAAAGGCGGACTTCATTCGAGAGGTCCACTACCCCGACTGGTTATCGAATGTGGTCCTAGTAAAGAAGGCGAATGGAAAATGGAGGCTCTGTGTCGACTTTACAGATTTGAACAAAGCATGTCCAAAGGATAGTTTTCCGTTACCAAGAATTGACATGCTGGTAGAGGCTACTTCAGGGAATGAACTACTTAGCTTTATGGATGCGTATTCGGGTTACAATCAGATCCCCATGCACCCTCTTGACTGTGAGAAAACATCTTTCATCACCGATAGAGGCATTTACTGCTATAAAGTCATGCCCTTCGGGTTAAAGAACGCTGGAGCTACCTACCAGAGATTGGTCAAGAACATGTTCAAAGATCAAATTGGAAGGAACATGGAGGTCTACGTAGATGACATGTTAGTAAAAAGTGTCAAAAAAGAGAATCATCTAGCGGACCTTGAAGAAGTTTTTGAGGTGCTTCGAAAACACCAAATGCGCCTTAACCCAACCAAATGCGTTTTCGGTGTATCATCAGGAAAATTTTTGGGATTCATGGTCAGTAGAAGAGGCATTGAAGCTAATCCGGAAAAGATTCGGGCCATCCTGGACATGAGGTCTCCCCAGTCAACCAAAGATGTGCAGCGGTTGACGGGAAATGTGGCTGCCCTCAACAGGCTAATTTCTCGAGCTACTGACAGATGTCTTCCTTTCTTCAAGGTGCTTAAAAAGGCCTTTGAGTGGACCCCTAAGTGCGAACAGGCATTTGTGGATTTGAAGAATTATCTTGCTTCTCCACCCCTGTTGACCCGACCAGTACCAGGGGAACAACTTCTACTTTACTTAGCTGTCTCCTTAACGGCAATAAGTTCTGCCCTAATGAGAGACGATGGGTCTATTCAGAGACCAATCTACTACACAAGTCGAGCCTTACGGGGAGCAGAAGAAAGGTATCCAGTAATGGAGAAATTGGCATTCGCCCTCGTTATTTCTGCTAGGAGATTAAGGCCATACTTTCAGGCTCATACGATAATAGTCCTTACTGATCAACCACTCAGGCAGGTACTCCACAAGCCGGAAACATCCGGTCGCTTAGTGAAATGGTCGATTGAGTTGGGAGAGTTCGACATCCGCTACAAGCCCAGAGCAGCGATTAAGGGACAGGCACTTGCATATTTTGTGGCGGAGTTCACCTATCCTCTAAAAGAAGCCCCTGAAGTTGCTGAAGAGATACTCATTCCTGAGGCAGAAGGACGGATAGACCCGGAGGTGCTCTGGACATTATATGTGGATGGTTCATCCAACTCACAGGCGAGCGGGGCAGGATTACTTTTAATCACTCCTGAGGGAGAAAGATTTCCTTACGCCCTCCGGTTCAAGTTTAAAGCTACCAATAACGAAGCAGAGTATGAAGCTTTAATAGCAGGACTCCGAATAGCGCAAACCTTGCAGGCACCCTACCTGAAGGTCAACACCGACTCCCGTCTGGTTGCAGGCCAGGTCAATGGGGAGTATGAAGCGAAAGAAGAAAAAATGAAGGCTTACATACTGAAGGTAAAAGAATTGATCGGTCAATTCAAAAAATGCGTAATCTACCCGATACCAAGAGAAGAGAATCGTCATGCAGATGCCCTTGCGCGGTTAGCTACGGCTATTGAGCCGGATGATGATATATTTCCCTTAGAACATTTACATCAACCAAGTATTCACCAGGAGGAAACTACAATGATCATGCAAGTGGAACAAGGTATGAAATGGGCACAACCTATCATCAAGTATATCCAGGATGGGGAATTACCAGAAGACCGAATGGAAGCCCGAAAGATAAGGCTTCACGCCACCAGATATGCTCTCATCAACGGGATTCTTTATAAGAGGAGTCTTTCCCTTCCCTACTTGCGTTGTGTCTCTATTGCGGAGGCAAACTACATCCTCAAAGAGATTCATGAGGGTTTATGTGGAAACCATGCAAGGGGTAGATCTCTAGCCCATAAGGCTATAAGACAAGGGTACTACTGGCCGACAATACAAAATGACGCATTACAATACGTGAAGAAATGTGACAAGTGCCAGCGATTTGCTAATGTCCCCAGACTTCCAGCAGAAGATTTAACACCCATGACTGGGCCATGGCCTTTTGCTCAGTGGGGAATCGACTTGGTTGGCCCATTGCTTCGGGGTAAGGGTCAAACCAAATTTGCAATAGTAGCGATTGACTACTTCACCAAATGGGTAGAAGCACAACCACTAGCCCGAATCACTGCCAAGAATGTCAAAGACTTCACCTGGAAGTCAATCATTTGCAGATTCGGCGTCCCCCGGGTCATAGTGTCTGACAATGGAAAACAGTTTGAAGGAAGTGTATTCCGAGAGTTTTGTTCGGGTCTGGGAATAAAAAACCATTACTCTTCTCCTGGACATCCGCAGGCTAACGGGCAGGCAGAGGTTGCGAACAGAACGATTCTTGGGATGATAAAAAAACGTCTGGAAAATGCCAAGGGGTTATGGCCTGAACAGCTGCCCGCTATACTGTGGGCTTACAGGACTACGGCCAAAACACCCACGGGCGAGACCCCTTTTCTCCTTGCTTTTGGTAGTGAGGTTGTGACCCCAGTTGAAATTGGGTTGGAAAGTTACAGGACAAGTCACTATGATTCAGAACATAATGAAAAGGAATTGGCAGTCAGCTTAGATTTGATTGAGGAAAAGAGGGAGCAAGCCCAGATGAGGGTTTCTGTCTACCAACAGGCAATGTCACGATATTATAATGCGCGGGTAAAACAGAGAAGGTTTCAGCCAGGAGACCTTGTACTACGGGAAGTCACCCCACTCACCAGCAACCGTGAAATTGTGAAAATGGGAAAACTGGCTCCCAACTGGGAAGGCCCCTATAGGGTAACTCGCACATATCGACAGGGGGCATACTGGATAGAGACCCTACAGGGAAAACAGCTACCCCGTCCTTGGAATGCGCAGCACTCAAGGAAGTATCACCAGTAAAAGTGGAAAGGTAGCATCAGGGTCAGTTTAGGCTACCCTTTATTTTCTTTGCTTTAGCATCATTTTTAGTAGTTTCATTTACTTAGATTTAGTTTGCAATAGGCTATTGAGCATTCTGCAGTAGAATTTATTTAATTTACATTAATTGTTAAAGCGGTTATCCCGCCAATTATCAATAAAGAGAATTCTTTTTCTACAATTATTAAGCACCTACTGTGTTATCATAAATATGTTCTTCCACCCAAAAAATGGGTCCCCTAGCAGAAAGGGGGGGCTGAGTGAAGCTCGAGGTTATAATCTTATTATTGAAAGGATATGGCTGAGTGAAGCCCAAATCCTACAAACAAAAAAGAGTAAAAATTACTACTCATCTTCTCACAAAAACTGCCTTAATATGAAAGGTCAAGTTTTTCCTACATAAATTAGGGATCAAGGTCCATAAACATCATTTCATTCATAGAATTTGAAAGTACATCAGATGAAAATGAAAGAAAATGAAACATCACAGCGATACTACGAGATTTCAACATAGAAAAAGAAACAAGTACTGCCTACGACGTCCACTAGGGTTGAATCCTGTGAAATCCTGTGCTGGATAAGAAGTAGTCGCCTGCTCACGAAAATCCTCAAAACCACCAAGGTAATAAACTAGTTGCTGCTCCTGAAGCTCAGGAGAATGTCTGAATTCCTCAACTGCAACAATCCTTGCTTCGCCCAACTTTTGGGCCAAAAGAGAGGCATGTTCCTCTTCTGCCCTCTTGAGGTCAAATTCATGAGTCCCCTTTAGCTTGTTGATCTCCTCCAGTCGGGCGGTCTTAAACTGCTGGTGTTGACGCTCATAGTGGCCCCGAAGCTCGTTGATCTCCGCTTGATGATTAACAGCCATCTTATCTCTCTCAGACTCGGCTCGCATGCATCTATGGGCTATGTACCTGCCTCGGGTCAAATTCTACAAAAAGAAAGATGGTTCAACATACAAAACATAAAAGCAGACATTAAATAATGTAGATATACTAACCCGTCCGACATCAAGGAGAGATCTCCGATAAGCCTCTACAATAGATTCATTCTCATTTTCCAATGACTGGAGGTCCTCGTCCATCAAAGCGCCCATGAGTTTTTCAGTCGCTACCTGCACGCTAGACATCACGGTATCACCCGATGAAGACTTGGACTCAGGGGCGGACATCCTAAAAATGGACCCAGGTCGCGAAGACTGGCCGAAAATAGGCGGTCTAGAGAACTGGCTGAACCCCGTCTGAACAGTAGGCCCCATGCTAATAGTATTTGCATCAAGATCCAAGGTCCTAACGGGACTAGAAGAGGCTCTCGCCGTCATCTGGTGAGAGGGAGAAGAACATTGGCCAGGCAGGGAGGAGGAGAAGCAGGGAATCGATGGCGACAAACCGGTCTTGCGCTTTTTATTTAAAAAGTTATCAAGCACATCTTGAGGAAACCACTGAGATCCCCCTGTGTACACAATAAAAAATTATATTTAAGACAAAGCAAATAAGTAATACTAAAAAAAAAAAAAAAAAAAATTAATGATGATACCTGCACTGGAACTGGTGAAGGGAGCCCGACTCCTGCCAACTGTCGGGGGTAAGTCGAGATCTCCCGTCGCTCGACTCGTGCCAACTATCAGGGATGAGCTAGGATCTCGAGGAGTAGAAAGTGCTTGACTCCCGTCAGAAATAGGGGGAGGACTGGAGAGTGCCCGATTGTCGGTCATCGGAGGAGCGGGGGAAGTCTGACCAGAGTCAACAGTTACCCGACATCCTCCAGATACCGGAGAATGGAGCTCCGGATTTGATGGCGAAGCTGATGAACTACCACTCGAAGAGTCAAGGAAAGGAGGTACGGGTGGGATATTATGGTTTCCACGAAGGCCAAGACAATAACCTGACAAAGCACTTGAGTCAAAAAAAGACTCTTCCTTATGACGGGCCAAGAAAACTTTTGCCCTCTTCAGTCTCTCCTTCATATGTTTTTTCTCTTCAGGTGAAATAATGGGTAGTTTCTTTTTCACTACAGAAGAGAAGAGGAGATGTGTTATAAAAAAATAAAAAAAATAAAAAAGAAAGAAAGTTTACCCGCTTCCGTAAGATCACCCGCTTTCTTTGGAACGGACGGACCATTGTCCTCGCCTTCGACCGCATCCAGGAACTCCAATCCGTTGCCATTAGCGTGAAAGAAACGACTCCACCAAGACTTTGGATTGTCACCAGTCTCCTGTGGAAAGCCCTTTACTGCAGTTAAGAAATTGGCCCAAGCACCATTGCGCTGAATGTAACAGCAAGAGAGAAACTCTTGAAGAGACATGGATCCATTCCCGCATAGGCACCAGAGAAGAGGGGCCCCTAGAATAGCCTTCCAGGCGTTCGGATAAAGTTGGGAAGGGAGGATACCAAAATGGTCTAAGATCTCTCTCGACAGTCGGGGAAGCGGAAGACGCAACCCAACATCAAAATATGAGGTGTAAAGAAACATCCCATGTGGAAGGGAGTGATGCGCCCTTTGATTTAGACCCGGACAGTTTAGCTCAACTTCGTATGGAAATACAAAGTCCGTCTTCAATTTATCAAGCATGGTCGGGTGGACAGTGGAAATTATGTCCCTTACATTTTTTGGTGCCATAAAATATTTTTTTAGAAATATTTTGGCAAATAAAAGAAAAATGTAGACCAAGAAGAAGGAAGAGGCAAGCTACTAAAAAATATATTAGAACTGGTGATTGAATGGTAAAAGAGGTGCAGAAGAGAAATTTATAGGCTTGACAAAATATATCCGTTGGAGCTTAATATAGCCGTTGCAGCTCAATAGCAGGTTGTACCTGCTTGGTTCAGAGGGCGTGAAACACACGCCAGACAAAGGAAGGCATGAAGCATACAGGCGTGAAACACACGCCAGACAAGGGAAGGCATAAAACATACGGGCGTGAAACACACGCCAAACAAGGGAAGGGCGTGCAACACACGCCAGACAAAACCAATGATCTGTCTTTTCTTTTTCTTTTCTTGTCCCATTCAGTCATGATGATATGTTACATATAGTTATATATATATATATATATATATATAATAATAATAATAATAATATGGAAAAAGTCAAGACCACATCCATACGTAACTTCTCAGAATTCATTTCACTTTTTCAAAGTTATTACCTAAAAGCCAAAAAGTTTTCATAATTATCCAAATAACAATATATCACTTTCTCACCCACTTTTTACATATATATATATATATATATATATAGGTATACTAAATAAATTACAAGGTGGGTATATTCCAAAACAAATATTTTAGAATATAAGTATGTATATTCACAAATTTATATATGTACAAAAAGAGATTTTGTTCCCTAAAATTCGGCAAGCGAATTCGGGAACAGGGGGCAACTGATAGGTATAATTTGTACGGCACGTGGAGATAAGAATTTGTCAACCGACTACTTGCTACCAGGGTACCTGCTACCAGGGCTCTACACATCTGAACAGAATACCTACGGGTAGTTATCAGAATCCTATTAGGATACATATGGTTAGCTGTCAAGATATTTACGACACGTTACAATTTTATCAAGAACACCGCATTAAAGACCCTATAAATATAGGGTTGGGTCAACCTAAAAAGGTACGCAATAATCACCCACCATTACTCCTGCTATAGTTTTTTGAGCGATTCAAGTTCTAACTTGACCGTCGGAGCCTATTTGGCCGGTACCCCACCGGTACCCCTTCCGGTCACTGTTTGTTCTTTTTGACAGGAACGACATCGTTTTCCACCCGATCTTTCTACGCATCATCAGTACCAATGGGTTGAGGCAAGGGGACCCTCTTTTACCATTTCTTTTTATCATTATAATGGATGTTCTTTATGCTTTTCTTCAAAATGCAATCATGAATGATCCTGAATTTCAGTTCTATTGGAGATGTAAAAGAAACAAGATCACACACTTATGTTTTCGCTGATGATCTCATGCTCTTTTGTCATGGGACCACCACTCCATCAAAACCCTTCACAATAGCCTTCACGCCTTCTCTTATTTGTCTGGGCTCAACCCAAACCTCGGCAAAAGCCACATTTTCCTTTCTAGAATTTCCCATGATAACTAAGTTGTAATCCTTGTTGATGTTGGTTTTGAACAAGACACTTTTCCCTTTAGGTATTTGGGGTTTCCCCTTTCTTCTGCCAAGCTCAAGTCTTTTGATTACACAACAATTGTTGATAGAATCACCAATAAAATCTCTAGCTGGACAACCAAATTCATCTCTTATACAGGCAGGCTTCAACTTATCAAGACAATCCTGCTAAGCATCCATCTCTTTTGGAATTCACACCTCATCCTCCCTATTCAGGTGTTCAAAAGCATCAATTCTGTCCTTAAAAGATTTCTATGGTCTGGAAGTGAATTGAAGCAGCATGGTACAAAGATCAGTTGGTTCAAATCCTGTAAACCCAAGGACTTTGGTGGTTTGAGCCTTCCCAACATTCTCCTCATCAATAGAGTGGCATGCTTGAAGCACATCTGACATATTTTCAGTGATGATGGCAACTCCCTGTGGCATGATTGGATTCATGACAATGTTATAAGAAACAATGTTTCTGGACCTTAAATCCATCCTCCCTTAATTCATGGAACTGGAGGAGGTTAATGAAATTTAGAGATTTGGCAAAGGCTTTCATTCTTCATAACATTGTTGATGGTAAGAAAACCTCTTTGCGGCATGACCTATGGTTGCCTAAAGGCATCATTGACTCCCTTATTGACAGACATGTTTATGATAACTCCAGATGGAATGGTGATTCTAAAGTTGCTTGAATCCTCATAAGGGGTGTTTGGAGACTTCCCCCCTCTCTCATTGAATGTGTTCCTGAAGGATGTTTTGACAAGGAGAGAAGGACTGGGCTTCATGGACCCTTTCTCCTAATGGCAAGTTTAGTTTCAAGCATTCATTTTTTGCTCTTTTACTTCCTTGCATTACCTCTTCATGGCACCACACACTGTTTGGTTTCAGCACAACATTCCAAGATATGCTTTCATTACTTGGTTAGCTATCCAAAACAAACTCAGCACTAGGGACAGATATGGGGTTCCTCCTGGCACTTCAAATCTTTGCAACATCTGTGGTGTTGATATTGAAGATCATTATCATCTCTTCTTCCAATGCACCTTCTCCACTAGGATACGACAATGGTGTCATCAGAGATGTGGAATTTACTTAGGTGACAATTCTCTAAGCTACATCATCAACTGGGCTTCAAGCATGTGGACTCAACAATGCTCTTCCATCACTGCTATTTGCTTCAGGTTGTGTATAGCAAACTCTATCTACTTTCTATGGAGAGAAAGGAACCAAAGAACATTCTCCAATGCCTTCATGTCCTCAAGAAGACTCATCAGATTGATTGAGGGAAGTATTCGAATGAAGTTGCTCTCTCTTAAGCTGAAAGATTCTAGATTGACAAGAAATGTTGTTACTGCATGGTCTCTCCCCAACACTGAGATTAGAGGCTGTGATTAAGTTTTTCTTTTATTGCTTGTTTTGCCTAGGCATGTATGTTTAGGATGTTTTTTCTTGGCTTGTAGCTAAGACTTTCTTTTCTCTCTTTTGGCTTTGTTGCTCTTGATTTTCTTGAATAGCTGGTTTGTGTTCTCTTCTGACCGGCTTTGCATAGCTTGGGTTGTTTTCTTTCCGTTTTTTTTGTTCTATTTAATTATTGATTTACCCAAAAAAAAAATTTTAATTATTTCATTTGAGAGACCATGCAGATAATTAGAAGAAAATAACTATATGAATTTCTGAAATTTTAATTTAGTCGAAGGCTCGACTCCCTTCAACTTTCACTATTATAGGGCATTTTAGTCATTTCACAAACCCCACTTTCCCCTCCCACTCTCTTCAAGGTACAAAACCCATTGCCAAACTCCACCCCACTCAAAAATCGACCGTTAGAATCTAGAGAGAGAGAGAAAGTAAACAATGGTGGCAACACTGCGAAACAGTACCCTAACCCTAGAAACCCCCAAAACCACCACCACCTCCACCACCAACAACCACCACCCAATCGGCGAAAATGGCGAAACCCAAGTGCAAACCAGCGAAACCCACATGGTTTCGGAGTACGAGCAGTCGAGAGAGGAGCGAATCAGAGAGAACCAAGAGAGGATGAGAAAATTGGGGATTGTTGATCTCTCTCTCAAACTCAACTCTATGAGCTCTGCTCGGAGGAAGAGTCACTCCAATCGCACAACCCCTAAGCGCCTCTCTCCTCTGCCGCCTCCGCCGCCGTCTTCTGGGCCGGTCCGCCGCTCTTCCCGGTACGTTACCGTTGCATCTCATTTCGACCCATATATAGTTGATTCATTGTCTGTGATTGTTTAATTCATGAACGTGTTTCACTTTGATGGCTATTAAGTTCTGTTTTTCAGTCAACATTTATATATAAATATGTATATATATACATACAGACCCATAAGTGTAAATACACACAAACACATATCAGATTTTCTATGATAGCTATTAAGTTCTTTGTTTAGTCAACATTTTATGATTATTTGATAAGGGGTCATTCTTTTTTACTATACATATTATTATGCATATGTGTATACGCATGTGTGTGTTTATTTATATATATACCGGATTGTCTGTGAGACTGTGATAGTTTAGTTTATGGATGTAATTTTACTTAGATGGCTGTTAAGTATTTTTTTCAGCCAACATTTTATGGTTTCGAAGGATGGGGTAGTTTTACTTGACTATATATATTCAGGATATATGAAATTGCACTTAATTAGAACTCCTAATCTTTTATTGTCATTTACTTAACAACACAGTAATATGGATAAATTTAGTTTTAATGGTCCATCTAAGGGGAAAGAAAAAAAAGGGAAGAAGAAATAAATAATATAGATGTGGTATACTTCTTAATATATATATATATATATATATATATATATATATATATATATATATATATATATATATGATGAACCTTCTATCTGTTGGTTTCTTGTTTTCCAGTGGTTTCAATGTGCCGTGTTGATCAGTTTTTGGAATAATTTCTGGTATTTTTAGACGTTGGAAAGTATAGCAGGCAGTTTTAGTTTTTGATGCTTCTTATAAGTGGTATCTGGAATAAGAGTTTGGGTTTTTAACTTCTATACCAATTTAATTAACATTGATGGAGCTATGCATCGGTTTTGTTTTGGGAACTAGGTTGGGGAATGCAACACCAGTTAGTTACTCTGAACTATGTCCTAAACGTCCTAAGAAACATACGTCTTTGGATGGTGAAGTTGATTTAATAGTGGAGGGATCCAGGCCAGAGGTTTACACAGAAGAACATGAAAAGCTGCTGGGAAACACTGAAATGAGTTGGACTCTATTCATTGATGGATGTGACAAGGATGGGAAGCGAATTTATGATCAAGTCAAGGGAAAAACTTGTCATCAGTGCAGGTCTGCAGTTTTATCCACAAAATTGGTTTACAAAGATTGAAGTGAATTTCAGTTTTGCAAATATTTCTTTACAGGGGTTGGTTTTGTTTATTGTCAGCATTTTATTCCCCAATTCATATCCTGGAAGATTGTTGTTGTTGTTAAGGGGAGGGGGGGCATTTTGTGTTTCTGTATTTCCTATAATTATGTAAAATGTATAGGATCATTGAAATGCCTTAAAACTTTTAGGGCTCGACTTTGCTTGATGTTGTATAATCATGTTCCTTCGTAGATTTTAGCAAGTACTATCTTGAGCATCTTTATTCACTTGTTAAATTTTGCAGCTAGAAAATATCTGTATGCATTAGCCTAAGAGTATGCTTTCCTTGCTTCGAAGCTTGATGAAGAGGGTTTCTATCTCTTTTGTATTCACTTTTTAAATTTTTTTTCCTGAGATCCTGTTGATTATTTAAGCTAATTGTGGGGTATTATCAGAGATTAGTATGAACACACTTCTCCCAATTCTATATTACCTTTAGTACAGATTTTACAAATTTGACTAAGAATAGGACTCCTAGTGGTTTTGTTTCTTAGTTAATTCAGATATTTGGAAAAAAGCACACACGGTAAGAGAGGATTCAAATCAATCTAGTAATTTAGAATGTTCCCTTAATGTTTTACTTTTTGATTCTTTATTTTTTACTTTTTGGGATATTGCATTGTTGAAGTATTTTTTTTCCAGGTCAACGATATGCGGTCTTTAATAATATTGCCCTGGGCTGCACATAGTTTTATTGTTTTGCCTATTGATGAATTTTCCATGCTGTTTTGCAGGCAGAAAACCCTTGGTCATCGTACGCACTGCAGCAAATGCAAGTTGGTTCAAGGACAGTTTTGTGGAGATTGTTTATATATGAGGTATAGATTTAAATTATTTACTAGGAACAAGATTGAACTTCCATGCATCAACCTTGCTTTAATCCTTTTGATTAATTTTTTTCCCTTAAAAGTTTGAAAATGCATGGAAATTTAGTGTCTGAAGTTATCATATATTATATGATCCGTTGTACCCTTTGTTCAAGTATATGATGTCCATTATTATAGGAAAGCTGGTTGGCTTATTTGTTTTTAATTGCATGCAATTTCAAATGGGTTTGTGTTGTACTCTATATGTGACCTGTATTTTACTCTAAAAGCATAATAACATTTATTGTGGTTTCTACGTTTGATTGGGCAATATGGAGTCTAGTCTACTTTTTCCCTAGCAGCTGGTCAAGCCATGATTAAGAAATCAACTTGAAAATCATGTAAATAAAATAAGTATCGCATAAGATGACCATGCCTAAAATTAAACCATACACTCTGTCTTAATGTTAGTTTTGTTTGATTAACAGCTAAAGAACATTGCTTGGTTCTTACATCCTCTGTACTTGCCTGGCTTTGGGAGGCTTAGTTCATTTAAGTTTAGATTTCATGTATTCTTTTGAAACTATCAAGTTGATAGTATCTGGCTTCATTAAATTTAATTTGAAGTTTGCACTTGCATGTGTCTGTGTCTCGAGCTTACAGTACATTTTATCATAATGCTGCCAAAATGCTTAGACTTTTGCGTACTGTACCCTGGTAGACATATACGTCCCTTTGTAGTAGAGAAAATCTATTAACCCCAATTTGGAAATCTTTCATCCATCCTTCTCGCTTATCATGATATTTCTCTTACTATCATGATTGGGGTATCATGATTTTATGATTTTAAATTTAGCTCATCACCCTAGAGAAATTTTATGTCTGATGCTTCTAGGTTTATAACTGCTTGCAGATATGGGGAACATGTTCTTGAAGCAAAACAGACTCCAAACTGGATTTGCCCAGCATGCCGTGGAATTTGCAACTGCAGTTTGTGCCGTCAAGCTAAAGGATGGCCTCCAACTGGCGCTCTCTATCGAAAGGTAGCTCACAACCATTCCTCATATGTTCTCACATATCTTCCTGAAGTTCAATTTGAGCTAACCTCAGTATGGCCAACCTTTCAGATTTCAAAACTGGGCTTCAAGTCAGTTGCACATTATCTTATTCAAACCCGGCGAGCACAGACTGTTCCAGATACTAACCCCCCATCTGCAAAAAGATCACTGCCCTTCTCAGATACGGAAGCAGTGTCCAAGAAGAAAGAATCTCTCGAGTCCAAGGATAACCACCAAGACAGTAAAACAGATGATGGGCCCAAAAGCAAAGAAGAGGAAATTCAATTTCCGAAGAGCGAATGCGGTGATTGCGAAACTGCAATAGAGACTAGCTCAGAGCCTACACAGAAGCCCATACTTGCCACGAAGCCCGAATTTGAAGACGAAAACAAAGATAACGCGTTCAAGGGCGATAAAGAGGAGCAAAAGGGCGATAAAGAGGAGCAAAAGCATTTCTTGGATTGCAAACATGGTGATCACAATGTTGCACAGCCCGCACTTGGCACTGAGCCTGAATCTGAGGACCACAAAACAGATATTGAATCGAAGAACAATGAAGAAGAGAAAATGTTTCTCGTGGATTACAAACATGGTAGTAACAGTGTCGCGCAGAGAAGCATTACAAAATCTAAGAGGTCTGCTGTTTGTTGTGAACCAATCGAGAATACCATAGCTGGAAGATTAAGGGAGAGGCGTAGAAGCAACGGGCATGACAAGGGATTGATGAATGGGGAGACTCTGGCTGTTGAGCAAATTGTAAAAAATGTTTCTTCAGAGAAGGAAACACAGCCTAATACCATAGCTGTGGTTTTCGTTGACTAAGTCGCCATAACTGTTTAATTCTGCACCGACAAGTCTTTTGCATGTATGAATGTGGTTTGCAGCCTCTGGGTTCTGTCCAACTTCTCCAAACGCGCACACACGAGGTACCACATTAGTTTTTTGTTCAGCGAAGGATTTGAAATCCAGTAATTTTTGTTGCCTTATGTTGGCAGAACTGCTTAATGTTGCAAGTCACTCTTTTGTATGTGTAAAATGTGGCTTTGCAACATCTGGGTTCAGTCCCACTTGTCTTTTGTAAAACTGGGTGCAGAATTTGACATTGGAGATGATTGTTCATATGAATGTGCCTAACCTTCCTTCAGTACCTATTATAGATACATAAAAATGTAAAAAAAATATAATATTTGCTGCAGAAGTGCAAATATTAGTTCCAGTTCAGTTCACACAAGTGTGAACACTGGCATATGCAAATGTAGGGGTTTGTTGTATGTGGTATAGCACAAGTGCACGGATCTTAGCATCAATTGGATTATGCAAGTATACTATTTGCATCTGCAGTTCATGATATAACAATTTTTTTTTGAAGTCCAGTAAATGTCATTTACCAAATTAATCTCTTCAAATGATTCATTAATTATTATTTCAAACATGCACAGGAAACAAGCTACTTGTGAAAAGAAAGGAAAACAGATAAATAAATAAATAAATAAAAGTGTATACTGTTACTAGGGGTGCATAAAAGAATAGGTGGAACCGGAGGTTCCAAATTGAAACGGTTTGGTTCCTGTTCCTAATATTCAAGAACCGAAATTTTCGGTTCGGTTCCGGTTATGGTTCTTGCCTCTTTAGAACCGAACCGGAACCGGAAACCGTTTTTTTTATAATATATATATATATACTATATATAGAGTGTTATAAACCTAAATACATACCCTATTTTTTCACTTCAGTCTTCAATTCATGTCCCAGTTGACCAAAATCTACCACTAATGTCTTTGCTCAATGTTCTGTAGATAATGTTTGGTATAACTTGAATAATATGGTAGAACTGGACCAACTGGTATATAAATTAGATATTTATATTGTACTATCTTTCAACTTTGGTTAAAAAATTTGAGTCTCACAAATAAAATTTATTTATTTTTTTGTGTTTTGTTTCTATTTTTTATTTTTTTGAAATAGGATAGTAGGAACCGGAACCGAACCGAAATTTAGGTTCCGGTTCGGTTCGGTTCCTTGTCAGTTCAGTTCAATTCCGATTCCAATTTTTAAGGAATAAAAAAAAATAGTTCTTTTCCAATTATCGAAACCGGAACCAAATCGTGTGCACCCTTAAGGGTTACACATTACACTTAGAATCCATAGTATTTTTTATTTACTTTTATTGATTTGTTCAATGCAAGCGCACCAACTAGTCTTTCACCAGAAATCTTATAAGCACATTCAAATGCCCCCAAATCCACAAGGCATGTTTATGAAAATACACCCTACTATTTTCTTTTCTTGTTTCTCTCTGTGGTCTAAAATTCATCATTTTGTTACATACATTTGTCATTGACAATCTAATAAGCTATTTTATTACTATTTGCATCCATGTAACATAAATACGTTTGAACTTTATTAGTTAAACTCAAATAAGATGAGATTTGGATTAATTTTAGGGTCGCGAATCTTTAACACCCCTATACTATGTATATGGTGCGTGTAATACCTTCTGATTTGATTTCACCACAAACCTTTCATTTGTGTGCGAATTGACCACATTTCGTGTAAAATAACATATATGTCCTTAGTATATAAATTTCAACAAAATGGAAAATATGTAAATTTCTAAAAAAACATTTAAAATTTGACAAAAATATATAAATTCGAAAAAATATATAAAATTCGAAAAAAATATATAAAAATTGAAAACATATATAAAATTTGAAAAAAATATATATATAAAATACGAAAGAAATATATAAAATTCGAAACAATATATATATAATTCGAAATATATATATATATTCAAAATTTATATTTTTGTTTCAAATTTTATATATTTATTTTGAATTATATATATATATATTTTTATTTTATATATATATTTCGAATTTTATATATATATTTCCAATTTTAAATATTGTTTTTGAATTTATATATTATTTTCGAAATTTATTCGATTTTTAGTTATAAGGGTATAATGCTAATTTAATTATAAGGGTAAAATAATATTTGCAGAAAGATAAAATGAGTATTTAAGAGAGTATAACATGATAAAATGAGTATTTAAGAGGTTGACAGAGGAATATTTGCACGTTTTTTAAACTTATGGATGCCCAATTCACACATTTTCTTGTGGATTTTTCGCACCTAGTGTTTGAGAGTATTTGCATGTTTTTTAACCTATGGATGCCCAATTCACACATTTTCTTGTGAATTTTTTTCGCACCTAGGGTTTGAGAGTATTTGCACGTTTTTTAAACCTATGGATGCCCAATTCACACATTTTCTTGTGAATTTTTCGCACCTAGGATTTTGAATACTTAACCCTTAATTTTATTTTATCCTCAGATAATGATGACAGGTAAGGCACATGTTATTTAAGATGATTAATTTTTTCCCTCTCTCCTATAAATTGTTCCAAGTTTATCCTCACCAATCTCTATCAAATAAATTTCTCAAATTTTGCCAGCCCGCACGGTCGCACCGGATGCCCTTAGACCATCTGACATCAACTACTATCTGGCACTTCCATATATATATATATATACATGCACACACGCAAACACTGACACACATTGGGCATGACAACTATTTGGGAAAATCTCGAAATTGTCATACACATTGTTCTTTTTTATTCCCAAAGTTGATTGTAATCTTGAAAAACCTAACTAGGGTTTCTTCTATACACCCCTAAAAATGGTGAGACGTTGGAGTCGTCGTCCAAAACCCTCTTCCTCCGACAACAATCCTGAGTTTTTCAAAGTCTTTTTTCCCCATAAGAGCTCTCACCAACTGGTATTTTCTCTCTCCTTTTCTTTCTTTTTTCTTTTCTTGCACATACAATATATATTCTATGTGTAATCATATATCTAATTTACACCCAAGTTGGGACATTTTTTGTGAGACGAGATAAATCTCAATTGAATACAATTGAAACCCAGTGCTCTGTTTGGATGCCGGGAAAAGGTAGGAAAACAAAAAGAAAAGATTATAACTTCACGTGGTTATATGTGTGTGTGTGTGTAACTATATATTTAATTTACACCCATGTTGGTACATTTTTCGAGACACCAGATATATCCCAAGTTGATACAACTGAAACCCACTTTTCTGTGTTGGGATGATAGGAAAAGGTAGGAAAACCAAAAAGAAAAGATTTTAACTTCTTGGGGAAATTCTATTGGGTTGGCACATGTGTGAAAGCTGAATTAAAAGAGACATTTGATTTTGATTTTAGATAGTTGTGTACTTGATTTGTCATAAGAAATACTCAATGGCATTGTTTGAGGATTTTTTTTTTTTTTTCGAGTTATTAAAGCACTGAAAATTTGTAGTGCCTGTTATTTAATTGGAAATCAAAGGATTATTAAATATTGCTTAGATTGATTTCCCTGGTGTTAGGCTACAATACATGCTATTAGAAATTTATTCTATAAAAGTTGCTTGATTGTCAAAGAATTAGGTGACATAAACAAACAGAAAGTTGAATACTTGTTTTGTCTTTTATGTAACATATAGGCATGTCACTCATTTAAAACATTTCAATCATTTAAATGCCTATATTGGTTACTATGTTACATATATACATTCTATCGCCCTAAAAATAAGAGCCGAATACGTATCTTGGATACGGGTACTTCACCTGCTTTGGAAGAGTTCATCTAACATAGAGTTTGTATAGGGCATTTTTGTGAAACCAAACTGAGCATTAGCACCATCAAAGATATGATTTTGACAGGGCAGATTTTTTATATTCTGAGATCACAATTCACAAGGTAGATCTATGTATTTTTGCTTAACATTAGGGGAGGTGAATGCAATTTGCCCTACATTTCACTGCTGACTTGAAATTAGATCCTATGTGAAATTTTTCTTTAATTTCTATAGAAAAGTGATTTATCCCACATCATGGAATAAGCAAGGAATATTTGTCTTTAATGTTATATTTCTACAGTCCATGATATTCCTCGTCAAGAATATCTGGTTTCTGCAGAGTGAGAGGTGGCAAGTTTTTTTTTTTTTGGTTCTGCGGTTTGGTGTTCTAAATCTTTCCTTTATTCATTTATTTCTTATTCAATGATATTTAATTCCAACGTATTACCCTTGGTTCAGTTGGATTTCAAAAATAGAGATTGAAAATATAGTAAACTAAGCTATTTTTTATTGAGGTTTTGTTCTTAAAAAGTTTACATTTTGTTGAGCAGTCAAATGGAGCACCTCTTTTATTGGAAGAGAAACAGGGCCATATTTATGGTATCCAACTTTCTTATTTAAATAAAATTGGTTTGCCTTCACGGTTAAAATTAGAATTTGAAATATTGGTTGATGTGTGTCCAAGTTGCAGAGGAATAAATAATGTATCTGCTCTTTAATTCGTAACTAAAAAAGTTAATATTCAATCTTTGCAGCGTGTACCGCCAGCTTTTATCGAGCATTTTAATGGAACAATACCAACCAAGGCCATCCTCAAAGATTTCAGTGGCAAGCTTTGGCATGTGGAGATGGAAGCTGTTGAAAATGATCTGTTTATTAAGAATGGCTGGCAAAGCTTTGTGAATCATTATTCTATAGAGCTCGGAGACTTCTTAGTTTTCCGATACAATGGAAATTCTTCATTTGATGTCAGCATATTCAGTAAGAGTGGATGTAGAAGAAAGGAAGATATTTCTGTTATTGAAGAGACTGCCACAAATGTCAAGATTGAAGAAGAAACAGAAGTAGAGCACACTTCTTCCAAGCACACTCACGATCGCAAGAGAAAATATTCCAAAGTAGGCTGCGAGATATCTCCAAAACCAAGCGGTTAGTTGTTTACATTTTTGACATTTTTCCTCTTACAGATCTAATGTGCGTTTACAGGTTTATCTGGGCCAGTTCGGCGTAGGTCACGAAGAATTTCTTCAGAAGTCATTCAAGACCGAAAGATCTTTGACACGGCAGGGACGACCTCACGAAAACATCCTTTCTTTATTGCAACTATCCGTAAGGCAAGGGTATATGCTGTGGTGAGTGCCCGGTCTTATACTGGACAGATTACTTCCTACAGCTTCATAATTAGTTGATTAAACACACACCCATATATATATATATATATGTATGTATTTTAGTTCACCTTTGTTGTTAGTCTGATCCCCTTGTGCAATTAAGCTTCGGTCCATAAACATTGTTGCATATTATTTCCAAACTTATATGTAATTTAGTTGGGGAGATCTGAGTCAGGAGACCATTGATATCTGTTAAAGGAGAGGACACTGAAGGGAAAATGAAAGGCAGTTTAGGAGAACAATGTTAGGGGAGTGTAGAAAGCGAAAGAACATCTGAGCTTTTTTCGGTGTTTTGGCCTCAAGGATAAAGTTTTTGGAAAACATGCATTTTTATAACTGAATTTTCTGAAAACACTTTTCAGGAAACCCAACAAAGCAAATATTTTGTACATATTTCTGATTTTCAGCTTCCAGATAACATAATACTGTTTTCAGAAATACAAACCAAGCAGGCTCACCTCTCATCCTATTTTCTCCCTTTCTTTCTTTTGGTTCTGCATTGCAAGGTTTACTATTTATTCGTTTTGCAGCCGATTCCTAAACGCTTGTGGACGGACGAACATGTCAAGCTCAAGCCGCAAATGGTGTTGCGTGATCAGAATCAGAAGTCGTGGCCTGTGTCACCGAGAAGAAGGCCGGATGGTCGGATGGAGTTTACCAGGGGCTTGAGGAAGTTTTTGAAGGATAACAGTGTCAAGTTGAATGACAAGTGCATCTTCGAGTTTGTTCCTGGCAGAGGAAGAAGCAGAAACAAATATATACAGGTCGAAATAATTCGTGCAAAGGCAATAACTCGAAATATACCATAGGTATATATCAAAAGTGTTGTGGATTTTGGGGGATGTAGGGGAAAATTTTTTGCTTCCATTTTCACCAACCCTGTATGGATGTGAACTTGAATAGCTATAGCTTTTTGTAATTAATTCACTGTGAAAATTTTTGTGTTATGATCAGGATTGGGATGATATGGATATGATGAATGTGTTTTTGTGCAGAGTTTGGACCTTATTTCTTTGTAATTTATTGTTGAATTCAATTTATCGTGTTGAAAGCGTTTATTTATTATGGTTAATTACAATGATATTTCATACACAATTTTTGCATTTTACAAACAATAAGTCCCATTAAACTTTAAAAAGTTGAGCAATAACTTCATAATGATTTTTGAGTGCGTGAATTTTTATTTCTTTATAAAATAATCAATTAATTGACAAATTTTTGAAAATTTTGAAATTCCATGATCTAATTATTCATGAGATACTAATTTTACATCATACTATAATTTACCCAAATCTTATGAAGTGTCGCTCTAAAATGAACAGAATCCAAAAAAAAAAAAAAAAAAACTGAAAAACGACGGCGTATGAGAACTATCTCTCTTGCATTGTAAACCAGCATTTGCCTCCTTCCTTAAACCCTCCATGGAATAGCTGGTAGTCTTCTTCTCTCTCTCTCTCTCTCTCTCACACACACACACACACCCACATATATATATACACCCACACCCACATATATCTATTCTCATGCAATCCACCTTATACACTGCCTCCAATTTCCCTCCCCAATTTCAGCCTCCATGGAAACCAATCAAAACCCACCTTCTAAAACCCCCAAAAACCCTACCCACCAACCCCAAACCCTCTTTTAAGCCCCTAATTCTCTCAAACTCTCTCAAAACCTCATTCGATTTCGAATTCGGAGAAGAAAAGCTTCAACAAGACGAAAAACCCGCCATTTCGGCACCCCTCCCGGTCGCAATTCGGCGGTCCGGTAGCGTTTCGCGCTACTTTTGGGATGGAAAGGAGCTGAAATTGGTCTCTGTTGATGGAAATGCGGTTTCTTCGTGGTGGGTCGGGTCGGATTTTGGAGATGGGTTTGGGAAATTGTGGAGATTTTGTGGGTTGGCAGTTAGGAATTTTTTTCTGCCCAGGGAAGTTAGTGGGAATTACTTGGAGTATGTGAAGTGGAAGTTCTTGCATAGGGTCTTCAGTTCTGCACTTCAAGTTCTTGCTACTCAGGTAAATTCTACAGCTATATGTATGTGTCTGTGTGTGTGTGTATACATATATATGGGTTATTTTGAGTTCTTAATGATGGTTATAAAAAAGTAGTTTTTTTGGTGTATTTGTTTTAATAACAATTTGTGTAAGGTTAATGATTTGTTGTAATTTTGAGGATATATTTGCACAAATGTTTAAGGATATTGACTATATGTGAACATCACTCCTCTGTTATTTTGATGAATGGTTGATTTGGTTGGTCTGTTGCCAAAGGCAAGCTTTGTCATTCTCATCGGGAAATAATTATTTCAATTTGAAAACATTTTAGATTTATTTGATAATCACATGTGGCTATTAGGTTTGAAAAAAAAATTCCCACTAAAATTTTCAAGTATACAACAAAAGTAAATAAAATTTGTGAATTTAGGGCTAAGCTATTATCTTCTTCTTATTTTTTTCGGTGGTGGTGCTCTTCTTCTTCCAGTAGTCTTTTTGATGAGAAAAATGGTATATTTCTAGGCAATGTTTCGAGCAATTGGAATTGGGTACTCTCATTCGCTTCCATCAGCTGCTGCGCTGAATTGGGTTTTGAAGGATGGGCTCGGACGGATAAGTAGGTGTATCTACACTGCCAGCCTAGCGTCTGCATTTGATACCAACTTGAAGGTAGGTCTTTTATTCCAGCCAAAATGTGGGTCGCATACTCTGCTATTATAGTTCACTAGCATGGGTGATGTTGACTTACCAATCACTGCAGTTGGTTTGTCAGTTTGGAGGATGATCTTGTTATGTCGAAGAATATATTAGAAAACCCATTTACATTAATGAATGGAGTAAATGATTATTGCAGAAGAATTTGGTGGAAAGACATTGCACAGTATGTGCCCTAGATTGTGATGTCTAAAGCTTTTGTAACTAATTGCTTTCTGTCATCTCCTTCAAAGAGAGTCAGGTTCTGGACATCCGTGCTGTTCAGTTTGAGCATTGGAGTTGAGTTGCTGACTCCTGCGTTTCCCCAATACTTCTTGCTTCTCGCATCTGTAGCCAACATCGCTAAACAAATTAGCCTTTCATGCTACCTGGCAACTGGTGTAAGTTATTAGCCTCAACTATCTATTCTGCTCCTTTCTTTAACATATGATCTCTTGCTTACAAATTGTTTTCATGTAATCGGATTATTCATTAGACATGGCATAAACTGAGTGGTATTTTATATCGTAGAATCCATGTAAGATGATGCTTCTGTGCATTTTTTTCATGCGTTGAATTGAATTTCTTGTCATAGCAAAGTGTTCAAATACTAAAAGAAGGCAATAACTTGGTGCTAAGACCCACCTATGTGATTGCTGAACAAACCTTTGTCACTAATTTGTTGTATGAAGTGGCTGCTCTCAGACAAAAACCTGTATACTCGTGTTTGTTAGCTGGAGCTTTTAATATCTGCCGAGTAATGGTGCCTAGTTTAAGTTCTAAATGCAGCCATGTAAGAAAAGAGTAGCTCTGCTCAGCTAAAAGCTCATGTGCACTAGTACACGTTTTAACAGCTGCTCCTTGATTTTACCAAATATCGATTAAATCTTAATTTGGGGTTTGCACAGACGGGGATGGCGGATTTATCTTAATACGTGGACATCTGGCAATCCTGCTAATGATAATTAAAGGGTCTCTTACCTTTAGGTTTTAGGTTTCCACTCGTTTTTCTGAACTATTTACCGGATTTACCTTCACAAAAATTCTCATTCTAATTGATCTGAGATTAAAATAAATAAATAAAAATTGTACTGCTGATGAATAATATAGTTGGATTCAACTTGTCACATGGAGTTTGAGTTGTCACATTGGTGTTTGCAGTCAGCTGTTCATCGAAGTTTTGCAATAGCCGATAACCTTGGTGAAGTATCTGCTAAGGCACAGGTTTGTTATTCTTCTTAATAGCATGTTCCTTTCTGTTCTCATTCAATTTCTTAATCTGTACATTTATACTAATCATTGGATTTGGTTTCAGATTCAAGCAGTCTGCTTTGATAATGTTGGCCTTATGCTTGCTGCATGCTTGAACATTTTATTGAGAAATAGTGCAAGGTACTTGTTTTCGTTCTCTTAATTTTAAATTATAGCCGGCTACTTGTAACGTTCTCAGAACTCATTTTTGCTGATCTTTCATCTCATTTGTTACTATTGACCCGACACCCTTATGTATCTTATTGTTGCAATTCGATGAGATTGTAGTATCTTTTCCCTCCCGATCTACTGTAATATGTTGATATAGCAATACACTGTAGCACTCTACACAAATTTTAAAGATATATTCTATTATTTTATTTTGCCGCATTATAATTAAGTGATCATACTAAAGATTTTATCACACCAGCTGAAATGATAAATTTGCTGATAAACACTACGAATATGCTTGGAAAGTTCTCTAATTTCTGAACAAATGTGGAAGATTGCAAGCAGGTTTACCCTTTGTTGTATACCCGATCTTCTTGGCACTTGACCTTTTTGGAATTTATCAAGGTCTGAAGCACGTCCATCTGCAAACACTAACTAAGGTTGGTCTTTTCTTCTTGTACTGGTACATTCAGTATATTAGTGGTATTTAAGAACATGAAATCACATATTTTCAAATCTCGAGAATTTTTTGCAGTCTGTATTTTATTAGTTTGTTGTGCCGCCATCTGATGGTGTTCCCCTTACCAAATTACTTAACCTTTTTGTTTGCTATCACGCTCACAAGCAAAACAGTCCCAAAATTGTTAATTTGATAGACATGTTGTAGCTTGGCTTTTCTATTATGCTTTTTTTCTCCTTAATTCTCTCTTCTGCTCCTTCAGAAACCAATTTTGATTGGATTTGCTAAGTTTTTACCTGTTGAAATCGCTTTGGTTCAAACTGATCTTCTGCCAGTAATCAGTTATCGTCACGCACAGATTTAGTCAAGGACCAGTGGGGGCAGTGGCCCCCACTGATTTTATTTTTCTTTTACATTTTTTACCCTTAAATTTGAGATATTTAGCATTTAGCCCCCACTGATTTTTATTTCTTTTTTACATTACCACCCCTAAAATTAAGAATATTGAGATTATGCCCCCATTGACCTGCATGTCTAGATCCGTCCCTGGTCATGCCTCACCTACATAAAGACCATACTCAGAATAGTCAC
This sequence comes from Cornus suecica, assembly GCA_963922005.1. Classification (NCBI taxonomy): domain Eukaryota; kingdom Viridiplantae; phylum Streptophyta; class Magnoliopsida; order Cornales; family Cornaceae; genus Cornus; species Cornus suecica. The sequence continues at coordinate 37,402,605 of OY998248.1, forward strand.
TTTGTACAATGATTGCAAATAGTAGGTCAAATCTAGTCATTGCTCTCAACGCCATCGCTTAACAGCGTCTTCTCTAATAAATTGGCTCTTCTCTGAAGCATATATGATCCATGACCACTATTATCTGTTGCAGCAATGAAGAGAATTGTATAAAGTTTCCCACGTCACATTTTTATTTTATTTTTATTTTTATTGTTCAGGATAGGCTGGAGATTATAGTTAATACATGGATTCAGTTTGGATATGTTCCTTCCCCTGCGGAAGTGAGTAAAGAGGAAGGAATTGGTTTGTTGCGCAGCAAAGGTGAACTGTCACCCCTCTAATTTGCTGTAGTGATGGTCTATTGATTAGAGAGTCATTTTACTGAGATCTGTTTCATCAGGCAGAGAACTGTGGCCTCTCAGAATCGGTTGCTTATATTCCAAGAGTCGAATACCGATGTTATCCATGATGACGATACAATCTTTGAATGATGAGGATTTCTACTTCGTTTGCTTAGAGACCTTCTGCAGAGGGTTGACAAGAAATGGGCAAGTGAGTATATCTAATTACTGTTAATCGGGACAGGTACATAATCCTAAAAAGAATAAGAACTTGCTCTTATAATGCCGTTTCATGGTTTTGTCTGAAATAAATGAAGTCGCAGCAAGGAATTCTTCTATGCCTGCGGGATGGGGCAGGCACTGCGGATGTGATCATGGGTCTGTTGCAGGTAGAATCGATTCTGTTTCTGCAAAGTTGACATTATAAACGCATGCCCCAACAAGCCAATAGATTTCGCTTTAGGAGAGGAAGCATGTAGTCTCTTGGGTGACGTTAATTTCGTGTCATATATTTGTGTTGTTATGCAGGCATGCTTTATCCGCAAGGGGCTCCTATTGAGCAAGAGCAGGTGGGAGAATAATCTGGATGCTCGGGACATGTCAGATTCCGCTATCAGGGAATGGTTTAAATTGTTTGAAGATTGCAAGCGAATGGCAAAGCGGGACTTGGTAGTGTTGAATGAAAAAATGTCAGCTTTAGGGTGGGCTTGTAAAAACATCTTACTCAGCACACAGGAGCAAGCTCGCTATAGTTTTGTAGATGACTGAGGAATTTTTTTATATATATAGGAAGGATGAGTCCACTCTGTTAGTTGTCAGTTACTATGTTGTATAAATGTAAGGAATAACTTACAGTTACAAAGCTAGAAGTGTCTAGCCCACTCCATTAGTAGTCAGTTTCTCTATGTTATATAATGTAAGGAATAGCTTATAGTCAAAAGGCTAGAAGTGTGAATAGGCAAGTCATCTGTAACTGACTTTGGATCTTCTTGTTGAATGTTTTATACATTTTTGAAGATTTTTTCTTGATAATCGGGCTGCCCGAGTAATTCTTGGGACCCGTGTAAAACGAGATTGGGATAGCTACTGTCACAACTAGAAGATTTTTTCTACTGATTTATAGCTGCATCTTGCTCTCTTTCCTTTTGGTATCGATTATTATTTTTTTTGAAAAAATAATAAATAAGCAAGTGCCACTGGCTACTTTGATTGTCTTTTGAATATACTGCAATTGAGGACTTGTGCTTCATTTGTTGAGAGATGCAGAAGATACTCGTGGAAGGAAGAGAGACTGGAAAGAAAGGGGATAGACTGGATTATTGAATGAGTTTAGCATTATTATTTTATTAAAAAGAAACTTTCTAAACTAAAAAGAACATTTTTTTCTAAAAAAAATATAGGACATCAACCCATTATCTCTGTACCCTTTTCTTGATTTTCTTGACAGAGGAGAAATGGGGTTCATTTCCAACTGAGAAACATAAAAAAAAAGGTAGAGGAAAAATGTTAATCAAGCACCAATTTGACTAACTAAAGAAATAGGATGATCAGTGGAAGGCATATTACAACAAATCTTTACTAGATCAGATGTATTTTCACCATATATTACAATTGAATATTGCTAAATCATATTCCGAAACAGCCCCTACAACACAAACATGTTACAAACACCAGAAGACAATATCAGAAGATGGCATTGATCAACCATGCAGTTGAGACAAAATTGAGGCATCTCACACTGCTGTGAAAATTTGCTAAATGCAGGTACCGTGGGCCGTGGCATCGCCTCAGATGACTCCCCAGCTGGTGTTTAACAATACGATTGCTGCGCAAGGAAACATGGAAATGGTAACAGGAAGTAATGCCATGTAACCCCTATGCTTTGGCGATATATACGTCTTCTTATGTACACAGGTATTGACAATCAGTAAAGCGAAATGGGATCCATTTACGAGTCTTCTCTGATTTAGCCTTCAAGTAGAGTAAGAGCTTGCCTCGGTGCTATATATAGAGTATTCACTCCAGCTGAAGATGGGTCTGTCTTCGTCCCACTTCAGGATCTCCCTTGCATATTTAAGAGACTCGTCAACAGTGCCAGGCTCCAAACCCTTGACTTGTGAAACATACAACTTTCGATCCGTGAGAGATGAATAGAGCTGCTTGAACTTAACCGCGATGTAATGGTAGGCCAGATGACCCAGAGAGGGGCTATTGTTAATGCTGCTGCTCTTTATGTTGCTGTTGGAGCCATTACGGCTCACCACCGGACGAAAATCATGAAACCAATCACAAACTGTAAGAGGAACCTGTTCTATCTTTTCCTCGAAAAGATCGAATTTGTTGAGGACTAGAAGGAAGTCCACCTGATCAAATGTGGGATGAGTAACAATGCTCTCAAAGAACTTCCGGGTCTGTAACATCTTATTCACCAAAGCCCCATCTCCATCAGTGGCAAACTGGTCATAGTCACTCAAGGAAACACAGAACATGACAAGTCGCACATCTTCAAACATCTCTAGCCACTTGCAATTTTCGATGATGCCTCTGGCTTGTACTCTAATCAGTTGGTATCTGAATACCAGTACAAGAAAATAAAAATGGTTAAGTTCAAACCACATCAGTTAAACTCTGGTATTAACAATTTCAACAGTGTCATCGTTCAAGCCATATAAAAAAGCATCACTCCACACAGGAGGAGTTTGGGCTTGACAACTTCATTTTGCCAGTATTAACAACATAACTCATCAACACCACCATGTCATTGGAGACTTCCTTGAAAAAATTCATTCAATAACAGCATATTACACTCCATGAATCTATTATTCAACTTGAAATCTTCAATAAAAGTAACTCAACACTAAAATTTTAGGCTTCAAACACAGGACCCACCTTATGCTTGGTGGGTGAAAAATTACTAAATTTAATTTCAAATGATAAAATTGACCTTAAACTCTTATAATTGTCAACTTAATCTTCAATAACTAAATCAACACTAATATTTTCAGCCTTACCACACAGCCACTAAGTAAAGGAAGCAAAAACTCAAGACCAGCCATTTAATACAGTAAAATGGCAGGCTCAACAGGCGTGTATATAGTTGGTTTTCATTCCATTGCACATGTTGAAAATAGTATGGCATATCGTCAAGAAATATATTGTATCAACTCTTGTCCAGCACAAATTATGGATGGAAGAAACTTGGTTGCTTTGGGTTTCCCTTTTCCTATTTCAGTCGCTCCATACCACTTCCTATGTGCAACATCTCCGCACTATCAGACTGAAGTCCCAAACAACCAAATAGCAGACCCAATGCTAACTTTCTGCCTGTCAAGGAGTCACCAAGGGTCACCCAGCAACCACTGCATGGCCCACGAACAGAAAGCAAGGATGCTACTAGGCAAGGCAACATCTTAACAATGTTGGAATTTACTTCATATATCGTCCCAAGGCTTCATCTAGAACAAGAGATCAGTCATTAGCCAATTTACAACACCTCACATGGTACTCATTGGACAATCTCCTAGGAAGACTTGATCATTCTCACTCATGGAAAAAACATTGCATAGGGCCTGATAGTTTGTCACATCCTAGGTTAAAAATTGCAAAGTTCTACTAATCTGTCTGTCGGTCTAATCATTTGGACATGTCTTCATTCTGATTAGGGAAAAGAACAGCATGCTAACACTATCTAAATAATCTATTCTTCATAAATAATATTCCAGCGAGGTGGTAATAACACCCTTCCCTCGAAGAAGACAGTAAAATAAAATAAGGAAAAGAAAGGAAGCAAATAGAGAGAGAACTCCACAAACAGAAACATACTAGAGAGACTTGTAATATTGAAAGAATAAGTAATTTTTATATGGCTCAATGGTCAATGCACCCTTCTCTAGAACATGTTAAATGAAAAATAAAAAAATAACAATATAAAAATAGAGAGGAGGGGAGGGGAGGGGAGAGAAGGAGGGGGGCTGTAAAAGGAAAAGCAGTGAGCATGGATAAACTACCTGAGCAGAGAATCATGCTGATCAGCAGTGTCACTTAGACCATACTGCGCTGGCTGGGGAAATGAAAACTCCACACTAGATAGCCCATTGGATGAAGTAACACCCTCAGCATATAGGATGTCAACATCTGAGGGTACATAGTCTGTTCTCAATATTTCAACCGCCTGGAGGAAAAATAGTTATAGGATTGTTAATGCTACAGTACGAGAGATTGCCACAGTTACATCCCTGCTTACCGCAGGGAAAAAAAACATGAAAAATGAGAGTAAGAATACTTGAGTGCAACTCAGAGATTGAGCTTGGCTCATTGATGAGTGTGAACCTAAACTCGCTGAACTCAGAGTATTTCTTACCAAACAGCTTAACTCAAATCACATCCTGGTCAAAGACACATAATCCGGTAAACAAATATTTCTTTAAAAATCAATTCCTGAATTGGTTATAAAAAAGCATCGAGTCTGCCAATATAAAATAATAATAATAAATAGAAAATAAAGAAAGAAAAAACACCACAGTCTGCAAACTCAGCTAAAATGGCAAGAGACAAGATCAAGTAGTAGTACAACACTTCTACCAAAGGCATTCCCCAAATGGACCAAGTCATCTAAGTTTAACTTTTCAGAAAACCTTATCCAGGTCATTTGGAATTGCTTACATCAATCATGTTTGAATTCAACTTAATGCCATAACTTGACCTAAACCACTAACATAATCTAATTCCATACTTGCTCAATCTATGATAAATTTTAGTCTTTCATTGTCCCCCAAATGTGGACCATGTCTACTTTCCTTACTAGTGAAATTATAGATCTTGCAAAAAACAAAATGCGGTTAGCGCCCTTTTCCCTCAACACAAAGCCAAACCATCCTCGTCAATTCACACTGATCTTTTTCTTCAATGGGTGTTATTTCCATTAACTCAGGTTTAATTTTAATTTTATCATTTCCTTTCTTACCTTTTATCCCCTATCAATATCCACAGTTGAGAGAACTCATGTTACAAAAACAAAATTCGGTTGCCCAACATTCGATCCAAGTGTGATTGCTTCAATATTACAAATTCAAAACCACCAAAGATCACACTATATCATTTACCACACCTCCATATGCCAACATATTTTTATTCTACTTGCAACAAACCAACTCCCTAATCTACCATGATCAAAGTACAAGGTAGCAAAGATTTTTTTCTTTTTTTCCCCTTGCGCCATGTTTTCAACTTGACCATTACATCCCCCTCAGGTTTTTTTTACCTTTCCTGAAAAATTACATTCCATATAACCAGTTTTATTCATAATTCTCTTAACCTTCATAATTTCTAAAACTTCTTTTGAAGACTTCTAACAGTCCAAACTACATTATCCATATTTATTAAATTTCACCATCTTTCGACAAAAGGATTTCCACATTGCACTTAATACAACTAAAATCTCTACTATTCTCTCTCCCATAACTTGGCAAGTCAGTATCCTTTTCTCCCTCTTATTTGTACCTGGTTTGAATTTAAATGTTCACCTCCTTTTAAAAGATAATTGGTACTAATTTTATTAAAGCTTCTAGCTTTTGCTTTTACTAATTACGACTTATGAATCCCCATAAATTATTATCCTATTCAGTTTGCTTCATATCTATTATGATGAAATGTGTCAGGGAAATGTCAATGTGTTCTTAGGATTTCACTGCATTGTTCATTCGCACATTTTTCTCACGCATGTCACACAGTTACTTTTTTATAGTCACAGAATACTAAGAAAGCATGAATAACCTTCATGCTGAAATACATTAACAAGTAAAACTTTATGTAAGTATTAATATCACTTAAAATTTCACATTTAAGTAGCAAAAGAGGGGGAGATTAAGAAGCCTATATTACCCGCTCTAAGAAATAACAAGCAATATTAGGTAGCATTTCCAATTCACTTCTCCGGTTGTATGTAGCCTGGATGGCTGCATCCTTCCACATCTCCTCAACTAATGGTGCATACTCCCGAGTTGCAGCTGGGAAAATCACTTCCAAATTACCTGACACCATAACTTTGAGAAGCCAATCAGAGAACACTTTGAACCTTGGGCAAATGGAGTAAATGGTTTTATACTCCTCTGCATCCCCATTACCTGTGGTTAAAAAAAGGCAGAAAACATATTCATAATGTTACAACTTGTTCAATCCTTTTCTATTATTTTCACTAGATAAAAGAATCAGGTAACAAGATATGTAACAATATGTAGTTATTGGCCTGATCATGTTGCAAGTTGCAACTTGTATGCAATCCTCTCTAATATTTGTTACGATCATGGTCCAACTTGCATGTAATACCCTAAAATAATTGTTATGAAAAATCTGGACCAAAACAATGTACTGAATATCACCCAAAAAGCATAATTCAAAATCCATAATGACTTCTAGGAAATTGAGAATATATATAAATTAGTATTAAGTACAATAACAACACAACAATAATCAGCGTTGTTATCAAAATTAACACTCTCACCATTTGAATTGCCGCCACCAACATAAAGAACATACTGCAATGTTATATATATATATATATATATATATATATTGGTAATTTACTTTAACATTCATCTTTACTCACAACCAATTGTAGTTTGTGGTGATATACATGTTGTGTATCTTACGAGTTATAATTCATTAAAAAACAGTACTTTAGCTCAATTGGCTTGTAAATTTCACTAAAAAATCATTTCTATTGAATTATGTTGTCAAAAGTGCAGACTGCTGCACATTGGGCTCCATAAGCAAGGTTAAAGAAAAATCAGGATTGTGGTAACCGATTCCATTGCCCATTTTCGCAACTGCGACGGCCAACATGACTGAATTGCATATTAACTGTTTCTTCTGATGAAGTTAGTGTACACTATAAAAGTAAGAGCGAATTCTGTACAGATTTAGTTGATCCACAAAACTGTTTATGTTTCAAATTAAGAAAAGTATAAAGCCAGTAAAAGACTTGATAAAAATTGTCTTGCATTTAGATTTTCAACAAGAAGTTCAACCTCGAACTACGCTAGAGGCAGGCACAAAAATTCTCTAAGTCTTTCATTACCAAAGTACATAATGGCAAACTCAGGCTTATGTTCAGTCCCTTCAGGGTCTTCAGGCTATTCAGCAAAGCAAGCTTAATATGTTTGCCATGAGAAACAGTTTCAAAGAAAATTCGAATTATAAGTGACAACTATAAAATAAAATAAAAAATTATCACTTCCTGCAAGTGTATAACTTCTTTTCAAAATATTCGGAGGACTCTTCTGACCAAACAAAAAATATGTAATTGTCAGCAAAGTTGATAGAGAGAAAATTATTGAACCAGTATTCGAACACGTATTTTACTTGATGGTATCCATCGATATTTTATTCTACTGAAGTTTATCTTGGGATTCTCTGAAGGTACCCTCCCAGTCAAATATTTGAGCGTTCCTTTAATTACATCCAGGCTAAACATAACCCCAAAGTAGCACATTTGCACAATTAGGGCCAAAAATTATTTCCCTGCTTCATTTAGCGGGGTCTTTCATGGATCTTGTTTGGCATGCTCCAAATTAAGAAATATCTAATTGCAAGTAGATAAAGTGCAAGATAAACTGATAAAAAGTACATTATTTCCAATCTATCTCAGCCTGAAGATAAAGTAACATTAAGATCCCTATGACCGTGAAAGGACATGTTAAACAATAAGCTCTCGGATCTTGAAATACAATGGAACAACCTTCAAAGTTACACAGTAACTGATTTGATGCCTTAGATTCATTATACACTATGCTTGCAAACAATTATCACCAGATAGACCCACGGCTTGTAGACTTGAAGATTAATGTAAATCATTTTTAATTTCTACAACTTGTACAATTCAGTATTGATTTCACTAGCAAATGAATGAAAATGTAAAAGTCATCACTAACAGACTAGCAGATACACATGCATTAAAATAAAATAGAAAATGAGTTAAAAGAGAATAGTAAAAGAATATACTTACTTATCACATCAGATTCATCAGAAGACTGATTTTCCCTCGAATCATTCAAACTTTCATCTTCAAAACGTTCACGGCCCTCAAGTAGTATACCAAGGTAACGATATACATTGCTCTGGATCAATAATTTGAGACACTCACGTTCATCCTCCGAGAAGGGAATGTCTTTGTAAAGGATCTTGGCCTAATAAAGGAATTTTGTAATAAATACACAGTCTTCTTCAGAATAAATTTAGCCATACTAGTAAATATAACACAAGCTCAAACATCATATCACTTGGAGCATAACTAATGCCACCATTATCACATAAAAAATGGAGGAAATCGGAAAACAAACTTTAAGCATATCCATTACATGCCATATAGAAAAGCCATAGAAACGAAAAGCAGATTCTCCTTCAACTGGCCACTTATGATTTGGATTTATGTATCACAAAATAAAACAGCAAATCTGGAAAGGCAGAAGAGGGAAATGTTGGCAACAACAGCATTTTTGCACAAGTCCTAATTTGCACTAACAGTAAGATGTTAAAAATGTCATACTGAATTTATTTTTTTCCTGGTAAACTGTTATACTTATTTATTACATAACTATAGTAACTCTATCCTTAGAAGCACATGACATAATGGTTGAGATATAAGGGGATGCCAGAAAGTAAATAAGTATCATGTAAAGAGCAAAACCAGAAGCAGAATGGAAATTGTAAGGTCATAACTCCCCAAGTCGACGATCATTTGAAACTCTTTATACTTCACATATATAAATCCATATCTGATAGAGGAAATAAAATATATTTATTTCATTAAGAGAGAGAGAGAGAGAGAGAGAGAGAGAGAGAACTTGTAGTTTACGCTATGTCTACAATTTGGGGCAACCCATACTTATGAAATGTCAATTAATTTGGTAGCACACAATGCACCCAAAGTCCTCGCTACAATCTACTAGGGTTGCTACAATCAGTATTGCAAGGAAAGGGCTGACGTGACAATTACTCCAATGCTGTTGCCAGATAGCGAGAGATCTGCCCATCATTTAACCTTATTCTTGCAACTCCATAAGATGTGCAAACCTGTTGTTTCTAAGGTGCAAACCTGTTGTTTGTAGGCAAGTACATCTATGTACCTCAGACTTTCATTTTTATTTTTATTTTTAATGGTAAGGATTTTTTTGGTTTTTTTTCACACAACCCATTTTGTCTCCAAGGAGACTCAAACCCCTCACCTTCCCTATTGGAAGGAGAGGTTATACCGTTGGGGCAAGTTTTTCCCTTTGAAGAAGATCACAACTCCCAATTTATTTAACACATATTTTGAAATATTATACATAGATTGACCCAAAGAATCGGAAGACTCCATAAGATGTGCAAACCTGTTGTTTCTAAGGCAAGTAAACTGTATACCTCAGACTTTCATATTTTTCCTTTGAAGAAGATCACACAACTCCCAATTTATTTACCACATACTTTGAATATAATATATGTATTGACCAAAAGAAACCGAAGTGATCAATATCTACAAAAGTTTGACTATGATATCTACTATCCATGTTGTGATGAATACGCAAAAGAGACATTTTATTAATCATATGAGATAATAGCAACGAATGGAGTCCATAAAAGCATCTTCCGTACATTGGACGTAATTAGTTATTACTGAGATTAATCATATCACAACTAAAAAAGGAAACGTTTAGGACAGAGCAATTAAGGGTGAGGGTAATTGTGACTATACATATTACCAAGATCGCAAGAGAAAACTCCGCAATAAACCACAACCCTCATAAGAATGACAAAGGATAAAGCGACAATAATATTGTCACTGCACATCAAATGTAAGGAGATGTGACAAGGAATTGAACTACTTACATAATAAAATAATCATAACTTGAAGACATCTATGGGAAACTACCTGCTTAAATATGGTACTCGTCCCAGATCCATTATATCCGATAAGAAGAAGTTTTTGAAGCGTTCTTTGCTCAATGTAGTCAGGCACAGTTCGACTACTCAAATGATTCACTTGTTCTCCACAAGGATTTGTGGATTTGGAAGGGACTGGAAGTGATAATACAGCACAAACCAGCTTTGTTCCAGCCTGAAAAGTGACAATTTTAAATGAAAATCTGAAAATAGTAATGCATTAGCTCTTTGTTCTTTTAATTTTCTCTTTATATATATAAAATCTGTAATTCGGGTGAAGTGTTGTTGAGAGGGTGGCAAGATTTGGGGGGGGGGGGGGGGGGGGGGGGAGTCGCGAAAGAACAAATCCGCACCTTGCCCCAGATGAACCCTCTCGTATTCTTCTGTCCCTCTTCCTGGTATGAACCATCGTCATTCACCCAAAAGTGCGGGTTGCCAGCACATTGCACTCCTGCCAACTGCCATGTTGAACGGAATAATCTTAGCAAAAGAATGTCCATAAACAAGTTCCAAATTTTTTTTACATGTTAAGAAGCACCAACCTGTAACATTCTTAGCTCTACTTTCGTGATCTCCCGCCCATTTATAAAAACTTGTGTGTTTCCATTGCTAGCATCTGCCTTGATAGGACCCCCAACATTTAGGTGGGGAGTAATAATTTTGGAAGGCTTCTGTCCTTCCTGTTAAAATTAGACGAACCATCATAAACAACTATACAATAAAACCAACAATCACAAAACCAAAATAAAATGATTCAAGGGTACAGCAATCACCTTTCCCCAAAGACCAGATACTTTATCATACCAATAGCTTCCTGGCTTCAGCTTCTTCGGTGGGTTCGAACAGCTTTGCAACACAGCCAGCTCCTCTTGACAAAGAGGCTTACCATTTACAAAGACATACTCCGGAGGCAATTGGTTAACTTCACACAACTTCTCAGCCTTCATTATCTGCCGAATCTCCAAGTCATTAAGCAATCTCCTGAGCATTCGAGACGATTTTCCCAGGTTCCCTCGCTTTGGCTCATCGATCGGATACCCAATACAAGTAACACACTTTCTGCCTTCCGGCATTGACCCCATTGCTCTAAGCACACAATTACTACAATACTTTGCATCACATACATTGCACACCTCCTTCTCAGTGAACCTATTCCCTTTCAAGCATCTATAACACGCTCCTTTCCTCACCTTCACCCCCGGTTCTCTCTTTTTTCTTACAATCTCCGATTTGGTTCGACTAAATTGCTCAACAGAATCTTCATCCTCCGACTCAATATCACGAAATGTCACCGCCGGAGTGCGTCTCACATCCACATTAGGTTCACAACTGCAATCCCCAACCTTACGTGACGAAACCCTAGAAGACGGATAATCCATGCTCAACACAGACCCGCTCGATCCCCAATCTGGCTGATTCAATTCATTCAAATCCAAACTCTCCTTGCAACCATTCGAAACTCTCAAAAATTCCCTTGATTTCTCGAAGCTACCCGAAAACCCTAACGTCCCGGAGCTTCCCGCCACGCCCAATAGCTCGTGTGAGCATTCCTGGCTAATGGAGGAAGACGACCCAAGACCAGTAGAGCTACGAAACAACTCTCTAGACACATACCCACCATTGTTAGGAAAATCTAGAGTATCTGAGCTACTGAACTCACCAGACAAGGCACAGTCAGGATTGTTCATAGCTCTCTCCTCGAAGGCGATCACAGAGGTTGGAGAAACAGTCGGTTCGGACCCTAACCCTAGCTCCTTCGACACGCAGTCCTCACCATCCATTGTGGGAATCACTGAAGTCGGAGAGACGATGGCTTCAGAATCTAGGGTTAGGGTTAGCTTCTTGGACAACTTGGTGCTGATATCGGAGGTCGAGATCGGCTGAACCACCGGCAACAAGAACCCATCGGAAAAAACCACCTCCGCCGCCGCCGCCGCCACCGGAATCCGCTCAACATTGATCGGCACGGCTCGGGGAATGTCGCCTGTGATCGGTGGGCCATTGTACTCCATCGCGAACGAGTACTGTACTCCATCGTCGACCATAAACGCCATTTCCGGCGGCATTTTCTTTTGCCGGAAAAACCTACTACCGTTAGGGTTTCAACATCGAAACAGAAAGAAATCAAACCCTAACTCTAAATTTGTGGTTTTCTTACAGATTTCTACAGAGAAAATTGAGAGGAAAATTGGGTTTTGAAGTTTGGAAGGGGGTGAGAAAGTGCTTGAGGAAAGGAATGGGAAAATTCAAAGAGGGACAAGGATTTGGGGAAAATTCAAAGAGGGAGTTTTGTTTGGTTGGGAGGAAAATGCATTGGGAAAGTGTTGGAGTGGGACAAAAAGGACAGCAAAGAGAGAAGCGGTAGTGGGTGGACAGTGTGTGAAGGTGGCATCTTTTTGTTTCTTTAACTCTACTTTATATCTATATTAATCTATATGTGAATGAACCATATTTTGCTAAAGATATCGGTGACTGTAATGATAATGGTATCGGTACGACAGACTTGGGTTAGTATCGGAATTACGTAACGAGATTCGATTATCGCAATCGTGAATTTTTTAAAATCTTGCATATTTTACCCAAAATGTTATAATTAAATACGTTTGGCAATATGAATGAATAAAGATGATTTTTTTGTAGATTTAAATGAATTTTATTTAATTTTTTAAAGAATTTTAATATAAAAAAATAAGTTATTAATAAATCTAATAGTATCGTCGTTATTTCAATATTTGTGATATACTTGTTATAATATTATTAATTTAAGTTTAAATAAATAAAAAATTGAAATCACAAAAGATATAATTTATTTCCAATAATATAAAATAATTTTTAAAAAGATAATTGGTTCACCACTAAAATGAATTTTCATGGTGGATCTTGTTATTCTGGTTGGGGTTCATGGAAATATTGTCATTTTTGAATTGTATCTTCAGTGGACATTTGATTCATCATTAGTAGACCATATTCTCTTTGTAACTGATAAGGATAATTTTAACCCTGAGCATATCCCAATAAATTACTATACTGATTTTTACTGATGTTATGCCTTTGTCCATAATATCAATAAGACATTTGAGGCTGAGGAGGCACAATGGGGTATTCCTCTGCATGAAAAAATTCATATGGTTGTGACGGATAATAGCTTTGACTTATACCATACAAAAATCCATACTGTGAGCTTGGTGACTGCCCCAACGAAAATTTACCAAAGCTACACATCATTGAAGAAGAACCATCACTTTGATAATCATTGTGTCTTTGGTTCCTCCTACTTGATTCATTGCCTTAATTCTTTTATCTAAGTCGGGTTCAAATAAAAAAAAATTATTTTTCTTTACTTTTCAATAATTTAATAATGAAGTAACATTTATCATATCATATACATAACAAAAAACTTTTTAACCCAAATTTTTGAAAAACTTCAATTATGTTAATCGTTACGGTATTTTCGGAACCGGTGAGAATCGGGGTTTCGGTCACCATAACGGCTGAAACGGCCCGTAACGGCTGGGCCGTTACGGGTGTGAAAATCGGATAACGGGGCTGTAACAGTAACCTACAAAACCATTACGAACGGTCCGTAACGGCGAACCATGGACTAAACTAAAATGAATATGCTATGTATTTGATATGTGTAATGAAGTAATTTTAATGGATAAAATTCTCACAATATTCAACACAATGGGATGGCAACGGTTTTTATTTATTTATTACTATATCATTTAAAAATTATTAATACCAAATTCACCATAAATTTATGATGGGTTGTAATATCCAGGCACATAGCCCCTAATGGGGGCAATAGTTTAAGTATTTTGAAGAAAATATAAGCAAAAAATGAGATTTGTCCCATTTAATTTTGAAAAATTTAGGTTTATTGCCTCTAATGTCATGGATTGCCCCTAATTAAAAAAAATTATGGCTATGTCCTTGGTAATATCATTACCACCCTGACAAAATAAACAAGTTCATCCGGTTATTATTGATTTTACTAAATTATTTCTACGAAATTGTAAACTTAAATTTTTTAATGGAATAATATGATAAAGAAGCACTCATTAAAGCATTAATCTATTTTTTTCCAAACAATAGAGAACTATGAAAGAGATTATTAGAATTATATAATTTTTGGCCATTTAAAAGTCATTCTCTAATATTTTAAGTTTATTATATTCATATCAATCTAGTAATCACAGTTTTACAGTTTGATTGCATTACTAATAATAAAACTGAACACTTAATTAGGTTTACGAATTCTCATCTTTTAAAGATCGTCGCTGAGAGAGAAAAGAATCACACTTTGAATTTTTTATATAAAAAATGTATTTATTTTTTAGTCTTACTTAGGCATATAGAAATTTTTAGTTACATGGGCTCTAACTTAATATGTATATATTAAAAAAATTACGTAAATGGGTTGGGTCGGGTCGGGTTACCAACGGATTTTGCAAAAAATCCGAACCCGCTTCGGTTTTTTATATTTGATATCAAACTCGTCCCAAACCCGTTTATAAGCTTACTAAATCCACCCCATTCGGGTTGGGATGGGTCGAAACCCGTCCGAATCGGATCATTTTGTCATCCTTAAATAAAATATTATATGTTTCTTATTGTAATAAAGATAAAAATATCACTGGAGTCTTCGCAAGTTTTAAATAATGGAATATCAGTGTAATATAATTACAATTTTTTTTAAAACTTATTGTCCTTGTATTGAATTGATATAATAAAAAGTATGGGAAATTACATAAACTTCCCCTAAACTATGACCTAATTGCACACATTATCCTTTATATTTCAATAATTTCATAAACTACTCTTAAAACCAGCTCCGGTGTAACACATAACCCCTTCTGTTAAAAGTCAACGACGGAAAATTTTATTTTGGTCAATAAAGCCTATTTTTGGAGTGAATTTCCAATTTTGCCCTTATATATGCATGTTCCAATTTAACCCTTACTTTTACATACAAAATTACTTAAATACCCTAACTTTTTTTTACCAAATTGCCCTCACAATTTCATTTAAAAAAATATAAAAATTGAAATTGCTTGTTCCAAAAAACACAAACATCAATATTAGTTTAAACCCCAGAAGCTTAAATAAAAAGATTCTATAAATTAAATTATAAAACCCACTTTAAGTAGAAAAAAAAATTTCTTGAAAAAAGATGGAGAAAAAAACATGTAGAATCCAATACATATCTCATAAAAATAAATAAATAAAAAGAAAAGAAAATAAATCAACTAGAAACCTATGTTCTTGGATGTATCAAATACATGTCATAAATAATCCAAAAATCATATTAGGCTGCAAATTAACTATTTCCTAATATGGGGTGAACCAACTCAATCAAAAGAAAAAAAAAATTGCTTTGAAAAAAATTAGACTCAGTACCTTATAATTTTGACCAAAATGCCCTTCACAAAACAAACAATTACATAAAAAAAAGGCATAATTAAAGGCCAAAAGAAAAAGAAAAATGAAACGGAGTGTTAAAAACGAATTTCCTTCTAGCCCACATCTGGGTTTTATGAAACTGCAGAAATCATTGGTTTCCTTCAATAATATGAGGGGAAAATAGTCATTTTGTGATATTTCATTATATTCTTAAAATATAATATAAAATAAGGATTTTTAAGTAAATTCACGCACAAATTTGACTGGAGCTCTGCTCCGGTGTTCTAAGGGATAATAACTGATATTATTCAAACGTTAAAGGTACTTTCTATAATTATGTCAAAGTTCAAGGGAGGTTTGTATAATTTTTCCTAAAAAGTATCCTTCAAGAGACTCTACTTGAAAAGATAATGAGCGGTATAAATAATAATTGATATATTGTCAATCTAATAAATATAATATAATTTAATCTTATTGAAAAATGAGTAATAATTGGGGAGAGTATACAGCAAGATAGTCTTTTAGGCTCCGTTCAGACGGAAATATGATTGAAAGTGAAAGTGAAAAGAAAAGAAAAAAAAAATTAACTTTTCATCGTGTATTTGGTTAGATGGAAAAAAAATTCAAGAAAACACAAGGAAATGATTGATTTGTTAGTTTGAATGTCATGAAAGTGAAAAGAAAATGATTATACTTACCAAAAATACCCTTGAAATTATATTTTTGAAAAATATATCTTTTCTAAACTTTCAAAAAAAAAATCAAAAATTATGAATTTAGTTACTATTATTTTTCGTACATATATTTAGCAATCACAATGTGATAAGTATATATATATATATAAGTAATAAAAATAATTTGCTGAAAAACCAAGACAAGACGATAAAAACTTTATATAAATTTGGAGATAAAAGATATAAAAATGTTTTTTAGAGAAAGAAATCATAACAATAAAAAGTCTAATCCTAAGTACAAAATTTTAAGTAAATGCGGTGGAGTGTATAATTGCTAAATATAAAATAAAAATTACTTAAAAAATCGTGCTTAGATGTTAATAAATATATTGACTATTTATTATAAAGAGTACCAAATAAAATACATAGAATTAGATAAGATGGGTAACTTGTACATAATCCTAAACTTAATAGAAGTCTAAGTATAGATTATGTGAATAATAATTATTTTTATCCGTCTATAATATGTAATGAAATACTAGTGGTGATATGTTGCACAAGTCAATGAATCGAAGACTATTTGAGTAATTAACTATGGTTACAATAGTAACTTCACTTAAAAAGTGGATAGCTTTTACAAGAAGTGTTTTAGGCGTGAAAAATTTTGGAGATAAGGAAAATTATTTTTCTCAAATTTTTCTATTTCCATCTAACCAAACTCTTGAAGAAATTTTTTAAAAAATATATATATATATTTTTTCTAGCTAGGTCACACTAACCCGACGAACCAAGAAAACAACATGTAGTTGGAGTTGCCATATCGAAAGCCACATTTGTCCTATAATCTTTTATGTGCCTTACACAATATAGTTATTACTTATGGACAATATACGATGAAAATCATGATACAAATTAGGGTTTTATTTTTTTAACTTATGTCCTAGTATTTTTGTGTATATGTTTCTCTATTAAGATTCGTAGTCGCGATATTGGTTGCGGTATAACGAATTCGGATTACTATCGGGGTTACATAACGAATAGGATATCGCATATCGGAGTTACGTAATAGAATCGGTTATCGCAATCGTGCATTTTTTTAAAATTTGCACTGACCAAAATGTACGAAAACACTACTTTTGATTATATAAAGATTATATTTTGGTAAATTTGGATGAATTTTATTTAATTTTAAATATCATTATCAAGAATGCTGACATAGGTTAATGTTATATGAAAAATTAAGTAGTATTATATTTAAGTTTAAGTAGATAAATATTCAAATTATAAAAGATTTACTTTAATTTTAAATTAATGTAAAATTATTATTAAAAAATTACATGGCTCACCATCAAATTAAATAGGGTAAATACCACTGACACCCCCTCAAAGATACCCTAATCCCACACAGATCCCTCGATATTCACTATTCCCACTCAGCCCCCCTGCCGTCAGATTTATTAACATTTTTGTAGGAAATTACCAAAATATCTTTCTTCATTTTCCTCTTCCTCTCTCCTTCTTCCTCTTCCTCTATCCTTCTTCCTTTTCTTCCTCTTCCCCTCTCATTTCTCTCAATATAGCAGCGTATATACATATATATATGTATATATAACAGCTATATATATACGGATATATATACGAGTGTATATATGGGTATGTAATATGGGTATATATATATATATATACGGGTATATAGCTGCTATATATATATACACGGGTATATATAGCAGCATATATATATATATATGTGTATATATGGGTATGCAATATATACAATCCTCATCTTCAATCTCTCTCCCAATTTTCCACTTCCAATCTCTCTCTATATATAAATTAGGGTTAGAGTTTTGGAATGCCCAAATTGAAGAAGAAGAAGGATATGCATGTCATTTTATATCATTTTGAGGGCAAAATAGACAATTCATAGGGTGGTTAATGGCACAGTTTAACGACGTGGAGACAGAGGGGGTCTTTATGGGACAAAATTCAATTTTGAGGTGGTCTGAGTAGGAATAGTGAATATTGAGGGATTTGTGTGGAATTAGGGTATCTTTGAGGGGGTGTCAGTGGTATTTACCCAATTAAATACCCAATGAATTTAGGGGGGAAAGGTATATGATTCAGCACCAAAATTGACTAAATGTGGTTCAACCAAGCAACATGAAAAAAAAAATCATTACAAACTATCCAAACATGATTATTCAAAATCAATTAAAATAAATAGTGAATATCATGTTCAAGTGATAAAATCAATACATGTATTATACCCATTTATATTATTGACTTGGGGTACCAGATGAATTTATTCATCGGGTACTCAATATTTTCTCCTCTCTCTCCTTGGTCTTCCTAATTCCAGCTAAGTTGCCCAAGCAACCAAGCTCTTCCCTCTCTCTCTCTGCCCTCTATCCCTCTCTACATCTATGTAAAATTTTGAGAAGTGGACAATCTCACTCACCTTAGCCTTTTCACTTCCTCTTCTTTTATTCATCCCCCATTTTCAATCTCGTCCCCAAATATTTCTTGCCTCAAAAATCTTAAATCTCTCTCTCTTTTGGTATCACATAGGTAGACACAGTCGACACTGTGTTTATAAATATTGTCGGAACCGATGTTACGACTTCGGTATCGGTCGATACCGTTGTGCATACCGACACCCACCGGTATGTCCAAAGGTATCAGTAACGGTCACCTAAAAAATCGACAATCGCATATGGGTAGTTCAGCGAACCATGATCTCCATTTGTTACAAGTGTTCTGTGCTAATGCTTCATTTGATTGAATAATATATATATATATTGTAAACACCTTAAAATGTTCAACACTTCTTCGACTGCCTCTATTAATTTTTGGAATTTCTTTATATACATATCCTAAATGGACTTCATCCTGTACATTTAATCAGGGTCCTCCATTACATACCTCCTCTGAATGGGCTTTATTATTGGGTTCATAAATATCTTGCTGGCCCATAAACTTGATGGGCCTGATGACAGATGGGCTCAATTGGGCTGGACATTTTCACTATTACACAGGCCCTATCCTTTGTGATGGGTTGTCGATCTTCCCGGCCCATTATAATGGATACAGAGTGGGGACAAGATACATCACCCCTGATCGGGATGACGTGGCTGACACAATTAATACGACGGTTGTATAATCATTGTAACATTTGAAATTCGTGGTCCGGGTGGCCTTGGTTGGCGAGAAGGGAGGCGCACGTGAAGCGAGGTGACGTTTCGGTTCCCGAGCGCACGGCTTTTCAAGCGCCCTTGAGGCTTCTATAAATAATGCCTACAGTGCTATGGATTCATTCCGTTTCACAGTTTTAAAAATTTTTAGAGAGCTCCCTGCACTTGAGACCTTGACTTATCATTGCCAGAGTCTACCTCCACTCTCAGGAAAGCGTCAGAAATCCTTCGGGGTTCATCTTAGAGTAAGTTATTTCTTTTCATCTTAGCGTCTTTCTTTTCGAAATGTCTGATAGTGATGATACCCGGTCGGGTAACGACCGTCTACCCTCCTCTGTAAACCCGGACGCATCCCTTAGTTCACCCTCAGTGGAGGTGGTTAGGACAATTGTGTCTAGCCCACCTGAAGTTAACCAGAATGTAGCAGCAGCCGGAAATCCGGTTGCAGGGGTTTCGGGGGATCAGTTCTATGCTGATCCCATTCCCCCTATGAACAGGGTAGAGACAGTATTAAAAAGGTTAAGGGTTAAATGCGGGGTACCCGATGGGGTGATTATCAAAAATTACCCTAAAAAGTATGATTTTAGGAAGGGCGAGGGAATTTTGGACCATCAGATTTTGTTGTCGGCTTTTCACCTTCAGGTTATTAGATTCCCGATCCAGCCCTTCTTCCTTTATGCCTTAGCCACTTTAGGCTTGGCCCCACTTCAGGTGGGACCTAACTTCTTCCGGGTCCTGGCCATGATCTTGATGATCAATCGGGATCTGGGACTTGACCTTGGTCTGGCGGAACTTCTGTTCTGTTACAAGATACAGGCCCAGAAGGAGTGCAGGGGCCGGTACAACCTTTTTCCCATTAGTGGGAGGAAAATTTGTGATGGTACGGAAAAATCCAATAAAGGGTGGAAAGAGAGGATGGTCCTTGTGAGCGGGAGTTGGAGACTCCCGAGCTCATCTAGATTCAAAGTACCCAATGAGTTTAACCAACACATTTTCCCCTCTTTCAAGCCATTCCATAGGGGGGTATGCAACTGTGATCAGTGCAATGATAAGTTGGGCCTCCATGTGCTTGAGTTTTTGGGAGCACCCGATGAATATAAAACCTCAAACTATATCAGAACCCGTTTTGAATTGCTTAAATCAAAAATTTGGGGACAGCCTTTGAGGATGTGTACCAGTTTCTTGACAGGTTCTAATTTGCAGGCCCTATCCACAGAGATGCTGAGGATCCCGCAGGCGGTGTTGAGGAAGAAGACTAAGCGGGCAGTCGGGCCTCAAGCCTCAAATTCAGCCCCCGGTGAGATCCAGACCGGGCAGGGATCACAAAGTGTTCCAACCCCTCCGGCTGTTCCCGTTATCCCGCCCCCAGTAAAGAATATCCCGGTAGTTCCATCTCCACCGATGGGAAATGTGCAAACCGGCCAGGCTCCTACTCAAGGATCAGAGGAGGTTGTTCAATCCTCAGTGGATGTTCCCATCCCTGAATTCCGATTGGTTGAAGGGGAAACGAGCCTGACGGGGGCGCGACATCCCCGATCGGAGGAGAATCCACCCGAACGGTCCGTCAGGGCCCGAACGTCTACGCAGGAGTCTCCTATCGTTCCAGATGACAGTGGGGCCGCAACTGAAAAGGAGCTGCCCGTGCCCTGGGCGCCGAAGATTAGACTCCCGGGCGGCGACTTTCTGGTTGCAGGGCACGCAACAATTGACAACGACACTGCCCTTCGGGCTATGGGATCTCAAATCTGGACACCCATAGACCGAAAGAGATTGAGAAACATCGATCGGGAGGAGTTGGCACTGACAGGTCCAGAGGTTGCTATGAAGGTAGTGCTTGAATCTACAGACTCCTCCATTGCTTTTAATATTTTATTTATTTCCTTATCAGGCTAACACTTGATCTTTTGGCAGATGCTCTACCTGACGCAAGCTTATAATGCGAAACTGGAGGAGGACTCCAACTTGCTCAAGAAGTCCAACGAGCTCCTGAGACTGAAAGAGGAATCTCGAATGAAGGTCGCCACCAAACTGTCCATATCCAACGAAAAGTTGGATGTCCAGTCCCGAAGGGCAATCGCTGCAGAGCAACAGCTTCGGGCGGCTGAAGACAAAATTAAGGAAATGGAAGCAGTTCGGCGGGCTCTCTTTGCTGAGACGGAGGCCCTGAAGGCTGAGAATGGGAGCCTGAAAGCTAATATTGAGAACTTGACGGCTTCCAATTCGAAGCTCCTGGAGGAGAGGGCTGAGATTGAGAATCTCCTCGCTACGGAGAGGTCGGTGGTGGAGATGTGCCACCGGGGTGGGAACGAAATGTATAAGCGTTTCTGCGAAACCTCCCAATACCGGATCGGGTTTGGATGGAGGTCATGCTTTAGTGACATGCAGAAACCCGTCGAAGAAAGGACTTTTGCCTCAGTGGAAGAACTGGATGAGAGTTTGGGCATTTCCCCACCGTACGACGATCCGGTTGGTGGTCCAGACGACGTTCGTTTTTGCGAGTTCCTGACCAAGCCTCTCCCAGGAATGAGCATAACCGCCCCTCCTGATCCTCCGGCTCCCGATGGGGCCATCGTTTCAGTGAACCCAGATGTATCAGGCACCGGCGTCGTCCCTTAGCATTTACTGTTTATGAAATGCATTGTAAGCCTTGGCCACAGGGGCCCATTTTTAATGAAACATAATTGGTTTTGTCCCGTCGACTTTTGACTTTTACAGTTATAACGAATATTGGTTATTTTGTTTATTTTTGCAAAGTTTTACAGTTAATGCATCACTTAACCGGGATCCGTGTTGTGACTTCGGGCTCCTTAGGCCATGCGAAAGTCAATGCAACACTTGGTTTATTTTTGGAACAAGGATCACTTCAGGATCTGTGTTGCGACTTCGGGCTATTCAGGCCATGCGAAAGTCAATGCAACACTTGGTTTATTTTTGGAACAAGGATCACTTCAGGATCTGTGTTGTGACTTCGGGCTCTTCAGGCCATGCGAAAGTCGATGCAACACTTGGTTTATTTTTGGAACAAGGATCTCTTCAGGATCTGTGTTGTGACTTCGGGCTCTTCAAGCCATGCGAAAGTCAATGCAACACTTGGTTTATTTTTGGAACAATGATCACTTCAGGATCTGTGTTGCGACTTCGGGCTCTTCAGGCCATACGAAAGTCAATGCAACACTTGGTTTATTTTTGGAACAATGATCACTTCAGGATCTGTGTTGTGACTTCGGGCTCTTCAGGCCATGCAAAAGTCAATGCAACACTTGGTTTATTTTTGGAACAATGATCACTTCAGGATCTATGTTGTGACTTCGGGCTCTTCAGGCCATGCAAAAGTCAATGCAACACTTGGTTTATTTTTGGAACAATGATCACTTCAGGATCTGTGTTGTGACTTCGGGCTCTTCAGGCCATGCAAAAGTCAATGCAACACTTGGTTTATTTTTGGAACAATGATCACTTCAGGATCTGTGTTGTGACTTCGGGCTCTTCAGGCCATGCAAAAGTCAATGCAACACTTGGTTTATTTTTGGAACAATGATCACTTCAGGATCTGTGTTGTGACTTCGGGCTCTTCAGGCCATGCAAAAGTCAATGCAACACTTGGTTTATTTTTGGAACAATGATCACTTCAGGATCTATGTTGTGACTTCGGGCTCTTCAGGCCATGCGAAAGTCAATGCAACACTTGGTTTATTTTTGGAACAATGATCTTCGGGCACACCAGCAGATTTTATGATTTACTTAATTGGCCATAATAATGATTTTTAATGACCAGTTGCTGTAGCCTTTTTACAAAAAGATCCAAGTAAAAATAGGACTTGGATCATCAAGGGTAGTACCTCTTGAGGCGAGAGGCGTTCTGGGAGTTTGGTTCCATTCCACCATCAATATTCCTTCGGACTCGGTATGCTCCGCGACCGATGACTTCAGTGATGGTGTACGGGCCCTCCCAGGGCTCCCTGAGCTTGCCTACAAGCCCGATTTCGCGCCTAAGGACCATGTCCCCGATCTGGAACTCTCTTCTTTTGACTCTTTGATTGAAGTGGTTCCGGACTTGCTGTTGGTAAGCAGCCAGCCTGATCCCGGCAGCCTCCCTTCTTT
The DNA here is from genome assembly GCA_963922005.1 of Cornus suecica. NCBI lineage: Eukaryota > Viridiplantae > Streptophyta > Magnoliopsida > Cornales > Cornaceae > Cornus > Cornus suecica. The sequence goes on from OY998248.1 coordinate 37,426,215, forward strand.
CATCCAGAAGATCAAGATTCTGAGCCAAATGCTGGTTACTTGGTCCCTCGACCCAGGCCTCACTCCGGAGAGTTGGAACTCGGACCTCAGTCGGAATAACAACTTCGGCACCGTACGCCATGGCAAAAGGGGTCTCTCCCGTGGGTTGTCTGGGGGTCGTTCTGTATGACCAGAGAACTTCGGGCAGTTTCTCTAACCAGGCCCCTTTGGCTTCTTCAAGTTTTTTGGCCAGAGTGTTGAATATAGTTCGATTTGTCCTTTCCGCCTGCCCGTTCCCTTGCGGGTAGCCGACGGAAGACGTGTTCTGGTTGATACCATGTTCGGCAAAGAATGCTCTAACCTCCTTGTTGTCCAGGTTTGTTCCGTTGTCCATCATGATCGTTCTTGGTAGCCCGAATCTGCATATAATGTTGGTCCATACGAACTTGACGACGTGACTCCCTTTGACGGTGGGATAGGCTTCTGCTTCAACCCATTTGGTGAAATAGTCGGTTGCCAGAAGGACGTACGCATTCGACCGGATTGCTTTCGGTAAGGGTCCCACTATATCCATTCCCCACCGGGCGAATGGGTGCGGTACTATAGTGGGATGCAGGAACTCAGCTGGGCGATGGATTGCATCCCCGTGCATTTGACAGGGCTTGCACCTTCGGACGTATTCTTCGGTATCCCGAGAAAGGTAGGGCCAGAAGTACCCTTGAGACAGCACCTTATGGGCGAGGGACCTGCTGCCGGAGTGGTTTCCACAGGCTCCACTGTGAATCTCGTGCATCACTGCTCTAGATTCTGACGGCGTGATACATCTCAGGTAGGGACCAGAAAAGGATTTTCGGTAGAGTTGCCCGTTTATTATTGAGTACCGAGCCGAATTCCTCCTGACCTTGTGAGCTTCAGCTTTACTTTCAGGAAGAGTTCCATTACGTAAGTAATTTACCAGGGGATCCATCCAACTGGGCTCCCATGGGATGAGCATTACTCGTTCGGGCTCTTGAATGCTGGGCCTCTGAATAAAATCCAACAGTGCAACCCGAGTTAGATCCTCTCCCGCTGAGGAAGCTTGATTAGCCAGGTGGACAGCCTCAGAGTTTTCATTCCTGGGGATTTGGGTAAAGGTAACTTTGTGAAAACTTTCTGTCTCCTTCAAAACTAGCGCTCGATACAACTTCATTGCCGGGTCCTTTGTTTCGTATTCCCCGTTGATCTGACGGACAATTAGTTGAGAATCACTGTGTACTGCTAAGGACTGAATTTTGAGGCTTCTGGCTACTCTCAAACCGGATACGACGGCCTCGTACTCTGCCTCATTGTTTGTGGCTGGGAACTGCAACTGCACCGACATATGAAGGCGTGTCCCATCAGGTGTTAAAAATTCTAGGCCAATTCCTGATCCGGAAGAGCTGGTTGATCCATCCACAAAAATCTTCCATGTATCCAGTTCACTGCCCGGGTCTGGCTCCTCAGTCTCACTTTCGAGCAAAAAGTCCGCTACAGCCTGTCCTTTGATGGAGACCCTGGGTATGTATGTCAAATCATATATGCCCAACTCGATGGCCCACTTAGAGATTCGCCCTGAAAGGTCAGGCTTCGACATAATAACCCGTAGGGGTGTAGCTGTTGGGACAACGATCGGGTGGGCTTCAAAATAATGCCTTAGCCTTCTCTTGGCGTTCACCAGTGACAGAATCAGTTTTTCTTGCCTGCTGTATCTAGTTTCTGCCTCAGCCAAGGATTTACTGGTGTAGAATATTGGCATTTGAAGATTCCCGTCCTCTCTGATGAGGGCGGCGCTGGTTGAAGCGGAGGATACTGCCAAATAAAGGTATAAGACTTCATCGGGGGTTGGTGTAGACAAGACGGGTGGCATGGTCAAATATTCTTTTAGCCCCGCCAGGGCCTCCGATTGTTTGTGACCCCAGATCTCTCCCTTCTTCACCTTTATTGCCTGAAAGAATGGTCGGCAGCGATCAGTGAGTCGTGAGATGAATCTGCTAAGTGCTACCACTCTTCCCGTCAAGACTTGAACGTCTTTATGTGTTCGGGGCTCCTTCATCTCTAGCAGGGCTTTGACTTGTGTCGGGCTGGCTTGGATACCAGTCCGGTCCACGATGTGCCCCAGGAACTGCCCAGATGATACACAAAAAGAACACTTTGCTGGATTAAGCTTCATGCCATGGGACCTGAGGGTAGCGAACACTTGGCGCAGGTGAGTGATGTGGTCCTCCTTCTTTCTGCTCTTGACTACAGTATCATCAATGTAGGCTTCGATTACTGTGCCCATCATGCCTTTAAAGATCTTGTTGACCAATCTCTGGAAAGTAGCACCTGCATTTTTCAGTCCGAAAGGCATAACTTTAAAGCAGTATGTACCTGTTTCAGTAATGAAGGAAGTTTTTTCCTCATCCTTAGGGTTCATTTTTATTTGGTTGTAACCTGAATAGGCATCCAGGAAAGTTAGACGGTCATAGCCCGAGGTAGCGTCAACCATCTGGTCGATCTTTGGGAGTGGAAAACTATCCTTCGGGCATGCCTTGTTCAGGTCGGTGAAATCAACGCAAACTCTCCACTTGCCATTTTTCTTTTGGACAACCACGACGTTGGCAAGCCATTCGGGATACCTGACTTCCCGGATGAAGCCGGCCTGGAGCAGTCTGGATACCTCATCTGCTATAATTTGGTTCCGATGTGCACCCATTCGCCTTTGCTTTTGCCTGATTGGTTTGACGTTTGGGTCAACATGCAATGAGTGCTGTGAAACGTCGGGATCTATCCCCGGCATGTCTGTATGCTCCCATGCGAAGACGTCGGAGTTGTCCTGCAGCAATTGTGTTAGTTCTTCAAATTCAGAATCGGTGAGGGTTGTACCTGCAAAAGTAACTTTTTCCGGGCTGTTGGGCACAACACAGATCGGTTGTAGTGGTTCAACCACAGTCGGGGTGCCCGGCTCCCCATTCTTTAATTGCTATTTGGAGCACGAACTTTGCTCCTTCGATCGAGGTACCCCTGGGGCCTGAGCCTTCCGGATCTCCTTCAGAGTGACCGAATAACATTCCTTGGCGGCCACCTGGTCACCCTTGACATCAATGGTGCCTGTACCGTTAGGGCTTAAGCATCTCATGACCTGGTGAAGAGTTGAAGGCACACCTTGCATTCGGTGAATCCATCCCCTTCCCATAAGCAGATTGTAGGAGGGTTTGGCGTCCACCACAACGAACGTCTCGTTCAGGGTCCTATGGGCGGCAGACACAGGTAACTGAACTTCACTGATCGGCTCGATCTGCCTGCCGTCAAAACCCGCGATGGGGCACCGGGATGTCATAATTTCAGAAGGGTTGATTTCGAGCTTTTCGAAAGCCCATTTGGTGATTATGTTGGCACTGCTCCCAGGATCGATCACGACTCTTTTCACAAGGCAGTTGGCCACCATTAGGGTCACAACCAGAGGGTCTTCATGCGGGGTTTGGACGCCTCGAAGGTCCGACACCGAGAAAGTGATGTGAGTTTCTTCAGCCTTGTACCGGGCTTCACTAATTTCGTTGACTTTTCTCATTTTGTGGGCTTTCCGTAGATAGCTTCGGCGCGATCCTTCGGTTTCTTTGGGTGGGGGGCCACCATGAATCATATTGATGATTTTAACCGGTTGTGCATCCGAGGGGTTTCGAGGGACGCCGGGGGCGCGTTGATCGGTTCTTGGCCTGTCTCGTTGTACGTAATCCCGGAGTACTCCGCGAAGTAGTAACGTCTCCACCTGTTGCCTTAGATTGCGGCATTCGTTAGTGATGTGCCCGAAATCACCATGGAAAGCGCAGTGTTTTGTCTTGTCTCTCTGGTCAAGTGGTTGTCGCATGGTAGGGGGTTGCTGGAAAATCCCTTTGGCCTTGTTCTCCTGGTAAAGCTTTGCAAGGCTCACCTTCAGGGGTGTTATCCTTTCTTCTAACCTGGGTCGTTTGGATGGCTTTGGGAGTGATAATCCCGCTGGGGCAGACGATCCCGGTGGAGTTGATCGCTTCCGATCGGTCAATCGATCCTTGGACTGAATTTCAAGGCCGACAAAGGCTGATCTTCTCTGCCTGATAGTTTCTTCCTCTTCAATTCTCAAGTACCCCTGGGCCCTAGAGTTTAGTTCCCCAATTCCCGATGGAGGGCGCTTCACCAAGGATTGATGGAATTTTGTTCCAGGAATGAGGGCCATCCTGAATGCCTCGACCGCAGAGTGCTGGTCACAATTATCCACAGAAGAGGACTCGATGTTGAATCGGGATAGAAAGCTTTTCAGTGACTCTCCTTTCTCCTGGATCATGGTGAAGAGGCAGGATATGGTCTTCTTCTGTCTCTTGTTTCCATAATACTGGGCGATGAAGAGCCTGGTCAACTGTTGCCAGCTGCCAATGGATCGGGGTGGCTGCTTCCTAAACCATAATAGGGCGGCCTCAGCAAGGCTTGTGGAGAACACCTTACATAGCAGGGACTCGTTCTCGGCATACATGGTCATTTTCTGATGAATTTGGTATATGTGCTCTTCGGGATCCCGCGTGCCATCATAAGGGGTGAACTGTGGCATAACGAACTTCTTTGGGAAAGGCTCTTGGGTTATTTCCTGAACGAAAGGCGACTGTATCAATTCAGTGGACGCCTGGATGGCCATGTCGTCCGTAGATCGAGACCTCAAATCTCCGAGAACTTTCCTTTGGAACTCGTCCATCATTGCTTGAAGTTTCTGGGGGGTTATAGACTCGTCGACTGCTGGAGCCTTTCGCGAGCGCTGAGAAGATTCGGCGTGCTCTTCAGGTTGGTTCAGAGAATGGTCGATCGCCGCCACCGGAGGGTTAGGTGTAACTGCCGGTGAGGCAGCTGCTGGTGGAGCCAACCTCTCCCTGAGCTCTGCATTATGTTTCTCCAAGGCCATGCTACGTTCCTCTGCAGCCGCCAAGCGTTGAAGAATTTGCTCCATGGTCTGGGAGTCCTCTGCACGATTGTCCTCAGTGGGCAGAATGCCTGCCTGTGAACGGGTGACTGGCATTCTCGTCCGGGGAGGCGGTGAGTGGAGGTTTTTTGGAAGTGGAGGGTCTTTTGCCTGTCAAACAGACTTAGTTTTTCGAGATGGGAAGAAGGAGGCGATTTTACAGGTACCGAAGGGCATTTGAAAAATCAGGAACCTCTCTCGTTCCCACAGACGGCGCCAATGTGTAAACACCTTAAAATGTTCAACACTTCTTCGACTGCCTCTATTAATTTTTGGAATTTCTTTATATACATATCCTAAATGGAATTCATCCTGTACATTTAATCAGGGTCCTCCATTACATACCTCCTCTGAATGGGCTTTATTATTGGGTTCATAAATATCTTGCTGGCCCATAAACTTGATGGGCCTGATGACAGATGGGCTCAATTGGGCTGGACATTTTCACTATTACATATATATATACACACACATCATGTTCATATCTATATCTATACTATTATAAAAGTGTGAGAACCTCTAAATATTTCCATACTTTTTTTACTTTTCCATACATTTTTTTACTCTATTAATTAACAAAAACACACACTAAATAAATCACTTATAATTTAATGTCTTTTCAAATTTTTTGTTTAATGATTAATTAATGATGAATAACTTCTGAAAACCTTTCATTTTCACATATACATAAAATAGCAAGCAGTTGTGAATATTTGTATCCTTTTTTTTTACTTGATTAATTAAAAAATACTCACAAGTTAAATCACTATTAATTTAATGTCTTTTCAAATTTATTTGTTTAATGATTAATTAATAATGAAAAACATCTAAAAACCTTTGATTTTTACGGGTTTTTTTCACTATTTTTTTATATGAGAAAATCTAAGCTACTATTTCAATCGTTTCAAGCCGTTGGATAGTCTTAGACGTCTAAAAAATTATTTTTTATTCACATATTATATATATATATATATAATATTTATTCATTTATTTCGTACTAACAATCTAAGAATGAATCATTACGTTTAGGTTATAATTAAGGGTTAACTTCATTTACACCCCCTGAGGTTTGTCCTATCTTCACTTACACTCTCTCAGGTTTGCATATCTTCATTTACACCCCCTCATGGTGTGAAATATCTAAAATACCCTTATACCAAACACCCCTTAAATCAATTTAACCCCTAAACCAAACAGCCCCTTAAATCAATATATCCCTACAACCAAACACCCCAACCCTAACCACCACTGCCGCCGCCGCCACTACCACCACCATCTGCCGCCACTACCACCACCACATCATCCACCGACACCACCACGAGCAACCCTTAAATCAAGGGTTTACCACCGCCATTTTCGGTATATATATATACATATATAGGAGGGGGGAGGGCGGCGGCGGCACAGACACCGGTAGTGGGAGTGGGGCGGTGATATATATATATATATATATATATGTGTGTGTGTGTGTGTGTATATATGTATATATGCGTGCAGAGTGTGTGTGTGTGAGAGAGAGAGAGAGATTAATTAATTTATTTGTAAAAATTAAATGTGTTTGTAAAAATTAAATATTTGGGGTTGGGTTAGGGGTTTTATGATTTAATTTTTATTCACAAATTAAAAAAATTAGTTTTCAAAAAATTTAAATATTTGTTTGTGAATATTTGGGGTTGGTGTTTGGGGTTTTGGATTTTATATGTTTTTATTTTATTTTATAATTATTTTCGAATTTAATAATTCTTTTCAAAATTTAATATATATTTTTGAATTTTATATGTTTTATTTTTAATTTTATATATTTGTTTCAAATTTTTTTTATTTTTTTTGCGATTTTTATATTTCTTTTCAAAATTTAATATGTTTTTTTGAAATTTTTTTTTTCGAAATTTATATATATTTTTTAATTTTATATTTATTTTCGAATTTATAATATTTTTCAAATTTTAATATATATTTTTTCGAATTTTATATATATTTTCAAATTTTAATACAAATTAAATTATTAAATGATGGGAGGGGGTCTAATTGATAAAAACACTATCCTTGTTTCCAAACAGAATAAGGATAAGACATTGATGGTAGTTTAGGAATTTTAAAAAAAATTCAGCTGATGTCATCATTCAGAGGGTCTAAGTGATGAGAATATTGAAAAGTAAGGGGTGTAAATGAAGATATGCAAATCTGGGGGGTGTAAGTGAAGATAGAACAAACCTCAGGGAGTGTAAATGAAGTTAACCCTATAATTAATTCTAGGAAAAAGTGCATAATACTCCTTATGCTTTGATACAGTTGCAAAATACTCTCATGTGTTATTTCTTGCCGCAAATCACTACTTGTGATTTTCAAAAGTTGCAAAATACCCCATATGTTTTGCCTAGCCACAAATCATTACTCTGTGCTTTTCAAAAGTTGTAAATACCCCACTTGTTATGTTTTTACACAAAAATATTAACCATTTTGCCCCACTTGTCTTGTAATAACCCATTTTTAATATTTTATTTTAAAATTTAAATAACTTTAAATTACTACTTACTCAATTAACTTTTATTTTTTTTTGTGTAAATTTATATAAATTTGAATGAAAATATGTCATAAAGTTATAATCTATATTAATAAACACTGCATTAGGTGTTAGGGGTTCAAAAACACTATATTTGATTTCTGTGTAAGATCATTAATCATATTTATGAATTTAATTATGAGATAAATCTATTTAAATTTCCCATTCAAGTATATGATAGCATAAAATAATTTCATGCTTGGTGAAATTTATATCAACCAAAAATTATCTAAGTTGAAGCAATACAGTATGATACATATAAACACTGAATTAAGTGTTAGGGAAGGGTTCAAAAACGCCCATTTAGCAAAATATCAGTTAGCAAAGTAAATTAGTTGCAGACCAAGAAAGAGTTTGAATCAATAAAGATAATTCTATATTCCGTTAGAAGTGGAGAGCTTACAATATTGGTCGGTGAGAAGAAAATGAATTACAGTGTGTTTATATAGTATATGGTAATATAGTATAGGGATAACTTCATTTACACCCCTTGAGGTTTGTTCTATTATTATTTTGACCCTCTCAGGTTTGCATATCTTCATTTACACCCCTCATGGGGTGAAATGTCTAAAATACCCTTATACCAAACACCCCTTAAATCAATTTAATCCCTAAATCAATTTAAACCCTAAACCAAACACCTCCTTAGAATCAATCTAGCCCTCAAACCAAACACCCCAATATCTATTCAATATTTATTCTCTCTCTCTCTTCTCTCTCACTCTCAGACACACACACACACACACACGCACACACACATATATATATATATACACACACATATATAGATCTATACATATATATATATATAGACCCATCGGGAGCGGCGGGAGGGGGCGGCGCCGACGGGGAAGCGGTGGTGGGAGGGGGCGGCACCGACGGGGAGGCGGTGGGAGGGGGTCAGCCGGCGACTTATATATATATATATATATATATGTGTGTGTGTGTGTGTGTGTGTATATATAGATAGATCTCTATCTATATATGTGTGTGCGTGTGTGTGTGCGCGCGCGCGCGCGCGCGTCTGAGAGAGAGAGAAATGAGAGAATTAATTTTTTTTTTTTATTTTATATTTATTTTCGAATTTAGTTTTTTTTTTTGAAATTTAATATATATATATTTGAATTTTATATTTATTTTCAAATTTATAACTATTTTCGAAATTTAATATATATTATTAGAATTATATATGGTTTTTTTTAATTTTATATATTTGTCTTGAATTTAATATGTTTTTAAAAAAAAATTAAAAATTTATATATATTTTTTATTTTATATTTATTTTCGATTTTATAATTTTTTTTGAAGTTTAATATATTTTTTTGAATTTTATATGTTTTTTTTAAAAAAATTATATTTTTGTTTCAAATTTTTTATGTTTTTTGTGATTTTTATATTTATTTTTGAAATTTAATATGTTTTTTTGAAAAAAAAATAATTTCAAAATTTATATATATTTTTTAATTTTATATTTATTTTCGAATTTATAATATTTTTTAAATTTTAATATATATTTTTTCAAATTTTATATATATTTTGAAATTTTAATACAAATTAAATTATTAAATGATGGGAGGGGGTCTAATTGATAAAAACACTATCCTTGTTTCCAAACAGAATAAGGATAAGACATTGAGGGTAGTTTAGGGATTTTAAAAAAAAATCAGGCTGATGTCATCGTTCAGGGGGTCTAAGTGATGAGAATATTAAAAAATAAAGAGTGTAAATGAAAATATGCAAACCTGAAAGAGTCCAAGTGAAGATAAGACAAACCTTAGGGAATGTAAATGAAATTATCCCTATAGTATATGGTAATACGAGACTGTAAAAATAACATGTACGAAAGCAAGTCCAGAGTATAGACAAGTCTAAAACTCTAGATAATCCCACCTTGCCCCAAAGAAATTCAAATGGGCCCGGAACTATATACAAAAGTCTACAAAAATTGTGGTCCATGTGTCATGTTTGTTTTATCTTTAGTGGCGTAACCTTCAAGCACGCGTACAAAAAAAAGGAAAATAGTGTGATTGGACCAATTGCAATGGACTATGGCCCCGATTGGTAACAGGTATAATCCGGTTACTTCTCGTCCGATCTGGTATGATCCGAGTAATATTTAAATTTTTTTTTTATTAGTGTCTTGGTCTGAGAAAATTAAAATCAGATCATATTTGACAAACTGTCTGGTTCCAAATTTCTTTGAACCAGACCATGTTTGACAAACTAATCTGATCTTAAATTTCTAGTAAACTATGAAAATATTGAATATACTTTATATGATGTAATAATCTTAAAACCCACACATTTAATTTGTAAACATTTATTAAAGTCTCTTTGATTGATTTTTATTATGTATTTCTTACATAATAATGTTATATTAGTTTTGTAAAAATTTCTTAAAATATGATTATTGCACTCCAATTATCAAATATAACAACAAATAGGTTTATACAAGTCACATTTTTTATTATACAAAAATTACGATAACACAAATTTCACCAGTCACACACTAATATTACATAACAACTTGTACATAATGCACTATAATATTTTGGCTTTTAAAATTTTTTATTATTTATCATTTACTATTTACTATTTATTTATTATTTATTATAATATATATTTATTTCTTATAATTTTTATATATTATTCAATTCATTTTCTTTATTGTTTATCATTTATTCATTTATTTTTATTTGTTTATAAATATATTTTAATAATTTATTATTTATCATTACATTTATTTATTATTATTTTTATGTATTATTTAATTAATTTTTTTTTATTCATTTTTTTATAAATATAATTCATTTAATTTATTATTTATATTATTATTTATTCGTTTATTTTAATTAATAAATAAATATATTTTATTCATTTATTTATTATTATTATATTTATTCATTTATTATTTTTTTTATGTATTATTTAATTCATTTTTCTTATTATTTAATTATTTATTATATTTTTTTATGTATTATTTAATTCAATTTTCTTATTATTTATTTATTTATTCTTATTTTTATAAATTATTTAATTCATTTTGTTTATTATTTATTACTATTTATTCATTTATTTTTATTTGTCTCTAAATATATTTTATTAATTTATTATTATTTTTTTATTATTATTTAATTCATTTAATTTATTAATTATTATTATGTATTATTTATTTCATTTTGTTTATTATTCATTTTTTTATAAATATAATTCATTTAATTTATTATTTATATTATTATTATTTATTCATTTATTTTAATTAATTAAGAAATATATTTTATTCATTTATTATTATTATATTTATTCATTTATTATTATTTTTATGTATTATTTAATTCAATTTTCTTATTATTTAATTATTTATTATTTTCTATGTACTATTTAATTCATTTTCTTCTTATTTATTTATTTATTCTTATTTTTATATATTATTTAATTCATTTTGTTTATTATTTATTACTATTTATTTATTCATTTATTTTTATTTGTCTCTAAATATATTTATTAATTTATTAATTTATTTATTTATTTTGTTTATTATTTAATTCATTTAATTTATTAATTATTATTATGTATTATTTATTTAATTTTTTTATTATTCATTTTTTTATAAATATAATTCATTTAATTTATTATTTAGATTATTATTTATTCATTTATTTTAATTAATTTATAAATATATTTTATTAATTTATTATTATTATATTTAATCATTTATTATTATTATTTTTTAATATTTAATTAATTTTCTTATTATTTATTTATTTATTATTTATTTATGTATTATTTAATTCATTTTGTTTATTATTAATTATTTATAGTTTATTATTAATTTATCATTTATTATTATTTATTTATTCATTTAATTAATTTATAAATATATTTTATTAATTTATTATATATATTTATTATAAACATATTTTATTATTCATTATGTTGTTTATTTTTTATTCCTTTATTTATATTAATTTTTAAATATATTTTATTTAAATTATTATTTTATTCATACCTATATTTTATTTTTATTTATTTATTTATGTTTATTAATTTATTATTTATATTATTATTATTTTATTCATAAATTTATTTTATTTTTATTTATTCATTTATTTTTATTAATTTATTATTTATATTGTTCTTTATTCATTTTGTTTATTATTAATTATTTATAGTTTATTATTAATTTATCATTTATTATTATTTATTTATTCATTTAATTAATTTATAAATATATTTAATTAATTTATTATATATATTTATTATAAACATATTTTATTATTCATTATGTTGTTTATTTTTTATTCCTTTATTTATATTAATTTTTAAATATATTTTATTTAAATTATTATTTTATTCATATCTATATTTTATTTTTATTTATTTATTTATGTTTATTAATTTATTATTTATATTATTATTATTTTATTCATAAATTTATTTTATTTTTATTTATTCATTTATTTTTATTAATTTATTATTTATATTGTTCTTTATTCATTTATTTATTATTACATTTATTTGGTTTAGATATTAGTAATATGTGGTTCAATTATTGGAGGACATTTTAGTTAGATTTTGGATAGATTTTATAACCAGACCAAATAGAACCACAAAAAAATCTGGTCATAAAAAAGATCATTTTGGTTCAATTTGGTCAAACTTAGTCTGGTTATATTTTTTGAGACCAATGCAAAACAAACATGGTCTGGTCTCAAAAAACCATGACCATACCAGAAAAATGGGAATATAACCAGTAAACAAACATGGCCTATGCTCTATCTCTTTGTTAGTTGTTACTTGTGACCAATTTGCCCCACAGGCATTGTGAAGATGATTGGAAAGATGGATTTTTGGTGGGTATCAGTATACTGAATATGAGTTCGAATTTTCAACATACTTAACGTTATGCAATATGTACGTGAGACTGATTCATGTAACAAGGATGATCTCATTGGGGGTTGACTTTTCACTTTGTTTAAGCTCTAACTTGCCCAACGGGCCTGGGTTTGGACCCATTTGGTTTGGCGTCATGGATTTGTCCAAGGTTTTGTATTTTTTTTAAGGTTATCAAAATAGAGAGTCTAGGTAGAATCGTAAGTATAATCGTAATAAAAATAATTCAATTTTACTTATTAAATAATAATATCTCTAAAATACAACAAAAAATACTCAAAATAATTTATATAAATAAAACGCCACCTTAAAGTCATAACAATGTGCAAATATTTGAATTATATCACGTTATTGCTTGCTTAAAAGCTTTAAAACTAATTAAAAATATAAAATTAAAATTAAAACACAATTTCTAAAAGCCTAAACAAATATTATTGGCTAAACTTAATATAAATTCCATCAATGTATCATACAAACTCAAAATAATAAATAACCATCAAATTATAATAAAAAATTACTCGTACACAACATCACTGCTAAATAAGATCATTGTTATGGTCAAAGTCTTTATCCAATTCACAATCACCGTCAAAATCATTATCGCCAACATCACTGTTGGCCTTGAAATTTACTTTCGGCAAACAATACCAAAATTGATGATAACAAACCATTAAAGAAGTGTTTGAAACTAATGAAAAATCAAGTTATATGTTTTCAGCAAAAGACAAGGAAGGACTCGAAAACTTGCTCGGAAAGAAAGCTTACACAAAAGCGAAAAAACAAGAAAGAAATTGAAGCACGAAAACGGAAAAGGATAAAATATTCAACGAAAAGGTGAAATTTGAATACTCAAGACTCGGGGTATATAGGTCGGGGTGCGATTATTGTAACAATGTATTTTATGTGTTGGTAAAATCTTATAAGCTCAAGTAATAAATTAACCGAACTCAAAATGAAAGAAAAATCATTTAAAACCCAATTTTTTTTGAAGTCATAGTCGACTAAGACTTATCATGTAGTCGACTAAACCATGACGAAAGTTAGGGTCTTATTTCAAATTGAGCTATAGTCGACTAAAAACATCATATAGTCGACTAAACCCTTTGAAGTAGTCGACTAAATCATGCCGAAGATTAACTGGAATTTCATCACATCCCTTAGTCGACTAAGGCCTCTTAGTAGTCGACTAAAGACCACCATGTAGTCGATTAAGTCTTCATCTAGTCGACTAAAGAACACCATGTAGTCGACTAAGTCCATATGTGTAGTCGACTGAACCAAGATGATGAATTATGAATTATTTGAAGAGACTGTATATATAGTCAACTAAAGGTTGTTGTGTAGTCGACTAAAGCTTCATTATTCTGAATCTTTACAGAAACTTTTTTCCATCATTTGAGCTAACTGTCTCAAACTTTTTGAAACGACTCTTGTCTCATTTCAAATGTGATATCCAATCTCAAAACCTTAAAGCCTCCATATAAAAAGAAAGAGATGTGTGTTTGTAAGAGTGTGGTTCTATAGGTGATAAAAAATACTAAGTCTTCATCTTCATATACACTCTTTGAAAAAGTCATTGAAGGAAAGGAAGAAAAACGTCTAATTTTCTGCAAAATCTCAAAAGATTCAAACTCTAGTATCTTTTCTTATTCTCCAAATATTATTCATTGATTATATCCTTTGAGAATACATATCTAGAGTTGTTAAGAAATCGCCAAAAAACACTTGAGCTTATCTTGATTTATATTTCATAAAAACCTTAGGGTTTTTCAGTGTTTTTGTTCTTAAGTGATATAATTGATTACATACAATTTTTGTAATCTCGGGCAATTGAAGTCCAACATTTTTCAAGAGAGGATTGTTCTATTGATTGAGAGATAAACTTGTGAGCTTGTGTTGTAAAGGTTTGTCATTCCACCTGTGAAGGAAGGGCCATAGTGAAAGGATCGGGAAAAGTCTCAAGAAGGGGTTCTTGAGCCGAGGAGTATGAGTTACCGAACCTCGAAAAAATCACGATGTCAATCTCTCTATCTCTTTCTCTTTACTTCAATATTGTATATATTATATTAACCCTGTGATGATTTACTAGATCTCTTAAATTGAATTTATCATTGAAATAATTACTTGTTTCTTAAAGTAGTTATTAATTTGATATAGCTTGCTTTAATATTCGAAAAGATTGAAATAGATTTTTGAACATCCTATTCACCCCCCTCTAGGGTCAATTAGTGACTAACAATCACTACTATTATCCTTCTCATTATCAACAACATGGATGTTCATCTTACAAAATTCTTCATCATCATCTATTTCATGAATTTCCTTCACTAAAGCATACAAATAAGCAAATAAAATTATTATAATTCATATGATAAAATTACAAATTTAAATAAAAAAATTTAAATTAAAAATTTAAATTAATTGGAATATATAATTTATTTAATGTAGTTCATTTATGATTTTTTTTAACATAATAGTCAAATATTTATTTCAAAAGTTTAAATCATTTTAAATTTTTTGTTTTCAATATATTGGACCTTTAATTATTTTTTTCATAAATTTGGCTACATATTGAAATATTTGACTAAATCATTAATGTTTTTTTTTAATGTCTAACCCCCAAAAACGATCTCCCTTGAACCTAGACCCCAAGGATATCGTTCTTTGAGGGTGTTACACGAATCGACCTCACAACTCGTGTAACAATAAGTCATGGTACACATCAACTAAAATTCGAACCCACGCTCTAAAACTTTGATACAGTTGGTCCAAGTTTTAAAAGGTCCGTCCATGCCAACTGTGTTACGCCCGCGGTGGCATCATTAACGTTTTAGGTCTTATATGGATGATTCAACCCTAAAACTATTATTTTAGCCAAAAAATACAAAAAATACAGGTGAATACAAAGTGACGTGTGTGTGAAAAACTTACCTTTTACAAAAAAAAATAAAAAATTGTATGCTTATTTTTAGCAAATATTTTTCCTAAAATAGCAGAATCGTGTAGAATCGTACGATTCTACCTATATGAACGATTTTGGTGCGATTTGAGTCATTTTTGGGTCCTAGGATCTTAGAATCGTGTGATTCTACGACCTAGGATCGCGATTTTGATTACCTTAATTTTTTTCTTCTACCCGATTCTATATGATTCTACTTATATGAATGATTTTGATATGATTTGAGTCGTTTTGGGGTCTTAGGATCTTAGAATCGTACGATTCTACAACCTAAGATCGCGATTTTGACTACCTTGATGTTTTTCTTCATCTACTATTATACTTTTTCTTCCATAATCGGGTTGTCGAGACTTTCATAAGATTAATTCCCGAAAATTAAGTAAGACTCAAATTATATTAGGGTCCCATTAAATTATTTAAACCCAATCTTTTAATAGACGGACAATACTTGGTCCTGCCCTACGAGGATCAAGTTCGTCCTCCCCGATGATGTTGTATAATATAATTTAGACACATGACTAAAATCTTTTTAAAAAGTAAGTTGGACATAAAGTTCATAAATACACAAATTAATGTCAATTCCTTTTGAAATTTTTTTTGACCACGTGTTCAATTTGTATTGGATCACATTATCGGAGAGGCCGAATTTGTTCTTTATGGGACAGAACCCGAGTATTGTCTTATACTTGCACAAAAATAAATATATGTGAGTGTATATATATGTGGTAACTTGCATCTAAAGTTTAAGAATCTTTCTCCTGCGAATGGATAATGAGAAGCAACAGATATTTGTTAACAAATTTGTCCCACAAATATAAATCTATTGACACATGTGGAGTCCCTTTTCCAGAAACAGTTGCCCAGAGATGCCCCAACACAGATGCTACCTTCCAATCTAAATTACTTCATATTCCCAATTTCTTCAAATACACTCATAACAACAGAAATACAAAAAGAGTATTGTAATTATCCTTGGTCACTCTCAGAAGAAGAATCCTTAGCACATTCTTGAGAAATAACATCGAATAAATGGTAGGTTCAGGATTTAAGCCTAAGTGAATACAGTGTGTATGAATAAATATTTCAGGTGATGTCCCCTGTCGCAGAGTATAGCGATACAGTGAGATGTTGTCTCTAATTAATAATGAGGCTTTTTGGTAGAAAGCCTGAAAACAAAATCTTTCTGTTGTTCCACATACTATAATCAAATAGGTTTGAATGCCGAGAGGAAGATTTTATCACTAGAAAGTCTCAACCTCCCTGCAGCCCAAGCTAGGCGAAAAGTCAGCTGACTGCATATATGCGTATAGATATGGTTCTCTATATTAACTTGCGAGTAATATACCTATATATATATATATATCACCGGGATTGTAATTTGTATAGCAGGGTAAAACTAGTATCAGTAGTATGTCAATACCTAGCTAATTCCAATAAATTGTTAACACGCTTTATACAACATGGCAAGACTGGTTTGTCAACCTAATTCCAGAAGGTAGCGACTGGTTGTGTTAATGGGTTAATAGCAAAAAAAACCCTCAACTATACCCTCTCTCAAACTAAATTCCTGGTGTGCACTAAGCTCCCCTGAACTATACTTTTCGTGCTGAAAATCCCCCCAAACTATAATTTTTCCTGCACAGTTATAACACCGTTAAGTGAAATTGCACTGGGATCCCCTGAAATTCTAGTTAATTTTGCTCGTCCCCTGAGATTTCATTTTCCTTGCAATGACACCCCCTTGAAGGGGTGAAATGACCGGAATACCCTTGTTTTATCTCACCTATTTCATGAAATAAATATCTAGGTGGTGAAATTACCTCCATGCTCCAAGATTAGAACTTTATAATATTTTGGGATATTTCTAAATATTTTTTTCAAAATAAAAGTTAAAGAAAAGAGGTTGAAAATATTTCAAAACTTTTAAATAATAATAATAACTAATTAATATGCATTACTTGAAGTGTAACTCTAATGAATATTTCAAAAGGTATAGAGTAAGGAGTTATAAATATTTTCATATATTTTTTTTAAAAATAATTAATTAATATATATTAATTAAAATGTAATTCTAATGGATATTTCATAAAATATAGATTAAAGATATAAGACAAATATATTTCGGCAAACAACAAGTGTTAACCCTTTAAAATAAGTTTGTCAAGAACTTGTAACCCCTGGATTCATTTAAAATTGAATGGTCTAATTTTTTGAATATTTATCAAGATGGAAATTGCAGGTTGATCATTTATTTCTTAATTTTCATTCAAATTTTTATTTTTGAATGGGTTTTTTTTCTTGTAAGTATTATTATTATTAGTTACATAGTTGTCTTTCATCAAGCAACAAACCACAATCATTATAGAGAATCTCATATGACCAAATTTTGTTCAAAATATTTTCCTTAAATGAAGTTGGAGCCTTACTAGAAGCAATGTGTGACATAGAAATTCAAGTGAGTGGCAAAATTGTTACCTTAAAGTTTCAATGTATATATGCGGTCGTAAAAAATTAGTTCTTAGAAAGTGAGTAATTATTAGGTTGAAGATTTGGAATAGGAAGTCACAAAATTTGTTCTTAACGATTAACACTTGTTGCTTGCTGAAATATATTTGTCTTATATCTTTACTCCATATTTTATGAAATATCCATTAGAGTTACATTTTAATTAATGTATATTAATTAATTAATATTTTTTAAAAAATATGAAAATATTTATAACCCCTTACTCTATATCTTTTGAAATATTCATTAGAGTTACACTTCAACTAATGCATATTAATTAGTTATTATTATTATTTAAAAGTTTTGAAATATTTCCAACCTCTTTTCTTTAACTTTTATTTTTAAAAAAATATTTGGAAATATCCCCAAATATTATTGGGTACTAATCTTGGGGCATGAAGGTAATTTCACTACCTAGATATTTATTTCATGAAATAGGGGAGACAAAACAAGGGCATTCCGGTCATTTCATCCCTTCAAGGGGGTGTCATTGCAAGGAAAATAAAATTTCAGGGCACGAGCAAAATTAACAGGAATTTCAGAGGATCCCAGTGCAATTTCACTTAACGGTGTTATAACTGTGCAGGAAAAACTATAATTTGGGGGGTTTTCAGCACAAAAAATAGTTCAGGGGAGTTTAGTAAGAAAGAGGGTATAGTTCGGGGGTGTTTTGCTATTAACCCTGTGTTAATTAACTTAATGCAATAACACGTGTTAATAAACTGATCATTATTTATGATTATAGTCGTATCATTACCTCCTAGAGAAAATGTAGCAATGATTTTTCAGTCTCACAATCTCGTGACTTCATGCATTGACTTGCTTTTTAGCTGGAATCATGTTAGATATTTTATATTTTTGTAATGAAATTTCTATGAGTAGCATCTGCCAAATCACACCGGTATGATCACATCACCATGACCGTTGTCCTCTTTTAATTTACTTGTATGTAATTATTTACAGGGTTTACTTCAAAAAAAAAATCCTATGGTATTTAATTTAATAATGTAACTTTTACTGTATCCACCTTGCCTTCTACATTATTCAATTTGATTATTATGCCCCATCTTTCTCACATTTTGAGTCAAAATATCTAAATTACTCTCATTTAATATTATAAGGGATTTAGTGAAATCAATCATTAAAAAAATTATTTTTTGAAAATAAATTATATTTTTTATAAAAATTATAAATTTCAATATATATATATATATTTCGGAAAATATAATTTTTTTTGCAAAAAATATATATTATATATATTATGTTCCAAAATATGATTTTCTTTCTGAAAATAATTTTTTTGTAAAAAATATATATTATGTTCCAAAATATGATTTTTTTTTTCCGAAAAATAATTTTTTTGTGAAAAAATATATATTATGTTCCAAAATATGATTTTTTCCGAAAAATATTTTTTTTGCAAAAAATATATATTATGTTCCAAAATATGATTTTTTTCCGAAAAATAATTATTTTGCGAAAAAGTATATATTATGTTTCAAAATATGATTTTTTTCCGAGAAATAGTTTTTTTGCAAAAAATATATATTATGTTCCAAAATATGATTTTTTTAAAAAAATATACATTATGTTCCAAAATATTAATTTTTCTGAAAAATATTTTTTTTGCGAAAAAGTATTTATTATGTTCCAAAATATGAATTTTTTTTGTGAAAAATATATATTATGTTCCAAAATATGATCTTTTCCGAAAAATAATTTTTTTGCTAAAAATATATACTATTATATTCCAAAATATGATCTTTTCCGATAAATTATTTTTTCCAAAAAATATATATTATTTTTTCCGAAATAATTCATATTTTGGAGAATAATATACTCCTTCCGAAAAATATTTTTTTTGCAAAAAATATAATTTATTTTTGAAAAATAATTTTTTTAAATGGTGGATTTCACTAAACTCCCTTATACTATTGAGGGTAGTTTAGGCATTTTGACTAAAAAAGTGAGTTGATGGGGCATAATGATGAAATTGAATAGTATAGGGGACAAAATAAACACAGTGAGACTAGTTGATTAACTGGATAGTATATGAAGGTTTCTTGAAATTAACCGTTATTTATATCATGGTTGGCGGTATTGGTGGATAAGGTACATATTGTAATATTTTTAAGGGTAAATAGCTTAAGACCCCCCTCAATTTTACTCTCTTTCTCTACTATACCCCCTCAATTAATTATACCCCCCTCAACTTTCATTTTCTTGCACCATGGGCTTGCCTTCAAATTTTTTTACCCTTTTACCCTCCAAACTTTTTGTATTTCCACCTTATCTTTAATCATATCCTTACTATTATATTTCTTAATTATTTAAATTACAAAAATATTATTTCTTTTAGTTATAATATTAATTATGTCATTTACCTTTAATGTATTAGACTAAATATACTCTCAAATGTTAATTTTTTTTTTATAAGTTCTAATTATTTTATTTGTAAATCAATTAACTTGGTATTAAATTTTAGTTTGATTTAAATCATAAAACTCAATCCTAATTAATATATTCATAAATAAATCACAATTTATGAAAACAATATATATATTTCGGAATATATATATATATATATATATATATTGGAAAATGATATATATTTCGGAATATATATATAATTCGTTAAAAATATATATTTTCCGAATTCTTTTAAAAAATATGAATTTTTTCCGAAAAATAATTTTTTTGGGAAAAATATATATTATGTTCTAAAATATGATTTTTTTCAAAAAATAGTTTTTATTGAGAAAAATATATATTATTTTCAAAAATATATATTATGTTCCAAAATATGATTTTGAGTCATAATACCTAAACTACCATCAATAGTATAAGACGGTTTAGTGAAATCAAACCTTCAAAAAAATTATTTTTCGAAAAAATATGTATATTTTGGAATATATATATATATATTGGAAAATGATATATATTTCAGAATATATATATATAAATGATTCGTCAAAAGTATATATTTTTTGAATTGTTTTAAAAAATATGAATTTTTTATGAAAAATATACATTATTTTCTAAAATATAAAAAATATATATTTCGGAAAAAAATTATATTATTTTCGGAAAAAAATCATATTTTGGAAAATAATATATATTTTTCTCAAAAAAATTATTTTTCGGAAAAAATCATATTTTGGAACATAATATATATTTTTCCCAAAAAATTTATTTTTTGGAAAAAATTCATATTTTTTTAAAACAATTCGAAAAATATATATTTTTGACGAATTATATATATATATTCCAAAATATATATCATTTTCCAATAAAACTTAATTTCATTTAAATAATAAAACTCATTATCCTAATTAATTTTTTTTTTGCCAAATGAAACTTTCTTTTCATAAAAATATATTCATAAATTGTGATTTATTTATGAATATATTAATTAGGATTGAGTTTTATGATTTAAATCAAACTAAAATTTAATAACAAGTTAATTGATTTACAAATAAAATAATTAAAACTTAAAAAAAAAAATTTAACATTTAAGAGTATATTTAGTCTAATACATTAAAGGTAAATGTCATAATTAATATTGTAACTAAAAGAAATAATATTTTTGTAATTTAAAGAATTAAGAAATATAATAGTAAAATATAATTAAAGGTAAGGTGGAAATACAAAAAATTTGGAGGGTAAAAGGGTAAAACAATTTGAGGGCAAGCCCATGGTGCAACATTTTATGAAACTTTAGGGGGTTCTAAGCTCATTTCATAGTTGAGGGGGTATAGTAGAGAAAGAGAGTAAAATTGAGGGGGGTTTAAGCTATTTACCCTAATATTTACTTCTAAGATTAATATTATTCAAATATTGTACATCAACATCAGGATAGCAAGTAAAATAATAATATTAAGGGTAAATTATACTTTCATTCATTCAATATATAATTTATTACAGTTTCACCCTCTTTAGGTCATCAAAACTCAATTTTGATGATTGAAAAAGTGAAATAACATATATAACCCTGAATATTTCTCAATTATGTTGTAAAAAATTGAATTTTTTGTCTGATTTGTCCAATTAGGGCAAAATGAAGCAATAATATAGTAGACTGTAACAAAAATATTCATAATAATAAATCTGAAGGTATTTTAGACATTTCATCTAGTATTAACCGGGTTTGATCATGTCGAAATTTCGTTCCAAGGGGTATTTGTTACAATTTTCAAATTTTAAAAAATAAAACTATAATTATCCAAAGAATAAAAGATAAAATTATAATAAATTATATCTTAAGGGGATAAAATGTAATTTACCCTAGCATTAATACGGCGACAAGAAGTCATGATTTATGTAAATATCAGGTTTCCTTCATTTATAATCACATGATTTGCTTTAACTTTAATCACATTCTCTCATGTATGAATATGAATATTTTTAATTATATTCTCTTAAGTTTGAGATTTTTATCATTTCTACCCTTTGATAATTTTTGGGACTAAAACGCCCTTACCCAAACACTCACTATCCCTATTCCTAAAAGTATATATAAAATTCAAAATATATATATAAAATTTAAAAAATATATAAAATTTGAAATATATATATAATTCAAAAAATATATATATAAAATTCTAAAAAAATATATATAATTCAAAAAATATATATATATATATAATTAAAAAATAATATATAAATTTTGAAAACAATATATAAAATTTGAAAATAATATATAAAATTCAAAAAATATATATAAAATTCAAAAAATATATATATAAATTATTTTTCGAAAAAATAAATTGTGAGGGTATAAAAGACACAATAGAGAAATGAAGTGTGATGCTACAATACTTAAGTTTCAACCAATGGTGTCAGATGTACATATAAACTATGGAGGTTTTGATTCTTTGAAAGCAAATGATATAGTTGTTCCCCAACTACCTTTATTTCAGTACAATACCAAGCAAACACATAAGATATATTGACAATCTAAGTAGTCTAGATTGAACTTCTCAAGTGACACCATCATGTGTTTTCCCATGATCCCCATGATGGCTTGGCAAAATAAAATATATATAAAATTGCTTCAAAAAAATAAAAAATTATATATATATTTCCGATTTTTATATATTATTTTTGAATTTTATATATTGTTTTAGAATTTTATATATATTTTCAAATTATATATATATATTTCGAATTTTATATATAATTTTCGAATTTTATATATTATTTTCAAATTATATATATAATTTTTGAATTTTATATATTATTTTCAAATTATATATATATATTTTAAATTATATATATTTTTTCAAATTTTATATATATATTTCAAATTTTATATATATTTTTAGGAATAAGAATAGTGAGTATTTGGGTAAGGGCATTTTAGTTCCAAAAGTAATCAAAATGATGAGAATCTCAAATCTAAGAAAATATAATTAAAATATTCAAATCTTAAAAGATGTGATTAAAATTAAAGCAAACTTCATAAAATGTAAATGAAGTTAATCCTAAATATTATCTTCTCTACCTAAATCAAACAGATATTTAGGTAATCCTAAATATTATCTTCTCAATACTAAATCAAACAGATATTTTTATACCCATTAAAGTAAAAGAAAAATCAACAAACCAGGTACTTGAAGCTGAGAATAAAAACCATGGGCTCAAAATTTAGCTTTAGTCAACGGATAAATAATTAAATGGTCACAAAATCACCAGTATGCATTTGACATACTCTCTCCGTCCCAATCCGAATTTAGTCATCCACATTTTACTTCTTAACGATTTTTTTAATGTTTTGTATTTTTTATTTTACCATTTGATAATATAATATAGTTATAGTTTTTAATGAGCCTTGTTTTTTTTTTGAAATTATTGAACAAGGATAATTTAGGAAAATATATAATAATATTATATTGGGATTCGAAACTCGACAACTAATTTGAGACAAATAAAGTAGATAAAATGAACAACTAAATTACCCAAAACATAATGATTTAGTCCAATATCCTAATATATGACCCAAACTTATGAGAAAATAATTAAAGACCCAATGACATTTATAATAAATATTTGATTATTAATTTTTCTTCAAGAAATTATTACGTTTAAATAGAATTTTGAAATTTTATAATTCCAATTCTACGAATTCCACAACGACCCTATTTAGACTCCCGATTTCACCGCCCTTGTTTGAGAGTCGGATTAGGGCCCAATACACATGATTGTATTTAGGGTAATTTGTATTGACACCCTCTGAAGTTTGGATTAATTGCAATTAGATGACAATCAACATACAAGTTTGTAAAGACACTTTCTGAGCTTTCAAAAGTTTTGCAATGACACCCATTTGGGTCATAAAAAGTCAAATTTGCCCTTATTTAATTTCAATAAACTCTCCTCTACTATTAAATTTAATCAACTAACCGCTCTTATATCCGCATTGTCCTCTATCCTTTCCAATTTAATCAACTAACCCCTCCTATATCCCGATTGTCTCCTATACTTTTCAATTTCAATCACATTACCCCACACTCTCAAACAATATATATATAAAATTAAAAATATATATATAATTTGAAAAATATATATCAAATTTCAAAAAAATATATATATATATATATAATTTAAAACAATTATATAAAATTATAAATATATATATTTCAAAAATAATATATAAAATTCAAAACAATTATATAAAATTTGAAATATATATATATATAATTCGAAAAAAATATAAATTTTGAATATATATAAAATTCAAAAATAAATATATATATATACATATATAATTTGGAAGAAATATATAAATTCAAAAACATATAAATTTAGAAATAATATATAAAATTCAAAAATATATCTATAAATTTCAAAAAATATATATTTTGAAAAATAAAATTAGAATAAATAAATAAATTTAGAAGAAAAAAATATATATTGGTAAAATATCATATATTTTCTAAGAAGTGAATCAAACTACTTACACCAACAACAATTAGTGGCCTTTTTTATATTTTTTTCAAAAAATATATATATTTTTGAATTATATATATATTTCAAAATTTATATGACGTTTTCGAAATATTTATGATGTTTTCGAAAGTTATATGATAATTTCAAATTTTATAAAAAAATCAAAATTTATATATGTTTTGAATTTTATATATTGTTTTCAAAATTTATATATTATTTTGGAAATATATATATTTATAATTTTATATAATTATTTTGAATTATATATATATATATATTTTTTTTTGAATTTTATATATATTTTTGAAATTTGATATATATTTTTTGAATTATATATATATATATATATTGTTTGAGGGTGGGAGAAATGTGATTGAAATTGAAAAGTATAAGAGGTAATCCAGATAAGTAGTTTGATTCACTTTATTAGAAAATATATGATATTTTACCAATATATATATTTTTTCTTCTAAATTTATTTATTTATTCTAATTTTGTTTTTTGAAATATATATTTTTTGAAATTTTATATATATATTTTCGAATTTTATATATTATTTCTAAATTTATATGTTTTTGAATTTATATATTTATTCCGAATTATATATGTATATATATTTATTTATTTTTGAATTTTATATATATTCAAAATTTATATTTTTTTCGAATTATATATATATTTCAAAATATATATATTTATAAATTTATATTTTTTTCGAATTATATATATATTTCAAAATATATATATTTATAAATTTATATAATTGTTTTAAATTATATATTTATTCGATTTTTTTTTATGAAATTTGATATATATTTTTCGAATTTTATGTATATATTGTTTGAAGGTGTGGGGTAATATAATTGAAATTGAAAAGTATATGGGGTAATACGGATATATGAGGGGTTAGTTGATTAATTAGAAAGCATAGAGGGCAATCCGAATATAAGAGAGGTTAGTTGATTAAATTTAATAGTAGATGAGAGTTTATTGAAATTAAATAAGGGCAAATCTGACTTTTCATAGCCCAAAGGAGATCATTGCAAGACTTTTAAAAATTCAAGGAGTGTCTCTGCAAATTTGTGCATCGTCATCTGACTACAATTAATCCAAACCTAAGGGGTGTCAATACAAATTACCCTTGTATATAATATGTTGATGCGTAGGAATATCAATTAATATTTGGATTGAAGGATCATATGTAGGGATGACAAAAAAACCCGCTCCGCCCCGTTTAACTAATCAGAACGATCTGAAGCAGGTTCGGGGCGAGCGGGACCGGTTTTTTTATCATCCCTATATATGATCCTTCAATCCAAATATTAATTGATACTCCTACGCATCAACATATTATATGATTCATATATCAATAAACATCTTTTCTAATAAAGCCTACTTGTCGTGGTGTGGCCCACTACTAAGCAGCCCATTGTTTTTCGCTTTCTATACACTGTAATATAACAGCTCCATTCAACTTCATATATAGCCATTGGATTTGGACAGTGCTTGCTCTCACTCTCTATTCTCTATGCACTATCGTATGATGTACTTTGTCTTTATCAATTTATTTCTCGTTTTGTAAATAGAATTAGGAAATTAATCGTGATCAAAATTTTGGATAGTCTTTTAGGTGGAAAAGCTATTTAACACCTAAAAGCATGACAAAGATGTCCCATTAAGAATTTTCGGAAATATATAAATAAGGTAGATTGAATATAATATAGTTGTCAGAATTCCGATTCTGTTACGATTTTATTACGTTAAAATAATGATTGGACAGTTAAGCTTTTTATATGAAATATAATTTTTTTAATGATTTAATCAAATATTTCAATATATGACCTAAATTTATGAGAAAATATTTAAAGACCCAAAGTATTAAAAAATTTTAAATTTTTTAATATGATTTAGATTTTGAAATTAAATATTAAATATTTAATACATTTTTTAAAAAATTAATACATTTATGTTACGATTCTCCCTAAACTCCGGTATATAACTATGATATATAACAACTCTGAAATAATATAATAGACTAAGTTGATTATGCCCATCACCACCCTTGGGCTCTGAAGCCAATAAGTTGATGATACCCATCAAAAACCACAAGTTGCTGTACATGACTTATTTGGTGCACTAAAAACCAAGCCCACACTTCAAAAATACAACTCCTAGTTTTTAAGATACAAAGAACCTAAAATACTCCATCCTAACAAACAAAACAAAAAGAAAACCACTCGCCAATCAACCCACAGACTTAAACCACCCACATAAAAAACAGACGCACACATATATATATATATATATATATATATATATATACATAAACAGGGATATGAACATGAGTCACATGACAAGAGAAATAAATAAAGAAAATAAAAAGAAAGAAGAGTTTATATAGAAATAGAATAAAAACGAAAAAAAAATTCTCATAAAAGTTTTAAAACACAAAAAAATAAAAATTAATTTATAATATACTCCATCCGTCCAATATTATTTGTTCACTTTTTAAACTTTACTTGTCCTAAAATAATTATCCAGATTCGAATTTCAATATAGTATAATTTTATAATTTTCAAATTATCCCTATTCATTAATTTTAAAAATTAATGGGCACCACAAAAAATTATAATTATAATTATATTATATTATTAAATGACAAAATAAAAAATACAAAATAATAAATAAAAAAAATTGAAAAATTAAACGTGGAGAACTGGTTTGGGACATAAGTATTAAGGGGCAAGTAGCCAACTCAATAGAGAAGTGTCCCTTTCTATATATGTATATATATATAGTATATACACACTACAAGTCTATCACATTCTCATTTCCAAGGCAACACTTACCTTGAGTATTTTTCACAAGAAATGGCTCAATCCAAAGGAAGAGATGAGGGTGAAAGTGTCAACTATGTCACAACTCACCTCTATTTAAAATCATCATCAGCTGATTATGCATCAAAATCACTAGAGAAAAATGTGGTCCTTAGGCGAATTCGTAACCACAAGCTCCGACGCACTTTCCATGCTCTGGTGAGCTCCTTCTCCTCCTCGACGTCGCCAGAAAATGCCGCCGATATGGTCTCTGCTTACCATCAGATGTGGCTGCAGCAGGGTGATGCTTTCTCTTCCCCGTGAGTACTGCACACATTGAGGCCATGTTATTGGTGTCACCCTTGTATTAAAGTTAGTATATGCAATATGTATATATATTTTTAAAATCACAGTTTTGTATAGTTGTAGATTCCTAATTTTCAAGTTGCATGACAAGTTGTAAGTCTCTAGTCTCAGTCTCAATGGCGAATGATCATATTTTTTTGCAAATTATTACTCTGTCACACACGCACACCCTGGTACATAAAAACATAATCATGCATGTTTTTGGGTAAAGAGAAGTTTGATGGGTAAAAAGATGAAATTGAGTATTGAGAGGTATATTTTGTTAAATATATATATATATATATATATATATATATATATATATCATTTTGTTTTTTACTGATTAAGATGACTCTTGGACAAGATCATCCTTCAATTTCAATTCAAAATCACACTTCCCATATATGCACATATCGATAGAAAGCTAATAAAACTTTGTCATGCATTACTCCCCAAGCAAGACAATTGGATAAAGAACGCGTAGTCGTGCTTGGTTAAAATTTTCAAATTTGTCAATGGGGTGTGTCGTGGAACGAATTCTTTTTCGTCGTGGTATATTGAACATATATAGAGTTCACCTTCAACAAACATTTTTTTTGGTAATGTAGATCGATAACTAAAAGTGATTTGTTGCTCTTAGATGTATAACAGTCAGGGACGACTTAGTTAAGGAGGACATGATCCCCATTGATTTTTTTTTTTATATATATTTTTTATCTTAAAATTTTGAATATATTGTATTTAGCCCCCATTAATTTTTTTTTTTTTTATCTTAGATATTACAGAATTTAGGTTTATTTACAACTAAGACCCCACTAAAAATTTGTTTTAAATCCCAAAAAAATAAATATATATCATTTATACCCCAAAAATCCAATTTTTTTTTTTAGTCTCCACTGACATGGATCCCTAGATCCATCACTGATAACAATATTAAATACTTATGACACTGCGACTAAGGAAAATAACTTAGAGGGGGGTGAATAATTTTTTATGAATTTATTGATAAATTAAAAATAATTATGGAAAAAGTTAATTTTAATCCAATCCTCTAACAAACTAAATCGTGCAAAGATTAATCTAAGTGTAGAAAATAAAGGAAAAGATGACACACGATATTTTTACGTGGAAAACCTTAGAAACGTTTCAAGTAAAAACCACGGATACGCTCGGGTATCAATGCACTATAAAACAAGAAGTACACAGACTCTATGAAGTTTTAGACTTACGAATCACTCCTGATTTGTCTTTCTCCACTGACGTCTAAAATTCTAGATCTACTCGCGCTCCACGAAGCTCTCGCTCCGATCTCCGTACTATGACGACACCCCGCTTCTCAACGGATCAATTTTCCGTGAAGCTTTTTGCTCCGATCTTCGTACTCCAACGGCTCCGCTTCTCAACGGATCGATGCAACCACGTTGCATAAGGTGGTGTGATGATTTTATAGCAACCGAATGATTCAATTGTGTATAAATATGTCAAACGTTGAAGAACAATTGAATACCCGTAAAAAACTATAGAAACCCTTGATATACGATCTATTTTTCTCTATCTCTTGATCTATGAAAATATTACAGAGATCTCACAAAAGGCACATCAAAATCTGTAGAGACTCCTATTTATAGAGAAGATAATCCTATTTTGAGTAAACTTGTATCCCTTTTGGAATATAATTCATTCCTTGTTTAATCCTCTTGTAATTGGAATAAATATGCCCACTTTTGGTGTAAATATCCTTTATACACGTGCTAGGATGTATTGGAGTGTAACCCAAGTTGATAGAAGTTAAAACGGATCAGAACTTGTATTTGCAGACAACCATGCTTCTACCTACGCATGGCCCCTGGGTTGCTACGCTTAAGCGTAGGCCAAAAGTCATGTGCGTAGCTTGAGCATAGTTTTGTTTTTTTTTGTTTTTTTTTTTTTTTTTTTTTTTTTTTTTTATGTTTCTAGCCACTTTTAGTTACTGTAAACGTAGCAAAATTCATGAAAACTACTTTTCCCAATTGTTCTTTCATTTGAACCCCTCGACGCCGTTGGTATGTTTCCCGAAGTTTCGGCTCCGAAAAATGTCGTTTATGCCATTCGGAATGTATTTTTTGCTCAAACTTGCTTCCTTTTTATTACTTTAAGCTTGATTTGAATTTAACGAAACTTGTTGATGCCTTTACTTGACCAATTTCATTTTCCTAAACCTACCCGATCTCACAAGTCACTCAACATGGTTATTGTCGAGAACATGCCAACAATGAACAATCCTACAAATGTTCTTACAAACACAATTTAAATATCACTTAAAAAGATAAGTGTCAATTAAAGTGGAATAAATGTCAAATGTTAAATGTGAAACGAGAACTTAAAATGCAGAATTATAATCTATCTTTACTACGGAAAGAAGTAATATTTAATTTTTATTCTAGGCTTCCGGTTCTATACATTTGCAGCACAGCAGAAAAGAAGAAAGAGAGAGCTCGATCGGAAGCAAAGAAAACAGATGTTTAAAGGCGTTTGATCTCTCTATTGTGGGCAGGCCTGAAGACAATCTTGTTCCCTGGGATAACATGATCTATGACAAAACCAACAATGGCCTATTCCCACTGAAATCTTCTCGCATTTTGTAAAAGAAAACTTTTCAGTTGAGCTCCGAAAACTTGTCGTAGGGTTTTCAAGCTCCGAAACTCCCACATCTGCTATGGCTTCATTGCCTGATTATGCAAAACATTTTCATAAGAAACAGAAGCAAAATGTAAGAAATTAAGAATCAGAATTAAAGCCAAATGAAGTAAACAAGAGACAGCCAATGGGCATATATACTCACATTGATAAAGAGCCATGTTAGCCACAAGCACAAGGCAGAAGAAGAGAGCCAATGAAGGTGTGATTGATTTTGAAATAGCCATGTGTGTGTGTGTGTGCAAGAGAAGAAGTGGTAGAGAACAAGCTTGGTGATTACCTGGTTTTTATAAGGATTAATTCAACCTTTACTCAAAGCTAACATTAATTGCCAAACTACGAAATAATTTAAAGATTAAAGAAGGCAAATGATTTGATTTTTTAAATCAAGCATTAATTAGCTTCACTTGATTAAAGGAAAGAAAAAAACGAAAAATGCAAACTTTATGCATAGTATCTTATTTATAGTAATATTATTGCTAATTGATTTGATTTAATTTTATTTCCATAAATAATAAAAAAAAGCAAAATTTAAGTAGGTTTTTTACTCTGTGAGGGTACGGAAGCAGAGCTATGGGCAGCAGTCAATTCCATGGGACCTTTTAAAGCCCCGGGACCGGACGGTTTCACTCCATTATTTTTTCAATCCAATTGGGGTACTGTTAAAGGAGATTTGCTCTCTGGCTTCAATCACCTTATTAGTTCTGGCCAAATGTCTCAAAGTCTTAACCATACCAACATTGCTTTGATTCCTAAAGTTCGAAACCCAACTTCGATGACCCATTTCCGCCCAATTGCTCTTTGCAATGTGATCTACAAGATCTTCTCCAAAGCATTGGCTAATCGAATTAAACCATTTCTTCAAGGTCTTATTAGCCCCAACCAAAGTGCTTTTATTCCGGGGCGCTTGATTCATGATAATATTGTTTTAGCTCACGAAATCAATCATTATCTCAAATCCAAACATCGAGGTAAATTTGGAGCTCTTGCTTTGAAGCTTGACATGTCGAAAGCCTACGACCGAGTTGAATGGCGATTTCTTGAAGCAATGTTGCTGAAACTGGGTTTTCATATCAAGTGGGTAACTTTGATTATGAGTTGTGTGACCTCGGTTTCTTTTTCTATCAAGATAAATGGAGAGTCAGGGGGATTAATTTTTCCATCGAGGGGGCTCAGACAAGGGGATCCACTGTCTCCTTATTTATTTTTATTCTGTTCCGAAGGGCTCTCAAGTATCCTTAATGCCGCTACAGGAAGCAGAGATATCAGTGGAGTCAGAATTGGAAGAGAGGTTCAACCCATCTCTCATTTGCTATTTGCAGATGATGCTCTGGTTTTTTGCAAGTCATCGGAGAAAGAAGTGATCTGTTTAAAATCTGCTTTGTCCACATACGACTCACTTTCTGGCCAATTGATTAATTATGATAAATCTGAAATCTTTTTCAGCCCCAATACTAGTGTTGAGAATAGACTCATTTTCAAGAGGATGTTGGGAATCCAACGGCATGGGTGGTCAAATAAATATTTGGGATTGCCTCTTATAATCTCCCGATCGAAGACGGAATCCTTTAATTTTATTGTGGAGAAGGTGACTGCAAAGGTCCGAACTTTGAAGGGTGAGATGCTTTCCAAGGCCGGGCGTGATGTATTGGTAAAATCTGTTCTCAGCTCGATTTCAAACTATTCAATGTCTTGTTTTAAGTTGCCCATCTCTAGCTGCACTGCAATTAGAAGCAAATTAATTAATTTTTGGTGGAGTGGGAAAGAGTATAGCAACAATGTCAAGTGGGTTAGCTGGGATAAGATGTGTGAATCCAAATATTCTGGTGGCCTTGGTTTCAAAAATATCTTGGCATTCAATATTGCTCTTCTATCTAAATTTGCATGGCGTTTGGAAGTTGGTGACAACTCGCTTTTATTCCGAATTCTCAAAAGCAAGTATTTCCCAACATGTTCTTTCTTAGAGGCTCCTTGCAAACCTTCTGCTTCATGCTTCTGGAAGGGCCTGATCTCTACAAAGGCAGTGATTAAACGGGGCAGAATGTGGCGTATTGGAACTGGGGATAGTGTCAAGTGCTGGATTGATCCGTGGCTTCCGGACAAAAATAATTTTCTGATCTCTTCTCCACCATCTTCTAATGGGGCTGTCATCTCAGTTGCTGATCTTATTGACTCGAATACAAGAAAATGGAAGGCTGATGTCATTCAAGCTTCATTTAATCATTGCGATTCTTCTTTAATTCAGCAAATCCCTCTCTCTGATTCGGGTGGACCTGACAAGCTTATTTGGGGTTTTTGTGCCAACGGTTCTTTCTCGGTGAAATCAGCTTATGGTGTTGCTTTGGAAATCCTAAATCCTCTTCATGACTCAACCAATACTCCCGAGGGTAGTTCTTCCCAACAATTCAATGGAAAGTGGTCAAGCATTTGGAATTTAAAAACCAAAAGAAAAATTTCTTTCTTTCTTTGGCAATGCAGCTTGGACAGATTACCCGTTCTTCTTAATTTGAAAAAACGGAAAATTGTTGCAGATGCATTTTGCAAACGTTGTGGCCTTGAAGAGGAGTCTGTCGTTCACCTTCTATGCAATTGTCCGGTTGCTACAGTTGTTTGGAAAATTTCTCCAATAAGATTGGATGTGGGTAATCTAAATTTCAAGTCATGGCAACACTGTTGGCTCGCGTTGATTGAATTGGGTAATCGCTCCCCCAATCCTGGTGAATTTTTGAGTCTCTGTTCCTTTGTGTTTTGGCAAATTTGGAAAAGTAGAAACGATGAGTTTTTCAATAATTGCAAATGGGATCCAATAGCCACTGTGGATAAAGCCCTTGTAAACTTCCATGAATTTCATGAAGTCCTTGTCATTGAAAAGCCTTTTCTGATTACGGACGTGGCTGATTTACCAAAGCCTTCAAAATGGGTTCCTCCTAATTTTAACACCTTGAAGCTTAATTGCGATGCTGCTTTTGATATCGCATCTCTTACAGCAGGCGGAGGATTAATTCTTCGGGATCATGGAGGTAAACCTATCCTGGTTCATTCCTTTTTCTTCACCTTTGTCTCTAATGCAGAGGTTGCTGAAGCTCTCACGTTGAAGGAAAGCCTCAAGTTTCTTCTTAATCAAGGCTATTCAAAAGTGGTTGTTGAATTGGACTGCAAATGCCTTGCGAATTTGAAAGCCTCTAATGAATTATCCTCCCGTGTTTTGGATGACATTTTTTTGTTGATCGACTCTTTTGTGGATATTCAGTTTGTTTGGGCTCCTCGGATCTGCAATTTGGTGGCTCATCATATTGCCAGGAAAACTCTCCAAACTCAAGCTACCGAGTTAGACTGGAACATTTGGCCTTCTTGGCTTATTAGTTCTATTCAGAAGGATTTTCCTTCTGCCTTTTCCTTGTAATTTTCTTTCTTTTGTTGTATGCCAGGAAAAAAAAAAAACTCGCAGAGTAAATGTGTCCATCTTGAATTTATATTTTATTTTAGGGTAATTTGCACTAACACCCCTCAGGTTTTGGTCAAACCCACTTAGCGGTTGACTTTCGATTTTTTTGCACTAACACCCCCTCAGCATTGATTCCTTTTGCAATGACACCCCCTGGGGCAATAAAATGACCAAAATACCCTTGATTAAATTCAAAAATATTATATCAAATGTGAAATGACCTTTATGCCCCAACCCCAAATATATACAATTTCGAAAAATATATATATAAATTCAAAAAAATATATAAAATTCGAAAATAAATATTTAAATTTTGAAAAAAAATATAAAATTAGAAAAAAACAAAATTTCAAAAAACATATATAAATTTCAAAAAATATATATAAAATTAAAAATATATATATATAATTTGAAATATATATAATTCGAAAATATATATAAATTTTGAAAAATATTTTAATTCGAATATATATATATTTCAAAAATATATATAAAATTCAAAAAATATATATTTTCAAAAAAAAAATTCAAAAAATTATATAATTTTGAAAAACATATATAAATTTCGAAAAACATATATAAATCTCAAAATATATATATAAAATTCAAAAAAATATAAACAAATTGAAATATATATATAATTCAAAAATATATATATAATTCAAAATATATATATATTCAAAAACAAAATTCAAAAAATTATATAATTTCGAAAAACATATATAAATTTCAAAAAATATATATAAAATTCAAAAAAATATATAAAATTTGAAATATATATATAATTCGAAAAAATATATATATATAAAATTCGAATATAAATATAAATTTTGAAATATATATAAATTCGAAAATATATATATATTTCAAAAAATATATATAAATTTCAAAAAATATATATTTTGAAAAACAAAATTCAAAAAATTATATAATTTTTGAAAAATATATATATTGATAAAATGACATATATTTTCTAATGAAGTGAATCAAACTACTTACCCCCAACATCAATTAGTGGTCTTCTTTTATATATATTTTTCCAAATATATATATTTTTTCTGAAATTTATATGATGTTTTTAAAATTTATATAATTTATCCGAATTTTATAAAAATAATTCAAAATTTATATATATTTGTTTCAAAATTTATATATATATTTCGAATTTTATATATTGTTTTTGAATTTTTTTTTTAATTTTATATATATTTCAAATTTATATATATAAAATGGGTAATCTCAAAAAATTCGTGGACAATTCATCTATGACAAACCGAGTTGTTGGGTAAAAATTCAAAAAATATATATATTTTGGAAAAATTTGGAAATTTTTTTGGACAATTCGTGGACAATTTTGGAAAAAATATATATATTTTGGAAATATATATATAAAAGAAGGCCACTAATTGATGTTGGTGGTAAGTAGTTTGATTCACTTCATTAGAAAGATATGACATTTTACCAATATATATATATTTTTCTAAAATCATATAATTTTTTGAATTTTGTTTTTGAAAATATATATATTTTGAATTATATATATATTTTTTGAAATATATATATTTTCGAATTTATATATATTTCAAATTTTATATATATATTCGAATTATATATATATATATTTTCGGATTATATATATTTCAAATTTTTTATATTTTTTTGAATTTTATATATAATTTTTGAAATTTATATATGTTTTTCGAAATTATATAATTTTTTGAATTTTGTTTTTGAAAATATATATTTTTTGAAATTTATATATTTTTTTGAAATATATATATATTCGAATTAAAATATTTTTCAAAATTTATATATTTTTTCGAATTATATATAGATTTCAAATTTTATATATATATTTTTAATTTTATATATATATTTTGAAATTTATATATGTTTTTCGAAATATATATATATTTTTTCTAATTTTATATATTTTTTTCAAAATTTAAATATTTGTTTTCGAATTTTATATATATTTTTGAATTTATATATATGTTTTTCGAAATTGTATATATTTGGGGTTGGGGCATAAAGGTCATTTCACATTTTGATATAATATTTTCGAATTTAATCAAGGGTATTTTGGTGATTTTATTGGCCCAGGGGGTGTCATTGCAAAAGGAACCAATGCTGAGGGGGTGTTAGTGCAAAAAAATCGAAAATCAACCGCTAAGTGGGTTTGACCGAAACCTGATGGGGTGTTAGTGCAAATTACCCTGTATTTTAAAAGAAATTTCTTAATCTATATGGTATTTTTTATTTTTGAATAAAATGGACGGCATCATTATGTGAGCATGCCACATTAGTGATAATTAAGGTCAATGCCAAGGGCCTACTAGGTTAGATCCGGTCCCAATTCATTGCAACTCTTATTAGTGGGGAAACTATGCCAAGGTCAATGCTTGGGAAAATTATTGTTTAGGACCAGAATCAAACAAAATTGCTCAAAGGGGACCTTTAAGTTTTATATACCTAGAGATGGATCAATCCTAATCAATATTGCAGTTTAGGGACCATTTGGAACAAAGTTACAAATTTACCCCTGAACATACAGAAAACAACCATGTTCCCTATGGAAATCGCCATCTCCTCCTCCCAACACCATGCTTCCAACCATTCAAAATGAAACTGAAAAAAGCAAGCCTGGATTGAAGACTCATATGAGTGAACATATATGTATGATTCATCCAAATTCTTTTTCAAAAAACTAGCTTTTGTCATGTCAATATACATATATAGATGAAATTTAGGCTCTTCCTCCCTAGCACATGGCTGCTCTTGAGGAATAAAAAAAAAATGAAACACGAAATCAAATTCCAAAGCTAGCTTTCTAATTTCCAAAATATATGTATATAATTTGGGGACTTGATTACATACATATGGAAAATATTTGTATGATTGATAAAAAAAAGCTAGCTTTTGTCCGGTCAATATATATATATACATATATAGATGAAAATACAATTTTTGAACTTAATTCTCATATTGGGTAAGAATATTTAAATTGATTTTGTTATTTTGTTGAATGAAATATTGAAACAGGTGATTCAGGCGATTTTAGGGTGCAAAAGAGAGGCAGTCGCAGTGGCATTTCATGTGTATTGTTGGCCTGAGGATCGAAAGCGGCCATAGATGAGCTGAGGAGTGAATTGGAGAAGGGTTCACAGGGAGTTGTGTGGGAGCAAGTGGTTAGACAAAACTACCCTTAAATGGTCCCTAAACTGTAATATTGATTAGGATTGATCCCTT
This sequence comes from Cornus suecica, assembly GCA_963922005.1. NCBI lineage: Eukaryota > Viridiplantae > Streptophyta > Magnoliopsida > Cornales > Cornaceae > Cornus > Cornus suecica. The sequence continues at coordinate 37,463,574 of OY998248.1, forward strand.
TCTAGGTATATGAAACTTAAAGGTCCCTTTTGAGCAATTATGTTTGATTTTGGTCCGTAAGGCCATGTTTAGTAGACGGTCTGATCTGGTCTGGTCTTGTCTAGATCCTGAATTTAAAAGTTTGTTTATAAGCGGTTTGGTCTGATGATCACGGTCTCACAAACATTGAACCAGACCATATTTGGTAAAACGATTTGGTCTGATTTTTTCGCTTTAAAAAAATAAAATTATTTATTATTTATTATAATATTCATTTATTATTTTTATGTATTATTTATTTTATTTTATGTATTATTTATTATTTATTAATATTTAATATTTTTTCATTTATAAATATATTTTATTAATTTATTAATTATTCATTTATATATTAATTTATAAATTTATTCTATTCATTTATTATTTAGTTATTTAATTCATTTAATTTATTATTATTTAATTATTTAATTCATTTCATTTATTATTATTTTATTATTTATTTATATATTATACTATTAATTTATTATTTTTATTTATTCATTTTAAATTATTTATAAATATATTTTATTTATTTATTATTATATTTATTTAATTCATTTTGTTTATTATTCATTATTTTTATTTTATTTGTAAATATGTTTATTTAATTTCTTATTTATATTATTAATTTATTATTATTATTTATTCATTTTTAATTATTTATAAATATATTTTATTAATTTATTATTTATTCATTCATTCATTATTATTATTTTGTTTTATTTAATTCATTGTTTTTATTATATTTTAAAATATGTTTTATTTAATTTATTATTATTATTTATTCATTTTTAATTATTTCAAAATATATTTTATTAATTATTTATTTATTGTTATATTTATTTATTATTATTATGTATTATTTAATTCATTTTGTTTATTATTCATTATTTTTATTAATTTTTAATTAATTATTCAATTATTTATTATTATATATTATTTAATTCATTTATTATTATTATTTTTATATATTATTTAATTTATTTTGTATATTATTATTATTATTTTCAATTTTGGTTTTTGGTGGTCTTAATCGTTGGTCTCAAAAATCTGATTTTGGTTATCAAGACAAGACCAGACTAGACTATGTGGAATCACAAAAAAAACTGGTTCCAAAAACATCACATTTGGTTCAACATGGTTTCATTTGGTCTAGTTCCAAATTTTAACACCAGTCCAAACAAACATGGTCTGGTCCCTGAAAACCAAGACCAAACCAGACCAGACCAGACCATAACCACCTACCAAACAGGGCCTAAGTAATAATTTTCCCAATTCTTTTCCCAGGTCCATCATTATCCTAGGGATGGCAAAAAAACCGTCCCGTCTCGCCTCGATTTAAACAGGTTTGGGGAGCTGATTAAATAAATGAGGGCAACAAAAAATCCCTGGTTGGTAATCGGGGTGGGAATGGGGAGGCCCCGCCCCGCCCCGCCCTGTTATACTACTTTTTTTACTAATATACCTTCAATATTATTATATATTATTAATATATACCCTTTATATAAAATAAATCCTTCATTTTTTTATATTTTACTCAATACTAGTCCCCTTATCTTTTCACTATTTTATTCCTTTAGTCTTAATTTGATATCAATTATATTAAAAATTACACAATTTACTTTGTTTCTCGTATAATAATAATATATCCAAAGTATAAATTAAGAAATTACACATTACATTCATTTGTATAGATTTTTTTAAATGTGAAAAATTGTTTCGCCCCGCCTTGCTCCTCACGTAGCCTTACCCCGCCCCTTTTAATAATCGGGTTTGGGGCGGGTATGGGGGTAACAAAATTAAACAGGGATGGGGATGGGCGATGCGATCCTCGCCCCGCCCCGCCCCATTGCCATCCTTAATTATCTCTCTTTCTCCCTTTTCCTTTCATTTTTGGAGAATGCTTGCCATGGAAGGAGAAATTTCCTACTTACATATGGTGTGACCAATGAAAAATATACATGTGTTATAAAATTTGAAAACATCATTATAAATAAATTATTGTTTAAATTTAAAAAACCAATCAAATCAATAATTATAAAAATATTTTATAATTTATGAAAATATTTCAAAATTTTATAAAATGTGTAAATTTTTCACTCGATAACACCACACAATAATTACAACCCTCAGCCCCATCCATAATCCCAATCTCATAATCAACCTCAACCTAACCCCATACAAACCCAAACCCTAACTCTCATCTACGGCCGACCCTGGGGCCAGGCAACCTAGACAGTCACCTATGGCCTCCCGCTTTAAGTGGCCCAATTTTTTATTTATTTATTTTTGGGGTAATACTTGCCTTAGATCATATCAGTAGGAATTTCCTACTTACACCTAATATGGCCCAATCAAATAATGTCATGTCTCAAAAAATTTAAAATTATAATTATCACAATATATTTATCAAATCAAATTTATAATTTCTTTCCATTAATAGAGAATCCATAGGGTGGACAAGAGAAGGAGATTGCGATCGGAAGAATTCTATTTGATATTGGACATAGTAAGTTTGAAGTTGTTATTGATTGCATGTTTGTATGTATATTGAGATGTGGTTTGTTTGTATGTTTTATATATATATTAGTACCTAGGTGGGTGTGTATATATATGTATGTATATGTATATATTGGTATGTGAAGATGAATATAAAAATATGTAGATACATATTTATAGATATTGTGAAGATCATATAAATAAATCTTGAGAATGGATTCAAATTTTTAGTTTTTAATTATTAATTATATATTTAGACACGTGTCAAGAATCAATTGAGTCATATGAGGTGTAAGTAGGAACTTCCTACTGATATGGCTTAAGGCAACTATTGTCCTTATTTTTTTGCATTGTATATATTTTTTTAAAAATATTAATACTTTTATAACCTTTAAAAAGTTTAATTAGTTTCTCAAAGTAATTTAAAACAAAGTTTAATATAATTACACAATTTAGGGCCTCAATTTGTAAGATAAAAATTGTTCTACATAGGTCCAAAAAATATAATAATTTGTTTAGGAGTTTACTTTGTACTAAATCAAACACAATTTCACAATTTAGGGCTTCCAAAATTTTATATTTCACTTATTATAGACGAAAAAAAATACAATCTTAAATTTTCAACCCAAAGAAACAAAATCTAATCCAAATTAAACTATTATTCTGACAACTACACTGAGGGCTCCAGTGAGTGCTGCACTCGCACAACAATATCAAATTTTCACGCGATTAGACTTAATACTCTAATGAATGCTGCGACTACACTTAATACTTGAATTGCTGCCGCAATCACCTAACAATGACAATTTCTTACGAACACCAAAATGGAGGTTGTTTTTTTAAAAAATTAATATTTATGTATTTAATGTGTGTTTTTAATAATAATAATAAAAATTAAGCTTGTGAAGTCTTATGTATAGAGTGTCTCACATCTGCTCTCGCCTAAGACCTGAACTTATTTTAGGAATTTCAGAGCCGACCCTGCTCTCATCCCTCCCAAACCCCCACCCCCATACTCCGTCTCAGGTTCCTCCCACGCCCTCCCACTCCATGGCCGCCACCGCCTCCACCACCCTTATCCTCACCTCACATCCCCCGTTACCAAACAACCCTTGTTAAGCAGAGTGATTCTAGCACTGTTGGAATACCATATTTGAATCATTTGTGTATTTTGAGTTTTTGCAGGGTTTGATTTCGTTTAATGAGTAGGGCTTTCTATTGTATCCCTTTGTTGGGCCATGTGTTGGGCCTCATGTAGAACTAGTAATAGGTTCTTGTTTTGTTTTTCTTGCTTTGGGTTTTTCATCTTTTGTACAATTTTCTCCAAGGCTGTCAAAATCAGGAGTTTAGGTAGGATCGTTTTGGGTCCGTAGAATCGCAAATCGTAGAATCGTACCAATTTGTCACAAAAATAATTCAATTTCACTTCATAAACAATAATATCTCTATAATACAACAAAAAATACTCAAAATAATTTATATAAATAAAAACACTACCTTAAAGTCATATAAAAAATACATGTGAATACAAAGTGGTGTGTGTGTGAAAAGCTTACCTTTTACACACAAAAAAAAATAAAAAAAATTGTAGAATCTTACTATTCTACTAATACGATCCTACCCGATTCTATCACGATTCTACCTATTTTAGCCCAAAAATTCTCTAAAATAGCAGAATCGTGTAGAATTGTACGATTCTACTCCAATTCTACCTATATGAACGATTTTGGTGTGATTTGAGTCTTTTTGGGGTCCTAGGATGGTAGAATTGCACAATTCTACGAATTAGGATCGCGATTTTGACTACTTGGTTTTCTCTTTTCTTAATACAATTTATTTACCCAAAAAAAAATCTTTATCCGTCATCCACATAAATCATTCAAATTTTTTAAAGATATGGAATTTCAATGTAGTACTTTTTGCATGCTTATATGTAGAGTCAAACCTAATAATTTATAGATATTCGCACACTTATGTTTAAAAATGCACTAATAAAACTAGGGTAAAATTTACAAGAGGAAATGGAAAATAAAAGCAGATTTTTATTGTACTTTTTTAAGAAAAATGAACTATATCTTATTCTCTATTTTCCACAAATATAATTGCTTCCAATTCTTCACATGGAAAAGAGAAAGCTAAAAAGGAAACAAATATTTCATGGCGTTTGAGCAAGATGTTTCCCTGGTGGGGGAGGTACGCATTCGGCTAGACAAAATTCTTCGGTTTTAAAGCATCCCAGTCCAGGGTTGCGAAAACAAAGCCAACACTTTGGATTTATGTTGTTATTTTGGGCACATGGTTTGATATGTAGCTTCTCATTTGAGCCCCCTGTCATAGGATTTTTGAGCTCGAAAATCCCCACATCACCTCCAGATGCATTGCCTGAATCACAGCCAAGGGTCTCGTGAATTAGTAAAATTTTTAAAAAATTGATTATTTGATCGTAAAAGATAAAAAAATAAATAAAATCCTAGAAACGCAAAAAAAAGGCTACAAAGGATGCATTAAGCCAACTTACACTGCTGAAGAGCCAAGAGGGTGACAAGCACAAGGCAAAAGAGAGCCATAGGAGGTGTGATGGATTTGGCAGCCATCTCTTTGTGCAAACGAAGAGGAGATGGAGAAAAATGGTGATATAGTAGCTAATCAGAGCTGGTTTTTATACCGAATTATTGTTTTCCCAAGGGTTTAAAAAGGATTGTATCTTTTAATTGGGATAGGTTAACATTGCCATATATGGTAATAAAATCCATAGAAAATAAGTCAAATACTTGGATTTTTAATGGAATATTTGTGACAGCTTTACATTACCATGCTAATAAATAACACATAAATAATTTTAATGCTTTGCTTGTAAATCGAGTACTTATTCTGTAAAATAGGCATATCCATTAATTTGGGAGAACAATATCCACTATATGTGATCTAACACGATACTTATATGATCTAACTCGATTTGCTCTAAATGAAAATTTATTGATTGCGATGATAATGTCACCTTATTAGCCTCATATGATATCACAAATCATTTTTAGAGGTATAATATAAGAGAAAATATTGGGTATCTGGGAATAAATTCACCTGGTACCTCAAAACAATAGTAAAAATGGATGGAATGAATTCTATCACTTGCGTGTGATATGCATGAAATATCATATCAGCATTACATGGATATATAATTAAAATAAAAGGGTTAATTTCATTTACACCCTCTCAAGTTTGTTCTTATTTCAATCAAACCTTCCCAAGTTTAAGATTCTTCAATCACACCATCTCATGATATGAAATATCTAAAATACCTTGGATCCAAACACTTCTTAAAACAATTTAATCATAGAATAATGGTAACTCTATATTCAAACCCCCACCCCCACCACCATCACTCACCCCCACCCCCACCACCATCACTCACCCATACCTTGGATCCAAACACTTCTTAAAACAATTTAATCATAGAATAATGGTAACTCTATATTCAAACCCCCACCCCCACCACCATCACTCACCCCCACCCCCACCACCATCACTCACCCTTACCCTCGCACCACCCACCCCTACTACCGCACCACCACCAAACCCCCACGCACGTGCGCATGCGCACACACATATATGTAAATACACCTACCCTTACCCCCGTGCCACCACAGCCACCACCAAACCCCCACTTCCCCCCGCACACGTAACTTCCGTAAAACCTTTTTGTGTAGCTAAGTAAAGTAACTGTTGTATCAAAATATGATAATACGAACTTAAGTATTCACATCATCCGCACAAGTTCACTTTCGCTACTAATATCACTATTTCAACATTTAAATCTGAACAACTTTAATATTCAGTAAAGTGCGTTTGATAAGTTAGGAGGAAAATGCATTGGGAAATTGTTCGCGTGGGACAAAAAAGACAGCAAAGGAAGAACATGTAATATACTATGTGTAATGAAATAATTTAATTTGAAAAAATTATTGACAATATTGTTAGGAATTAATTCTCAACTCACACTTACGAATTAATCCCGCCCAGAATTATAATCACCCAACTTTTACCCCCACACACATAACACACAATATTTAACGTGGTTCACCCCCAACTTTGGCCTACGTCCACGGACACACAAATATCATTCAATAGATAGAGATGTATTACATCATCGCACACAACACCCTCATTTCTCTCTTAACACACAAACCCTCACTTTTCTCTTCTCGGTGTAGTCCACACCCGGTGCCGGTCACCCTTACATTTCCTCACATCTCTCTTCTTGCTCTCATTTTGGTGTATCTTTCTTCACCTCCAATGCCTCTATTTATAGTGGAGCTAGTGTAGAAACATCAAAATAAGACCACTTAATTTTTGGTTGCCAAACTTGATAAATGGCACTCTCTTTTTCAATTTTCTTCATCAGCCACCTTTGTTGAAGCCATTTAGCCTCTATCATTGAAGCCATCAGCAAAATTCCGTTTCCTTCATTTCATTAATTAGATAGTGGTATGTCCCCAAATTGGGAGTGAACCTAACAATCTCCACCTCACTACCAATTTGGGTATCCACACAGCTCCACCATAATCAAGCTTTACCAACACCATCCTTTCTCTTATTCTTTTTCCTTATTTATTTATTTATTTATTTTATTATTTCTTACTCTCTCTAATTTATTTTTTTAAATTCTGCTCCTTCTTCTTCCTCTTGACAGATTCAACGTCTGCAAGCCACCAGTGAGCCACTACAACTATGCGCTCTTCACCGCGCCGTTATGCGCCGTGCCTCAGTGCGTCAACCGAATCTTTGTCAACATCTTCTTCTTTATCACCTTCTTCATCAACATCATCTTCACCGCGCCTTCTGCACGATCACTTCATCATCGACATCGCGCCATCAGCCAACTCCCATTGCCCGTGTATCACTGCTCCACCGTGCCTCTTTGCGCTCACTTCATATGCTTCATCTTCAACATCTTCATCTGCTCACTCCAATTTTTATTTTTATTTTTTTACTACTCTCTACTTCACCTTTTTTTTTCCAACAAACTCACACCACCGACTCAACAACTCCACAACCAAGCTCTGATACCAATTGTTAGGAATTAATTCCCAACTCACACTTATGAATTAATCCTGCCCAGGATCGTCAACACCCAGCTTTTACCCACACACACAACACATACATAACACACAATATTTAACGTGGTTCAGCCCCAACTTTGGCCTACGTTCACGGACACACAAATATCATTCAATGGATAGGGATGTATAACATCGGCGCACACAACACCCTAACTTCTCTCTTGACACACAACACCCTCACTTTTCTCTTCTCGGTGCAGTCCGCACCCGGTGCCGATCACCCTTACATTTTCTCACATCTCTCTTCTTGCTCTCATTTTGGTGTATCTTTCTTCACTTCCAATGTCTCTATTTATAGTAGAGCTAGCTTAGAAACATCCAAATAAGACCACTTAATTTCTGGTTGCCAAACTTGACAAATGACACTCTCTTTTTCAATTTTCTTCATTAGCCACCTTTGTTGAAGCCATCAGCTGTAATACCCGTATTTTTATTCTTTATATATATTGGGTTAATTTAATTTAATTAATTAATTATAAGTTAATTAAATGGGCTATAATATATTTTTGAGTTAATTAGTTGGGCTTATTAGCTAATGGGCTATATTATATTTTTGGGTCCATCGGAAGAATTAAATAAATATATATATATTTATATAACTAAAATAAACCCTAAGTTAGGGATACGTTTCTGTTAGACTAGTCGAGGGAGAGATAGCAGAATCGCGAGTCGCGTAGAAGAGAGATGAGAGAGCATCGATCAGCCTACAATCCGTGAGTGATTTAGCCTAACGATCAGGCAAGTAGAAAGTTCTTCTCTTCCCCTTTGAACCTGTAATCACATCCTCTATATATTGTATATATTTTGTTTTGATCCGTGTGTATATATATATATATATATATAATTTGAAGAACAATTACATATAAGTACATACCGGTGTAGATATATATACATGAATATTCTGTTTTGTTTCAATGTTGTAGGGTACAATTTTATCATGTTTACTTTGTGGGTTCCTGGACAAGTATTGCTAGTTAGGTGATGGATTGCTGTGAAACATAAATTTTTATTTCCATTGGATTAGATTGGTGTACTTGATATATATGTGCGTGCGCGGGTGTGTGTAAATTTTTATTTGGGAATCTGAATTGTTACCAAAGGTTATTAAGGAAGATAAATAACTTTACATGATTGCGGCAAAGGAATGGTTATCTAAGTGATGGTCCTGTATTCTTAGACCAGTGTCTATATATAAATATATATATATATATATATATATATATATATATATATATATATATAATATAGGAATGCGGTGGTGTATACGATATTACGAGTATATATATATAAGGAAGCATATGTAAATAACAATAATTTGAGAGTTAGAATTGTAATATAGGAATTTGAATGGTCAGTACTTGAATTCATGTACCCATAGGAAATTCGTTTTGTGAGTTGTTGAGGCCACTGACCACCACATGGTGGGGCCATGTTTCATGACTTGATGGTTCCTAAATAAATTTAAAATTGTTACGTTTAGGGCAGATTAAATAAAAAAATAAATTAATAATAATAATTTCAGGGAAGTTAAATTATTGATATTTTTGGATTATTGTTGTGTGCTTTTGTAATTATATATCCAGATGTATATATATATATATAGACTCATAGGTTAGATCGGTATTAATCTAGTAGCTGTTTTTTTTTTTGTTTTAGGTGTTTGTTGTTTTCGGGAGGAATTAGGAGGTTTCTTTTTGGTGTTTGAATTTTTAGGAAATATCTAGATCGCCAAGTTTGAAGTATTTATGAATTTATATAGTGGGGAAAAGTAAATTATTGTAAATGAATATTTTTAGATTCTTTAATCTATGGTATAATTAGTAATTATATATATATATATATATATATATATATATATATATATATATATTAATTTCTGTAACTGTGGAATGGAGGGAACCACGATGGACTGACCATTAAGGCAGCCTCATCTGTACCTTGACATGGAGATCAGGTACGTGGTTATGGTTTGGCATGGGTTAGTTGCCTATGGACTTGTGGTTTAGTTATTGTATTAGTTTATTTGGTTGCCTATTGTTTTGTGATTTAATTATGTTGCACTTTATTTGTTATATCTATTTTCTGGATGGTAGTTAATTAAGATTTGTGCTTAAAATAATAAAAATTACAGTTTTACTTTTATTTTTGGATGGAGTAGAGGATAGGATTATTGGTACTCTGTTTGGGATCATGTAGAGTCTACTTTGCTCGTGGGTCTGACCCACTATTGTTGTTTCAGGTTCTCAGCAGTTTCAGCCACAGGGTTGAGGTCTCTTATCATTTATTCGCGAGTTCTCCCATTTTGACTTCAGTTCAATGTAGGGACTCAATTTAGTTATATTTATTTTTTTATTAAGGTTTAGGGGTCCATAGATATGGATTCCCGAGTTGTAACCTTTGGGGTTTTTTATTTATTTATGAATTTATTCATTCATGAGAATTAAACCTCTAACACTATGTTATTCATTAAATATGTCTTTTACTTCCGTGCTTGTTTATTATTGAGTGTTGATGCACCTTAGTTTTCGGTATAGGCCTGGCCAACCTATGCATGAAAATTAGGGGGTGTTACAGTTGGTATCAGAGCACTCCGGGTTCAAGTGTCCTAGGGATGTTTTCGCTAGATTTTCCGCGTTGCGTATTCTGATATTTATAGAGCCTAAATTTAGGATTCGTTGTACTCTTTTCAGTTCGTTGTTGTGGTATTAACGACTTGTATTACCGTTATTTCAGTATGCCGCCTCGTAGGAGAAGGAATGCGAATCAGGGTCTGGGCAAACTCAGGATGGCAATGCTGAACTTCCTCCTAATCTCGCAGATATCATTGCTCAAGCTGTTGCTGCAGGGGTGGCGACCGCTCTTCAAAATCAGCAGCCTCATCTTCCGCATCCTCAGCAGGCTCCCGTTGTTGAGCAGACAGTACAACCTGTTACATGGGAGAAAGTTCGGAATACTTTCACGAAAGGTCATCCACCAGAGTTTTCAGGGTCCACTGATGTAAAAGTATCTCACCAGTGGCGGAAGGATATTGAGCGTCATCTCCGTATGGTTGAGTGTACAGAGGTCCAGAAACAGATGCTTGCTACTTTCAAGTTAGTTGGTGATGCTTTGCAGTGGTGGGAGTTAGTTACCACCTCAGAGGAGAGGGCCACATTGACCTATGCTCAGTTCCAGGCTCGCTTTGACGAGAAATATTTCCCTTTTGCAATAAGGGCAGCTAAGAAAAGAGAATTTCTTGATTTACAGCAGGGAGATAAGACTGTAGCAGAGTATGAGCAGGAGTTCACTAGTTTATCATTGTTTGCACCCGATGAGGTCAACACATAGGAGAAAAAGAAGAATTGCTTTGTGCACGGTTTGATGTGGCGCATTCGGCATGTGATTGTGGGTAATCCAGCTTACACCACTTATGCTCAAGTGGTGGATGCAGCATTACAACATTGTCAGATCAAGAGGGACTACCAGAAATCTAAGGGGGAGAAGCGTAGTGATAATGACTCCACCAGTCAGGTAGTGGATAAGGGAAATGGTCAGAATGGCAGGCACAGTGATAGGGGCAGATTCCAGGGGTATCAACCTTGGAAAAGACAGAAGGGTAGCAATGATACTAGTAAGGAGATGTCTTCTCATCAGGGGCAACATGGTGGAGCACCTCAGATTAGACAGGGTCAGCAACAAGAAAAATACCAGAGGAGATTTCCGGGTCCTTTCAAAGGACATTGTTATGGTTGTGGGGAGTATGGGCACTCTGCTAAGAGATGTCATAAGGCTACTCAAGGTCAGCACAACCAACAGGGTCAGATTAGTCAGCAGGGGCAGAGGCAACCACCACCATTACCGATACCACATATTCCACATATTCAGGGCCTGGCGTACCCAGCTTTACCAGCACCCCCACCACCATAGGGGCAGCCACAACAGCAGTTGCATTATGGCAGGGTGTACAACATCATGCCTTATGATCCTCGGGCACCTCAGGCTATTGAGGGTATGTTTCCTATTTATGGTAGACTCGGTCGAGTTCTTTTTGATACTGGTGCATCACATTCTTTTGTGTCTCGGTCATTTGTCTCTTTATCTGGATTATTAACGCAGTCTTATAGTCGACCCCTCAGTATTTCCACGCTAGTAGGTGTTGATGCGATTTTACGGGAGAGTTGTGGACAGGTCCCTATTGATATTGGCAAGCTTAGATTTCTAGCTGATTTGTTAGTACTTGATATGCACTCTTATGATGTGATACTTGGGATGGACTGGTTATCTCACTACCATGCTTAGTTGGACTGTCATGGTAAGACAATAGTCTTTGCGATACCGAGTCAGGAGATGTACTTGATTGCTATGCCTCGTCCACATGGAGGGTCTAGTACACATTTATTTTATATTGATACAGAGACCGAGGAGGAGATCACTGTATCCATGGATAGTATTCCCGTAGTGCGTGATTTTCAGGATGTGTTTCAGGAGATTCCAGGGTTACCACCGAGTTGTGATATTGACTTTGCTATTGACTTAGCTCCAGGCACCAGGCCTATTGCTAAGGCACCATATAGGATGGCACCGATGGAGATGCGGGAGTTGAAGGAATAGATTCAGCAGCTTCTTAGCCAGGGTTTCATTCGCAGGAGTACTTCACCCTGGGGAACACCGGTGTTGTTTGTGAAGAAGAAGGATGGTTCTCTTCGTCTTTGTATCGATTACAGGGAACTGAATAAAGTCACAATTCGCAACAAGTACCGTTGTCAAGGATTGATGATTTATTTGATCAGTAGAGGGGAGCCACCTACTTCTCGAAAATAGATTTGAGGTCTGGTTATCATCAACTTTGTGTTAGGGAGCAGGATGTACCCAAGACAACATTTCTCACCAGATATGGGTCGTATGAGTTCCGTGTTATGCCTTTCGGGTTGACCAACGCTCGAGCTGTCTTTATGGATCTGATGAATAGAGTATTCAGACCATTTTTAGATCAATTTGTTATTGTATTTATTGATGACATATTGGTCTACTCTCGGTCTGAGGAGGAGCATGCCAGACATCTACAGACAGTGCTACAAACCCTTAAAGAACACCAGTTGTATGCAAAGTTTGAGAAATGTGCATTCTGGCAGAGAGAGGTGAAGTTTTTGGGGCATGTGGTGTTAGAGAAGGGGATTGCAGTGGACCCAACGAAGGTCTCAGCGGTTCTGGAGTGGGGACAACCTACCTCACCTTCAGAAGTCCGTAGTTTTCTTGGATTAGCAGGTTATTATCGTAGATTCATTCAAGGTTTCTCTAAGATCGCCGATCCGCTCACCAACTTGACTAGAAAGGGTGTGCCATTTATTTGGGATGATCACTGTCAGACATCTTTTAATGAACTGAAGACTAAGTTGACTTCTGCACCTGTTCTAGCCACTCCACAGAGTGGGGTTGAGTATCTTATCTACACCGATGCATCGTTACAGGGTCTGGGTTGTGTATTGATGCAAGAGGAGAGACCAGTATCTTATGGTTCACGTAAGCTCAAGCCACATGAGCTTAATTACCCTACCCATGATTTGGAGTTGGCAGCGGTGGTTTTTGCATTGAGGATCTGGAGACATTACCTCTTAGGTGAGGCTTTCAGATTATTCAGTGATCACAAAAGTTTGCAGTACCTATTTACGCAGAGGGAATTGAATATGAGGCAGCGCAGATGGCTGGAATTTGTGAAGGACTATCATTTTTCCATTCAGTATCATCCAGGGAAGGCTAATGTAGTGGTTGACGCCCTCAGTCGTCGACCCTATGCTAGTCTTTCAGCCTTGTTCGAGACTGAGTGGGATGCGTTGAGGTCAGTTGATGAGTTAGCTGACGCTTTTGTGGCATGTGTTATGGTGACACCTGTCATCATTCGAAGGGTGATTGAGGCTCAACAGGCAGACCAGCAGTGTATAGATAGAGTTGCAGAGTTGGCATCAGGAGAGATTCCCTTTTACTCAGTTGGTTCAGATGGGGGGTTGAGGTGCAAGAGTCGATTAGTTGTTCCTCCTATCGATGACTTGAGGAGAGATGTGATGAGAGAGGCTCATAACTCTCCATTTGCAGTTCATCCCGGAGGGGATAAGATGTACTAGGATATGAAACGCCAATTTTGGTGGGCTGGCATGAAAAGAGACATAGCTGTTTTTGTCTCCAAGTGTAGTACTTGCCAAATGGTTAAAATCGATCACCAGAAACCACCAGGAGCATTGCAGTCACTTCCAGTGCCTGAGTGGAAATGGGAGAGCATTTCTATGGATTTCATTGAGGGGTTACCTACCTCACATCGGAACCATAACTCCATTTGGGTGATAGTTGATAGACTTACAAAGTCTTCCCATTTTCTACCTGTTCGCTCAGATTACACTTCGGAGCAGTTGGCAAAGCTTTACATTGCAGAGATAGTGAAGCTTCATGGGATTCCATTGTCTATTATATCGGATAGAGATCCTAACTTTATATCTGGGTTTTGGGCGAGCTTTCAGCAGGCTTTGGGTACAGAGTTGCACCTTAGTACAACTTATCATCCACAGATAGATGGTCAAACCGAGAGGGTTAACCAGATTTTGGAAGATATGCTTCGAGCTTGTGTCCTTGATTTCAAGGGCAATTGGGAATTCTATTTGCCACTTTCAGAGTTTGCCTATAACAATAGTTATCAAAAGACTATTGGTATGACACCATTTGAGGCATTGTACGGTCGACCCTGTAGATCTCCGGTGTGTTGGCTGGAGGCCGGAGAGAACAGATTATTTGGTCCTGAGTTCATCAAGGATACCTCAGAAAAGATTCCTCTTATTCGGGACCGTATGAGGACAGCCCAGAGTAGGCAGAAGAGTTATGTTGATCGGCGGACTCGAGCTTTGGAGTTCAGAGTGGGGGATCAGGTTTTACTAAAGGTGTCACCCACGAAGGGAATAATGCGGTTCGGAAAGAAGGGGAAATTATCACCTCGTTTTGTGGGTCCTTTTATGATTACTGACAGGATTGGACCGGTGGCGTATCGTTTAGCACTGCTAGATTTTATGCACATGGTTCATAATGTATTCCATGTTTCTATGTTGCTGAAATTCTTACGTGATGAGGATACGTATCAGCATATTGATGTGGGAGAGATTGAGTTAGAGCCGGATGTGACTTATATAGAGCAACCTTATCGCATTATCGATCGGAAGGAGCATGTACTTCGTAAGAAGATCATTTCTCTTGTGCGTGTTCAGTGGAGCCATCACAATGAGGCAGAGTCCACTTGGGAAAAAGAGGATGAAATTCGTGCAAAGTATCCAGAGCTATTTCGTTCAGGTATGTAGTGAATTCCGAGGACGGAATTCCTTTATTAGGGGGGGGGGGGAGAATGTAATACCCCGTATTTTTATTCTTTATATATATTGGGTTAATTTAATTTAATTAATTAATTATAAGTTAATTAAATGGGCTATAATATATTTTTGAGTTAATTAGTTGGGCTTATTAGCTAATGGGCTATATTATATTTTTGGGCCCATCGGAAGAATTAAATAAATATATATATATATCTATATAACTAAAATAAACCCTAAGTTAGGGATACGTTTCTGTCAGACTAGTCGAGGGAGAGATAGCAGAATCGCGAGTCGCGTAGAAGAGAGAAGAGAGAGCATCGATCAACCTATAATCCATGCGTGATTTAGCCTAACGATCAGGCAAGTAGAATGTTCTTCTCTTCCCCTTTGAACCTGTAATCACATCCTCTATATATTGTATATATTTTGTTTTGATCCGTGTGTATATATATATATATATATATATAATTTAAAGAGCAATTACATATAAGTACATACCGGTGTAGATATATATACGTGTATATTCTGTTTTGTTTCGATGTTGTAGGGTACAATTTTATCATGTTTACTTTGTGGGTTCCTGGACAAGTATTGCTAGTTAGGTGATGGATTGTTGTGAAACATAAATTTTTATTTCCATTGGATTAGATTGGTGTACTTGATATATATGTGCGTGCGCGGGTGTGTGTGAATTTTTATTTGGGAATCTGAATTGTTACCAAAGGTTATCAAGGAAGATAAATAACTTTACATGATTGCGGCAAAGGAATGGTTATCTAAGTGATGGTCCTGTATTCTTAGACCAGTGTTTATATATATATATATATATATATAATATAGGAATGCGGTGGTGTATACGATATTACGAGTATATATATATAAGGAAGCATATGTAAATAACAATAATTTGAGAATTAGAATTGTAATATAGGAATTTGAATGGTCAGTACTTGAATTCATGTACCCATAGGAAATTCGTTTTGTGAGTTGTTGAGGCCACTGACCACCACATGGTGGGGCCATGTTTCATGACTTGATGTTTCCTAAATAAATTTAAAATTGTTACGTTTAGGGCAGATTAAATAAAAAAATAAATTAATAATAATAATTTCAGGGTAGTTAAATTATTGATATTTTTGGATTATTATTGTGTGCTTTTGTAATTATATATCCAGATGTATATATATATATATAGACTCATAGGTTAGATCGGTATTAATCTAGTAGCCATTTTTTTTTTTTGTTTTAGGTGTTTGTTGTTTTCGGGAGGAATTAGGAGGTTTCTTTTTGGTGTTTGAATTTTTAGGAAATATCTAGATCGCCAAGTTTGAAGTATTTATGAATTTATATAGTGGGGAAAAGTAAATTATTGTAAATGAATATTTTTAGATTCTTTAATCTATGGTATAATTAGTAATTAATATATATATATATATATATATATATATATATATATATATATATATATATATATATATATATATATATTAATTAATTTCTGTAACTGTGGAATGGAGGGAACCACGATGGACTGACCATTAAGGCAGCCTCATCTGTACCTTGACATGGAGATCAGGTACGTGGTTATGGTTTGGCATGGGTTAGTTGCCTATGGACTTATGGTTTAGTTATTGTATTAGTTTATTTGGTTGCCTATTGTTTTGTGATTTAATTATGTTGCACTTTATTTGTTATGTATATTTTCTGGATGGTAGTTAATTAAGATTTGTGCTTAAAATAATAAAAATTACAGTTTTACTTTTATTTTTGGATGGAGTAGAGGATAGGATTATTGGTACTCTGTTTGGGATCATGTAGAGTCTACTTTGCTCGTGGGTCTGACCCACTATTGTTGTTTCAGGTTCTCAGCAGTTTCAGCCACAGGGTTGAGGTCTCTTATCATTTATTCGCGAGTTCTCCTATTTTGACTTCAGTTCAATTTAGGGACTCAATTTAGTTATATTTATTTTTTTATTAAGGTTTAGGGGTCCATAGATATGGATTCCCGAGTTGTAACCTTTGGGTTTTTTATTTATTTATCAATTTATTCATTCATGTGAATTAAACCCCTGACACTATGTTATTCATTAAATATGTCTTTTACTTCCGTGCTTGTTTATTATTGAGTGTTGATGCACCTTAGTTTTCGGTATAGGCCTGGCCAACCTATGCATTAAAATTAGGGGGTGTCACATCAGCAAACTTCCGTTTCCTTCATTTCATTAATTAGATAGTGGTAGGTCCCGAAATTGGGAGTGAACCTAACAAATATTCAATGAAAAATTATTTTTATTATATTATAACAAAGTATAATTAAAGTATGCACATTTGTAAAATATGATTTTGAATACTCGTGTAATTATTGAGGTTTTCAATTTATTCTTCCATGATAAAAAAAAAGCACATGTAAGGGAGTCTACTAAGAAAATAAATAGCGATAACAGTAAAAACCAATATAGTTTAATATAATAAAATATGATAAATTTAATTTCATAAAAAAAATAAAAAATAAAAACATAATTTACAAGTAAGGACCTAATACCACTAGGCCGGTACAAGGTCATCAAGTATTTTGGTATTAGAATAACAATATAGATAAGTGGAAAGATCACACTTCTCTCACTCATACTTAACATAATTTTGTATTATTTCCACTAGTTTAATAGAATTGTGACAATGTTTTTGCAATTGTATGAATGCTTATGAAACCTGATTTGAGGTGTTTCTAGGAACATAATTTAAATACTAGTAAAAGAGCTAAACAACATTTAAGTGAATAAGAACCTTGTAGGCCTGTTTGGATTAGCTTTTCAAACGCTATTTTTGGTTTTTTGGAGGGAAAAACTGTTTTGAACGGTGTTTGATAAAAATTTAAGAAGAACTTTTAAGATTTGGAAGAACATTTTGAAGAAGTTGGAGATACCGACTTTTTAAAACAGTTTATGCTTATCTTTTTTTCTGCGTAAATGTAAAAGTAGAAATTTTGCCAAACAAAGCCTTAGGGTCTGTTTGAAAAGTGGTATGGTCTGGTCTGGTCTGACTGGATTGGTCTGGGTTGGTTTTGTTTTAGTGCTGATTGAAATTCTGTTTGATAAATGGTCTGGTCTTTCTGGTCTGGTCTGAAAAAACTAAAACCAAACCATGTTTGGAAAACTGCCTGCTTCTAATAAGTGGTCTATTCTAAAACTGATTGATTAAAATATTGGATATAGTATTTATATCCTAATAAAGACTATTATATATATAAAAAACATTTAACTATATATTTTATGAAGTATAAAATTCGATATAATTATATATATAAAAGAAAAAATAATATAAAATGATAAAAAATATATATATATAATATTACAAATAATATAAAATACCAAATGATGATATCAACTTTGAAAAATCAAATATAAATTCAAATAAATTATATAACATTCAAAAATATATATATAGAATGTCAATAAAATATATCAAAATTTTTAAAAAATTGTATTCAATAATATATAGAATTCGAAAAGAACCAAATAATTATTCGGCTCAAATATACAAATTACAATAAAATATACCAAAAAGAATATTCAAAATTACAAAATTTCAAATATGTATAAATTCAAAAATAATATATAAAATTTGAAAGAAATATTTAAAATTCAAAAAATATATATAAAATTCAAAAAAATATAAATAAATTAAAAATATATATATATTACAGAAATAAATAACAAATTAAAATTTTTATTATTTTATTATTATTTTTTATATTATTTAATTCATTTTGCTTATTATTTATTTATTTATTATTATTTTTATGTATTATTGAATTCATTTTGTTTATTATTCATTATTTTTATTTTATTTATATATATGCTTTATTTAATTTATTATTTAATTTATTAATTTATCATTTAATATATATTTTTTTCAAATTTATTATTGTGTATAAATTTTGGAAATTTATGAAAAATGGCGGCTAGATTTCATTACTGTGTGTGTATAAAATGGTTTGGTCTGGCTGGATTGGTCTGGGCTAGTTATGTTTGGTCTTGTGTGACCTGATTTGGTTTTGGTGCTGATTGAAATTCTGTTTGATAAATGGTGTAGTCTGAAAAACAGGCAAAGACTAGACAAGACCAGACAATACCAGAAATCAAACAGGCGGTTAGTATATGATCTACAGTTATATTTTAAAATGAGACACTATAATAGTGTCTAAACTCCATACCCCAAAAAAATTCAAATGGACCTAGAACTATATACAGGAGGGTAAAAAAATTGTGGTTCATATATTATTTTTGTTGTCTGTTTACGTGACATAACCTTCAAGCACGCGTAACGCTACGGTGTTGTTTAAAATGGGATATGTGAAAACCTATCATGGCTTAACCATAATAATACATAAGAAAAGAAAAAGAGATGGTGTGATCAAGAAGAGCTTGTTGGCGCCCGTTTATGCTTAACAGTTGATCACAATCAGAATTTATAGGTTATATGGATTGTTGGCTTCTCACTTGCTTGAAGCACCAACTTGCCCAACAGACCTGGGTCCGTTTTGTTTGGAGACATGGATTTTGCCCAGGTTTGGTATTTTTTCTTCATTCAGTATTATACTTTTGGGTTAACTTCATTTACACCCCCTGAGATTTGCTTTAATTTTAATCACACCCCCTCAGGTTTGAATATCTTCAATTACACCCCTCTGGATTGAGATTCTCATCATTTACACCCCCTGACCACTTTTTGGACTAAAATGCCCTTACCCAAACACCCAATATCCCTATTCCTAAAAATATATATAAAATTTGAAATATATATATAAAATTCGAAATATATATATAAAATTCAAAAATAATATATAAAATTCAAAAAATATATATAAAATTCGAAAAATATATAAAATTTGAAAAATATATATATAATTCGAAATATATATATAAAATTCAAAAAATATATATATAATTCGATATATATATAAATTTCAAAAATTATATATAAAATTCGAGATATATATATAAAATTAGAAAATAATATATAAAATTCAAAATACATATATAAAATTCGAAAAATATATAAAAAATTCGAAAAAAATATATAAATTTTGAAAAATATATAAAATTTGAAACATTTAAATAAAATTCAAAAAATATATATATAATTCAAAAACAATATATAAAATTCGAAATATATATATATATAATTCGAAAAATATATATATAATTCAAAAATAATATATAAAATTTCAATTTATATAAAAATTTCAAAAAATATATATAAAATTCAAAAAATATATATAAATTTGAAAATAATATATAAAATTCAAAACATATATATAAAATGTCACGCCCCGAATTCCTAGGACTTCAAAACCCGAGTTTAAGAACTAAGGGAGTGAATGCGGAAGTAAAAAGAAACGAGAACAAATGACCTTCAATCATCAAACACCTACAAAAGGGTAAAAATGCTCTAATACCATGCTGACACGTCCCTAAATTCCTAAGACTCCCGAACTGGGACATCCAAGGGATCCAAGATGTGATCCTTATAATGAGCAACCAACTAAGATATCATTAACCATGAAAACGTATGGAATAATGATAAAACGGTATATTTCATACCTAAATGAAAGATAGAACAAAGCAGCGGAATCTAACGAAAATCCGGCAGAATTCCGTTTGTAAATGGAACATCCGGACACCCAACCACAACAATATAACCTGCCAATAACAGTTCGATAGTAACAATGGCCTCCAAGCCCCACATTCATCAATCCTACTAGGGCCGAGGTAGTGGAAAGAAACCAAAACCCCTACACAACCCTCTATAATCAACAGAGCCACAAATGCTTAAATATGAATACAGAAATGCACATGGTAGTGCCAAATAGATACAATAACTTCCAGAAATAATAAATACAGGAATAAAGATACACCAATAAGGATATGCCAACAGACTGGCTCCCAAGAGAAATATATAATAATCCCATACAAAATGGGTAAAGAAACTGACAGCAGATAACTATCGTCCCCCAAACCAGTCGTGCTGCAACCGTAACCGCATCACCCTGCGCAACTTTAAAACCTGTAACAAGAAAACCAAAGAAGATTGCCGTTGCACTGCATCCTGCCCATAGCCGTATATTTCCTGCAACCTGTCGTGGAATACCAGGGGGCAAATGAAATTCCCCTGTGAGTAAATAAGCTCAGTAGGAAAAGATACTCTAACTACCACATCCTCTGGCAGTTTAGATAATGTTAAACTATATAGCAAGATACATAGCCCACAAATCCCAGTTATGCAAACCCAAGGCACATACTCGTATACTACCGTAAATAAGTATACATATCGGGAATATATATATATATATATATATATATATATATATATATATATATATATATGTACACAACATGAGTATATAAGGTACAATTAAGACTCGTACTCCAAGTACTAACACCAGTAGTCTACACTACTCTCACCAACGTACACTAGGTACACGACACTCAGGTTCAATCTAACAAATCATCGAGCGCTCACAACGCTAACCAGAGACTCCAAACAGAGGGAAAACACACTAGCCTATAATATCCACACAATGAAAATGACCGTCTTGCCCCCGGTCTCCGTTGTTCGCCTATACTGGCTACGGGGGTAGGCGAAAACGGGTTTTTCCTTTTAAATATAATGAGTTTGTTTTCAAAACTTGAAAAACTCCGTTTCCGACAAACAGCCAGATAAGAGTGATTAGAACTCCAAGGATTCCTATAATGTCCAAAAAGTACAATGAAGGAAAAACAATACGTTGGACTCACGGAACTCAAGCATCCATTTCCAACTCTACGAAATCAAATGACACCATGAGGAAGAGGTTTGGCACCACGCTGTAACCGACGGCTCAAGGAGTGACATATAAGTCAAAGACATGTACTAGTATACAGAGTACAGTAAAAGAAATGCATAGGGGAATGAATTAAGCATTAGAACCAAGACTGTCAAGCTACAGTACTTCGAGTACTTAGTAAAATCACTTAGACCCCTTAATATCATGAAAAGGGAAAACTAGTGGCCGATACCACGAAACTAATTAGTTTTAATCAATACCTCTTTCAATTCATTATAACCTCAATTTCACATTCGATACTAGCAGAATCAAGAGACCATTACCACTTAACTAGACAGGTTCAATCACAACCTCGTCTAACCGCACTCAAAACCTCAAAAGTACGATAAAGGATACATCCCTCTAAGTGGGAAAGAAACATCAAGGGTCAGTAATATGCAACCAACCAAAACCACAAGACTATCACCCGCATTCTCAAGGCCTCAACTCACTGTTGATACTACACAATCAACTAGATTTACAATCTCGTCACTCGCCTTCTCTAAGGCATCAACTCAAAATCGACTTTACAGTCTATCACTAACCTCAACTATCCACAGAGGTCACTACGCCTATATATTCAACCTCCCCCAAGGGCCCTTAAGTATATAATCACAAGTATAAAAATATACATTTCATATACTTTATTAATTACCGCATGTAATCATTTTCTTTTACATTAATCATTATCAGCTGAGCATTTGATAAAGATATGAATTTATTTGCAATATTCATACTTAACATGCTCCAAAATCCAACAGGCAATAATAACACATAATAACCTGCTCCAACAATCCACATGTAATAATATCACATATACATGTCAAACGAAATCACATAAATGCTACACAAATATAATGTGACTCAACACCTCATGGTATATATGTTCAACCCATGAAACTCAATGAACAACCCAGTTGCGACTTCCAATACGAAATCCAAAAATGGATGCACAGCCAAGTTGCGACTTATAAGCCAAAGATGGATGCACAACCCAGTTGCGACTTCAATGCACAACCCAGTTATGACTTCATATGCACAACCCAGTTGCGACTTCATATGCACAACACCGTTGCGACTTCATATGCACAACCCAGTTGCGACTTCATATGCACAACATCGTTGTGACTTAAATGCACAACCCAGTTGCGACTTCATATGCACAACCCAGTTGCGACTTCATATGCACAACACCGTTGCGACTTCATATGCACAACCCAGTTGCGACTTCATATGCACAACACCGTTGCGACTTAAATGCACAACCCAGTTGCGACTTCATATGCACAACCCGGTTGCGACTTCATATGCACAATACCGTTGCGACTTAAATGCACAACACCGTTGCGACTTAAATGCACAACCCAGTTGCGACTTCATATGCACAACCCGGCTGCGACTTCATATGCACAACCCAGTTGTGACTTCCAATACGAAATCCGAAAATAGATGCACAACCTAGTTGCGACTTATAAGCTAAGGACAGATGCACAACCCAGTTGCGACTTAACACCAATTGATTTCTCTCTTCAAAAGGTGAACCCATGCACTACATGCACCAACACAAATATGTATATCATCATATCTATGAAAATATCCACATGCTACCACATGAATCTCATAATCTCTTTCATATGCTTTTAAAACAATAGAGCAATAAACCACGACAAACAATTATATCACATAATCATGCTTGCAATTCGTCAACTTATACTTCAATTCACAAGTATACAAGTTCATTTATTTAAACATGCTTTTAATTCACTTAAAGCAAATAGTCCACGTATCGTAAGGGGAACCTAGCACACAACGTCTAAAGTTTCCACGTCTCTCACGTTCACATATCCTCTAACACAGTCAAAAGGGAACTAAGCCACCTATTATTTTTCAATTCAAATAGGTATTTATTTAATTTAGCAGGAAAATAATTTAATTAATTTATCAAATTAATTCCTAATCCCTGTCTCGATTCTAATCCAATTATAGATATTTAAATTTATAATTTAATATATCTATATTTAAAATAAATACGAGTTTGCACACCCAAACCACGTCAACGATACGGAGTGAGAATAAAATTTCCCACCTGAATGTACGCTTACAGAACAACCCGAAACTGCCCACCGTGAACAGTACCAACGCCCGTATATGGAGCCCACCGATCAAAGTCACCCGAATAATATTTCGAATATATCAAAACGTCCGTCTTGACAACCTATATGATATATACGAAGCCCATTAGCAATAGGTTAATCAATTTGGGTAAATCTAAAGTAACCCAAACTAAAATTATAACCTATAAACGCAATTTACGGACAAACCATTCAACGGAAAAATACCAAATTTTTGTATGACGTACCGACCATCGATACGAAGCTACCCTCCGAATTTCAGCACAAACCGAGGTCGGGAAGTCGCCGGAATAAATGGCCGAAGTTCGGCCGAACCGACACTGTCACGCGGCTGCTGCTGCTACACCACGCTCAGCTCCAGCGGCCACCAATAGCCACCACCTGCTACCCTCGCCGAGCTCCCCCATCGCCGTTGCTCCTCTGAACTGTCGCCCGCGTCGCCACGTCGTGCGACCCAGCTGCGCCCAACCTCTGCGCAAACTCCTCTCTCTTGTGCAGCCGACCTCCCCCCCTCTCTTTCTCTCTCTCGTCGACGACGAAAATGGCGAAGGAGGTGGATACGCAGGTCTGTGTGTATCATGAAGAGGAGAAGAGAATGAAGCTGCGCGCGTGTGATCGTCGTGAAGAAACAGGCATGCTTATCTCAATTACCGATATATCTATATCTATATATCATATATATTTATCTAATATATATATATATATATAAACACCCACATATATATATCCTTCCCCATTAATAATATACATGTCCAATAAATTCCAAAAAATATATCGGGAGCCTATAAATAAAGTCACGCTAGTTCAGAATTCCACGGGACGCCCAATAAACAATTCCAATTAAATATACCGGGGTAGGAACCCAAACATCGGAACACCTAACAAGCCCGGTTCAATAAAACGTGTCGCCATCCTGTCGAAGCACTAAACGCTAAACGTCAAAACGAAACCGCGCAATCGACAACAAGAACTCGCGCAGTCGTCAAAGAGAAACTGTAAAGTCATCCAGTCGACTTTAAAAGTAAATGCGAAAAATTTACACGTATCGAGAATACACAAGACATCATGAATAAGTGACGTCACAACCGAAATTAAATCAAAAATAATTTAAGGAAAAAGGAAAATAACACGGGGTGTTACATAAAATTTGAAAAATATATAAAAAATTTGAAAAATATATATAAAATTCGAAAAACATATATAAAATTTGAAATATATATAAAATTCAAAAATAATATATAAAATTCAAAATATATATATATAAAATTGTTTTTGAAAAAATAAATGGTGAGAGTATACAAGACGTAATAGAGAAAGGAAGTGTGAGGCTACGAAAAAATAAATGGTGAGGGTATACAAGACGCAATAGAGAAAGGAAGTATGAGGCTATGAAAAAATAAATGGTGAGGGTATACAAGATGCAATAGAGAAAGGAAGTGTGAGGCTACAACACTTAAGTTCCAACCAATGGTGTTAGGTTCACATATAAACCATGGAGGCTTTGATTCTTTGAAAGCAAATGATGCAGTTGTCCATCAACTACCTTTATTTCAGTACAACACTAAGGAAGCACATAAGATATATTGGCAATCTAAGTGGTCTAGATTGAACTTCTCAAGTGGCACCATCATGTGCTTCCCCATGATCCCCGTGGTGACTTGAAAAAATAAAAAAATAAAAAATTATTTTTGAAAAAATAAAATTATATATATATATATTCGAATTTTATATATATTTTTGTAATTTTATATATTATTTTTGAATTTTATATATTTTTCAAATTTTATATATTGTTTTTGAATTATATATATATATATATTTAATTATATATATATTTGAATTATATATATATTTCGAATTTTACATATTATTTTTGAATTTTATATATATTTCAAATTTTATATATTATTTTCGAATTATATATATATATTTCGAATTTTTTATATATTTTTTGAATTTTATATATTATATTCGAATTTTATATATATTTAGAATTTTATATATATTTTACGAATTTTATATATTATTTTCGAATTTTATATATTTTTCAAATTATTTATATATTTCAAATTTTATATATTGTTTTTGAATTATATATATATATTTCGAATTATATATATATATATTTCGAATTTTATATATTTTTTGGATTTTATATATATATTTCAAATTTTATATATTAGTTTTGAATTTGTTTTATATATATTTCGAATTATATATATTTTTTTTAATTTTATATATTATTTTCGAATTTTGTATATTTTTTTAGAATTTTTATATATATCTCGAATTTTATATATTATTTTTGAATTTTTTATATATTTCGAATTATATATATATTTTAATTTTATATATATATTTGAATTATATTTATATTTTTAGGAATGTGGATAGTGGGTGTTTGGAAATAGTGATAGTGGGTGTTTGGGTAAGGGCATTTTAGTCCAAAAAGTGGTCAGGGGGGTGTAAATGATGAGAATCTCAATCCAGAGGGGATGTAATTGAAGATATTCAAATCTGAAGGGGTGTAATTGAAATTAAAGTAAACCTCAAGGAAGGTAAATGAAGTTAACCGTATACTTTTCCTTTCAATAATATGGTGTCAAGAGCTTTTGCGGTTCGCATTCACATCACTCCCCAAAGTTACGCGTACCAGGTGCTCATGTTTACCAGAATTGAGCTGTGGTGGTAGCCTAGGAGTGAGTTGGGCTTTCAGGGCCATATATCAATGAAATTACCTAGGCGACTAATTAAAATAGCCTAGAGGGGAGGTGAATAGGCTTTTTGTATATTTATTGACAAATTAAAAATAATTGCGGAAAAATTAATTTTAATCCAATTCTCTAACAAGATAAATCATGCAAAGATTAATCTAAGTGCAAAAAATAAAACAAGAGACGACACATGATATTTTTACGTGGAAAACCTTGAAAATGTTCCAAGTAAAAACCACGGATACACTCGATGCACTATGAATCGAGTGTATCCGATGCACTATGAATTATGAAGTACACTTGCGCTCCACGAAGCTCTCGCTCAACTTTGTACTCTGATGGCTCCACTTATCAACAAATCAAATAACCACGAACCCTCCTGCTCCAATATCCGCACTCAGACGGCTCCGTTTCTCAACTGATTGATGCAATCACGTTACAATAGGTGGTGTGATGATTTTTCAACAATAGATCATCCAATTGTGCATAAAGATCTTCGGTGTAGAAACACAATTGAATAATCACCAAAAACTAGAGAAGCCTTTGATATAAAATGATCAAGCGATCTTTTTTTTTCTCTCTTTTTGCAGACGAATCTGATCTATAAAAGTATTGTAGAGATCTCACAAAAGTCACCCTAAAATTCTGTAGAGACTCCTCTTATTTATTGAGAGGAGAATCCTATTTTGAGTAAACTTGTATCCTTTTTGGACTAGAATTCCTCTCTTATTTAATCCTCTTGTATTTTGGAGTGAATATGACCAATATTGGTGTATATATCCTTTATACACGTGCTATGATATATTGGAGTGTAACCTAAATTGATAGAAGTTGAAACAGATCAAAACTTGCAATTTCAACCAAACACGATTTTCCTACGCTTGGTCCCTACGCTTTAGGTGTAGGGGTTGTTACGCTCTAAGCGTAGCCCAAAAATGCCAAGCGTAGGTCAAGCGTAATTTTAGCATTTTTTAGTCACTTTTAACTACTGTAAGTGTATGTCAAGTGTAATAAAATCAATGGAAAACCACATTTTCTAATTATTGCTCCGCTAGAACCCCCTCGACTCCGTTGATATGTTTCCCGAAGTTTCGACTTTGAAAAATGTCGTTTATGCTCTCCGGAATGCATTTTTCGCTCAAACTTGCTTCTATTTTACTACTTTAAGCTTGATTTGAATTTGACGAAACTTGTCCATGCCTTTGCTCGATCATTTTAATTTTTCTAAACCTACCCGACCTTACAAGTCACTCAACATGATTATTGTCGAGAATATGCCCATAATGAATAATCCTATAAATATTCTTACAATAAAAAAAAGAGTTGTCTTTCAGAACTTGCACCTAAGCTTTTAATATTATACTTTACCATGTATGATCTCTTGCTCCGTATAAATAAATTATAGTCACTTTTAACCGTAGTCATTAGATCTAATCTAAGTTCACATTCTAAAATCATTAAAATATTTTTCAAATATTCCAAAATCACCTTCTTTATATTTCAATTTTATATTTAGTTTTTTAATACCATCCATGAAAAAGTAATTGCCAAAACAAAATAAGTCAAGCAAGCCTTCAGACATTTATGTCTACTAGCATAAAGTTGCACGTGGTGATCTTAAATAATTTGTAGGGATAATTACACAAACCTCTCCTAAACTATAGCATAGTTGTAAGTGATTTTTTTAATATTTTAATAATATTACAAATCCCCCTTATTTTTAACTCCGGTATCTCATTTATCCCCCTCCATTCAAAGTCAATGCCAGAAAGTTGTTTTATTGGTCAAAAAAAATATTTTTTTGGACCAAATTTTCTATTTTACCATTATTATCCATGCAATTACATTATTACCCTTCCGTTTGCTTTGAATACCTTAAATTTGGTTGACCTTCTTGCTCTCATTGCTATTCTATATAAACCGACTTCAGAAGGTTGTGAATACCTACTTTTTCTCTCTCTAAAAAAATGCATTCTCTCTCTATTATCTGTGGAAACATTATTTGATAATTTAAGGCAAAAAAACTTCAATTTGAGGGTAAGGTAGAAAATTCACCAACATTCAGAAGATTCTCTAAATATCTCAAAATATAAGAGGGCATATGCATCATTTCACTACTATTTCTTACCTGATCAATATCCCGATGATACTAAGGAAGGTTTGTGATATTATTAAAACATTAGGAGAACTGATTACAAATTATGTCATAGTTCATGGGAGGTTTGTGTAATTATCCCTAATTTGTATTAAGCGAATAAGTTTAGGTAATTATAACAGAAAAAATATACATTGATGTCTAAAGTTATATTTTTAGTCATTAAATATCATAAAACATAAAATAGGATGAAAAATTGAAAGGTTATAACTCTTAAATTATACTTGTGTCTCAAATATTAATTATTCTAGCCAATAAATCAGGGGAATTAGAAAGGTCAAATTGTTTAGATATTAGTAATTTGCATTAAATGATAAAATATAAATTTAGATATAATAATTTAAAATATTAAATATGAGGTCATTTAATGTTTTATAATATTAAATATAGTAAAAAAGTATAGAAATATTAAAAATGCTTACACTTTTATAATAGTATATAATACTATATAAAATGAAAGATCATCGGTGCCTTATAATTTTTAATCATAACAAATAATTAAAAATTATAACAATAAAAAATACCAAAAAATGTAATAGAAAAATGACAATACTTAAATCCTTCCCGGGAAGGACAAAGTTCATCCTCCCCTCCTATGTGGTCCAATAAATATAAAACCAGTGGCTAAAACTAATTAATGAGATATATATGGGTGTTACCCATCATTTATAAATTTTAACCTAAATCTGAAATATTTTTTATTTTCGTATTTATTTATTTATTTTTCCTTCCCCTTTTCACTCATCTCTTCCCTTTTCCAACTCTTCATCTTCATTACATCACTGATGATTTTCGTATTATACTTTATCGCCTGATGAATGGGATAAGGATTTTAAAAAACTGAATGCTAAAAAGTTAGATTTATTGAGAAGATGATTCATATATAATAAGAAAATATGGAAGAGAAGAAATCACATAGCACATCAAGCTTCAACTTTGTAGACATGAATCCTTTCCCAAAAGCTTATATATATGTCTTAGCATATCAACTTATTTCCTTTTCAAAGTTTATATCATCATTTTCCTTTCATGTCCTTCCTAAATTTTTTCTTTTGTGCCTATCCATGGCTTAAACCAGGGATCAGTTGTTGAGGAGGAAGACAATGGTCACCGTGGGAGATAAAAAGATTGGGTTTAGGATGAGGATGAAAAGTGAAGATATTTAAGAATAGATAAAGGACAAAAGTAAATTCTGTTCATATTTGGGTTAAATTTCATAAATGATGATGTCACGCCCCAAATTCCTAGGACTCCGAAACCCAAGCCTAAGAACTAAGGGAGTGATTGCGGGAGTAAAAAAAAATGAGAACCAAAAGACATTCAGTCATCAAACACCCACAAAGGGTTGCAATGAATGCCCAGATACCATGTTGTCACGCCCCTAAAGGGTGACGCAAACCAAGCGACTACTAGAGTCAACAATAACAAAGAAGTACATGGAATAACAATGAAAATATACTCCATGCCAACACGAATACTAAAAACACAAGAGTATCCTCAGATACCAACAGACACGCTCCTAAATCCCTAAGACTCCCGAACTGGGACATCCAAGGAATCCGGGACATCCAAGGAATCCAAGATGTGATCCTTAATACGAATGACCAACTAAGACATCATTAACCAAGAAAACACATGGGTTAATGATAGAAATGGTATATTTCATACCCAAATGACTAATAAAACTAAGCAGCAGAATCTAACGAAAATCCGGCAGAATTCCGTTTGTAAATGGAACATCCGGACAACCAAACACAACACAATAACCTGCCCAAAGCAATTCAATAATCACAATGTGTAACACCCCGTGTTATTATCCTTTTTACTGAAATTATTTTTGATTTAATTTCGGTAATGACGTCACTTGTTCATGACGTATTATTTATTCTTGGTATTTAATACCTGTAAATTTTTCACGTTTAGTTTTAAAGTCGACTGGATGACTTTATGGTTTTTCTTTGACGACTACGCGAATTCTTGTTGTCAATTACACGGTCTCGTTTCGACGTTAGTTTATTCGACATTTAATGATTAGTGTTTCGATTGAATGACGACGCATTTTAATTGGATCGGGCATGTTAAGTGTTCCGACGTTTGGGTTTCTACCCCGATATATTTAATTGGGCGTCCCGTTATTAATTCGGGTTTGCGAGATTACGTTTTGGGGTTTCCGGTATTTTTCGGGATTTATTGTATATATATATATTTAATTATATATATATATATTTTTGGGGTCATTTCGCAATTACGGATACTTGAAGGGTCAGTTTCGCAATTATGAACATTTAGAGGGTTAGTTTTGCAATTAGAGCATATATGTATATATGCATGTACGAAACCACATATCTGCTATTCTCCTTCTCCCGCACGACTCTACCATCTTCTACCTTCTCTGTGACGCACGACCGGAGCAGCTCATCCTTCACCTCCATGAACGCCGGCGAGAGAGAGAGAGAGAGGGCTGGTTCGTGGAGAGAGGAGCGGCTGGAGAGAGAAACCTTGGGCTGTTCTCCATGGCAGACGCGGCTGCGCAGCTGGAGCGGCGGCGACCGAGCTGGGTTGACGACCCATGGTGGTCGTCGGTTGGGCCAGGCGGCGGCGTGGGAGGCCGTGGTGGCGTAGGGTGGCGCTGGACAGAGCTGGGCTCGCGCAGGGGAGACGCGTGGGCAGGGGCGATCCGGCTGGGCTTCGGCCAATTTTTCGGCGACCTTCCGGTGATCGGTTTGAGCCGATTTTCGGTGAGTAGCTTCGTCTCTACCATGTATTCGTTATATATTAATTTCGTGAATTTAGGATGAACGATTTGCCCGGAAATCGCATTTATAGGTTATAGTTTTCGTTTGGGGTATTTTAGATTTAACCCAATTATTTAACCTATTGTTAACGGGCTTCGTATATATCGTATAGGTTGTCGAGGCGGACATTTCGATATATTCGAAATATTTTTCGAACGACTTTGGTCGGTGGGCGTTATATTCGGGCGCCGGTACTGTTCACGGTGGGCCCGAAACGGCTGTTCTGTAAGCGTAATCTCAGGTGGGAAATTATATTTCTCACTCTGCATTATTGAAGTAGTTTAGGGGTGCAAAACCCTTATTTAATTTAATATAGATATATTAAATTGTTAATTTAAATATCTATAATTCGTTTAGAATCGGAATTGGACTTAGGAATTAATTTAAGAAAATTAATTAAATTATTTCCTACGAGATTAAATATATTCCTAATTGAATTGAATAGGAATAGGCGGTTTAGAAATTCCCTTGAGAATTAAATGATTTAGTAGAGATTCGTGGAAACTTAGACGTTGTGCTAGGTTCCCTTGCGAGACGTGAATTAATTGCTTTAATTATTTAAAAGGCATGATAAGGGAATTTGAAATATTTTCTAAAGAATTAAAGAAAATATATATTTGAAAACATGAGTTGTATATGAAATTGTTTTCATATGATTTAAATGCTTTATTGTATTTTAAAAGCATGTTAAAAAGAGATTTCGAGAATTATATTGGATTCATGTGGATATTATATATAAATATGATGCGTTACATATTTATATTGAGAGATGATTGTCATTGAAACCTAGATGCATATAGTGTTGGTATATGCGGTTTATGAAATCATATTTATGTTGATGCATGATTGTCATTTGGACCTGGATGCATATTGAGAATATCATGTAGTGTTAAATCATGGTATTGGTATATGTGGGTTGTGAAATCATGTGGGGTGTCTTTGTGTCGAATCGTCGCAACAACTGGCCAGGGGGTGTTCCCATCCTACAGAATAATGAGCTGTGAATGGGGTATAGGGTGAGTCGTCTCATTCTCGAAGTCGCGGGTCGTCTCGTGCATTCGTGTTGACGAATCTTTGGTCACGGGTCGTCTCGTGCAAACCGTCTTCCTTGTTGAAGTGAGAAGTTTCAAAATCACTTGGGAAGTACCGGTGCGACCCTCTGTTAGCTCATATTTATGGGTAGAGTGCGTATTCGTTAACCTATGATAGGGCAAAGTGTGGTGTTGAGTCACATTATATTTGCATGGCATTTATGTGATTTCATTTGACATGTATACGTGAGATTATTACATGTGTTGTTGGAACAGGTTTAATATGTGTTATTATTGCCTGTTGGATTTTTGGAGCATGTTATGTGTGAATATTGCGAATTTAAATTCATATCTTTGTAAAATGCTCAGTTGATAATGATTAACGTGAAAGAAAATGATTACATGTGGTAATAGATCAAGTATAATGAAATGCTTATTTTATACTTGTGAGTATATATATACTTTCGTACCCTTGGGGGAGGTTAAGTATATTGACATAGTGACCTTTGTGGTTAGTGATGAATTGCAGAGATGATTTGGAGTTGATGCCTTAGAGAAGGCGGGGTTAATAGTTTGGTGATTGTGGTTGGCTGTGTGACCTTGTTAGAGATTGGAGGTTAGAGATTGATTTTAGTATCAGTTATGAATTGGGGCCTTTGAGAAGGCGGGTGATGAGATGGTGAGTTGTAGTATGGACCTTTAGGTGTCTTTCACTTTTGAGGAATAGACTATCAACTGTAGTCGAGATTTTGATTGGTGAGAAGAGGTTATGGTTGAGTGACTTTATTAAGTACTCGAGGTACTGTAGTTTGACAGACTTGGTTCTAGTGCTTAGTCCCTTCCCTTAAGCATTCCTGGTACTGTGTTTTGTACACTAGTACGTGGTCGTTGACTTGTATGTCATTCCTTGAGTTGTCGGTTACGGTGTGGTGCCGAACCTCTTCCTCGTGGTGTCATTTGAATTGGTGGAGTTGGAACGGATGGTTGTCTTCCGTGAGTCCAACGTGTTGCTCTTCCTTTACTGTCCTCTCGGACATTACAGGAATTCATAGAGTTGTGTTTCTCTTATTTGACTGTCATTTCGAAAACGGTGTTTTCTAAACTCTTTGTATTTAAAAGGAAAAACTCGTTTTTGCCTACCCCCGTGGAAATGAAAAGTTTTAACACTTATAAACTGATCTTAGGATCTTCTTTAAAAAGATTTTCAACTTTTAAAAGCCGGTGATGGCAACTGACGGAGACCGGGGGCAAGACGGTCATTTTCACTATGTGGTTTCTTAAAAGGAAAACTATTTTATTACTTTTCTTGGGATTCTGAGATTTCGAGACCTCTTTCTCAATATCTCATCCTGTAGAGTTTCGAAAGGTGTTCCATTGTTTCACCTTTGCTTCCTATCATTTCTAAGTCTCGGGTATGAGGCTTGGTGTTGTTCAGTGCACACATATAGTGTTGCCCTTCCTTTCTTCTTGGTTTTTGACGTCACTACTTAGGTGATTCAAGTTGTTCCACATGTTGTGGGCATGGATACCGAGTGGATTGGGTTCCTTGTCCAAGTGTTCTCCTTAAACACTTGTGGTGTTTTAACCTTGACATTGTTGTCTCGGTTATCTGTTGGTTTAGCATTGGGAAGTCTTTTCCTTCGCTTTGCTTTGGTGACCCTGAGGTGGTCGTTCTGGTGAGTTGAGTCCGTGTACTCTAGTGATTTGATTGGGTGGTCTTTCTCGCCTACAGTGAGAGTGTTAGTGATGTGATTGACCCTATTGATGATAGCATTATGAGGTCCATATGATTTATGGTATGGTGATATGATTAAGGTGATCTAGCCTTTGAGAGGTAGATTTTTCTTTAGAAATGGGATGAGGTTTGTTATATATATATATATATATATTGTACATTTACAATATATATATATATATAGATGACGGTTGTGTTAGTACGCAAGGACGTGAGTACTTTTCCTCCTGTGTATCGGGGAGTGAGTTATGAGTATTCCTTGGTACTAGTGGTGGATTTTGATCCCTGTGGATATTAGAGGTGAGTGTGTTTCCCCTCTGTTTAGATTTTCTGGTTAGCGTTGTGAGCGCTGGATGATTGGTTAGATTTGACCTTAGTGTCGTGTACCTAGTGTACGTTGGTGAGAGTAGTGTAGACTACTGGTGTTGGGTACTTGGAGTACGAGTTTTAGAGACTCATGTTGTGTATTTATATATATATATACGTGTAGATATATATATATATATATATATATATATTCCCTATATACTTATGTATACTCGTTTACGATAGTATATGAGCGTGTGACTTGGGTTTGCGTGGATGAGACTAGTTGGGCTATATTTATATCTTATTAGACGGTTTAGCTTTACCTAAACTGCCAGAGGATGTGGTAGTTAGAGTATCTTTTCCCTCTGAGCTTATTTGCTCACGGAGGGAATTTCATTGGCCCCCCTGGTATTCCACGCCAGGTTGCAGGAAATATACGGCTATGAGCAGGATGCAGTGCAACGGAAGCTTTCTTTTGTTTCCTTGTTACAGGTTTTGGAGTTGCGTTGGGTGATGCGGTTACGGTTGCAGCACGACTGGGTTTGGGGACGATAGGTATCCGCTTTCAGTTTCTTTAACCATTGTTATGGGATTATTATGTATCTCTTTTGGGAGCCAGTCTGTTGGCATATCCCTATTGATGTATTATTTATTTCCTGTACTTATTCTTTCAGGATGTATTGTATCTATTCCGCACAGTTAGGTGCTTTTCTGTATTTTTATTCGAGCAATTGTGGCTCTGTTGATTTTAGAGGGTTTGGAGGGGTTTTGGTTTCTTTCCACTACCTCGGCCCTATTAGGATTGATGAATGTGGGGCTTGGAAGCCATTGTGATTATTGAATTGCTTTGGGCAGGTTATTGTGTTGTGGTTGTGTATCCGGATGTTCCATTTACAAACGGAACTCTGCCGGATTTTCATTAGATTCCGCTGCTTTGTTTATTATTCATTTGGGTATGAAATATACCGTTCCATCATTATTCCATACGTTTTCATGGCTAATGATATCTTAGTTGGTTGCTCAGCATAATGATCACATCCTGGATCCCTTGGATATCCCAGTTCGGGAGTCTTAGGAATTTAGGGACGTGTCAGCATGGTATTAGAGCATTTTACCCTTTTGTGGGTGTTTGATGACCTTCAGTCATTGGTTTTCATTTGTTTTTCGTTTCTTTTTACTTCCGCATTCACTCCCTTAGCTCTTAGGCTCGGGTTTCGGAGTCCTAGGAATTTGGGGCGTGACACAATGGCTTCCAAGCCCCACATTCATCAATCCTACTAGGGCCGAGGTAGTGGAAAGAAACCAAAACCCCTCCAAACCCTCTAAACTCAACAGAGCCACAAATGCTCGAATAAGAATACAAGAAATGCACCTAGCTATGCAAAATAAATACAATAACCTCCTGAAGGAATAAATACAGGAAATAAAGGATACATCAATAGGGATATGCCAATAGACTGGCTCCCAAAAGAAAATACATAACAATCCCATAACAATGGGGAGATAAGCTAACAGTAAATACCTATCGTCCCCAAACCAGTCGTACTGCAACCGTAACCGCATCACCAGTGCGACTCCAAACCTGTAACACGGAAACAAGAGAAAACTTTCGTTGCACTGCATCCTGCTTATAGCCGTATATTTCCTACAACCTGGCGTGGGAATACCAGGGGCCAAATGAAATACCCCTGTGAGCAAATAAGCTCAGTGGGAAAGGATACTATAACTACCACATCCTCTAATAGTTTAGGTAATGCTAAACCACCCAGTGAGATACATAGCCCACAACATAACCCAGCCACGAAAACCCAATGTACGTGCTCATATACTATCATACGTAAGTATATAGGGGATATATATATACATATATATATATATACAAATACACAACATGAGCCTATAAGATACAACTAAGATTCATCCTCCCAGTACCAACGTACACTAGGTACACGACACCCAAGTCAAACCTAACCAATCATCAATCGTTCACGACGCTAACAAGAAACTCTAAATAGAGGGAATCACACTCACCTCTAATGTCCACAATGATCGAAATCCACCACTAGTACCAAGGAATACTCATAACTCACTCCCCGAGAACACAGGAGGAAAAGTACCCACGTCCTTGCGTACTAACACAATCATCGTCTATATATATATATATTTGTACAATATATATATATAACAAACCTCATCCCATTCCTAAGGAAAATCTACATCTCAAAGGCTAGATCACCTCAATCATATCACCATACCATAAATCATATCGAACTCATGATACCATCCTCAATAGGGTCAATCACATCACTAACACTCTCACTGTAGGCGAGGAAAACCACCCAATCAAATCACTAAGAGTACTCGAACACTACTCTCATGAATGACCACCTAAGGGTCACTAAAGCAAAGCGAAGGAAAAGACTTCCCAATGCTAAACCAACAGATAACCGAGACAACAATGTCAAGGTTAGAACACCACAAGCGTTTAGTGAAAACACCTGGACAAGGAACCCAATCCACTCGGTATCCATGCCCCTAACATGTGGAACAACTCGAATCACCTAAGTGGTGACATCAAAAACCAAGAAAAGTGAAAGGCAGCACTATATGTGTGCACTGAACAACACCCAGCCTCATGCCCGAGGCTTGGAAATAATCCAAAGGAAAGGTGAAACAATGGAACACCTTTCAATACTCTACAGGTCGAGATCTTGAGAAAGAAGTCTCGGAATCTCAGAATCTCGAGGAAGTAATAAAATAGTTTTCTTTTAAGAAACCACACAGTAAAAATGACCGTCTTGCCCCCGGTCTCCGTCAGTTGCCGTCATCGGCTTTTAAAAGTTGAAAATCTTTTTAAAGAAGATCCTAAGATCATTTTATAAGTGTTAAAACTTTTCATTTCCACGGGGGTAGGCGAAAACGAGTTTTTTTCTTTTAAATACAAAGAGTTTAGAAAACACCATTTTTGAAATGACAGTCAAATAAGAGAAACACAACTCTATGAATTCCTGTAATGTCCGAGAGGACAGTAAAGGAAGAACAACACGTTGGACTCACGGAAGACAACCATCCGTTCCAACTCCACCAAATCAAATGACACCACGAGGAAGAGGTTCGGCACCACACCGTAACCGACAACTCAAGGAATGACATACAAGTCAACGACCACGTACTAGTGTACAAAACACAGTACCAGGAATGCTTAAGGGAATGGACTAAGCATAAGAATCAAGATTGTCAGACTACAGTACCTCGAGTACTTAATGAATCCCTAATCATAACCTCTTCCCATCAATCAAAATCTCACACAACTCATCACTCGCCTTCTCTAATGCCTCAATTATCAATTGACACAAAAATCATCCCTAACCTCAAATCTCCAAAAGAGTTCACACAACTAACCACGATCACCAAACTACTAATCACAATCACAAGGCTACTAACCACAATCACAATGCTGCTAACCACAATCTCTAAGGCCTCAACTCAAAGTCAAGCCTACGATCCACCACTAGCCTCAACTAGCCACATGGATCACTATGCCAACACGCATAACCTCCCCCAAGGGTACTAAAGTATACAACAAGTACAAGGATATACGTTTCATTATACTTATTAATTATGGCATATTATCATTTTCTTCCACATTAATTACTTTCAACTGAGCATTTATAAAATATGAATTTAATTTACAATATTCATAAATAGCATGCTCCAACAACATATGTAATAATCTCACGTATACATGTCAAATGAAATCACATAAATGCCATGCAAATATAATGTGACTCAACACCACACTTTGCCCTATCATAGGTTAACGAATACGCACTCTACCCATAAATATGAGCTAACAGAGGGTCGCACCGGTACTTCCCAAGTGATTTTGAAACTTCTCACTTCAACAAGGAAGACGGTTTGCACGAGACGACCCGTGACCAAAGATTCGTCAACACGAATGCACGAGACGACCCGCGACTTCGAGAATGAGACGACTCACCCTATACCCCATTCACAGCTCATTATTCTGTAGGATGGGAACACTCCCTGGCCAGTTGCTGCAACGATTCGACACAAAGACACCCCACGTGATTTCACAACCCACATATACCAATACCATGATTTGACACTACATGATATTCTCAATATGCATCCAGGTCCAAATGACAATCATGCCTCAATATAAATATGTAATGCATCATATTTATATACAATATCCACATATAATTCACACGGCGCCCATCACAGGTTAACGGATACAATCCGACACAAAACCGTCCCTACAGGATACATACCCCTGTACTCAGCATAAATATATAGTGCATCATATTTAAGCAATTACCCACATGGTAATGTCAACATAAATCTCAAAAATCTCATTGCATGCTTTAAAATACAATAAAGCATTTAAAACATATGAAAACAAATTCATATACAATTTATGTTTTCACAAATATATTTTCCTTAATTCTTTAGAAAATATTTTAATTTATCTTATCATGCCTTTAAAATAAATTAAAGCAATTAATTCACGTATCGTAGGGGAACCTAGCATAGCGTCTAAGTATTCGCGCCCCTTACGTCCACATATACACTAGTCCATTTAATCCTCAAGGGAAATTCTAAGCCGTCTATTCTTATTCAATTTAAATAATAATTTAATTAATCTCGTAGGAATTAATTTAATTAATTTTCTTAAATTAATCTCTAAGTCCAATTCCGATTCTAAGCAAATTATAGATAATTAAATTAACAATTTAATATATCTATATTAAATTAAATAAGGGCTTGCACCACTAAACTACTTCAATAATGCGGAGTGAGAAATATAATTTTCCACCTGAAATTACGCTTACAGAACAGTCGTTTCGAGCCCACCGTGAACAGTACCGGCGCCCGAATATGACGCCCGCAGACCAAAGTCGTCTGAAAAATATTTCACCTATATCGAAATGTCCATCTCGACAACCTATACGATATATACGAAGCCCATTAATAATCGGTTAATTAAATTAGGTAAATCTAAATTAACCCAAACGAAAACTATAACCTATAAATGCGATTTTCGGGCAAATCGTTCAACGTAAAATCACGAAATTAATGTATGACGAATACTACATGGATACGGAGCTACTCACCAAAAATCAGCCCAAACCGATCACCAGAAGGTCGCCGAAAAAATAGCTGAAGCTCCGGCTGGACTCCCCTGTCTCGCGGACAACACCACCCCTGCGCAAACCAGCTGCTGCGACCCACCTCCAGCCGCGTCGTCCACCGTCGCGCCACCAGCGCCGCCGAGCCCTGCCATAGCCGCCGCTACTCCTGGCCGGCGCCGCCTGTCCTAGCCGCGTCTGCTATGGCGACCAGCTGCGACCACCGCCGCGCCTCCCTCCAGCCGGTTCCTTTCTCTCTCTCTGCCGACAACCATGGTGGCCGCCGCCCATGGAGAAGATGAAGTTGCCGTGTGAAGGAGACGAGGCCTGAAGCAGAGGTGTAGTCGTGGAGAAGGAGATGCACATGATTGGTCTGTTGCGTACACATGTATAGATATATATAACCTAATTGCAAAAGCAACCTTCTAAATGTCCATAATTGCGAAATAACCCCATATATATAATTATAATTAAATATATATATATACTGTAAATCCCAATAATTATCGGGGACGTCCAAACATAATCTCGTAAGCCCGAAATAATAACGGGACGTCCAATTAATTATACCGGGTTAGAAACCCAAACGTCGGAACACTAAACGCCTGATCCAATTAAAACGCGTCGTCATTCAATCGAAACACTAATCATTAAACGTCGAATAAACTAACGTCGAAACGAGACCTTGTAATTGACAACAAGAATTCGCGTAGTCGTCAAATAGAAACCGAAAAGTCATCCAGTCGACTTTAAAACTAAACGCGAAAAATTTACAGGTATCAAATACCAAGAATAAATAATACGTCATGAACACGTGACGTCATTACCGAAATTAAATTAGATATAATTTTAGGAAAAAGAAAAATAACACGCGGTGTTACAGATGGGTTATACCCATATATCTCATTAATTAGTTTTAGCCACTTGTCTTATGTTTATTGGACCACATAGGAGGGGAGGATGAACTTGGTCCTTCCCGGGAAGAACCCAAATATTGTCCATAAAAAAATATATTTTTTCTTTAAGAATTCGGACATTTTCCTTCTTTCTTCCTCCTATTGTTCCATGTTCCTAAAGTCCTACCTCTATTGCTTTTTAATATTTTGCTTCTCTTTTGTCTTGTTTTACAGTACCCTCTGTGTGAATTGAAATCTCCGCCTGACACCGTGTTAAATGTTAAGTGAAAACCCTAAAATCTAAATGTAGAATCATAATGAATTTTATATGACAGAAAGTAATATAGTTTAATCTTTATTCTAGGCCGCTAATACAAATGTTTCAAGGCGTTTGAACCCTATGGTGGGCAGGCCTTAAGACAATCCTCTTCGTTGGGATAACATTTATTCTGACAAAACCAGCAACTACCTATTCCGATTGAAACCTTCCTGCATTTTGTAAAAGGTGAATCTTCAGAAGAGCTCCTCGTCGCAGCATTTTCGAGCTCGGAAACTCCCACATCTGCTATGGCTTCATTGCCTGACAAAGCAAAACATTTGCATAAAACTACTAAGAATTCTGAAAATAGAAAACAGTTTTCTA
Source organism: Cornus suecica (assembly GCA_963922005.1). Lineage (NCBI taxonomy): Eukaryota > Viridiplantae > Streptophyta > Magnoliopsida > Cornales > Cornaceae > Cornus > Cornus suecica. Next base: position 37,504,964 of record OY998248.1, read on the forward strand.
ATAATAATAAAAATAGATATTTTTATAACTGGGTTTTTGAAAATTATTTTCAGAAAAATGAACCAAACAGATTTTTTGTACAATTTTCTAATTCTCAATTTTCAAAAAATAGAAAACTATTTTCATAAGTGATACGTAAATAGGGCTAACAGGCATACTCACATTGATAAAGAGCCAAGTTAGCGACAAGCAGAAGGCAAAAGAGAGCCAATGCCGGAGTGTATGATTTTGAAATAGCCATGCGTTTGTGCAAGAGAATAAGAGATAGAGAACGAGGGTGATATGATATTGCAACAAGGATTAGCTGGTTTTTATAGGCATTCAACCTTTAGTCACAGCTTAACATTGCCAAACTAATAAATAATATATAGATTAAAGGAGCAATAATTTTATTTTTAGAATCAAGCATTAATGAGATTGACATAATCTTATCCCAAAAAGTGAAAAAAGAATTAAAAATGCAAACTGTGTGAAGAGGAAATTGATTCCCATTCATACGCTTATAATTCATTTTCTGTACATGGGATACAAAAGGAACATTAATTAATTTGAACTCTCATTTATAGTAACTAGAAGAAAGAACGTTTTGTGTAATTGATGAGAAATTAATGATGAATGAAATAAATATAAAAAAGAAGAATAAAATAAATAAATTAAATTTTAAATTTTAAAAAAATATATGTATATATATAAATAAATTAATGGGTAAATACCACTTACACCCCTCTGATTTGCCTATATCCCAGTTACACCCCCTATACTATGGTATATCCCAGTTACACCCCCTCAGTTTTGATTCCGTGTATCGAACACCCCCCTTCGTTAGTCAACCGTTAGTTGTTGACCGTTATGTGATGATGTCATCAGTAAAAATGTGATAAATGGTCTATTTTGTCCCTTGTAGTCAAATGACTTATTTAACCCCCTCCCATCATTTAATAATTTAATTTGTATTAAAATTTCAAAATATATATATTAAAATTTGAAAAATATTATAAATTCGAAAATAAATATAAATTTAAAAAATATATAAATTTCGAAATTATTTATTTTTTCAAAAAAACATATTAAATTTCGAAAATAAATATAAAAATCACAAAAAACATAAAAAATTTGAAACAAATATATAAAATTAAAACAAAACATATAAAATTCAAAAATATATATTAAATTTCGAAAAAAATTATAAAATCGAAAATAAATATAAAATAAAATAAATATATAAATTTTGAATTTTTTTTTTAAAAAACAAATCTCTCTCCCTCTCTCTCTCTCTCTCACACACACACACACCTGCACACACACAACACACACACACATATATATACATATATATACACACACACATATATATAGATCTACCGCCTCCCCCCCGCCACCGCCACAGCCCCCCTCCCACCGCCTCCCCCGCCGCTCCCCTCCCACCGCCTCCCCTATTTTCGACCCCCCCACACACACCTTGCACACACACAACACACATATATATATACATGTATAGATATATATATATATATGTGTGTGTGTGTGTGTATATATATATATATGTGTGTGTGTGCGGGTAGTGTGTTCAGTGTGTGTGTGTGTGTGTGAGAGAGAGAGAGAGAGAGAGACAGAGTTGGGGTATAAATGGGATTAATAAAATATTGAAGGGCAAAAGAGACATTGCACTCAATTCCGTTAGGTCAACTAACGGCCGTCAGTGACAGGGGGTGTAACTGGGATATACCATAGTAGAGGGGGTGTAACTGGAATATAGGCAAATCAGAGGGGGTGTAAGTGATATTTATCCTAAATTAATTGATGTTGTAGTAGAAGTAGAAGTATAAAGCGGTATTTTGAATTTGAAGTTTCTGTTAATTTTTTTAAAATTTATCTTTTAATAAAATTTGATTTGCATTTAACGTGGCAACCAATGCATCAAAAAATGCAGTTTTTATCATTTTATTTAATATGGTGATGATTGTTTAACAATAATAAAAATGGTTATTTACAGAAACCTCCCCTGTGGTTTGGCAAAAGGCCAAGGACCTCCCCTATGGTTTGAACTTGATAAGAGACCTCCCCTGAGGTTTGTAAAAGTTAACACTCACCTCCCTTATGACTAACTTTCCGTTAAATTGGATGACGTCATCAAAAATATAATATGATATCCCTAAAATACCCTTCTAAGGGTGAAATGTCTTTACTATCATTTGTTTAGGGTATGCAATTACTGAAATGCTCTCAACTCATTATACCCATTTGTAGCCGTTGGTACATTATTTTTTTCTGGGTTTGGGGAAGAACCAATTTGGGAAAATTTTTACGGCTATGCGTGGATTTGAAATTGAGGGAGAAACCCAACTACAAGGCCAACGAAATTGAAGAGGTAAGAAGATTTATGTTCATCCTTTTCATTTAAACGCGACTCGTTTATCAGTAAACCCCCCTTTAGGGCTTATTTGAAAACTGGTTTGGTCTGGTCTTGTCTTAGATCTAAACTCTGTTTGGTAACGATTTGGTCTGATTCTAAAATTTATCATATATATATATATATATATATATATACACTTAAACAAAATCAATTGCTCCAAAAATTATTCGATTAGGAGAATTAATAAAAAAAATGAAAAAAATAAAGAAAAAGGCGAAAAACTATCCGAGAAATACAAGAAAGGGCTATTATCAGTAAACTCCCTTATGGTTTCATTTTGCATCAACTTACCCCAGTCCAGATCAGAAAACTCCCCTATGGTTTCATTTTGCATCAGCTTACCCCATTCCCTATAATTTTGGACCAAAATATCCCTAGAGTTTAATTAAATTCGAAAAAAATATAAAAAATTCAAAAAAAATATATAATTCTTAAAAAATATATAAAATTCAAAACATATATATATAATTCATAAAAAAATATATAAAATTCGAAAAATATATATAAAATTAAAAACAAACATATAAAATTCAAAAATATATATAAAATTTGTAAAAAATATATAAAATTTGAAAAAATATTTAAAATTTGTAAAAATATATATAAAATTCTAAAAATATATATAAAATTCGTAAAAAAATATATAAAATTTTAAAAATATATATAAAATTCGAAAAAAATATATAAATTCGAAAAAACCATATTACCAATCAAATAAAATATCACAAAAACATAAATCAAATATAGTGGAAGAACACTTTCTTGGATTGTATTGCTTAACTCTCATTGGTTCTCTTGATTATGATTTTCCTACCCCTTTTATTCTTTTGGATAATCTTGTATAAATATACTATTGTGTTGTGCCAAAGGATTATATATATTCATATATATTTTTAATTATATATATATTTTTACGAATTTTATATATATATTTTGAATTTTATATATATTTTTTGAATTATATATATATTTTTAAAAAATTATCTATTTTTTTTACGAATTTTATTTGTTTTTTCAAATTTTATATGTCTTTTTTCGAATTTTATATATTTTTTTCGAATTTTATATGGTTTTTTCGAATTTTATATATTTTTTACGAATTTTATTTGTTTTTGTCGAATTTTATATATTTATTCAATTTTTATATGTTTTTTTAATTTTATATGTTTTTTTCGAATTATATATATATATTTTTATGAATTATATATATATTATTTATGAATTTTATATGTTGTTTCGAATTTTATATATTTTTTACAAATTTTAAATGTTTTTGAATTATATATGTATGTTTTGAATTTTATATATTTGTTTACGAATTTTTTATATATATTTCAAATTTTATATATTTTTTACAAATTTTATATGTTTGTTTTTAATTTTATATATTTTTTACTAATTATATATATTTTTTGAATTATATATATATATATATATATATATATTGAAATTTATTTATTTTTTACGAATTTTTTATTTTCAATTTTTTTGTTTTTTCAATTTTGTGTGAAAGACGGATTAACTTGGTTTTAGATGAGTTGGTTTTAAAAAATCAAAACCAAGCAGCCCAAACATGGTCCGGTCTTCAAACCAAAACCAGACCAGACCAACAAGCCCAAAACCCATCAATCAAACAAGCCTCTAGTTTCAGGGGCAGTTTTGTCCGAAATTATAGGAAATGGGGCAAGTTGATACAATTTAATAACAATGGATGGTTTTTCTGAAATGAAGGGAGGTTAGTTGATCCATTTTGAAACCATATGGGTGTTTACTAATAATAACCCAATATTTTACGAAATTGTTTTATATTTTTGAAAGCTCTATTGAACAAAGTCAAAAACTAATATTACTCATTTTCAAGTTTTATAAGTTGCATTACAAAGTTTAAAGCAGAAAAATCAAATGAACATCTTCAATTCAGTGCAACCTCATTTTAATTATTCTTTTGAATTCCAGACAAAAAGAAATGCTCCCAGTTCTTGACATTATTCGTATCGCGGGGCGCAGAAGGACTAGAACTAGGAAGCAAAGAAAACAAATGTATTCATGGCTTTTCGGCATCAGCGCCATGATCAAGGCGCTGCTGTGTCGAGCGATAATGGCATTGAGTCATACATGATATCCGGCCGGGATAGCATCCTACCAAACCATTGGCAATGCAACACCAACACGCTGCCGCAGGAGCTTCTGGACAGCTTGCGTATCTCATGCATTGAAAATTAATCATTGGTGCTTTCGTCGATGGACTTTTGAGCCCAGAACTGCCCAGTTCAGATTTGGCTTCACTGCCTAATCATGTGAAAGAGATGTAAAACGTAAGAGAGAATCAAAACTATAGCAATCTAGTAAATCAAAGAAAGAAAATAAAAAATGGCTATATATATATACTTACATTGATGAACAGCAAAGAGGGTGACAAGCACAAGGCAAAAGAGAGCCAAGGGAGATGAGATTGATTTAGCAATAGCCATTTGTACTTGAGAAGAAGAGATGGAGAAACAAGGTTTGTTTACGAAGAATTTATAAGGCTCTACACTTCTCGAAGACTTAACATATTGTCATGCTAATATATATATATATATAAAAAAAAAAGGGTAAATGCCAAAACATTAATGAGGTTACCCTAAACCTATTCCAGTGGGGATGAAAAAAACAAAAATCTTGCAAGAAATCATAAATATAAATTAAAAACTTTGGTAAGTGGCCCTTCTCATAAATACAATGAGGTTAATGACCCTGTTCCATTTTGTTTGACCAGTTTTTCAACTTTTAGAGGGACCTAGATTTATGTGCTGAGTTGTTATACCATATATATAAGGAAAAAGAGAAGTTTATTTTGGTAAGTGACAAATTAATAACAGATTCACAATAATTGAGTACTATTTACATATTTATTTGGTAATTGAGAAACAACATATTCACATTAAAACTGTTTAATTCGATGATTTTGTTTTGGACAACACTAAGGTCTTGCCTCATGATGACCAAGTTCGTCATCCCCCATGATGTAGTTCAATACAAATTTGACACGTGGTCAAAATCTTTTTCAAAAAGAATTGATTTTGATTTGTGTATTTATGTATATTATGTCCAACTTCCTTTTGAAATTTTTTTTGGCCACGTGTCCAACTTGTACTAGACCACATTATGGGGGAGGACGAACTTGGTCCTCATATGACAGGACCTAAGTATTGTCCGTTTGTTTTTCACGTGTGAATATTGCAACATTATAAAGTACATATATACTCGACTAAGGTCCCGTTTAGGAGAACTTTTGTTTCTGGTTTTATATAGAAAAAAAGAAAAGCATAAGCAGTTTTGATAATCTGGTATTCCATAACATTTTTTAAACGTTCGTCAAAGACCCAGAACCTCTTCTAATTGTTTTTTGCCAAACACAGTTTATTCTTACAGAAAACCAAAGCAGTTTCTGAAAAGCTGATCACAACAGGATCTCAGTGTCACAAATTTAAAGTGTCCACCTTTCCTCTTTTAGCCTTCAAAATAAGTGCGTCATTTGGAAATTCAATATACTTTATTATGTCAATTTACCAATTTAACATTCAAGCATTAAAGTTATAGAGCATATAAATCTATGAAGTACAGACATTTTGTTTAAGGATGCCATTCACGACTATATGTGTCCTAAAATTTAAATAATTTTGGACACTTCATGGACACGTTTAGAACAACTCAATGACAAGTTTTGAACATTTTAAGAATAATTTTTTGACACTTCGATCACACGACATGGTAATTTTATTAATTTTAATACAATTTGAATATGTGTTATGAACTAATTAAAAAATAATATAACTTTTTTAAAAAAACAATAAAATATACAAATTTAAATCTAAATGAGTAATATTATATAATTATATACATGAAATAATTAAATTTTATTTATTTTAACTATAAAATATTTTATTATATTATTATTTTTTGATGTATTTGTGTTGTGTCGTGTCTTATTTTTTTAATATTTACTATGTTGTAGTGTCCGAGTCGCGTCGTGCTTGTGTTCCCGTGTCTGTGCTTCATAATATAAAGTATAACATCACATTACTATGGTGCTATTAGGTTATGACTCCTTTTCTTGGAAAGGAAGATAAATTGGGCTTTAAGTATCTTTATTTGACTAGGAGATTGATATGAAGACTCCAAGATGGAATTGGTTTTGGATATCAATTGACTTGTTCACCACTCCATCCTCTCATATAAATATAGGTCTAACTTATTGTAGAGAGTCAGAATAGGTCGGTGCCAGATAAAGAAAATTGTGAGGGTGTGCATAGAAAAGAGAGCAGAGAGAGAAAAATGAGAAAATTACAGGCTAGTATTTTTCTTGGTGTGAGTGAAACACCGGGCGAGTGATACACGTGTGAGTAAAATACTGTGTGAGTTATTCATTATTGTAATCATCTAAATTGACAGTGAATATTGGTACGCTCCATGGACGTAGGCTGATTTGGCCAAACCACGTATAAATCTCTTTGTGTTTATGTTTGTGATGTGTGTTTGTGATTTTGTTTGCATCTGTGTTTGTGGTTTCGAACAGGAGGGTGTGGAAACTCTAACAAGTGGTATTAGAGCTTTTCAGATTCCTAACAAGTGATATCAGAATGTTTTCTGATTCCAAACAGGTGGAATTATGGGTAAAGTTGATATTTCATTCATTAATATTATAATAAAAGTTATGCTTTAAAAAATTGGAGTATTACTTTTTAGATTTTCATTGTTCAAATTATTTATTGACAAGTTTTTTAAAAAAATTATATTTTATTTATTTATGTCGCTTAAGTTTTTTGTTCTTACTTTTAAGATGATTGCACTATATATATATATATATATATATATATATATATATATGGCAAATGGTGCAAAACTCCCTTACAATGTGCATATAGTACATATAATCCCCATCCTAATTTCTTAACACCCTTATTGTAAGGGGTATGAAGTTTCGCGGTTCAACCAAAAAACTTAAGCTGATAGGTGATGCTAACATCCACTCATTATAAACACATTCACTTTTCTCATTTGAATCTGATGTGGGACACCTCTAGCACCTTCCTATATATTTAGTGTAAATGCTCCCCTACATCTTATTTTTCGGTGCCTGAGATGGTGAATTACCATCTTATCCAATATTTTTTTGTAGAATAAATTATGGAAAAACACTCCTATAGTATGCTTATAGTGCATATGACACCATTCCTAGTTTGTTAAGACCTGCACAATATTAATTTGTATCAAATAGGCCCCTAACTGGATTATATTTACTTTTTTATATATAAATAAATTAATAAAAGACAAAAGGAGAATACAAGGAAATACAAGGGGGCAAAAGGAGAAAAAACCCAAAATGGAACGACATGTACAAAACTTCAATCTAGCCCTAATTTAGCAAAACATAAGGGAGACCCTCATCCAGGTATCTCAAATCTCTTTTAGGGCTTCGTTTGGTTTGAGAGAATTGGAAGAATAAAAAAAGAAAATAAAAGAAAGGATAGGACTTTTCATTTTTTGTTTGTTAATGAGGAGAGAAAAGAAAAAATTTGGAAGGATAACTTATCATTCATTATCCCTCCAAATCTCTTAATTGCTATCCTTCAAAAAATGAAAAAATTTGGAGAGAAATGATAGTACTTAAGTGATACTTTTATAATACCAAATATAACCTTAATGTTTTTAGAAGAGAAACTTAAAAACATTTGGTTATAAGGATATAATAGTAAATTAGTTAAAATGGTTTCTTTTCTTTTCTCTCATCTTCCCTATCCAAACGAAAATAATATTATTTCTTTTCTTTTGCTTCATAATTTATCCAAATATGAATTTTAAACATTGTTATCTTTTCTTTTATTTTCTCTCATAACTAATGTTATCATTTCTTTTCTTTTCGCTCTAGTTAATCCAAATGAAGTCTGGGTTCCCCTTTCTTCGCCCATACAAAAATTCAAAAACTACCTTCTTCTAACCTGTACAAAACTTCAATCTAACTTGAATATATTTTTAATCTCCACACACACACACACACACATATATATATATATATATATATATATATATATATATAAAAACAGAGTATAGTGATATATGCACACACGGATGGTTCCGTCACTACGGGACCACGGAGAACGGCGGTAGCGGCGACAGAGGCTGTTGTGATTATGAATCAAGCATCCACAGACGGAGACGGTGACACCTTGGTTGTGGTTGTTGTGATTGTGAATCAAGCATCCATAGCCGAAGACGGTGACACCTTGGTTGTTATGGGTTACGATGTCGATGTTTTTTAAGCCTAGCCCGAACTGAGCCGTTTGCATGCATGGTTGGTGAATCTTAATAAAAAACGTAATTCTAATTGGTCTTCCCACAATTGAATCTTACAAAAAGATTAATATCAAGCGACAGTTTAAATAAGTTTTTCTTTTTATGTCACATACCTCAGATGAGTTCAAGTAGTTATTGTAATGGGAGATCCTACATAAATTAGTGAGATACTTAATTTGAAAATTTGAATTTAGACCCCGAGCATGCTTATATGCACTTAAATTTTTTTTAAAAAAATTCTTCAATAAAACCAAGTAAAAAAGTAGTATATTCACTCTTTAATCAGAGTACGGAGATCGGAGCGAGAGCTTCGTGGAGTGTGAGTGGATCAAGACTTTCAGACATCGAGTGGAGAATGACAAATTAAAGCCGTTTTAAGTCATGTTTTCATAGAGTCTGTACAAATTCTTCGATTCATAGTGCATATAATCCCCCTCATGGTTTTTAAACAACCCTATCATATACATTTAGTGCAAATAGCCCCCTCCATACCAATTTTCTGTGCTTATGATGTTGATTTACCATCTTACCCTTATTTATTTTTAAAAAAAGCTGAAATGCAAACTGACGATTTAGGCTTTTTCTTTTGCGGTGTCAGTTTTCTGGTTTGGTGTTTAATCACAAATGAGGACATTTTAATAAGTGATTAAGGGCATTTTCGGCATTTGGGGATAAAGTATTGCATGTGAAAGTCACGTGCCTATAATCAGGCCAAAAAAGTAAACAAAATCTTGATTAAGGGGTCAAAGTGCACATTTTTGCAATATTATTGGTGCTTATATATACATTTTGAACTTGGAGTATTATCTGCGCATTTTTTATAATATAAGGGGTTTCCGCCATTTACCCTAATAATAATAGTCATTGTTGATGGCATAATAAGCTGTCATTTATGAAGAACGTGAATTCTTTCAGGTCATTTTAATAAATCGTGTTTCCTTATATGTAAATGCAGGTCCAATAAATTACCTTTTGACCACTTAATTAAAAAAGAAAAGAAAAATAGAACAATAAAACCAGAACTAGTTTTTTTTTTTTTGTTTCCTCACTAGCTAGAACCAGTTTTCTCAATTTAATTAATCAATAGCATGCTCTTGCACATGATTGTATCTCACCGCGAAAGAAGGAAGAGAACTGGAAAGCAATGCAATCAGACAAACATTTCACGGCATTTTAGTACGATGTTGCAGTGTCGATTTCTGATGGCAGTTGGCAACACACGTTTCTCTGTCGTCATAGCATTTCTGTATCTCATTGTAAATGCAACAATAACATGTCTTATAACTTATCCCACCACAAGCTCCGAATTGGAAGCACTGATAAGTAACATCTTCACTCACTGGATCTTCAGGCTTGGAGATGCTCACTTCAGCTCTGGCTTCACTCACTAATCATGTGAAAGAGGAACAAAATGTAAAAAAAATAAAAAATAAAAAATAATAATAAAAATAAATAAATATCCAGTCACAGCCAAATATATATAGTTGATATAAGTAAAGCAACAAAAAAAAAAATGCATTGGGCATTTATACTTACATTGATGAAAAGGCAAGAGGGTGAGAAGCACAAGGCAAAAGAGAGCCATTGGTGTGAATGATTTAGCAACAGCCATGTTCATGTGCAGAAGAAATGTGATAGAACAAAGGTGATATAGAAACAAGGATTCCCATGATTTTATAAGAAAGCCTTTTGTGACAGATGATCATTCATTGAAAGGAAATTATTATGATGTGGTCCTTCCAATTAATACTGTAATCCTCCTTCCAGTGAATCATTATTGTTTTAGAAAATATTAATTTACTTTTTTTTTTTTTAATAAGTAATAAACAACATTTTCACATTAATGGAAGATATTTAAATTAATTTACATCCATATGAATATAATAATTAAGATGGTGGTTGACCATACAAGCTGTGTGTCTAACAGTTCTATGGTGATTTGGCTTTTTCTCATATTCTAATCAACAGCCATGTTCAAGCAAGGAAATGGCAAGCTGTGTGTTTGTTGATTAACCTTATTTAGCATAATTTTTGTATTAGCATATTGTTTCTTATTAAGAGGATATAGGTATTTTGGGACTGCACAACTAACATTATACTACTAATCCATAATTTCATATCCGTGTATCAACTTATCCAGAACAGTAATAGATGAGCAAAGTTGTAAATGTTTGATATACCTTTTTTTTTTTTAAAAAAAAAAAAAATCCATATAAAGTAGTAATAGTATGCGAAATTATTGTCAATAAGGTAATAAAATTACTTAAGATAAATAAATGGCAATAAAATCTTGGACCATTGATGTAATTTGTTTTAAGTATTTCGTTACATATGACTTATTATTTGTGACAATTTTAGAATTATGTCACAGTTATCTTATTATTTGTGATAGTTTTAAAATTTTGTCACAATTATCTTATTATTTTTGACAGTTTTAAAAATTTTGTCACAATTAATTTATTATTTGTGACATTTTAAAATATTTTGTCACAAAAGACTTATTATTTATGATAATTTAAACATTTTATCACATGTGACTTATAATTTGTGACAATTTTATATATTCCGTCACAATCATCTTATTATTTGTGATGGTTTTGAAAATTCTGTCACAAAACTTATTATTTGTGACACTTTCAAAAATTCCAAACCTATAATTCTAAATTCAGTGTTTGGATGACAAAAGTTACCATTGATTTGGGATTCGATTATAATTTCAAATGGGAAAATGACACAAAACTCCCATTTAGTGTTCAAAATTGTGCAAAAAACTTTCCTAAACTTTGCAAAATGTGCGAATATACCCCCTAATACACTTTTTTGTTGCCTAAAATGAGAAATTACCAGCTTATCCCTTAATGTTGTATTTGATTTTTATAAAAAAATATGACTGAAATGGGAAAATACATTTTAATCCTTGACAAATACTACCTCGTTCCCAGGGATATTGATCCATATCCATATATCCTTTGTACTTAACGAATCTCAAACTTCTCTCTGAACTCACGAAGCTACAGGGTTTGCGTTCATGTGTGTGTATATATTTATGTGTTTGGATATATGTATATGTATGTGTGTGAGAGAGAGACCGAGAGACAGAAATAGATGGAGCTATAGAGTCTGTTTTGATGAAGAAGATAAACAGAGGAGAGAGTCCGTTTTCATTTAAATATATGAAGAAATGTAAGAGATAAACAAGAAAACAAGAATTCCTAACAATATGAGATATATGTAAATCTAATAGAAATCTATATCTATATCTTACAATATAATCTATCTCTACTCTCCCTTTTAAATTGCACTCGGATCTCCGCCGCGAACATCCCCGATGGCCGTCGCCGAACTCCTCTGTACTGTCTAATCACCGGAGACCCCGATTCCGACAATACCCGACCCGACCCTTTAAATTCCGATCCGGGTTTGCTTTCTTCCGGCAGACATGTTTGTGAGTCGGAGCTTTGATCCGAAATGAAAGGCTCGGGTTTCAGAGTTGTCAAGTCGATGATTCGGGGCTTCGTTTCGATTTGGGAAAAATCTGGGTTGGAATTTAGGAACTGTGAAGTTGCCATGCCGTTGTCGGAAGTGTACGTAGAATCTATGTCGATTTCTTGAGCTTCTGGGTATGGATTTTGAGACACCATAGAGAAATTGAGAAGCTGTCTGAACTGTTTTTATAAAAACTGTGGATTTTGAATTGTTTGCTGTTTCTATATATATATATAATGACTTATTTTGAAGAAGGGTACGTAGTAGGGATCGCAACAGGTCGGGTTTGGGACGGGTTTGACTAATACCATTATCACCCCATTTAAAAATTATTACTACCAAATCCGTCTCAAACCCGCGACGGGTTGTAATCGGTAATACCATTACCACTCGTCGGTATAAACGGGTTCCATCGGATTATTATCGGTTGTACTAAATTATTTTTAATAAATTAGAACCACAGTTAATTTACTAAATTATTTAATGACAAATTAAGTTATACTGCGTTTGATGACAAATTAAGTTATAAACCAAGTCTCTCTCTCTTATTCTAGGCATATATTTTGTTTTACGTTATAAACCAAATATCCCACATATTTAGACAAACAAATGTATATATACGTATATTTACTGAAATTCTTCAAAAAAAAAAAATATGGATATCAATACCAATAATCAGATTAATGAGTTATATATAGACAAAGACGCACACACACACATATATATATATATATATATAAAATTAAAATCGTAAACGGGTTGGGGTCGGGTTACCAACGGATTTTCTAGAAAACCCAAACCCGACCCGAACCCGCTTCGGATTTTAATTTTGGATACCAAACCTGTTTATAAATTTACCAAACCCGCCCCAATCGGGTTGGATCGGGTCGGAACCAGGCCGGGTTGAACCATTTTACCATCCCTAGTACGTAGAATGGTAAGTGGGGTAAGACTCGTAAGAGCTTTTGGGTATTTCAGATAAATATACACAAAATTGATCAGAAAAGTGTAAGTCACGTCACATAATTGGCCTCAAAACTGATATAAAAGTGTATTAGGGAGTATATTTGCACATTTTGCAAAATTTAGAGGGGTTTAGAAAATATGAGAGAAGTTTTCTACACAGTTTTGAAACTATAGAGGGATTTTGAGCCATTTCCCCAATTTCAAATATCCAGTTACACAATTTGAATTTCATAAGTTGAACTAAGATTTGAAACACCAAATCAAACATGAGATTATAGAAAAGTTCAATAATTATTATTTGCAGCTTACAAGAACAAGATTAAAAATATATTTGTTGTCAAACCAAGTTTAGAGAATATCAAATGGGCAAATGACGCTAAACATCACTATAATTTAAAAAATGTGCGAAAAATACCCTCTTATAGGGACTAACATGCATGCTAAAATGCCCTAAAATATTTATTCTCTTACTTGGTGTGATAAAATTTGTGTGAAAGGATTTGAAACATTTATATCACCCTGGTTTTTGTCCGTCACAAAGTTTGTCACACCCCTATGGGTTCACACCAAGTAAGAGAATAAACGTCACTTCTAGAAGAGGCGCTGTTAACTGTTAGAGAGAAGTTATTTGTTGAGTTAAGATTTTGGAATATTTTGGTATTTGAATCACAACTTATGTGATAGAATATAAATTGATTTGGCAAGCATGTTTGCATTTATATATGCTGCAATCTCAAATCCACAATGTTTTAATTATAATATCCAAAAACAAATTTAAAATTGAATTTTTAATTTGTATTTCAAAGATCTAATATGGTGCTGTCAAACACTTATCAAAATAATAATTTCAATAGTAATAGTAATTCTTGATGCCATAATATATAACCTGTCATTTATGAAGGATGTGAATTCTTTCAGGTAATTTGAATCATAAGTGCAGGTCCAAGAAATTACTTTTTTTCCACTTAATAAAAAAAATAGAAAAATAAAACCAGGCCTAGTTAACTTTTTTTTGTTTCCTCACTAGCTAGAACCAGTTTATTCTCAACTTGATCAATACCATGTTTTCTAATCATCAATGCAAATTTAAAAATGAATAACCATATCCATAATACATCTTCATGACAAAAATAAACTAAAATTTATTCCTCTTAATCATCCAGGGTAATATAAATGCTTCCAGTCCTTTCACATGATTGTATAACTCAACGGAAGAGGAAAGAGAACTGGGAAGCAATGCAAATCAAACAAATATTTCAGGTCGATTTTTTATGGCAGTTGGCGACACACGTTTCTTTGTCGTCATAGCAATGCTGTATATCAGTGTAAATGCAACAGTAACACGTCTTATAAGTCCCACCACAAGCTCCAAACGGAAAGCACTGATAAGTAATTCCTCTTGGATCTTCAGACTTGGTGATGGCCACGTGATCAGCTCTGGCTTCACCAACTAATCATGTGAAAGTGGTTTAACATATTAAGAAAAAAAAATAATAATAATAATTTAAAAAAAAAAAAAAAAAAGAACTTGAAAATCACAGCCAAATCTAGTTGATATAAGTAAAGAAACAAAAAATGCATTGGGCATGTATACTTACATTGATGAAAAGGCAAGAGGGTGAGAAACACAAGGCAAAAGAGAGCCAATGGTGTGATTGATTTAGCAACAGCCATGTTCATGTGGGGAGGAAATGTGATGGAAACTAACAAGGGTGATATAGCACCAAGGATTACCATGGGTTTATATAAGAGAAAGCCTTTTGTGACAGATGAACATTCATGGAAAAGAACTTATGATGTGGCCCTTCCAATTAATACTGTAATTATCTTTCCAATTAATTAATATTGTTTTAGGAAATATTAATTTACTTTTTTTCTATTAATAAGTAATAAACAACATTTTCACATTAATGGAAGATATTTAAAGTGGAAAAAACTTCCAGAAAGTCATGGACTATAATTTGTTAGGGCTGGCAAAAATTTACCCTACCCATCAACCCGCCCTTAAAAGTTGGGTTATTGGGTGAGTGTTTTACACAATGGGTTGCTAACGGGTTGGGTTGGGTTGGGTAACAGTGGTATCAATTCGGGTCGTGAACGGGTCCAATAAGGGTACCCATGTAAACCTGTCAGCCTTGATGCCTTCATGTCACCAATCAGCCACGTCAATCGGTCCTTCTATCTTGTCTCTCTCCTTGCCTCTCTTCCTCGTGAGTTCTCTCGTCTCTTTATCTTGTACTCTGTAAGTAGTGCCCTATTTTTCCTTTCTTTGCCTTTCGTCTCTCTTTGTGTCCTTATCAGTCGGCGGTGTGGCTGTCACACACTGAGAACCCTATGAGCAATTGTTGCAATGCATTAGGGTCGGTCTTGGGCTCCAAGCCCAATAGGGGCCCCAAAATATTTTTTTTTGCCTTTCAGTAGTGTAGGTCCAAAATAAAAATTTATAATTAAAAGTCCAAATTAAATGAACCCAACAGGGTAACCCAATATTTGAGTAATATAAGCCAAAAAAACACAATATGTCCAAATTATATATTTATTTTGGGGCTTCTATTGAGTTTCATATAGCTGCATATCGTGGCATACAGGAATTGAAAATCGCCAGCCTCCAAGCTCCCAGTCTCGACCCAATCCCCCATTTTATCTCTTAATTTTCAAAAAAAAATCTTCCTCCACTGCTCCCTCTTCCAATTCTACCACACCCACCTAACCGTAAAACACAATCACAAATTCACAAGAATCATCTCTCAAGACCAGTACTCTATACTTTGTCTACCAGTTTTCTCGGTCATGTATTGAATATACAAGTTTAATCAAGTCTCAAATTATCAAGGTCACTAGTGTAACCTAATTTTTAAACAATTAGTAGATTATTTTGAGATTTAATTTGGTTTTATAATTAGAAATTTCAATTGTGTAATATTTTCTTCCTATACCAGTTTTTATAATTCTACATGCCAAATTTTATAAATTTTGTCAATTAGTCTTTAAATTTTGATGTAAGAATTATATTTTAGATGTTAGTTGCTAGCATTAATACATTTATCTGTTTGCTAAGCTACTGGAATTTATTTGAATATGAAGTATTGTACTTATGAAAATGATCTAGGATTTGGAATTATGATGCCCTGTCAAATTCGAGAAAGTGACTACCTTGAATTTATTATTTAAATTCGAGGAAGTCTTCCCCTATAATATAGAATTTTTAAATAGATTCACAATACTATAATTTTTGAAGATTTTAAAAATGTCATTAGGTTGCTTTCTGGTAGGGGCCCCAAATTTTTTTTAAGATTTAATCTCGCCTAGGGCCAAAAAATATTTTTGCACTCTCAAAACCAACCCTGCAATGCATAAAGAAGGTGAAAAAAGCAATAACAACTTTAATGCCCTAATGGGCTGACTTTTCCAATGGGCTTAAATGGGCCAACTTTTCTCTTTAGTGTAATAAAAACTCATTTCTTCTCTTTTTAGGCCAACTGTTAATACAATTATATATATGCTTATATATATATAGATTTTGAAAATTTGTGGGTCGGGTCAATTCACGGATCAACCCAACCCGTCTATGATCCGGTCCATTTACAACTCGTCATAAGAGGTTGAGAACGAGTCATTGACCAGTTTGTGACCCGCCCGTTAACAACCAGCTCAATTACCACCTTTATAATTTGTGCAATAAAGAGCCTAAGGTCCTGTTTGGTGTGCATTGGTGTTTTTTGTTGTGGATTTTAGAAAAACACAAATATATGTCTGCATTCGTGAAATATTGTGAGTCTACAACAGAAACATGTTTGGTACAAATGCTTTTGTTGTAGATATATACATATATATATATATA
The DNA here is from genome assembly GCA_963922005.1 of Cornus suecica. NCBI lineage: Eukaryota > Viridiplantae > Streptophyta > Magnoliopsida > Cornales > Cornaceae > Cornus > Cornus suecica. The sequence continues at coordinate 37,522,006 of OY998248.1, forward strand.
GTGTTTTGGGGTAAAGAGAAGTGGTAGTGGTGGTAGTGTTTCGGGGCAAAGGAAGTGGTGGCAGTGGTGGTTGTAGCGGTGGTGTTCAAAGGCGGCGGCAGCGACAGTGGTGGTGGTCAGCAGTGGTGTAGATATGCATATATATATATATATTGAGTGAATAGTTGAGGGGGAAAAAAAAACACTTTTTTTTTTAGGAAAAATGGGTATTTTTTGCTGTCGTTTTTTATTGTTTAAAACAAAACAAAGTAAGCCAAACATATTTTTGTTTAAAAAATGCTACAGTACCAAACAAAAAACATCAAACACAAATGCATATCAAACAAGGCCTAAACTATCACATTTTGTTGCAATACTGCCATGTCCTAATTTTATATTTGACCACAATGCCCTTTCTTATTGAATTTCACTTAATAACTTGTTAGTCTTGCTGCTTGGTTTGATCTTCCATAGGTTTTGCTGCTATGTGCACTGGCTCTCCCTGGTTTCATTATGCTTCTTAGGATCAGTCCCATGTTTTTTAATCAGCAAGGCAAATTTTAAAATGAAAAACCATAATGCATCTTCATGACAAAAATAAACTTCACTCTATTCTTATTACTTATACGTATGAGAATGCAATCAAACAAATATTTCAGGGCGTTTTAGCATGATGTTGCAGTGCCGATCTATAATGGCAGTTGGCCTCACGCTTTTCTCTGTCGTCAAAGCATCCCAGTATATAAGGAAAACCTCTTCTGAGACATGAACACTTATGGAAAAGAAGTTAAAACTTATAATGTGGTCCTTCCAATTATTAGTATAATCTTCCTTCCTATTAATTATTATTGTATTTTGGAATTTTCAGTCATATATTTTTATCTTTTAATAAGTAACAAACACCATTTTCACATTAATCGAACATAATGAATACCTAATTAAATTCAATATCAATAATGTAAAAGATGATAAGAAATAAGACGGTGGTTGACATACAAACTCACAGGGCATTACTATCCATTCTCCCTCCGTCCCAATTTAAGTATACACATGTTTTATTCTATTTGTTCCAAAATAAATGTTTCAATTGAAAAGTCAATACACTTTATTTGATCAATTTAACATTTAAGAATTCAAGCTATAAAATATCTAAACTACAAAACATTACATCACTTGGTGGGATAAATGGTAAAATTAGTTTTTCATTCACGACCATGACAATAAAAGTTATCATCTTAAAAAGTTAGATTCCCCGAAACTTATAATTTGGGACAGAGGGAATATACAATTATACAAGTGTGTAATATGATTTTTCAGGTTTCGATTCTACTCTTATGTGTAAACTTTTCTGATTCTATTAGTCCACCACTACACATCAACTCGACTCTGCACAACCTACTAAAATCATACTTCCTCACAATTTTATGCGATTCAACCAATTATACGTTATTTTCTTTTGAATTGGTTATCTATTGTAAGGGTTTAATTAATATTTTTATAACAAATTTCTACAAATTTGTGTCCAAAATATTACATATAAAGATTAAAAAAATAAAAAAAAAAGAAAAAAAGAAAAAGAAAAAAGAAAAACATGGTTTTATAGCAACATCCATGTTCATGTGCAGAACAAATGTGATATAAACAAGGGTGATATAGCAACAAGGATTACCATGGTTTTATAAGAAAGCCTTTTGTGACAGATTTTACTAGGTTGTTTATTGTTAACAGTGTAAGAACATTTATTTGTAAATATTATTATTAGTAATGAAATGTATCGAAGTAAATAAAATATATTAGCTACAAAATAAATTTCGTAGTAAGCATTATTATCAATTACTAAATGTGGCATAGTAAATAAAAAATTTTAATTACAAAATGAAATATCTTATTTAGATATGCAATACCAAGAAAATCTCATTCCATAAGAAATTTGATAATATAATGGTAGAATTTCTTAGATATGTAATACCTACAATGGGTAAAGTTAAAGATATTTTAAATAAGATATTCCATTATATTATCAAATTTCATTAAAATTATTGATTGGCAATAGTATACAAATATATAATTTTTTTTCTATTCATACAGAAGAATTTATATATATATTATTAGATATATAATACCTATAATGGTTATTAAATATAAACCTTTAATATTTTTTTGAGAAACATTTATATAGTAATATATTAAAAATTAAGAGCAATAATTAAATAACTGGATTTTCTTAATATTATTATTGATGAATTGTTTTAGTGGTCAAATTTACCTTAAATATATTTTTCAAAAATATTTTTGATATTTTTGAATTTTTATAGTTAAAATAAAATTATATATATTGTATATCTTATTTATTTATTATTGTCATGCTAATATAGAAAAAAAAGAAGAAGAAGAGTAAATGCCAAAACATTAATGAGGTTACCCTAGACCTATTCCAGTGGGGATGAAAAAAAACAAATCTTGCAAGAAATCAAAAATATAAATTAAAAACTTTGGTAAGTGGCCCTTCTCATAAATACTATGAGGTTAATGACCCTGTTCCATTTTGTTTGCCCAGTTTTTCAACTTTTAGAGGGACCTTGATTTATGTGCTGAGTTGTTATACCATATATATAAGGAAAAAGAGAAGTCTATTTTGACAAAGTTTATTTTGGTAAGTGACAAATTAATAACAGATTCACAATAATTGAGTACTATTTACATATTTATTTGGAAATTGAGAAACAACAGATTCACATTAAAACTGTTTAATGGATCATTTTGTTCTGGACAATACTTAGGTCCTGCCTCATGAGGACAAAGTTCGTCATTCCCATGATGTGGTCCAATACAAATTTGACACGTGGTCAAAATAATTTTCAAAATGAATTGATCTTGATTTGTGTATTTATGTATATTATGTCCAACTTCCTTTTGAAAAAGACTTTTTGGCCACGTGTCCAACTTGTACTGAACCACATCATGGGAGATGACGAACTTGGTCCTCATATGGCAAGACCTAAGTATTGTTCGTTTGTTTTTCACGTGTGAATATTGCAACATTATAAAGTACAGATATACTCAACTAAGGTCCCGTTTAGGAGAACTTTTGCTTTTGATTTTATACAGAAGAAAAAGAGAAACATAAGCAATTTTGATAATATGGTAATCCATAACTTTTTCTAAACGTTCGTCAAAGACCCAGAACCTCTTCTAATTGTATTTGGCCAAACACTGTTTAAAACAATTTTTTCTTCTAGAAAGCCAAAACAGTTTCTGAAAAGTTGATCACAATAGGATCTAAGTGCCACAAATTTAAAGTGTCCACCTTTTGTAACACCCCATGTTATTATCCTTTTTACTGAAATTATCTTTGATTTAATTTCGGTAATGACGTCACTTGTTCTTGACGTATTGTTTGTTCTTGGTATTTGATACCTGTAAATTTTTCGCGTTTAGTTTTAAAGTCGACTGGACGACACTACGCGAATTCTTATTCTCGACTACGGGAATTCTTATTCTCGACTACGCGGTATAGATTCGACGTTTAATGATTAGTGTTTCGATTGGATGACGACGCATTTTAATTGGTCGGGCTTGTTTAAGTGTTCCGACATTTGGGTTTCTACCCCGATGTATTTAATTAGGCTTCCCGTTATTAATTCGGGCTTGGGAGATTATGTTCGGATGTTCCCGATAATTATTGGGGTTTATTATATATATATATATTCAATTATATATATATATATATAGAAATGGGGGTTATTTTGCGATTTTGGAGAAATGAAGGGTTAGTTTTGCAATTAGGTCATATATATATATGTATATATATACACAGACCTGCATCTTCTCCTTCACGCCATCACAGACCTCTGCTACACTCTCCTTCGCACGACTGAAGCAGCTCTTCTCTATTCACCATGGTCGACCGATTGAGAGAGAGAGAGAGAGGGCCGGTTCGTGGAGAGAGAGTCGGCTGAGGGAGCGAAGCGTTTCAGGAAAGGGACGACTGGCGGTCGGCGCCCTGGAGCAGCTGCGGCGGCTGGACTGGGCGGAGGCGGCGGCGACCGTGGCTGCCAGCGGCGTGCACGGAGTAGCAGGTAGCTACGGCTGGTTCGCGTAGCAGCAGCGCGCAACAGTGGCGAGTCCGGCTGGGCTTCGGCCAATTTTCCGGCAACCTTCCGGTGATCGGTTTGAGCCGATTTTCGGTGAGTAGCTCCGTATATACGTAGTATTCATCATATATTAATTTCGTGAATTTAGGATGAACGATTTGCCCAAAAATTGCATTTATAGGTTATAGTTTTCGTTTGGGGTATTTTAGATTTAACCCAATTAATTAACCGATTATTAATGGGCTTCGTATATATCGTATAGGTTGTCGAGACGGACATTTCGATATATTCGAAATAGTTTTTGGACGATTTTGGTCGGCGAGCTTCATATTCGGGCGCCGGTACTGTGCTGTTTCGGGCTGTTCGGTAACGTATAAATTAGGTGGGAAACTTTATTTCTCACTCCACATTATTGAAGTAGTTTTGGGTGTGCAAACCCTTATTTAATTTATTATAGATATATTAAATCGTTAATTTAAATATCTATAATTCGTTTAGAATCGGAATTGGACTTAGGAATTAATTTAAGAAAATTAATTAAATTATTTCCTACGAGATTAAATATATTCCTAATTGAATTGAATAGGAATAGACGACTTAGAAATTCCTTTGAGAATTAAATGAGCTAGAAGATTTGTAAACGTTGGACGTGAGAGACTTAGACGCTATTCTAGGTTCCTTTTTATTACGTGGATTATCTGTTTAAATTATTTTAAAGAAATGATAAGGGAAATTGAAATATTTTCTAAAGAATTAAGAAAATATATTTTTGAAAATATGAGTTATATATGAAATTGTTTTCATATGATTTAAATGCTTTATTGTATTTTAAAGCATGAAAAGAGATTTTGAGATTTATATTACCATGTGGGTATTTTTATAAATATGATGTATTACATATTTATGATTGAGATATGATTTGATTGTACACCATGTCGTGTGAGCACATGGGTGTGTTGGTGCATGTAGTGCACGGTTTCACCATTGGCAGAGAGAGTTCATTTGGTGTGGTCTACTTCCTTTGTGCGTGGGGCACGAGTAGACGTTTGTGTCGGATCATCACAACAACTGGCCAGGAGGTATCACGCCTACGGAACTAAAAAGCCGGCAAATGTGAGTTAGGAGTCCAGGTAGAGGCTCATGTTCTTGACTCAAGAGTAGTCATGGCGTACGGAGTTGCATGTTGGGCTCTCGTACAACCGTCTTCCCTGTTGAAGTGATAGAGAGAAAAATCACTTGGGAAAGGTCGGTGTGGTAACTCTACACTATGATGAGTGGACAGAGTTTGTATCCGTTACCCTTGGGAAGGGTGTGTTGTGTGTGAGTATCACGGGGAGTGTTGAGTCACATTACACTGCCTATTATTTATGTGATCTCGTTTAACATGTATATGTGTTATATTACATGTGTTGTTGGGGCATGCTATTTATGAATATTGTAAATTAAATTCATATTTTATAAATGCTCAGTTGAAAGTAATTAATGTGGAAGAAAATGATAATATGCCATTATAAATAAGTATAAATGAAACGAATATATTTATACTTGTTGTTGTATACCTTAGTACCCTTGGGGGAGGTTATGCGTGTTGGCATAGTGATTCATGTGGCTAGCGGAGGCTAGTGGTGGACCGTAGGCTTGACTTGAGTTGAGGCCTTAGAGATTGTGGTTAGTAGCCTTAGAGATTGTGGTTAGCAGCCTTGTGATTGTGGTTAGTAGCCCTGTGATTGTGGTTAGTAGTTTGGTGATCGTGGTTAGTTGTGTGAACTCTTTTGAAGATGTGAGGTTAGGGATGATTTTTGTATCAATTGATAATTGAGGCCTTAGAGAAGGCGAGTGATGAGTTGTGTGAGATTTTGATTGATGAGAAGGGGTTATGATTAGGGATTTATTTAGTACTCGAGGTACCGTAGCTTGACAGTCTCGGTTCTTGTGCTTAGTTCATTCCCCTAAGCATTCCTTGTACGGTGTTTTGTACACTAGTACGTGGTCGTTGACTTGTATGTCATTCCTAGATTCCTTGGTTACGGCGTGGTGCCGAACCTCTTCCTCGTGGTATCATTTGATTTGGTGGAGTTGGAAACGGATGGTGGTCTTCCGTGAGTCCAACGTGTTGTTCTTCCTTTATTGTCCTTTTGGGCATTATAGGAATCCGTGGAGTTGTTCATTCTTATGTGGCTGTCATTTCGAAAACGGTGCTTTCTAAGTTTTGAAAGTAAACTTTTGTATTTAAAAGGAAAAACCCGTTTTCGCCTACCCCCGAATAAACGAACAGTTTTAATACTTATAAAATGATCTTGAGATCTTCTTTGAAATGATTTTCAACTTTTAAAAGCCTGTGATGGCGACTGACGGAGACCGGGGGCAAGACGGTCATTTTTACTGTGTGATTTCTAAAAAGAAAACTATTTTATCACTTGTCTAGAGATTCTGAGATTTTGAGACTTCTTTCTCAAAATCTCGACTTGTAGTATTTTGAAAGGTGGTTTCTTGTTTCACCCTTTCTTCGGATCGTTCTAAGTCTCGGTTAGGAGGCTTGGTGTTGTTCAATGCACACTTATAGTGTTGCCTTTCCTTTTCTTTGGGTTGTTGATGTCACCATCTAGGTGATTGGGGTTTTTCACTTGTTAGGGGCATGGATGCCGAATGAAATGGTTTGAGTTTTAAAAACCTTTTTCTTAAAAACTATGGAAATCCTTGGGATTCCTCTTTTATTTACTTTCATACTCGGCCATTCGCTTTTGGTTCCCTTGTCCACTTGTGGTGTTCCTTTCTGGTTCATTCGTGATGTTCTTTCCTTGTTTGGGTATTCTTAACCTTGACATTGTGTCTCGGTTATCTGTTGGTGTAGCATTGGGACTCCTTTTTCCTTGCTTGGGTTCTTGACTCTTACGTGGTTTTTCATATCCTTAGTGAGAGCGTTGGTGATTAATTGACATTGTTGGAGATAGCAATTGAGGTTTGTTATATATATATATATGTATATATATATATATATATTGGTGATAGTATTATGAGGTTAATGTGATGATGTGACTTATGGTATCGAGGAATAGATGTGATTGAGGTGATCTAGTTCCTGAGAGGTAGATTCCTCTAGGAGTGGGATGAGATTTGTTATATATATATATTGTATAAATATATATATATATATATTGATGATGGTTGTGTTAGTATGCAAGGACGTGGGTGTTTTCCTTCCTGTGTTATCGGGGTGTAGGATTTGAGCCTTCCTTGGTACTATTGGTGGATTTTGTTTCCTTGTGGATATTAGAGGTGAGTGTGATCTCCTCGGTTGGATCTTCTGAATTGTGTTGTGAGTAATTGGCGATTTGTTAGACTGGATCTTAGTATCGTGTACTTAGTGTACGTTGATGAGAGTAGTGTAGACTACTGGTGTTGGGTACTTGGAGTACGAGTTTTAGAGACTCATGTTGTGTATTTATATATATATACGTGTAGATATATATATATATATATATATATATATCTTCCCTATATACTTATGTATACTCGTTTACGATAGTATATGAGCGTGTGACTTGGGTTTGCGTGGATGGGACTAGTTGGGCTATATTTATATCTTATTAGACGGTTTAGCTTTACCTAAACTATCAGAGGATGTGGTAGTTAGGATATCTTTTCCCACTGAGCTTATTTGCTCACGGAGGGAATTTCATTGGCCCCCCTGGTATTCCACGCCAGGTTGCAGGAAATATACGGCTATGAGCAGGATGCAGTGCAACGACAGCTTTCTTTTGTTTCCTTGTTACAGGTTCGGGAGTTGCGTTGGGTGATGCGGTTACGGTTGCAGCGCGACTGGGTTTGGGGACGGTAGTATTCTTCTTTCAGCTTCTTTACCCATTGTTATGGGATTATCATGTATTTCTTTTGGGAGCCAGTCTGTTGGCATATCCCTGTTGATGTATCTTTTACTTCCTGTATTTATTCTGCACAGCTAGGTGCTTTACTGTATTTTTATTCGAGCATTTGTGGCTCTGTTAATGTTAGAGGGTTTGGAGGGGTTTTGGTTTCTTTCCACTACCTCGGCCCTATTAGGATTGATGAATGTGGGGCTTGGAAGCCATTGTGATTATTGAATTTCTTTGGGCAGGTTATTGTGTTGTGTTTGGTTGTCCGGATGTTCCATTTACAAACGGAACTCTGCCGGATTTTCGTTAGATTCCGCTGCTTAGTTTTATTAGTCATTTGGGTATTAAATATACCATATCTATCATTAACCCATATGTTTTCACGGTTAATGATGTCTTAGTTGGTCATTCATGTTAAGGATCACATTCTGGATTCCTTGGATGTCCCTGTTCGGGAGTCTTAGGGATTTAGGAGCGTGTCTGTTGGTATCTAAGGATACTCTTGTATTTTTAGTATTCGTGTTGGCATGGAGTATATTTTTATTGTTATTCCATGTACTTCTTTGTTATTGTTGACTCTAGTAGTCGCTTGGTTTGCGTCACCCTTTAGGGGCGTGACAGCATGGTATCTAGGCATTCATTGCAACCCTTTGTGGGTGTTTGATGACTGAATGTCTTTTGGTTCTCGTTTCTTTTTACTTCCGCAATCACTCCCTTAGCTCTTAGGCTCGGGTTTCGGAGTCCTAGGAAATTGGGGCGTGACACCTTTCCTCTTTTAGCCTTCAAAATAAGTGCGCCATTTGGAAAGTCAATGCACTTTATTATGTCAATTTACCAATTTAACATTCAAGCATTAAAGTTATAGAGCATATAAATCTATGAAGTACGGACATTTCGTCTGAGGGTGTCGTTCACGACCAGATGTGTCCTAAAATTTAATAATTTTGGACACTTCATGGACATGTTTAGAACAACTAAAGGACACGTTTTGAACACTTCAATGGCACATTTTGAACATTTTAAGAATAAATTTTTGACACTTTGATCACACGACATGGTAATTTTATTAATTTTAATACAATTTGAATATGCGTTATGAACTAATTAAAAAATAATATAACTTTGTTTAAAAAACAATAAAATATACAATTTTAAATCTAAATTAGTAATATTATATAATTATATGGATAAAATAATTAAATTTTTTAATTTTAACTATAAAATATTTTATTATATTATTTGATTAGGAGATTGATATGAAGGCTCCTAGATGGAATTGGTTTTGGATACCAATTGACTTGTTCACTACTCCATCATCTCCTATAAATATAGGTTTAACCTATTGTATTTGGTGTATCAGCGGTACTAGAGAGCCAGAATAGGCCGGTACCAGATAGAAAGCTAGAATAGGCTGATACTAGAGAACACACAGAATAATGTGTGCCAAAAAATTGTGAGGGTGTGCACAGAAAAGAGAGCAGAGAGAGAAAAATGAGAAAAATACACACTAATATTTTTCTTGGTGTGAGTGAAACACCGGGCGAGCGATACCCGTATGAGTAAAACACTGTGTGAGTTATTCATTATTTTAATCCTCTCAATTGATAGTGAATATTGGTGTGCTCTGTGGACGTAGGCTGATTTGGTCGAACCACGTATAAATTTATTTGTCTTTGTGTTTGTGGTGCGTGTTTGATATTTTGTTTGCAACTGTGTGTGTGGTTTCGAACAGGAGGGTGTGGAAATCCTAACAAGTGGTATCAGAGCTTTTCTGATTCCTAACAAGTGATATTAGAGCATTTTTTGATTCCTAACAAGTGGGTGATAGGTGCTCAATATTGGTAATTTTTCACCCCTATATTTCGTTTGTTATGTCTTTACATTCCGTTACTTGGTATTTTTATCCCGTTTGTGTGTGTAAGCATGTTTCAGGAGCTTAATGAAGAAACAAAACTAATCTCGGTGAATTAACTGAGTTCGTGTTCATTTCTATCTTGAGAAAGGAATCAAGAGGTGTGCCAAAGCAAAGAAGAGCTACCGGAGGAAAAAAATGGTCATTTCCCGACATCATTATCTCACCGAAGGCCAAAAATATTATTTTCATACATTATTACTTCACCTAAAAGCATTGGGAGTCAAAGGCGACCAGTCTAGCTCAAATATGAAAAAAACGAGTTTACAACAAAAGTTGCATAATACCCTACGTCGTCAGAGAGAAAAAAAGGTAGATTGGACCTAAGCTACGCTTTGGTTTGTACCTTACACCCTAGACCTACGCCCACTAGTGGGACTATGGGTAAAGTTAATATTTCATTCACTAATATTATAATAAAAGTTATTGTAAGAACACTTTTGTATATTGTTTATTTATGACATGTTCTAGACAATAACCATGTTGAGTGTTAGATAAGTAGGTTTGATTTCAATGACATCGATAAGCTTCGTCAAAGGCAGAATCAAGCATTGAAGTAATGAGGAATACAAGTGAAGCACGAAAGTGAGTATATTGAGGAAAAATGTCTCCAAGAGGGCGAAAATGACATTTTCCGAAGCCGACACTTCAAGCAAAAAGTATTGTGGGTTCAAAAGGGTCATTTTGGTGCAGTTGCGAAGAAAATTGGTTTTAACAAAAATGCCTACGCTTAAACCTATGTTTTCAGTTTCAAAAAGTGGCTGGAATATACATTTTAATGCTTGGAGGTATGCTTGAAGTGTAGGCCATCTACGCTTGAAGCATAGGCCCAGCTACGCTTCGAGCGTAACTGCGGCAAGATTTTTGGTAAATTTTGCTACGATGTCTGATTTGGTCATGGTTTAGTTTTATGATTTGTCCACGACTTATATACTTCAAAGTGCTTGCTATATATATTATATTCACCAAAATATAGGGTTGGATATGAAATTACGAGAAAGGGCAAACTTAGGGTTTTGATCGTCATTGTCTATAAATACCCAAGTCTACATCAAGAGGAGACATGTCTTTAAGAATTCTTTGTAAATTTTCTACAGTTTCATCTTCTTCTACATAGATATACATATGGTGAGAGAATATTATTGAGTGATTAGAGATACACAAGTTCTTTCTTGTTATTGGACGTCTTTAATCGTGTTTCTACATCGATAATTTCTATGCACGATTGAATGGTATAGTTGCTGAAAAATTCACACATCGTTTATAGCAGCGTGGTTGCGATGATCTGTTGAAGAACAGAGCTGTCTGTGGGCAGAGATCGAAACAATAAAATTCGAAAAAATATATGAAATTCGAAAAAAACATGAAATTCGAAAAAAAACATATAAAAAAATATATATAATTCATAAAAATATATAAAAACATATAAAATTCATAATATATATATAATTCATAAAAATATATAAAATTCATAAAACAATATATAAAACTCGAAAAAACATATAAAATTTGAAAAAACAAGTAAGAAGATGTAAAAACAAGAGAATCCAAGTAAGAATATATAAATTTTGAATTTTATATATTTGTTTCGAATTTTATATATATGTTTACGAATTTTATATATATTTTTATGAAATATATATATATTTCTAATTATATATGTTTTTTATTCAAATTTTATATGTTTTTTCGAATTTTATATATATTTTTTGAATTATATATATTTCTAATTATATATGTTTTTTTTTCGAATTTTTTATGTTTTGTTTTTAATTTTATATATTTTTTCAAATTTTATATGTTTTTTTCGAATTTTTTATTTTTTATTTTTTTTTGAATTTTATATATATTTTTATGAATTTTATATATGTTTTTTGAATTTTATATGTTTTTTTGAATTTTAAATTATTTTTCATTAAATTTCAAGGGTATTTTGGTCCAAAATTATAGGGAAGGGGACAAGCTGATACAATTTGATAAGGGCATGGTGGGTTTTCTGTATAGGAAGGGGGCAAAGTGATCTTTTTTGAAACCATAGTGGAGTTTACTGAAATGAATCCTACCTTTAACATGATTGCACTATATATATATATATATAAATGGCAAATGGCGCAAAACTCCCCTATAGTGTGCATATAGTACATATAATCCCCATCCTAATTTCTTAACACCCCTATTGTAACGAGTATGAGGTTTCGCCGTTCAACACAAAAACTTAAGTTGATAGGTGATGCTAACATGTACCCCCGCCTGCGTAGCGGAGTTGGTTGGAAGGACGAACCTTCGGTGTCTGGATGAACTGTATCCAGGCTTTGAGTGTCAGTTCGAATCCCCACCGCTTCTCAAGTGGACGACTAAAATGTTATAGGAGCTGTGGTGCCGGCTACTTATAACACCCTTCAAAGGAAGAACTTCTTAGGGTCTAGGCACTAGGGAGTTCTTCATTAGGGTTTAGGCCTCCACTCATTATAAACCCATTCAGTTTTCTTATTTGAATCTGATGTGGGACACCTCTAGCACCTTCCTATATATATATTTAGCGTAAATGCTCCCCTACACCTTATTTTTCGGTGCCTGAGATGGTGAATTACCATCTTACCCAATATTTTTTTATAGAATAAATTATGCAAAAACACCCCTATAGTATGCTTATAGTGCATATAACACCATTCCTAGTTTGTTAAGACTTGTACAGTATTAATTTGTATCGAATAGGCCCCTAACTGGATTAAATTTACTTTTTTTGATATATAAATAAATTAATAAAAGACAAAAGGAGAATACAAGGGGGCAAAAGGAGAAAAAACCCAAAATGGAAAAGTGAAAAATGGAACGACATGTACAAAACTTCAATCTAGCCCTAATTTAGCAAAACGTAAGGGAGACCCTCATCCAGGTATCTCAAATCTCTTTTAGGGCTTCGTTTGGTATGAGAGAATTGGAAGGATAAGAAAAGAAATAATAGGACTTTTCATTTTTGGTTTGTTAATGAGAAGAGAAAAGAAAAAATTTGGAAAGATAACTTATTACTCCTTATCCCTCCAAATCTCTTAATTGCTATCCTCCAAAAAATGAGAAAATTTGGAGAGAAATGATAGTAAAGTGATACTTTTATAATATCAAATATAACCTTAATGTTTTTAGAAGAGAAACTTAAAAACATTTGGTTATAAAGATATAATAGTAAATTGGTAAAATGGTTTCTTTTCTTTTCTCTCATCTTCTCTATCCTAACGAAATAATAGTATTTATTTTCTTTTCCTTCATAATTTATCCAAATATGAATTTTAAAAATTGTTATCTTTTCTTTTCTTTTCTCTCATAACTAATGTCATCATTTATTTTCTTTTCTCTCTAGTTAATCCAAACGAAATCTGGGTTCCCCTTTCTTCCCCCATACAAATCCAATTCAAAAACTACATTATTCTAACCTGTACAAAACTTCAATCTAACTTGAATATATTTTTACTCTCCATATATATATATATATATATATATATATAAACAGAGTATAGTGATATATGCACACACGGATGGTTCCGTCACTACGGGACCATGGAGAACGGCGACAGAGGCTGTTGTGATTATGAATCAAGCATCCACATCCGGAGACGGTGACACCTTGGTTGTTATGGGTTACGCTATCGGTGTTTTTTTGAGACTAGCCTGAACTGAGCCGTTTGCATGCATGGTTGGTGAATCTTACAAAAAACGTAATTCTAATTGGTCTTCCCACAATTGAATCTTACAAAAAGATTAATATCAAGCGACAATTTAAATAAGTTTTTCTTTTTATGTCACATACCTCAGATGAGTTCGATTAGTTATTGTAATAGGAGATCCTACATAAATTAGTGAGATATTTAATTTGAAAATTTCAATTTAGAGTATAGTGATATATGCACACACGGATGGTTCCGTCACTACGGGACCATGGAGAACGGCGACAGAGGCTGTTGTGATTATGAATCAAGCATCCACATCCGGAGACGGTGACACCTTGGTTGTTATGGGTTACGCTATCGGTGTTTTTTTGAGACTAGCCTGAACTGAGCCGTTTGCATGCATGGTTGGTGAATCTTACAAAAAACGTAATTCTAATTGGTCTTCCCACAATTGAATCTTACAAAAAGATTAATATCAAGCGACAATTTAAATAAGTTTTTCTTTTTATGTCACATACCTCAGATGAGTTCGATTAGTTATTGTAATAGGAGATCCTACATAAATTAGTGAGATATTTAATTTGAAAATTTCAATTTAGAACCCGAGCATGCTTATATGCACTTATTTTTTTCAAAAAAAAAATTCTTCAATAAAACTAAGTAAAAAAGTAGTATATTCACTCTTTAATCAGAGTACGGAGATCAGAGTGAGAGCTTCGTGGATCAAGACTTTCAAACATCGAGTGGAGAACGGCAAATTAGAGCTGTTGTAAGTCTTGTTTTCATAGAGTCTGTAAGAAATTTTCGATTCATATTGCATATAATCCCCCTCATGGTTTTTAAACAGCTCTATCATATACATTTAGTGCAAATAGCCCCCTCCATACCATTTTTCGGTGCTTATGATGTTGATTTACCATCTTATCCTTATTTATTTTACAAAAAAGTTGAAATGCAAAATGACGATTTAGGCCTTTTTTTTTTTAGTGTCAGTTTTCTGGTTTGGTATTTAATCACAAATGAATGCATTTTAATAAGTGATTAAGGGCATTTTCGGCATTTGGAGATAAAATATTGCATGTGAAAGTCACGTGCCTAAAATCAGGCCAAAAAAGTAAACAAAATCTTGATTAAGGGGGTCAAAGTGCACATTTTTGCAATACTATTGGTGCTTATATACACATTTTGAACTTGAAGTATTATTTGGGCATTTTTTTATAGTATAAGGGGTTTTCTGCCATTTCCCTAATAATAATAGTAATTGTTGATGCCATAATAAGCTGTCATTTATGAAGAACGTGAATTCTTTCAGGTCATTTTAATAAATCGTGTTTCCTTAAATGTAAATGCAGGTCCAATAAATTACCTTTTGACCACTTAATTAAAAAAATAAAAAAATAGAACAATAAAACCAGAACTAGTTTTTTCTTTTTTTTTGTTTCCTCACTAGCTAGAACCAGTTTTCTCAATTTAATTAATAAATACCATGTTCTTTCACATGATTGTATCGCACCACGAAAGAAGGAAGAGAACTGGAAAGCAATGCAATCAAACAAACATTTCACGACATTTTAGTACGATGTTGCAGTGTCGATTTCTGATGGCAGTTGGCAACACACGTTTCTCTGTCGTCATAGCATTTCTGTATCTCATTGTAAATGCAACAGTAACATGTCTTATAACTTATCCCACCACAAGCTCCGAATTGGAAGCACTGATAAGTAACATCTTCACTCACTGGATCTTCAGGCTTGGAGATGCTCACTTCAGCTCTGGCTTCACTCACTAATCATGTGAAAGAGGAACAAAATGTAAAAAAAATAAAAAATAAAAAATAATAATAAAAATAAATAAATCTCCAGTCACAGCCAAATATATATAGTTGATATAAGTAAAGCAACAAAAAAAAAAAATGTATTGGGCATTTATAGTTACATTGATGAAAAGGCAAGAGGGTGAGAAGCACAAGGCAAAAGAGAGCCATTGGTGTGAATGATTTAGCAACAGCCATGTTCATGTGCAGAAGAAATGTGATAGAACAAAGGTGATATAGAAACAAGGATTCCCATGATTTTATAAGAAAGCCTTTTGTGACAGATGAACATTCATGGAAAGGAAATTATTATGATGTGGTTCTTCCAATTAATACTGTAATCCTCCTTCCAGTGAATCATTATTGTTTTAGGAAATATTAATTTACTTTTTTTCTTTTAATAAGTAATAAACAACATTTTCACATTAATGGAAGATATTTAAATTAATTTACATCAATATGAAAAAAATAATTAAGATGGTGGTTGACCATACAAGCTGTGTGTCTAACAGTTCTATGGTGATTTGCCTTTTTCTCATATTCTAATCAACAGCCATGTTCAAGCAAGGAAATGGAAAGCTGTGTGTTTGTTGATTAACCTTATTTAGCATAATTTTTGTATTAGCATATTTTTTTTTTTTTTTTTTGAAAGTTAAGAGTAAGTATCATAGAAGAAAATAATGTACAAAGCCCGAAATGGGAAAGGAAATGGGATCAAACCCCATACAAGAAACAGGTCCGAGGACAATTAGAGGCAATTGCCATTACAAGTAACTATAATAGTTACAACCATTCTGATGAAGCGCTTGATCCGGTAATGACTAAGTGTAATCGATCACCGGCAAGGAGAAAGTTCAATCAGGAGGCATGGGAGGCGGCCGAATGAAGGAGTCAGGCAAGTCCCATTCAACAACAATGCGATTGGCTTCCAAAGTGTCCTTGACAGAGCAACATGAAAGCCTCTCTCGGACAGATGAGATGGCAAGATTGAGAACTGCATTCGCCGAGAGAGAATTGCCTTGAAAAAGTCGTCTGTTGCGTTCCATCCATATATTGTACACCAGCGAAGCAAGACATAGTTTACGAACAAAATTCCTGGTATTGGATTTGCTTACCCACAAGAGCGATGCCCAATTGATAAATTCACTCCAAGAGGAAGGGCAAGTATAGAATGCACACCGATCTTGAAAAAACTTCCACAATGGATTGACAAATGGGCATTGGAAGAATAAGTGATTGTGTGATTCTGGATGCATGGAACAAATGCTACAAAAGTTAGGAGAATGCCAAAAAGCAACAGCCTTACTATCATATGTAGGCAGCTTGTGGAGGATATAGGTATTTTGGGACTGCACAACTAACATTATACTACTAATCCATAATTTCATATCAGTGTATCCACTTATCCAGAACAATAATAGATGAGCAAAGTTGTAAATGTTTAATATACCATTTTTTTTTAAAAAAAAAAAATCCATGTAAAGTAGTAATAGTATGCGAAATTATTGTCAATAAGGTAATAAAATTACTTCAGATAAATAAATGGCAATAAAATCTTGGACCATTGATGTAATTTGTTTTGCTTTTTTGGTCTTTGGAAAAGAGCCATGCTTGCCTCATGCCAATGATGCCATATAAAGGAGGAATTTCGTTCTTATATCCCTACAACAAAATGAATTATTTGTGACAGGAGAAAAAAAATTTGTACGTTTTAGACATTTGTTATAATTAAGTTATTATTTGTGACAATTTTAAATATTTTGTCACAAATGACTTATTGATTGTGACAATTTAAGTATTTCGTCACATATGACTTATTATTTATGACAGTTTTAGAATTCCATCACAGTTATCTTATTATTTGTGACAATTTTAAAATTGTCACAGTTATCTTATTATTTGTGACAGTTTTAAAAATTCTGTCACAATTAATTTCTTATTTGTGACATTTTGAAATATTGTCACAAATGACTTATTATTTGTGATAATTTAAACATTTTATCACATGTGACTTATAATTTGTGACAGTTTTATATATTCCGTCACAATCATCTTATTATTTGTGATGGTTTTGAAAATTCTATCACAAAACTTATTATTTGTGACACTTTTAAAAATTCCGTCACTGGATCTATAATTCTAAATTCAATGTTTGGATGACAAAAGTTACCGGTGATTTGGGATTCGATTATAATTTCAAATGGGAAAATGGCACAAAACTCCCATTTAGTTTCAAAACTGTGCGGAAAACCCCCCTTATGGTTTCCTATAACCCTCTAAACTTTGCAAAATGTGCGAATATACCCCCTAATACACTTTTTCGGTGCCTGAGATGAGCAATTACCAGCTTACCCCTTAATGTTGTATTTGATATTTTTTAAAAAATAGGATATTTGCAGTCAGACCCCCTGAGGTTTGGGTCAATTGCAATCAGTGGCTGGTTAATGCTTTTTCGGTCCCATAGCCCCCTGAGGTTTCAATTTCGTTGCAATGACACCCCCTGGGCTGGTGAAATGACTAGCATGCCCCTTTAATTGTTTCACTTATTACATTAGGGTAATATATAGTGTGAAATTACCCATATACCCAAACACTTTACCCCTCTGAAATTACTAATTACACTTCCACCCCTTATTACAAAAAATATATATATTACGAAAATTACAATTTGATTTTTTTTTCTTTATAAAATTCTAAATAAACACATAAAATTCGAAACAAACATATAAATTTGGAAAAAATATATAAAATTTGAAAAAACTTATAAAATTCAAAAAAATATATAAAATTTGAAACAATATATAAAATTAAAAAAAACATATAAAATTCGAAACAAATATATAAAATTCGTAAACAATATATAAAATTCAAAAAATATATAAAATTCTAAAATATATATAAAATTCAAATATATATATATATATAAAGTGTGACTGAAGTTTAAGTGGACAAGCCTCAGAGTCATTAGCCAAGGTAACGGATCCTCTCCAGCTCTCTGCAGAGCTATTTCAATGGCCACGATGGCGACACATGCCCCACGATAGTGACCGAAATCGGAATCGAACCGATACTTTATTAAAATATTTTAATCAAAATTAAATATATTAATATTTGGATCAAAATTAACGGTTCGGTTCCGGTTCTCATTTTTAAGGAACTGAAAGTATCTATTCGATTCCAGTTTCGGTTAGAATCGGAAGCGAACTGGACCGTGTGCACCCCTAGATTTGGGTACCAAGGGACCCTTTAATCGGTATAGTTACACAATTTGAATTTCATAAGTTGAACTAAGATTTGAAACACCAAATCAACGTGAAATTATAGAAAAGTTCAATAATTATTATTTGCAGCTTACAAGAACAAGATTAAAAATATATTTGTTGTCAAGCCAAGTTTAGAGAATATAAAATGAACAAATGACGTTAAACACCCCTATGATTTCAAAAGTGTGCGAAAAATACCCTCTTATAATAGGGACTAACATGCATGCTAAAATGCCCTAAAATATTTATTCTCTTACTTAGTGTGATAAAATTTGTGTGAAAGGATTTGAAACATTTATATTGCCCTGTTTTTTATCCGTCACGAAGTTTGTCACACCCCTATGGGTTCACACCAAGTAAGAGAATAAACATCACTTCTAGAAGAGGCGCTGTTAACTGTTAGAGAGAAGTTATTTGTTGAGTTAAGATTTTGGAATATTTTGGTATTTGAATCACAACTTATGTGATAGAGTATAAATTGATTTGGCATGCATGTTTGCATTTATATATGCTGCAATCTAAAATCCACAATGTTTTAATTATAATATCCAAAAAAAAATTTAAAATTGAATTTTTAATTATAATTTCAAAGATCTAATATGGTGCTGTCAAACACTCATCAAAATAATAATTTCAATAGTAATAGTAATTCTTGATGCCATAATATATAACCTGTCATTTATGAAGGGTGTGAATTCTTTCAGGTAATTTGAATAACAAGTGCATGTCCAAGAAATTAC